>CM070644.1:8896282-9623373 GCA_036346575.1 Dendrocalamus sinicus
TCTCTGGTCGGTTGGCGTTGATGGGAACCGGAGTTTACAATAATCAAATTTGTTAGGAAACCAGGACTCTATCTGGAGTCCTTATCTGTTTGGGCACCCCCACCGTAGACTATAAATAGGGACTTAGACCCCCCTCATTATGTACCCCGATGCAATCTAAAGCAATAAAGAAAGACCAGGAGTTCTCTCTACCTCTCTGTGTTCAATCTATTATTCCGTGATTACGTGATTGATCGTTCTTGTTCTAAGCAGAGGAATCGCTCGGACTGGTCTCCAACGTCGGTTCCTCAACACGTTATCAGCACGACTTCGCTCCGGTGAACGAGGTAATCATCGAAGCACAGATTGAATTTTCTAGATCGCTTTTGAATCTGTATTTTCTTTTCGCGTTCTAGATTGAATTTCTACGGTGCAAATCCGCCCTAATCTACCGCGAGCAGACTTGCAGTCGCCGGCACAATGCCGATCGGTAGATTGTGAAACAGGGTAGATGTTGATTGCACTGTAGAACGATGCAAATCCGCCCTAAATCTACCGCGAGCAGATCTGAAATCGCCGGCACAATGTCGATCGGTAGATTACGAAAACGGGGTAGATGCTGATTGCATCTAGATTGGAAATCGAAAAATACCTGCATGAATTCTATTTATTTTTGCATGATTTGATCCTGCATGATCACTGTACGGAAAGTATGAATTGTGTTACTGTTTATTTCTCGCATAAGAAAATTGCATGAAAAAATCTTTGCATGGCACTCTGTTGGGTTTTGCACGAGCACCACAGAAAAAAATCATCAGAATGCCGGCATGAAGCCGCCACCACCGGCGTTAAATCGCCATGGGCCACCAACCGCCTCGCGCCCGCATGCGCTCGGCGTCCGACCACCGCAGTCGCCCTTGGCAGCCTCCCGTAGCAGCGCCGCCATCGGCCCTTGGCCCCGGCCCAGGCCGCCTAGCCACTTGGTCGGCATCTCGCCGTTTGACCGCTCCCACACCCGCGCGTCACCGGCCGCTCGCTGGCCCTCACCGGCTCCGCCCGAACGCGATGCCGCCCGCTAGCGCCGCCGTTCCTCCCGTCGGTTGCGCTCCGACTCATAGCCGCCGCGCCCGACCGCGGCCGCGCGCGCGCCGCCTCCGCATGGAGCCCGCCGCCGCCACCTTCTCCTCCCACCACGGCTCGCAGACCGCGCCGCCTTGCGCCGCCGCCGCCATGCGCCGCCAAGCCGCTTCGCTGGCCGCCTGCCGCGCCGCCATCACCACCCGCCGGGCCACCTCACGCCGCGCCGAGATAAGCGCCGGTGTCCGCCCCGCGACGGGCATGCCGCCGCTTGCACTCGGGCCGCCGACGGCGCAATCTCGTCGCGTCGCCGCCGGGCCGCCTCCTCCGGATTAGCTCCGGCCGCCGCACCTCCCGCCTCGGCTCACGGCCACCCGCCGCGCCTGGAACACCGTCGCCGCCTTGTGCCGACGCCACCGCACCGGCCCCTTCCGATCGCCCCGAACGGCGTCGCCCCTCCCGCCGCACGGGCTAATCCCGCCGCCGCCAACCAGTGAGGTGGCTAGGGTAAACCCTAGCCACCGGGGTCTTAATGGACCGATGAGGGTTGGGCCGATCGGGAAAATGGGAGATGGGCCAGAGGGCGAGCCGCATGGGCCGGGGGGTGGAAGGAAGGAGATGGGCCGGCCGGGGGGGGAGAGAAAAATGGGCCAAGGGGAGAAAAATGGCCCGGCCGGTGGGAGGCATTGAAATTTTGCAGAAAACCCCTCTGTAAATCAGAAAATTACGCGAATCTTTCTCTGGACTGAAAATTTACGTAAAAACCCTCTGGAATTGCAGAATTTGCTGAAATTTCGTATTTTAGCATAAAAGGGCCTCGGGAATCCGAATTTTGCATCAATTTTAGCATTTGAAGCTTATTTATTTATGCCATTATTATTCTCTGTATTTTTTGTATTTATTTACTGTTTTTGGTTAATTGTAATTGTTTTAATTGCTTTTAATCACTGAAATTAGCAGTAAAATTATAGAAAATGCACAGAAAATTATGAAACATTATGGGAAACTATTACACCACTTTATTTACCTGTAGTAAATTTTCCATGCATGTTTACCTGCAGTAAACTTATTTTATTTCGTTCATACACATGTAGATGACTGGAATTTCGAACCGGGAGTTCGAGGAGCTGGCCCAGCATGGCCGAAACTATCTGACATGGGCATCCGATGTCGAGATTGTGCTTGGGGGCCGGAAGCTCGGCGCAGCTATTGGGATAAGCGATGAAAGACGCTACACCCACACCGAGGAGAATGATCGGGCACTTCATTTTCTCAGCACCATCTCGCTCAACTCTCAAGAATGAGTATATGGCGAGAGAAATGCGCTAGCACTGGACCGCACTCAAGAAGCGGTTTGAGAGGCTCAAGTACACCATTCTTCCTCAAGCGAGCAGAGTGGATCGATCGAGGTTTGCCGACTTTAAAGCGGTCGGGAGTACATTCGCCTTGCACAGGATTTGTACAAACCTTAAACTCGTGGCAAGGAGATCACAGAGGACCGAAGATCGAAAAGACCCGCCCACTTTCCACCCCAGTCTTTGTCAGGGTTGCCGCAACTATCGTCAAAACGGCTACATGGAGTACGCCAATTGATTGATATGATGCAGTAGCCGAGGCTCGGGACGAACTTCTCGCAAGAATTACGTCTCTCACCACAAAGCGACTCCGCCGCCATGAAGCCAACGCTAGCGACCTCAAGGTGCGGAAGCCCTTGATGAAGAAAAGGGAAGAAGGGTAAGATCGTTGCCCGTAAAGGCAAGTCGATGCTCCAAATGACAAGAAGGCTAAGAAGAGTGGCAAGAACTATGGCCGCAGAACCGGGGTTGCTACAAGTGTGGCAAGTGGGGACATTGGTCGCGGATATGCAAAGAACCGCAACATGTCATTGATGCCCACCAAGCCCAAAGAAGAATGGCAAAGGGCAACCAAGCCCACTTTGCACCATTGAGGGGAGCGGCTGGCAAGACTGAGCGACTCACGGAGATGATGGAAATTGAGTCCATCCCGTGAGACACCTCCTTATGACTTAGAGGCAGCCATCGCTATGATCTCTCTTGAAGAGAATGTCACTGCGAGAAAATAGCCAAGAAGTCGATGATTTTCTAGTTGATTCCGTCGATGCACGAATGCATGAGACGTTAATTGTCATTTATTTTGTGTTAAATGGACAAGTTTAGAACTTGCATGGTTGGTGCTTTAGGATTTTGCTTTCGTAATGGTTGGATGATTTTGGAATAAAGCATTCATTTATTCATTTATATTGGCATTATATGTTCGATATTTGCGTATTTTATTTATGTGTTGAATGCCTTCTAATACATGTTAATTAAATACGTTATATTAGAACACGTGTGGCGCCCTATGGAGGAAGTATGCCTTGCCGACAGCGCACAACGAATACCATCTTAAGAGAGACTAAGTATTTCGATCGATCCGTAAGAGCACCGGCGACCTTACGACAATCGCGAAGCGATGCATGTATAATCGGTTCGGAAGAGCCACAATTATACTTCCAATGGGCACAACTTTGGTCATTGAAGAAGCCTTATTGTACCAGAATCGACCGAACTCTCCTAAGTTTTAAGGATATTCGCGCCAATGGTTTCCACGTTGAGACCGACGAAGAGTACGGTAAGGAATACCGCTCATCACGGCGCGAAGAGAATGGCAAAAGAATATTAGAAAAGCTTCCTTCACTTGAAACAGGCTATATTATACCACAATTAAAGCGCATAGCTGCATAATCGCTCAAAAATGTGTTTAGAAGCTCTGAACTCTTCGTCTCGGCATGATGATTAGGCCACCCAAGTCTTAGGATGATGAGAAACATAATAAATAACTCACATGGGCATAATATTAATGTGAAGGATTTCCGAATCATGAAGATTTTGTGTGTCCTGCATGTGCCACCGGGAAACTAATTACTAGACCCTCCACTCTGAAAGTGAAGGATGAAGTCTCTGCATTCCTGGAACGCATCCAGGGAGACATTTGCGGTCCCATTCAGCCCGTCTCGGGGCCGTTTAAGTATTTCATAGTGCTCATTGACGCTTCTTGAAGTGGTCATATGTGGGTTTGTTGTCCACAAGAAACCACGCCTTTGCAAAATTGATCTCGCAGATCATTCGCATCGAAATGTGTTTCCGATCATCATATCAAGTCCATCGAATGGACAACGCCGAGAATTTACTTCAAGGCATTTGATGATTATTGCATGGCGATGGGAATTGCAGTTGAGCACTTTGCATCGCATGTCCATACCTGAATGGTTTGGCAGAGGCTTTAATTAAAAGAATTAAATTTATTGCCCGACCCTCTTGCATAAAAGTAATTTGCCAGCTACATGTTGGGGACATGCAGTCCTTCATGCAGCGAATCTCATCAACCTTAGACCTTCGGCCTACAACATCCATTCACCTATGCAACTAGCGCAAGGGTCACCACCCAAAGTTTCCCATCTTAGGAGGTTTGGGTGTAAGGTTTATGTACCGATACCACCTCCGCAGCGAACTGCAATAGGCCCACTCCGTAAGACTGGGATATACGTTGGTTATGAGACTGCATCCATAATCAGGTATTTGGAACCCATGTCCGAGATTTGCATACCGCCCGCACGATTGCATTTTGATGAAGATAATTTCCGTCATTAGGGAGGAAATCAACCCGTTGATGAAAAATGTCGGGAAATTACGTGGGAAGCCACGGGAATTCATGCACATGACCCGCGCACTAGTGAAACTGAAAAAGAGGTCCAGAAGATCATCGACTTGCAAGCATTAGCAAATCAACTACCCGATCACTTTAGTGATTTGAAGAGCGTGATTAAGTCGCATGTGCCTGCACGCAATGCACCGGAGAGGGTTGAAATACCAAAGAAAATTGAAGGTATCCCTAATCCCGTCCAGAGGCCTCAGAATAAAAGGACGAGAACTCCGGTTCCTCGAGTCCAAAGTAACCGGGGACGCCCGACGAAAAAGGACAAAAGGGATTTATCACAGCCGATCATTGAAGTCCCCCAGAATGAGAAGGGGAGCCAGTTGAGACCTGGCACAAGTATGACACCTTCCGAAAAGGACATACCGGATCTGAATATCCCCATCGGCATGGATGTGTGCGCACACATCGAGCGAAAAACTAAAGGACTTGCTACCGCAATTGAAAGAAGCGATGCGCAAGGTGAAGCTCCAGAAGAAGCAACTCATGAAGAAATAGCTATAAATTATGTGCACACGGGAGAGTCCCTGAATAGGACAACAGCTAATATCGATATCTACTTCGCAAAGAAAATTGCCACCATCATCGATCTTGATCCCGAGCCTGCATCGCTCGCTGAATGTAAGAAAAGATCAGATTGGGAAGATTGGAAGAAGGCAATAGCAACTGAATTGCTATCTCGAATAAAAGAGAGGTGTTTGGGCTCAGATGTCGCACACCTCCCCACATACACCGTTGGGCACAAGTGGGTATTTGTTCGAAAGAGAAATGAAAGAAATGAAGTAGTGAGATACAAAGCAAGGCTAGTAGCCCAAGGTTTCACTCAACGTCCTGGAGTTGATTATGAAGAAACCTACTCCCCAGTCATGAGTGGAATTACCTTTAGATATTTGATCTCAATGGCGGTGAATTTGAATTTGGAAATGAAATTGATGGATGTTGTGATTGCATACCTTTACGGTAACTTGGATTCGAGATTTATATGAAAGTCCTCAAGGAATTCCTCTCCGAACCAAGACAGAGCAAATAGAAATCTATACTGATGTGAAACTCGAGAAAGTCACCGTATGGATGAAACAATCTGGAAGAATGTGGTATAATCGCTGAGCGACTTTCTCTGCAAGAAAGGCTACACGAACAATGAAGACTGTCCTTGTGTATTTATACGGCGATCCTGAATGGATTCAGTATAATCTCGTGTATGTAGATGATCTGAATATCATCGGGACAGCCGAAGACATAAAAGAAGCAAGCTCCTACTTGGAGTCAGAATTTGAAATGAAAGATTTGGGCAAGACCAAGTTTTGCTTAGGCTTGCAGCTTGAGCATGTCCCTGAAGGAGTCTTGGTACATCAGTCGACCTACACCTGTAAGGTGCTTGAAAGGTTTGGCTTCGAGAAGGCATTTCCCTCGAAAGTACCGATGATCGGTAGGTCTTTACAGCAAGAAAAGGATCCTTTCCGACCAAGGGAAGAGGGGGAGGAAGTCCTGGGACCGGAATTCCCATATTTGAGTGCAGTGGGAGCACTCATGTATTTAGCAAACTGCACTAGACCGGACATTGCATTTGCCGTGAACCTGTTAGCAAGGTATAGTGCAGAGCCCACCAAAAGGCATTGGCAGGGCATAAAGGACATTTTCCGATACCTCCAAGGTAGCAAGGACCTCGGATTGTTTTACAGAAAGAATCAAGATCTGAACTTGATTGGCTATGCAGATGCTGGGTATCTGTCAGACCCGCATACCGCTAAGTCACAAACAGGCTATGTATTCCTGTGTGGTGGAACTGCAATTTCATGGAAATCGTCTAAGCAAAGCCTGGTAGCTACTTCGACGAACCACTCAGAAATTATAGCACTGTATGAAGCCGCACGAGAATGCGCTTGGCTTCGCCGAATGGTTCACCACATCCAGCAGTCATGTGGGATGAACATTGTGCAGAACCCCACAATTATCTATGAAGATAATGCCGCTTGCGTTGCACAAGTGCAAACGGGCTATGTGAAGAGTCATCTCACAAAGCATATCAACCCCAAGTTCTTCTATGCACATGAATTGCAAAGGATGGACGAGATTAAAGTACTGCATACTAAGTCATGTGAAAATCTCGCAGATTTATTCACTAAGTCATTCCCCGCATCTAGCTTTGAAAGGTGCGTGCGTGGAATTGGAATGATGAGACTTAGAGAAGTGCGAGAATCTGGGGAGAATTCTCACAAGCCCGCTAATAAATCTTGATCATGAAGATTAAGTACCCAAAAATAAAGTCTTGCAGACTAAATGAATTTGGGTGAATTGTACTTTTTTCCCTTGACGAGTTTTCCATGAAGTTTCTCGACCAAGGTTTTTAATGAGGCAATTCGTGCATCGCAAAGATCACATGTATCATGCACTCTTTCTCCAAATTTTTCCCACGGGTTTTTATGGAGTTTTGACGAGGCATGAGCATGTTGGGTGAGTGCCCAAGGGGGAGTGTTAGGAAACCAGGACTCTATCTGGAGTCCTTATCTGTTTGGGCACCCCCACCGTAGACTATAAATAGGGACCTAGACCCCCCTCATTATGTACCCCGATGCAATCTAAAGCAATAAAGAAAGACCAGGAGTTCTCTCTACCTCTCTGTGTTCAATCTATTATTCTGTGATTCTGTGATTGATTCGTTCTTGTTCTAAGCAGAGGAATCGCTCGGACTGGTCTCCAGCGTCGGTTCCTCAACAAAATTTATGTAAGACAAAGCGGAGACCAAAGGCCTCACAAAGTGTGTGTACTTAGAGAATGTATTATTCACTAAACCATACCGAAGTTTATGGCCCTGATCAATTCGGCTTGGGCTTCTGACTTCTAGCTTATTTTTTACTATTCATAAGTTTCGTCTTTTTCTGAACTTTTGGCTTTTTGTTGAGCTTTTTTGCCGGTTCTTTTTTTCCCGTATTTGTTTGTATTATACGTAATGTGCTAACATATTTTTTATATTTTTAAATTTTTTTAAATTTAATTATGCTAAATAAGCCTCACACCATAGTGCTTTTTTTCACCAACTACTGATGTTTTCAGCCATAAGCCATGAGCTTTTCAGCCGAACCGATCACCACCTATATGTAGCCAATAAAATAAAATCTACAACAAGCAGGCCATTGAGCTAAGAAAGTTGATAACGACACAGTTGTACTAACAAACCAAATTACACTATCATTAGAGATGTTCGTATTGACTTCTGCTTAAAGAAGTTAAAAGCCAATATAAATATCTGGCTTCTCGAAGCAGTATCTCCACTCATCTTACTCTTATCTCATTTCGAGGATAAGATGGGGGTCACTGGTGCATCACTCACCCCACTCATCTTTCTTCCATCTCGCGCATGCATCTCTTCTTCACTTTTTCTACTGCTCGCTCTCTGCTTCTAAAAGCTACTTCTTTCAACCACTAATGTTTATTTTTTAGTCAAAAACCATCAGTCGCAGTTAATACGAACACCATCTTAGTGTAGCGCATCTGAGATTGGACACGGCAAAGTTAGTCATCAAATGGTAGATGAATAGGTTCATTTGATCCCTTGAACTATCACGTTTGTCTAAAATTCAATCTTCAACTACAAAATTGGGTAGCCAATCCCCCTCAACTATCAATACCGATTATTTTACCCTCCTAAGGCTATTTGAAGCTGGTTTTAGCTGACGTGGTGCATACATGGCAGCCCAGTTAATAGTCAACAAATAAATTAAAAAGTTGATCCCACCCGTCAGCCCCTATACTTTTCCTCTTCATCCTTTTCGTCTCTCTCTCTCTCCTCCGCCATGGTTGTGGCACGAGCACCTCTGATCACCCATTCCTTTCCTGCTCATCACCCACCTTGTCGACCATTATTGGGCATAGCGTCCCGCTCTTCTCATCCGCCCACGACGCTGCTGCCCTCCTTCATCTTTGCACAGATAAAAAACATGGGGAGGTGGCAAAGCTGTTGCCGCAAAGCTCCATCGTGGCCACCACGTTTGATCTTCCTCTCCGGCGGGTTTTGGCAATTCCGTTTGCGTCAAACGTGTTCCATCACTTTCTCATCCAATGCACAATGTTAAGTGGATTTGTTTTGCTCGTAATAACTAATTTAGTGTTTTTCTTCTCCGCTTGTGACCGAGATTCATGGTCATCATGAACCGCACTAGAAAACTAGAACGTGCGTGTAGCCAGTGACCCACATGTACCATGCGCTCACACGTTAGCGTAGCCGTGTGTGTGTGTGTGTATGTATGTATGTATGTATGTATGTATGTATGTATGTATGTATGTATGTATGTATGTATGTATGTATGTATGTATGTATGTATGTATGTATGTATGTATGTATGTATGTATGTATGTATGTATGTATGTATGTATGTATGTATGTATGTATGTATGTATGTGTGTGTGTGTACATGTACATGTATATGTATGTATGTATACATGTGTGTGTGTATGTCTATGTATATATATGTATACATACGTATGTATGTATGTGTATATGTATACGTATGTGTATATGTGTATGTGTGTATATATACGTATGTATGTATATGGTATATGTATACATATATGTATATGGTATATGTATATGTGTATGTGTATGTGTATATGTATATATTATATATGTGTATATATATATACAAAGCAGAGAGTCTTGAATCACTGCCTTCTCTATTTTTCCTTCCTCTTGCAAACATGTGCTATTGTGTTGTACCGTCTGAACCTCGTCGACTCTTTTTCCTACGTGTACCGTGAAGAAGGGGAGTGGTATCTCCGAGCCGTTGCTGTCGTGAAGACTTGCACTGGGGGCATCAATAAGGTTTCTAGGTAGCACACATCTACGCGACTACTCACTTCACTACTTCATCTACGTTCTGCACTGTATCCAGTCTGCGTTGCTTCCTATTATTCATCGAACCCAATTGTAAATCATTCATGTGACCAATCGATTTTGATTAAATTCTATTTCTGCATATAGTTAAAAGTACAATATGATATCTGTTGTTTAAGTACAAATTTATGCATCAATAGTTATTTATAATATTTACTTTTTAATAAAATTTAGAATTAAATATTGATGGCATTCCCAACAAGCAAAAGTCCCAAATTCAACTAGGCGTGAAACTTAACTCGAAAGTGGGAACCGGCCCACCGAATGGAGGTGGTTTGGTGACGTTTGCGCGAGAGTTTGATGACAAAAGCAGCGCAAGGAACACAAAGTTCGTGACCATCCTCATATATACACATCTCCCGGCGCAAGTCATGCATGCATCGTCGGTTCGTCACTGCTAGCTACTCCCTCCTTTGGCGAGTCCAGCGTGCACACGGTGTAAGCACCATATCAATAGCTTTTGAAAATAAAGCATGACATAAATAGGGTATGTTTTTTAAAACTATGATTTATAGTTTATGGTTTTTATTTTAATGTGAACGTTCGTGCGAATGAATTGAAAGCTAATAAACTTGTAAACCGCTTATAAAAGGATATCCCAATAAATCATTTTTAAACGGTGACGGAGAAATCATCCTATTTATTTATTCGAGGAAACCATGAGTTGAAAAAAAACAAGCATATATATGTTTTTGTTCAGAGTTTGTTAGCATTTCTCTCTTCCGATGGACTGTGGCGGATCCGGAAACTCTAGTAAAAAGAACCTCTGGTACACAATGGCATCGCGGTGTCAATAGGAAGTGTGTCAATCGAGCAGACAACGGGTACAATTGCAATGGAAAGGTTGCGTTCTTTCTACACCCATCCATGGCATCCAAATGGCGATCATCTCAAATCAATCCTCTTATCTGCAGCCTGCATAATTGACCACGGAACACGGGAACAGTTCAATGGTAGCATCATATCACATCACATCCTCAGCTTAGCTTTGAATAAAATACGCACATACGTAGAGCGCCGGTTGATTTCGATCGCAACTACGTGTCACAGGAAATTCGAGCAAAAATCAACGACGAGAACGTTGGGCAATAATCACTGGCGATCAATAAAGAAAGCGATCACTAATTGACGTTTGACGACGCACGCGTTGGTTCAGATGGCAAAACTTCCGGCGAGCTTGAACAGTCAGACACCTTATTAATTAAGCCACGTAACCAATTACGTACTAATCAATGACGAAATCTGATGGCTTGTCAAGGACAACGATCGGCAAGATATGTATTCAAAGGCCCCCGACTGATATGCGTAGAGAAAGTGTACACATCTCAGATGATTCATGGATAGACGGACCACACCGGTATACACGTTTCAGAAGGAGCTGCCTATCAGTACGGGCAAAATCAGTCTAAGCTCAAGCCCATGTTAGATCAGCTACTCTTAGGTTAACTCTTAGGCTAACTCTGTTTTTTGTGATTTTTCATAAATTTTATATGGACTTTAGTTACCCGGTCTTGAGCTATAGACCAGATAATCCGAGGCCTAATTCCGCCGCTGTCAGTCGATGGGAATGGTGTGGCGTGTTTAGTGAAGAAATGCTCGTACGCACAGTATTTTCAGTGCAAAAAACTGGTGACGAGTGAGTGGTGAGGTGACCGGATGAACCACCGCTCAACGTCTGCTGGTGCTGGTGCCTCCAGGGGACAAATGGTTCTGGCACAGCTACGTCCTGCAGACCTGCAAGTCCATATCCGAGTGGAAAAAGCCTGGAATGGAATCCAAACCCTACTTCTTTTGTGGATTGCTGCCCCCTTTTTTCTTTGGAGAAAAGGGGTTTAGATTTTATCAGAGATCGAGTGGACATGGGGCGCTGCAGTACGTTGCACTGGGTGTGGGTGGGGATGGACAATTGGCATCCACTCAGAACAGAACAGTGATTCGATTCGAATCCAAGGCTTTTTTTTTTGTTTGTTTATTTGATTTCCTCCATGCAAATAGAGTGCTTTTTTTTATGAACCTGTGATTAACGGTAGTGTTTATAGTTGCCTTTTGGGTTCTTGTCCCTACGTTCGGTTTCTGCCTTCACTGCTTTGCCTCGGTGCCTCATCACATATGCCTAATCTTGCAACGCCACAGCAGGAACCCTACCGCCAGGGAGGGCAACGACGTTGATCCGCCACCAGCACTGTGTTGAGTGGGTAAAGGACTAGCTGATTTCCAGAAGTAAACTTCTCTCTAGTTTCTTTCTTTTTACTAAATCAAGTTATTTTAATTTGTTCTTCGGTGAGTTCGTAGTCGGATTTTCTTTACTCATGATGGGTTTTATCAAACCGACTCATCTGACGATAATGGCAACACATATACTAGAGATTGAAACTGGGCCGAGTTGGGTATAAATAATTATTCTCTAATTTTTTTTCAATGAACAACAGTGTAATTAAGGCGTAGATCCTATACATCAATAGAGATCGTCGATAATCTACTACTTCCTGCTGCCATAATCATCGACAATGATTATGCTTTTGCAAGATCTGGATTCTCTAGCGAGGAAGATAAAGAAGTCTAGGATATTCATCGACTCAAAGACTTCATAGTGACATGCTATTCATCTAGAATCTTTACCGTAAAAGTTGAGTATTTCTGTAATTTATCCATGAGTTATTAATATAAGTAGGAGGATCTTTCTAAAAAAACATACGCTAGGTTTGGACTCGTCTTGGCTTGGTGATGACCAAAATTGTGCTACCAATATTTGCCAAAGTTCGTGTTCTTAAAAACAACCAGGTTCGCTCGTCAAATTGTTTGCCCATGAATTGACAAAATTTTGGCAAGAAAACGAACTAGAGCACCAATGAAAAGAGACTTACCAAAAATTGACAACGAACTAGATTGAAGTTAAATATGGAAGTTATCAGATTTTCATAACCCAAAATCTGCCATCACGGTTGCTTCTCACAATTTGCCACGATTTTTTTTCTGACAGGAACGGTATGGGAGGGCCCTACTTTTCCACATTTGCTTACCAACAAGAGCAACAAGCCACACTTGCCTTGACGGCCAAAATAAGCCATGACACTTTACAAAGTTTTGGCTTATTTTATACTGTAGCGACTGAAATTACACTGTAGTTGCTATTAACTTTTTCAACATAATTAAATACAGACAATGAAAAAGGATAAGAGTGAGAATAAAATACAAAAAAACTAAAAAAGCCATATCACCAGAAAAAAATGAAAGTAACAAGTTATAAGCCAAAGTTAGAAGTAGAAGCTCTAATAAGCAGGACTTAATATAAGTTTGTAACAGGTCAAAGAGCTAAGAAGTGCGGCAGGCCACAATATTGCCCCTGAACCAAAGGCTTGCCACAAAAACTCAAACTTGTCTCACTAAGTGTGACAAAGTTTAGCGGTGAAGCAAACACGCTCTAGTAATGCAGTTCTTAAGTTCATACACCCGTATGACTTGAGAATCATACTTTTTTAGGGACCAATAATTTAGTTTACTTTTTAACAAATTTAATAACATTTATATTAAGCATAAACCTCTAATTTCAAGGCACTATTTCAAGGAACCTAAGAACTTGAAGCAAGTTAAGCCGCTCTAAGGCAATTTAGGAAAACAAAAGGAGGCAAAAGATAACTCAAAAAATGATTATAATTTTTTATTTCATCTAACTTGCACAAAATTTAAAATAAAAATTAAGAGATATTTCCAAACAAATTTTTATGAATTTTATTGTCTTTTATTTCCATCGACTTTACATTTTGGATCTATTGTACCCTCTTTGAGTTCAAATTTTGGATACATCTACCCTCAAAGAAATACTTTAGTACAATATTAATAACATAGTTCTAATGAAACACATTATTTAAGGAGCTAAATGGGAATGGACAGTGGCGGACCCAAAGCCAAATTTTAGGGGGAGCTAGTGGGACATAATGCATAAAAGATAAACACACTAAACATAAAGCGAACTATATTTTGCAATCTAAAATCACACATAATTAGAATAGAGACATAGTAAAAATACAAAATACAACAAATATTGTACCTCGGTAATAGATAATGTGCCTCCCAATGCCCATAAATATATGTAAGCAATTAGCTATACACCAAAATTAGCAAACTTAGTGATAAAAATCAGAAATTGTATTTGTGAATAGTTATAAAGATTGAAAAAAGGATAAAACATACCAGTAACTAGGATTGAGAAGTAGTAGTGCAAGTGCGAAACAATACAAGTGCAAGTGTAGTAGTACAAAAGTAGTAGATATGGCGCCTCTTGCGGTCCTGCCTCCAAATCTGGCGCTAGGCCGTCGGGGGTGAGGCCGGCCGTTCCTGCTCGGATGCTCGGTGGCTCCATGCGACGGTGCCCCACGCGGCCACGCCGGTCGTCGAGAAGAAGGTGGATGGGACCGCGGTACTTGCAGGCTTAGCACCTCAACACGATCATAATATTGGATTTGATCTTAAGAGCAAGGAGATTTCAATTTTTAGTATGTGTTTTTCTTAATTGATTCCTGTATTATTTAATTGTCTGCTCTAGATCGATATATAAATCAAAGTAACTTCTTGTTTACTTTGTCTGCATGATATGCATGCGTGCGTGCATGCCCTTTCTCTTTGGAGTTGTTCTATTTCTGCAAGGATGCTTGCATGCTGATTGTAACTCTCCTGCTTGCATACGAGGTCCGGCTATCTCGACACATCGGTTGGGGGTTACGCACGGGCAGGCCAGCGGTAGGGGGCGCCAGCCCCGGCTGACCCCTGGTGGGTCCGCCCCTGGGAGTAGAAGAAGAATGCATGGGACATATGCCCTCCCCCTCCATCCTAAAAAAAGGAGTGGAGGAAATATTAAATAGTTGTTGTTTTATATTAACAAACATTTTTAACATATTTGTTTGAATTTTACTGCATTTTATTGTACACTCTTTGAGTTCAGATTTTGGTTCCATATATGATGGAGCAAGCACTCTACCTGAAAAAAAAATCCTTTAGTACGTACAAGAAGGTAATGTGGGCATAGCGCTCTTCAACTTAGTATGTATAAGAAAATAATATAGGTTTTTTATCATGCTTTTTCTCAATACAATATATATATATATGTATGTATGTATATATATGTATATGTATATATATGCTAATATATAACAAAAATACTAAAGTTTTACAATGAAGACAATAAGAAGTCAGAAAAGACATAGTTTTTAGAAAATTGGGGAGTATAACCAGATGTTGTGCATATGCCCCTTCAAAAAATATTAATAATAGAAAATATCAAATAATGTCTCATAATAACTTGCTGTTTTCTGTTATTTTTATTTGTATTTCATTTCATTACGAGACAATCACAGAAGTTAAGCTAAACTTTTCATCCAGCACCTTAACTTTAGTTGCTTTTTACTGCTTTTTATTGTTCCCTCTTTTGAGTTCACGTTTTGGATCCATCTCTACCACCAACAGTGGTGTAGCAAGAGAAAAGTAAACAAATCATCACACGGTTATTTCTCTTGTTTTCTTTCCTTCACAGCACATATTTGTTTGCGTTTTGATTTTGAATCCATCGCTAGCTTCTACACAAAAACAGACGTACGAAGTAAAAGTGAACAAACTATTACAACATTATCTCCTCTTTTCCTTTCATCATGGCAAATATTTGCATGAGTTTGGATTTTGAACAAATATTCGCGGATGTATTTGCATGCAATTAATTAGTGCACTCTTTCAGCCTAAAACGGGGTCAATCACCAACGTGGAAAGGAATGGGACCAATAGAAGTAAAATGAGTTTATTGTAAAAGAAAAAGGTATGTGCAAATCACTGTTCCGACTTTGAACTACCGAAGAAAAAATTTATAATGTTGTTTTGCCAAATGCCACACAAGTACGACAATTTTGCCTATAAAAAAGGTTCTGTACAGAATCACTGTGCAGACTTTGAAATTACTAGCGGTAGAAAAAGAAGTTTTGATCCTAGTAGGCCACGTCTTTGGATATACGAAGTACTAAGGCGGTGCCACCAAGAGTTTATAAGTCCAGGTTTTAGTTTTTACTGCTGCGATTGAAATTACAGTTAGTGGCAGATAGTCTTGTCTATATAATTAAATTAAAAAACAAAAAATTGTATTATTACAGATAATACAAAGTGATAAAAAAAGACAAAAAAAATATATAATTAAAAAGCTATAGGGGGGAGTGATGCAGAAGAAGAAGGCGACGGATGATGGATGAGGAGGTACTCCTATTGGGATCCGATAGGATAGTAGCATAGGCTAGCTGAGGCAGGCGCCTGCCAAGCCTGAATGCCTGTCTGACGTGGCTGGCAGCAATGCAGACGTGTTGACTCCCAATATCATATGCAGTATGCTGCGCGGCTGCTAGTAGCGTGTTAGGCTGCCAGCCCAAGGCACACCTCCCCATATCAATAATCTTTTCTTGGATGCCAAGACCTATTTGTACTATACTCCTGGTTTCTAAAGCGGCTTACGATTTGACAAAAGAACCGCTGTTTACCAAGTGAGAAAAAAAGAGAGAAAACCTTCTCTCCTTTTTCGTTTTTTGAGACCAGGAAAGCTTATTGTTATTATCTTCCCCTCAAATTCCTAGGCCTTGCTAGTGATTTAGCAGTAGCTGTAATACCAAATACATGATTTTTTTCCTATCAAGCTTTTTTATGGATTTGAAACATAGGACCTGACCTGATGAATTGAGCCGTCCGACACGGTATGACACGGGTTTAAATAGATCACGACCCGATTAAGTTCGGCACGACTGGTCCAAATAAGTTATCGTATCGTGTTGGCCCATATGTCTGCCTTCCAAACTAGGCACGGCAAGAAGAGGGGTCAGACCATACCGGGCCAGCCTGGGCATGCTTAGCAAAATGGGTCACCGATGGCTGCTGACTTTACTACTAGTTACAAATAATTTTACTGTTAGTCGTTGAGTCACAGGTATTTTACTGACAAGTAAGTCGTCCACACTCAGAAGAGTATAGTAACTATAACACAAGTAATTTTACTGCCAACCATAAGTTATTTTACTACACTGCCATAGAAGAATTACGGTGCTTGCCATGCT
Source organism: Dendrocalamus sinicus (assembly GCA_036346575.1). Lineage (NCBI taxonomy): Eukaryota > Viridiplantae > Streptophyta > Magnoliopsida > Poales > Poaceae > Dendrocalamus > Dendrocalamus sinicus. The sequence continues at coordinate 8,913,020 of CM070644.1, forward strand.
AGGCCGACCTACTGTGCCGAGATGCCGACCCAAACATGGCATGCCCGGTTGGGCTGGTCCGACACAGTCCATTTACTATTTCATGTTATGTCGTGTTTGGACCAGTCAATAATATCATACCTCAAACCGACATGGTTGGTTCGATCTGTTTGGCCAGGTCTAATAGGACCTAATATATATACAAGTAAAGAAAAACATGAATTATCGATTTTGAAATTACAGATGAAATTTCTGACTAAAAGCCACAGCAATTTGATGAGTGCCTCTCACTCTATAGTCTCCCCCCACAAAGTCTCCGTCAAAGAAATAACCGAAGGTATGGATAATACCATGTGCAATCTAGCTTCGAGTGCAATCATGATGCACTTTGACTAAAAAGACATAATTTTTTTTAAAAAAATTCTACATTTACTTTTAAATTTACTCTACCTACATATAAATTTTAAGTTCAAATTTATTCTACATTATGAGTAACAAAAACAGAAAAATTCGAAAAATTAAAATTTAAATTTAAATTCATACTATGTTAAGAGTATAAAAAAATAGACAAAATTGACAATCGTTAAGAGTTCAAATTTATCAAAAAAAAATTTTGATTACTCTTAACATAGAATGTATTTAACGCGTGAAATTTTATACACAGGTGAAGTAGACCAGCGAAATACATCTATATTTTTTTTTGGAAATCTCGCATAACGCTTTTCGTTGATGTTTACTACGTTTACACCGAAACTGATTGCACGCAACAAGTTCCCTAGATGAATTGGCAAACGTAAACCGACATACTCGTATACCAGTGCGTCCGTTACAAACACATGGTCCCCACGTCCCCTGCACGCGGGCCCAGCCCGTCAGCGAAACTATTCCTCACGTTAACTGTACCCACCAGTACGCGTAGCGTTACACCCGTATCCCGCGGCGCTGAGGCAAAAAAGGAAAAAAAGGAAAAGAAAAGAAAAGAAAACCGTGGATCCCAATGAAAGCCGAAGCGAAGAAGGTTGTCATGTCAGCGGCGGCAGGCGGGTGGGCCCCACCTCCCCATCCCCTTCCATTTAGAAGACGAAACCGTGGTGGTCGGCCAGCCTCCTCCTCCTCTTCCTTGTTCGCCTCCGCCGCCGCTTCCTCCTCCTCGCTTTCTTCACTTCCCACGCCATTGATTCTTCTCGCCCCTCGCTGCGCAACCCGACGCAGGAGCAGTTGCGCCTGACCATTTCCGCCTCGTCGTATCGTCGTCGCCACCTAACCTAACGCTCACCTAATCGCCCAATCCCCTCGTGAAACGGGCGAAGGGGATTTTTTTTGAGGGAGGTTGGTTGGGTGGTTCTTGCAGGCCATGGCCGAGCCGGCGTCGGCCTCCTCGCCGGTGGAGTTCCTGCTCTGGCGCCCGCCGCGGCGGCGGCGGAGGCTGCCGCTGGCCGGCGCGTTCTTCGCGCCCACCGGCATCGCGGGCGCGCCGCTGCTCCGCGCGCTGGCGTCGCTCGCGGCGGGCCTGCTCGCGGCGCCGCGGCCGCCGTCGTTGCCGCGGAACATGGCCGCGCTCGCGCGGCGGCTCGCGCTGCTGTCCGCGCTCCTCGAGTCGCTCCTCCTCGACGCGCCGGATTCCTTCTCCGACGCGGCCAACCTCTGCTTTCGCGAGCTCTACGTCGTGCTCTTCCGCGCCGAGCTGCTCGTCTCCTACGTCGCCTCCGCCGGCCGCGCGTGGGCGCTGCTCCGTGGGCCCCACCTCGCCGCCTCCTTCCGCGACCTCGACGCCGAGCTCGCCGTCGTTCTCGACGTCCTCCCCGCCGCCTCTCTCCGCCTCTCGCCCGACGCGACCGACCACCTAGAGCTCCTCCGCAACCACTGCCGCCGCCGCGAGCCTGCGCAGTACCACGACCCCGCCGAGGCCGCGCTCCGCGACCGCCTCCTCGCTGTCCTCCACCAGTTCGAGCTTGGCCAGCCACCTGACCCCTCCCCGCTCCAATTGCTCCTCTCCCACATCGGCATCTGCGACGCCGTATCTTGCCGTGCCGAAATCGAGTACCTGGAGGAGCAAATCTTGAGCCAAGAAGTGGACACCGACCTCCCGCTCGTCGGTGGCGTTGTCGCCTTGCTCCGGTACTGCCTGTTCTCCCTGTTCGACCCTGGCAACGCAAAGGCGCCCCGGGATTGGCCGTCGGTGGGCGACAGGCAGCGGCTGCTCTCTTGGGGCAGCGGTGATGACAGCTCCTTCTCGGTGCCGAAGGAGTTCTCGTGCCCGATTTCGTTGGATTTGATGCGCGACCCTGTGGTGGTGTCCACCGGGCAGACGTATGACCGGCCGTCGATCGTACAGTGGATCGAGGAGGGGCATTCCACCTGCCCCAACTCCGGGCAGGTGCTCACAGACAACCGCCTTGTGCCGAACCGTGCACTCCGCAGCTTGATTTCACAGTGGTGTGGGGTGTATGGCTTCCAGTATGATTCGCCGGAGAGCAATGAGGGGATGGCAGAGTGTGTCGCCACAGCGTGCAGCAGCAAGGCAGCAATTGAGGCGAATAAGGCCACAGCGAGGATTTTGGTCAGGCTGCTGGTGGAGGGGTCGGATAGCGCAAAGGCAGTCGCTGCTAAGGAAATTCGGTTGCTGGCAAAGGCTGGGAAGCAAAACCGGGCATTCATTGCTGAGTTGGGTGCAATCCCATTGCTCTACAGGTTGTTGTTGTCAGCGGATTGGATGGCGCAGGAGAATGCGGTGACGGCCCTGCTCAATCTGTCGATCTTTGAGCCGAACAAGGCACGGATTATGGAGCAGGAGGGTTGCTTGCAGCTTATCGTCACTGTGTTGCAGAATGGGTGGACCACAGAGGCCAAGGAGAATGCTGCAGCAACGCTGTTTAGTCTATCCGTGGTCCATGATTACAAGAAGATGATCATGAATGAGGCAGGTGCTGTGGAGGAGTTGGCTTGTATGCTGACCAAAGGGACAACAAGGGGAAAGAAAGATGCAGTTATGGCACTTTTCAACCTCTCAACGCATCCAGAAAGCTCAGGTCGGATGCTTGAGTCACGTGCAGTTGTAGCTTTAATCGAGTCACTGAGGAATGACACCGTGTCGGAGGAAGCAGCTGGTGCTCTGGCTCTGCTGATGAAGCAGCCTTCCATTGTGCATCTTGTTGGGAGCTCCGAAACTGTGATCACAAGCCTCGTTGGATTAATGAGGCGGGGAACTCCTAAGGGAAAGGAGAATGCAGTGTCAGCTTTATATGAGATATGTCGTCGCGGTGGCTCGACGTTGGTGCAGAGAGTGGCAAGGGTACCAGGGTTGAACACTGTGATACAGAACATCACGCTCACTGGAACAAAGCGTGCCAAGAAGAAAGCAAGCTTGATCGTCAAGATGTGCCAGAGAAGCCAAATGCCATCAGCAATGGCACTAGGGAGTAGCTTGACAGTGGTTGATCATCCATTGGTAGGGAACAACACATTAAGGCGTGCTGCGAGCTTCGGCAGTGGAGAGTTGTCAAACCCGATCTCAATATCAGTGCCTGTGCCCTAGGTGAAAGGTTTCCACTCTGGCACCCACATAATTGTTACATTTGGTGAGTTTTGTCCCCAAAATTCTTTCATTTCATGCTCAAATGAAGGTATACAAAATTTAATCCAAAGGAATGAATACTTGCAATATATCAGATGTGCTGTGTTTGTGTGTGTGAAATGTGGATAACTGTGCTGATATATAGATGTACAAATAGAATCCCAGCTTGATATTTCCTTGGCAAGCTCGGAAATTGTTTGATTTTTGTTTCAATTTTTAAAACACCAGATATGTATGCTACTTCTTGTGAACTATTCAGATAATTAGTAGTTTACGTTGAGGAAACAATGGAAGGAAATGATATATCATTTCACCAATGGGCTTGTACACATTTGAGAAAAAAAACAACTTGAACATAAGGTTTTATTTTCTAAAAGAAACAAAGGTCCAACTTTTGATCCCACTAGGCAAAGATTGACAATTTGAAGAACTCCCTAAAGACAGAACATCTTGAAGATAATTTCCCATAAAGACAACCATAGAAAAAAAAATTGAGCTCTCAGCTCTGAGCAGAATTCAGGATCTCTTCCAATAACGAAATAACTGGGAGAGGGAATGAGTACTGTAAATGTGTGTTTGGGACAATCTCTCCTGAACTGTGGAGAAGAACTCAGCTCAAAACAACAAGGTCGAGTGAAGAGAAGGGGATCATCAATCCAGATGAGCATATCCCTTAAAGATCAGACAATTTCATTCGCTGTCATCACTCATCAGGTTATTGTGGAAGTGACCCTCCCCCTTATCATGCTAATGTATGAAGATGTTGATCTGGAAGGAATAACACAAAAAGGTTCAAAGGACGAGTGCTTGTCAGGACCAACAGAAGCGAGGCGCTTTCACTAAGAACTGCTGCAGGGAAGCGAGATCAGCAAGAACAGCGCTGTGGAAAGAGGGACACCGGCGGCAACCGTTCCCCGTCAACCGCCTGTTAAAATTGGTATCAGGAACTGAGGACTGTTTATTTGACAGGGCACTTAGTTTGGGGAATATTGTATTCTTCATGAGAAATTGCCAACTCTATTTCACACTCACCAGCTGTGGGTGTTCTTCATGAGAAACCGTGTGGGATATTGTGTTCCCTGATGGAAATCGCCTGCTTCCATGTGAACAAGGAGAACAGGTCTGTTTGCAAGCTGCAACCACCTTACAGCTGGTGGATCAAATCATGATGCCAAGATTGAAGACTTCTTTCATGATGCCAAGATTGGAGGCTTCTTTCGAAGAAGAAAAGGCCCTAATTAGACTGAATAATCTCACAATCTGCAGAATGTTAACAACTAGCTATGCAGCAAGTACAGAGAATCTTTCTATTCTGGAACATATTCCTCGACGTGTTCCTTGTACGTTGATCATCTGAATTTTCTAACATCGTCGGTCATCGCTTCATCTTTCTGACCTTCTGTGTCTGAAATTTCTAACAGCCGTTCTCTCGTTTGATCTTAACATAAGAAGGCTCCTGTAGACCTTTACATTATGCTCACGTTTTCTTAATGCCTAGCAAGTTATCGTCTTCTCCATGACCTCAGCTTTAGAGTTTGCAGTCATAATATTGTATACGAAAACGTGTGATCCTTTGCAAACTTTCTGCCTGAAAGAAAGGCCGTCCATAAATTCTTTTTCACGGCGTAGTACACTTTCACACTTGGCCATTATGTCAGCCTTCGCCGCGTTCAGAAATTGGTAGGAATTTTAACAAAGTAGAGAGTACTAAGGCCCTATTTGGATCCCATGATCTAAAGTTTAGTTGTCTAAAATTTTGGACTAAATTTTAGTTGGCTAAACTTTAGCCACTAAACTTTAGTTGAAGGTCCTGTTTGGATCCTGTACTAATGGATAGGACTAAAGTTTCAAAAAGACCATACTACCTCTCCTCATTTCGTGCGTCAGCTATTAAATGGGAGGTGAGAGACCAACATACATGGGTAAACACGTCTTTGTGCCTAAGAACCAAAAACTTTAGACCACTTTAGTTCACTTTGGTGGACTAATGGTCTAAAGTGTTTTTTAGGGGTTAGCTAAAGTTTAGATCTAACTTTAGACCACCTGTTTGGAGACTTTAGATCTAAACTTTAGTGACTAAACTTTAGATGGAGGGATCCAAACAGGGCCTAACCAGGTGAAGACCAGAAGTTTGTTATGCTTGTCCATACAATTGAATTCCAATGTCTCTCTAGTTGATCGTTCTTGCTGGGTTTGTGAGCTGGACCTGCGTTTGACTCGGAAGAAAGAAGCTGGGCTTGCAATTTCTGGCATGAGGGTGATGTGCTGGAGCCGCTTGGCCTTGGAACTGGACATGCGTATCAGGATTATTCTCGGCGCTTGATTTGTGGCTCCCATGAGTTCAGGTCGCTAGCATGTGGGCCCAAAACCACCTAGCAGTAGCGTGGGAATCACCCTGGACAGCAAGACATTTCAACGGCTAAAACAAACAAGAAACTAGCCTCTGGGAAAAAGAAAGGTGATATTTTGTATATATGCTATACCTGTGTGTGCATATACATATATATATATATATATATATATATATATATATATATATATATATATATATATATATATATATATATATATATATATATATATATATATATATATATATATATATAAAAGGACTAGTGTTTCATGCACCATGGTGCCTAGGCACCAATATCAATACCCGTTGATTTGCTTGAGATTCATAATGTTTGATGTGGGTATCTTCATATACCCATAAAAAGTATATTTGAGATATCAAACTCAAAAATTTAAATTCAACTTCAGTTTAATTAGTTTGAACTATTTTTATGGTATATACTCATCAGTAGTTGCATTGAACTCAAAAGTAGTTCAAACTAATTTGAACTGAGTTCAAAACTTACTTACCATAAATATATCAAGGGTATAAAACATTTTCATACCCAAACTCAAAAAATTATCAATCATACACGTGTATCGGATGTTGGTGCCTAGGCACCATGGTGCCTTATGTAATTTTCCTATATATATATATATATATATATATATATATATATATATATATATATATATATATATATATATATATATATATATATATATATATATATATATATATATATATATATATATATATATATATATATATATATATATATAGGTCTATTGGACTCATGATGAATACAAGTGTTATTCATAACACAAATAATATTTGTTTGTGGTAGGTTGTCCATGACCCAATTCCTTGTTAAAGTACAGGTACTACGTTAATATAATATATCATAAAATATATCTACAGGCAGCATGATGAACAAGCTGTAATGCCACTAAAATGCAAAGGAAAGATAAGTGAAAAATGAAACAATCCAAGAAGGAATAAAGGAAATTAAGTAGAGTGTTGTCGTCAGACCCATCGGCTTTTAGAATGCCGAATAAAGGTAGCGCTCACTGAGGTTCCCAGACCTTCTAGGGACGGTCGGTTATGAATTTTCGTCATTCGGCAGGAAATTTCATTCTTACCTATTTACCATTTCACTTCACTGTTAAACATAAACCAACAGGCAGTCACATATGCATTAAGACATGGTAATATATGAGTTAACACGCAACAATGCATAAGACACGTCCTATGCCACGAGTTAGGGCCAAGGCACAAGCCAACACTTTCTTAAGCCACCGTTCCATTTTCACCTTTCCACTGAGAGCAAAAGCCAACACCAGCCATTCTCCCCACAAGCCACTGCATTGCTTAGCCTTCAACCGAGAACACACTAGAGCTCAGCAAGGGGGACATAGTCTCTCCATTGCTCGGCTGCTTTCAAGAGACTAACCAATCAAAGAAACACGGAGAGGCAGCGAGGGAGAGAGAGCCGAAGGCAAGGAGTTCAAGAAGCAAGGGAAGACGGCGAAACGAGAAAAACGATGTAAGAACCGTCAACGATCGCCAGGAACCTCGACTCTCGTCGTCGCCTCATCTCTTTTCTAGTCTGGCAGATGCAAGTAGATCCCCTCACGCAAGCACCTCCACAACTGGCTTAGCCGCGACACGCCATCGGTGGCGAGCCCGTAGCACCACCATGCGCCCTTGGATGGAGGTGCATGCTCCCCGGCACATACACTCCACCAAGTCCCATCACTGCAGCCACCTTAGGCTTTCCCAGCCAGGCGTGGCTAGGGGCAAAGTAAGATGAAAGTAGCAAATGCATGGAGTAAGAGGTAATAGTAAACCAAACCGACGGCCAGTAGGTCTGGGGAGTGACCGGAGGTGAAGGAGGCACGGGGCTTCCGGCAGGCTGTGTGCCAAGGCCGGTGAGCCCGAGAGAGAGCTGACGTTGAGGCCAGGCATCAAGACTCTCGGTTGGCTGCAAACCGTGGCCAACGAGCTGGAAGGGAGCAACGACGGCCTGGAGCCAGAGCTAGGAGTCGATGATAGGTAGGCAACGGATCCGTCTAAGCAGGGCATCGTTGCTGGGGCCAGATTGGGCCCTAGTCCGCCGGATCTGGAGGGGGCGAGAGTAGGAAGGAAGGGGAAAGCTTGGGGGCGGTGGAGGAGCTGTCGGTGGTGAGCTCTGGGCTGGCGATGCCCGAGCTCGGCCGTGCGCCGCCACATTGCCTAGGAGACGCCAGGCCGTTTGACCGAGAAAAATGAGGAGGAAGAAGGAGAGATGGAGAGGGCCGGTTCGGCCGAACCAAATAAAGGAGAGGAAGAAAGAAAAGGGAAAGAAAAAAGAAAAGAGAGAAGAAAAAGAAGGGGAAAAGAGAAAGAAAGAAAAGAAAAGAGGAGAAAAAAAGAAGGAAAAAAGGAGGTTGGTACCTGCGCGAATGGTCTTTAACCTCGTGTGTTTTATGCCAAAGTCGGGTTATGTGTGTAGAGTCGTCGTTGCTCCCTTAAGCACTGGTTTCGATATAATGTGTTGAGTCGGGTTAACGTTTATACAGGTGGAGGCCCTAGGTCGGAGCCGTCCACGCATCGTCCCTGAGATTAATAGTGTTTGTTGTTAGATGAATGATGGTGCATTGCTTACCGTGATACGGTAAGTTAATTATTCCTGATTGCATGATAAGGAATGATGATTTATGATTGCGTAAATGAAGAACTTGCATTGCATGTATGTCATGAAAAGAGATAGTGTTGTGGTATCATTGGTCCACTTTGTATGGACGCTCCACAAGAGTGGAAATTGGGGTCCCCGTATGAAAATGATGGGCTGCTGTGGTCCCCGTATGAAAAAGAACAGGCTTGTGATCCCCGTATGGAAACAGGGCGGGCCTAGGTGAGCATCGACGGATGCTCGCTCTGCTATACCGGTATAGGCTAAAGGGATAAGAGAGAAGTGCATGTGCATACACAATTGCATTATGACAGAGAACATATGCTAATGCATAATGAGTGGTTGATGAGAAGTTAGAGAGTTTAAAAGAAAAAAGTGGTTATTGAGTCTGTGATGGTTATGGATTGATACGTGAATTTGTTATTTGCTGTTTTGCTTTGTACTTACTGAGTCTTTGGACTACCCTTGCTTTGTTGTTATTTTTTTTAGGTAACTGTTGAGGACGTCTTGCATGAGTGGGAGTAGCACATGAATAATTTCATGAACCAGCAGCACTCCTTGTACCACCTTTTATCAGTATATTTTAAGCTCCACTGGTATGCTAGAGTAGTTAAAAAAACTATGATGTCTCTGGTTGCTGCAATATAAATAAATTAGTGTTGACTTAAAATTTCTAATAAATGATGGAATGGTAAAAGTATACAATGGTGATAGCATTCCGGGCCTAGAGGATGGACGGGGCGTTATGCAAGCATGCGTTCAAAATTGATCAAATTGCTTATGGCGGTGAGTAAGTTGAACTTGCATGAGTGCTCTACGTGACTTTCTTAGTTCTTTCAAAATTGGTGCTCTACATGACTACCTTCCAATAGGGATAAGCCTAAATTGTCTAACTAAAGCTCTACTGATTTCTAGATCCCAGTTTCTGCCCCCACTAATGATAGGCTCAATTTGCACAATAGGTACTTAAAAGGGCAGCTCGGTTTGCAGAAATCACCTGACATGATTGACCGCTAGCCTTTTAGTAATCGGATGCATAACAAGGGTGTCGGCATTGGCACTTCGCAGGACTACGTCGTCAAAATGCTGGTGGATATCAGCAGACATCAGAAATTTGTTTGCAGTGCAGATTATATTAGAATAATAGGACATGAAGACCACTAAGGCCCTGTTTGGATACGCTTAAAATCCGATTCTGGGTAGAATTAAGCGAGAATCCCACCCAAACGCTTTGATTATTTTTCGATTCTTTCAACCGCCGCGGTGGGAAAAATCAGCATTTGCACTGAGAATCCAAAATGCTGTACCGCAAGCCCCATCAGGATTATTCAGATCGCAGATTCTTCAGATCGTGACTTATCAGAAAATCTTGATCAAATTAAAATCGATTCTCAGATAAGCGTATCCAAACAGGGCCAAGTATCCACTTATCCATTTGTCCAATTCTCTAACATGATACACGGGCACCCATCATTGTGCAATGTTCCCTCCTGAAACAAGCTTCAAACTCTTTTGCCTCTCTATGAGGTTACCTCTCCAGCCTTCCATTGTCCAAACCAAAAGATCACACAATCTGCAAAGATCTCCATGCCCCATTGCCAATCTTCCTTCTCTTTGGACCAACAACAATGCCACCATCCCCTACAACGCAACCTGCACGGATGGTTCCACGATCAGAGCCATTCTTGTCAGGCAGAACCCTGCCGGGTACAGTCCATCCTTTGCCTGCGGCTTCATCTGCACCGCTCCCTGCGAAGCTTTCCTCTTCGCAGTCTTCTTTATATCCATTGGTGATACCAGAAATGCCTCGGCCACACCAAGGGTCGTGTGGACAGCCAACAGGTATCATCCAGTACAGGGGAATGCATCAGTTCAATTTACCAGGGACGGCAATCTCATACTCCGAGACTTTGATGATTCGCTGGTCTGGTCCACGAACACATCGGGCAGCCCTGTTGCCGGTGTGAATCTTGCTGGGGCTGGGAACTTGATTCTCTTCGATGTGATAGGGAAGACGGTGTGGGAATCATTTGAGCAACCAACTGACACACTCCTTATTGGGCAGTCACTGAGGCAAGGTAAGAGGCTTACTTCAGGTTCCTCAAACTGGACTCAAGGTCAGTTCTACCTCAGTGTGCTTGACAATGGCCTGTATGCTTTCGTCGATGCACATCCTCCACAGTTCTACTACCAGAAAAGGTTTAATTTTACTGATGCAATGGTTCAGTCAAAGATGAACATATCCTCTGACAAAGCGAAGAATTGCACGACTTACATTTCCTTCTTACAAGGTAGCCTCTCAGCATTTGTCAGCTTCAACAACACAGACATCACGTTATTCGATATATCACTGCCGTGGCCATCTTCAGCGCAGCTCATGAGCTTTGAGGATGATGGGCACCTGCGGATTTATGGATGGGATGGTATCTCATGGAAGCCTTTGGCTGATGTTCTGAATGCGTATCCTGATGAGCTTGCGTATCCTACGGTCTGTGGAGAGTATGGAATTTGTTCGCAAGGACAATGTAGTTGCCCAAGTGGAAATTCTGGGGACGTGCTTTTCGTCAGCTGGACGACCGGCAGCCTAATCTAGGCTGTGCACTAGCAATTCCTCTGTCTTGTGACTTGATCCAGTATCAACAGCTTTTGCCCCTCCCAGATGTCACATATATACTTCAATTTTGCGGACCATTGGACTACCAATGAAGAGAGTTGCAAGGATGCATGGATAAAGTCCTGTTCATGCAGAGCAGCGTTTTTTAGGTACCAGAATCTTTCTAATGGTTCTTGCTATCTGATGCCAAAGATTTTCTCACTCATGAATTACCAACCTGAAGCTGTTGGATATCATTTATCTGCATATATCAAGGTGCAGATGTTGCCTCCACCGCCATCAAGTAAAGAATTGAATGCAACTGCTTATCATGTTGGTGTCCCTGTTTTAGTTGCATTCATCTGCCTACTCATTCTCGTCATCAAAAAAATAATAGTAAAGAGGATGCAAGAGGACGATCCATTTAAAGCAGCTGCTCGGATGCCAACACGGTTCTGCTTCCAACGAGAAAATTGATACTATGCTACTTCTTTAAAGTGATTTTGATAAAATGCCACTATTTAGATGACAATTGTTAAAATACCACATAATACATTATTAGCTCTATGATTTGCCGTTTTAGGGGTTTTAGCCATTTCTTTTTCGTTTTTTATTTTTTCTACCGAAATTACATGGGAAATGACCACTTTACCCTCCACACCTGCGATATCACATCTTCTTTCTCTCTGTTCGATCCAGGAGAAGGCCGAACGAGAGGGGAGAGGGCTTCTCCGCCGCCACCGCCGCCGCCCCCGCTAGTACGGGCCGCCGCCGCCGCGCAAGCACGCACGGGCCGCCGGCAAGCCGCCTGCTGCAGCCGGACGCCGCCGCCGCCATCACTCTGGGGCTCGGGTTCTCGGACTATACGGCCGGCGGGAAGCCGCTGCTGGACCCGGACTCGTTCGAGTGGCCGCCGGCGTTCGACCTGGGCGCGTACTGGAGCGGCGCCGGGTTCGCCGACCCGGACTCGGGGATGTTCCTCAATCTCCCGTGAGCGCGTGCCGCGCCGCTGTCAGGTGTGGGTTTTTGTGACCCGATGATATATAGATTCCGATTAATTACTAGTACATGATGCATGGGGTACATGATGAATGATGACGGCGACTTTAATTTTATTAGTAGCTTTTTTTGGGGAGATTAGTGGCCATGCTTTACTCTGAGGGCTAACTCAAAACAAGTTTGGGATGTTTCATCTGTGTAAATTTAATGCTTGGGCTTCTTCTTACATGGTCCTCCGTTTCTTTAATTTCTGCCTTTTGAAAACCTTCTACGTGGAATGTATGGAAAGCTGCGGCATGGAGAATGTTTTGTTTGAGTTGCTTTTTTTGTCATGATGTATTAGCCGGTGACTTGCGTGCAATGCTCATTCCTCATGGTAAGACCTGCCATTCGAAGGATGTCTGCAACTTCTCGCTTCTCGGCCAATTCGTCGGTTTCAGCCGTCCAAGCCTCGGATCAGATGACGAATGATTCGTCTGTTCTAGCCGTGCGAGCCTCGATCAGCGAGATGATTCCGAGCGCACGGAGCGAGCCGCTTGAACGGACGCGGCGGAGCATCCGATTCCGGCGGGATCGTTACCACGCGCGTATCTTTCGACATCGCACCTCCGATCGCGTGACGGATCGCTCGCCACCGTAACCGCGGCGCAGACCCGGGGAACAATCGCGTCCAGAGCAGAAGCAGCAGGTCGCGGCACGTCTCCGTTGGCGCCGATGCGATGCGAACGAGACCACTTGGTACTGGTGGTACAGTTAGTATCAGTCGCTCGCGCACACGGTGGATCGCTGGGGGCGATGGCGCGGCGGCGGCGGTAGCGGCCGGGACGCGCTCGCTGGCTCGCGCGTAGAGCGGTCGGTTGGACGTCGCCGTCGGGGAGTTAATTGGTGACCCGTGAGCCCGCGACAGAGAGAAAGAAGATGTGATACCGCAGGTGTGGAGGGTAAAGTGGTCATTTCTCATACAATTTCGGTAGAAAAAAATAAAAAACGAAAAAGAAATAGCTAAAACCCCTAAAATGGTAAATCATAGAGCTAATCATGTATTAGATGGTATTTTAACAATTATCATATAAAGGATGGTATTTTATCGAAGCCACTCCAAAGAAGTGGGCATAGTATCAGTTTTCTGGCTTCAAACAGCTGAAAGAAGCAACGAATAACTTCAGCAAAAAGCTGGGACAAGGAGAATTTGGGCCAGTGTACGAGAGAAAACATGGAAATGTCAAAATTGCAGTCAAATGCTTGCGTGACATTGGCCATGGCAAGGAAGAATTCATTGCTGAAGTCATCACCATTGGCAGCATTCATCATATCAATCTTGTTAGATTGATAGGGTACTGCACTGCTCTGACGAATTTTACAGGCTCCTTGTTTATGAGCCGATATATATATATATATATATCGGCTACAAGGTGAATCCCATCCAAAAGCAACTAACCAGGAAGAAGAAAACATACCCATACCGGCGATGCAGTCCTCTAGCGACTTGCGGTCAGTCGGCAAAGCACCAATGCAACTCCCTGCAGACCAACCGGGTCACTTGACACTGGCGGGAAAACCAATTAAACAGCACGACTAGCCGGCAAAGCATAAGCAACCAGGCTGTTCTTGGCCACAAGCCATTATGAACGATACGATGGTAGTAGACGGGAAGGAAGGAAGCGTATGCAGAGCGCGTACCGAACGGCAGGTGGCGTCGTCGGTCGGGCAACAGGCCCCAGGGATGCTCGGCCACGCGTTTCGTCAAACGGGTGGCGGGGCCGCCGCCGCCGCCACCGATGGCGAGATGAAGCGAGCGGCCATCTAAACGAAGTCCAAGCTGTAGTCGTCATGCGCGCACGCACCCGCATCTCAGGGAACTCGACGCCGCACCGCACGGCGGGTTCACCGTGCGCACGCACGCTCCCTGAGGCGCGCGTCGCCATGGTTGAGGTGAACGCGCGCGCGCGGCGACGCAGTGGGTACCTGTAGCTCGCCACCCGCGGGAACCGGCAAATTAAGGACACGCTCGGAACCTCGGAGTTTTTAAAATGCCGTTTGGATGTTATTACGCAGAAAAAACCCAAAGAATGTGCGATTCGAATCTGCGAAAATAACTACGTTTTTCTTCGATACAAACAAACCTAAGAATGTGAAATACAAAAAGTGTAGCAGCCAGGGGCGGAGCCACACCCTGAACAGAATATGTTTCAGCCAAAATGTGAAAAATATCTAATATACAGTTCGAGTAAATTCAATTCAAGTTAAGTAGAATTTTTATGATCTAATCTAAATAATTTAGATTATTTTATCATTAAATTTGAAGTATAACTATATCCTAGCTTCGGTACTGATAACAGCTAGCGTTGTATGGATGCCAAAATGAAGCAGTCGTCTCAGGAAAATTGCTCGACATTTGGCAAGGAAAATGAACTAGCGGCAAATCGAACGGGCACCGCGTCCGTCTGGTCGATTCCGCATCCAGCAACACCTGGGTAGGCTGGCAATCAAACAGCGCACGCATCTCAAAGTTGCAGTCGGATCAGGCCGCGGCGGCGTGCCGCGACCACATGAATTCGTGTGGCTCTCTCAGTCTGCTCCCGGCCGGGCCGTAGCATCGCCGGCCATCGTCGTCGTACTGACAGGTATCAGCTCCTGCTGGAGTCGTCGCGCCGTCCGGGAAGGGAAGATGAACTGCCCCTCCTGCTGCGGCGCCTCTCCTCCGGTCGTTGCCAACCCCCGGGTGAGTGAGCTCGTCCTCGCCACGCCTCCTCGAACCATCTTCCCACCTCACCCGCACGTACGTACGGCCGCACAAGCTCTGCAGAAACCGGCAGAAATCTTCCCTCTCCGCAGCCCATTCTAGTCCAGTAGTCGAATCAAGGAACGCCTCTCCCCGCGCAAGAGTTTGTTCTTAAAATCTTTGATTTATTTTTGTGCTCTACTCCCTCGGTGATGGTAGAAACCAAAGCCTGAGGCATCGATCATGAATTGAAGCGAGACCGTCAGGGATTTGGCAAGTTAGAAAATGGAAAGCCAAGACAGATTCCAGCTTTTTTTTTCTCTCGATTCATTTAAGAAGAACGAATCAGAAGGCGTGTTAGTGATTTCCATTTTTTTTATCATTACTTCATCAGGGGGGTTTCCCTGCTAGCTGCTCCACAAGAACGAATCAGAAGGCGCTTTTCCTCGGATCAAGGCAGTTTCCTCGGATCATATACAGCCCAGCAAGCCGTGCGTCGTCCCGGTTGTCGCGGAGGGAGATAATAGCTTTTGCAGGCCAGCAATCTTGGGATATCGGAAGATTTGTCAGGACGCTGTATTTCTTCAACGGGCCTCCAAATCCTCTCAAGGTTTGCTCGCTAACTTACGAGACTTTCCCCTCTTTTGTTAACATGTTATCTTTAATTTGGGGCTTGTGCTCATGCTTTTGTTTCCTTGTAGATTGTAGAGTCCATTATTAGCAGTATCACAGGCTCTGCTCCTGGTGAAGCGCCCAAGAAAATGGAAACTTCTGATGTGGTACTGGTCACTGGAGCTACTGGTGGTGTTGGACGTAGAGTGGTTGATATCCTACAGAAGAAGGGGCTACCTGTCCGAGTACTGGTATACCACTTGCCAACCATATCCATTTTGAAGTGGCTCAACCATATCTATTTTGGCTCTTGGCATTTTCATTTGTTACATGAACAGTTGCATTTTCCCTCTTTTCTTAGAGCTTTGTTCCTCATAATATTTACCCATATTTGAATTCAGGTTAGAAACGAAGAGAAGGCGAGGAGCATGTTGGGGCCCGATGTAGATTTGGTAGGCCACTTATTTTAGTTGAATTTTGGTTCATGCTGTGCCTTGGGATTTAGTTTCAATCAGCTATGCTTATGTCAAAGCAACCAAGCAAAAAGTAGAAGTACCACGGGTACTGAGGATTAGCAGTGCTCCATGGCATTACATTACGCTGTTTAGCAATATCATTGCCTGACATAAACCTCATTGTTACATTTTTGCAAACCTGTTAGTAGAAAATGAAACTATGGGATTTTATAGTCTTATATGATAATGGAAACTGCAGTGCATTGTTTCCTGACATTTTATTTTAAAGTGAATATGAATATGCAGTGATGCATTGATGTTTGCTATTAGTTTGCTTATGGTTTATGTTGTTGTTGATAATATGACCAATGGTCCAGTACCTATAAAGAATCATGTAATCCACAATTGAATGTTTAAACTTCTGCTTTGTTTCAGATCATAGGAGATGTTACAAAGGAAAATACACTCGATCCTAGTTACTTCAAAGGGATCAAAAAAGTAGTCAGTGCAGTTTCTGTCATAGTAGGACCAAAGGAAGGTGATACACCAGACAGGCAGAAGTATAAACAAGTATGTCATGTGTTGTGAAAAATATGTGTGCTACCATCTGCATACAACATCATATTTTAGTTATCGGTGTATCACATACACAGAATGACACTTTATCTCATATTCATGCAGGGCATCAAGTTCTTTGAACCTGAGGTAGCAGCATCAATACATCTTCTCATATATAATAAGTAACACTTTGATTGATGAGATCCTCATTCCGCAAGATATAACCTGAAAAACTTGCATTAGTTTGTTCTCTTTCCGTCTTTCAAAATCTAGTTCACTATATTATCTGTTTTTCCAATCAGATCAAGGGACCTTCACCTGAAATGGTAGAGTACATCGGAATGCAAAACTTGATTGATGCTGTAAAGAACAGTGTTGGTCTGAGTGAAGGGAAACTGCTATTTGGGTTTAAAGGTATATCTTCCATTACTTGAGGAAATCGGAATCCCCATTCAACTCATATTCGTATGTAGTCTGGCACTATAATATTCATAGGTGACCTCCATAGCACCAAAAAAAGTCACATTTTAGTAAAGAAGTACCACTGAGTGTTTCACTACTCACTACTCACTCACTAACATTCGGGCCAGGACCACATAGTCCCATACATGAGTCATGTGGTGAAATTGATCACTTGGCTATTCTTGCATGGCATGATACTAGTCGAACCTTTTTTTGTAAAAGCTGTAAGAAATCCACTTTTTGGTAATTGTGATGATCATACCAGTGGTGTTTCAAAAAAAAAGGATCATACCAGTGAGTTGTTTGCAACTAATCATATGTAACTTGTGTTCTTTCCTTTTTTAAAATCGTAAATTGTTTCTTTCCTGCAAGTGTATGTTTATTTGTTCTCCTATATGAGTTTATTTTCCTTAGCACAACATGTTTGTCATTTTGATGTAGGCAACTTATCTGGAAAGCTTGTTTGGGGAGCACTTGATGATGTTGTAATGGGAGGTGTTAGTGAAAGTGCATTCCAAATCCAACCAACAGGAAGTGAAACTGGTGGACCAACTGGATTGTTCAAAGGTATTTGTTTATCCTTCATGATTCCTGTATATGAGATGTTGCACTTTCTCCGAAAAGCCTGTAGTCTAAATGGACCTGAACACTCCCTTCTTCTAGGTACTGTCTCTACTTCCAATAACGGTGGCTTCACTAGTATAAGGACAAAGGTAATTACTGCAATATATTTTCTCAGAAAATAATATAAAATTACTGTTGTATTTTATTGTTATGTCATTGTGAACAATAAATTACTATCTCTACATTGTTCCATCTAAATGATTTAAGTGAATGAAAGTTGTGTCTGCGTGTGTTGAGTGTATTTCATTTTCTGCTTTTGAATCCTAGTTGTAGTGCAATTTGATTGTTAACAATGTAATATGCTACCCTGATTGCAGAATTTTACCGTGCCTGAGGACCTGTCATCATATGATGGCATTGAATTACGAGTTAAGGGTGATGGGAGGCGGTACAAACTTATTGTGCGCACTAGCTTCGAATGGGATACTGTTGGCTATATTGCAAGCTTCGACACCACTAAGGGAGAATGGCAAAGCGTATGTTGTATCATGTTGTGAATATCTCCCTTGTTTGTTTCAGTGGCTTACAGCTATGTTTCTTATTCCTGGATCAGGTTAGAATACCTTTCTCTTCACTGAAACCTGTATTCCGTGCCCGGACTATGGCTGATGCTCCACCCTTTGATGCAAGCAACATCACTTCACTACAGGTATTCTTTTTTGTTTGTGTGGTGCGTAAACATTTGAGGAATTACCAAATGCTCATCTAAGATTGATGTGATAACTGTAGCTCATGTTTAGCAAGTTTGAGTATGACGGAAAGCTCAACCCAACATTTACAGAAGGTCCATTTGAGCTTCCTTTTTCAAGTATTAGAGCGTACATAAATGAGCCAATCACTCCAAGGTTTGTTTATCTACTTATTTTTTTAGTAAATAACATCAGGACATCGGAATAAATAACCACTTTAGTTTTTAAATTCTTTGGAACTCATCAAGACTAATTGTAGTTGTTTGTCTTCTATTTGCAGGTTCGTTCATGTGAGTTCTGCAGGAGTTACAAGGCCTGAAAGACCAGGTCTAGATTTAAGCAAACAACCTCCTGCTGTCCGCTTGAACAAAGAGCTGGGCTCCATCCTAACTTATAAATTAAAGGCAAGCACCCTGTCTTAATTTTATTTATTAGAGTTTAAGTCTTTTCTCTTACCTAAATAGCACTATTGCACTTCTAGTTGCATATCATGTGTCACACAGCTCACACCTGCATGCGTGTAAATGCTTAACGCCTTAACATTTGAAGTCTATCATGCTGGTTCCATTGAAACCCTTCTTCTATAACATTTGAAATGGCCTTTCAGGGAGAGGATTTAATTCGGGAAAGTGGTATTCCCTACACTATTGTGCGGCCATGTGCACTAACTGAGGAACCAGCTGGAGCTGACCTCATATTTGACCAGGGGGATAATATCACAGTACGTAGAGGCAGCATTGGCTCGTTGCCATCATGAGATGCCATGTCACTCTTTTTCCTCCCCCAGACCAAAATAAGTACCATTTTGATAAAATTCCCGTAATATTTCAGGGAAAGATAGCAAGGGAAGAAGTTGCCCACATTTGTGTTGCAGCTCTGTCAAGCCCAAATGCAGTGGGCAAGACTTTTGAGGTTAAAATTCTTTAACTCATTTGCAAGACACTACTTGTGACA
This sequence comes from Dendrocalamus sinicus, assembly GCA_036346575.1. Taxonomy (NCBI): domain Eukaryota; kingdom Viridiplantae; phylum Streptophyta; class Magnoliopsida; order Poales; family Poaceae; genus Dendrocalamus; species Dendrocalamus sinicus. The sequence goes on from CM070644.1 coordinate 8,932,247, forward strand.
GTAAAACTTTAGAAGGGAATAGGTAGAACAACATGAAACTTTTTTTTCATTTATCTCAGGAAGAAAGCTAATTGATGTAGTTCTTCATGATCAGGTCAAGAGCACTGTTCCATTCAGTGAACCGTACGTGATTGATCCTTCAAATCCTCCTCCTGAGAAGGACTACGAAGTGTATTTCAAAGAGCTCAAAGAAGGTGTCACAGGTAAAGAAGCACTTGAAGGAACACCTGCTCAAGTCTGAAGAATATGTCGAATGTGGAATTCCCCTGCTTTGACAAATCCTGAGATGGTAATTCTCCACTCTTAAGTCAGTCTTAACCACTAGGAAGACATATGACATTGTAATGCTGAGTCTCATAAGCCAAGTTCAGATCAATAAATTTTCCAAAGAACTAGTAGTGCATTTTTTAAATCTGATCTTGAACCCGCAGTTTGCAACTTTTACAGTGTCAATAGCTATAGTGTTTGATGATCTGTGCCATCCATAATATTACTGGTGCATTCCTTGCAGCCTTTGTAAAACGCTAAGGAAACTCGAGCTTTCAATGGTGTAATGTTGGATGAACCACCAGCAACTGTTTCCTCTGCAGTTTGCATTATGTTTACCTTCTGTATATACATGAAATGAAATTGCACGGAACTGCAGATGACATCTGGATGTAGATCTAGGCTATGGAATTCTTATAGAGCAGATAACTGTGTATTTTGTTGCTTTTCTTTTCACTGGATTCTGTACTGTAGGTAATGCGTCTAGGGTAGACCATTTTGTAAAGTCAAATAAATCATCAGAGCGTAGAAAAGAGAGGCTTGCACTTTCCCCTTTTTTTTTCTTTTGCGACTTTCTTTCAGATGATAGCAGTTATGCATGCTCTTTTATTGTACAACTTGCAACTGAGGATAGGAAGATAAATGCCCTCAAAACAGAAAAAAGAATTAGGAACATGAAGACAGTACTTTTTTAGAACCAGTGAAAACAGAGTACATGTTTTTTAGAACCAGTGAAACAGAGTGCATCCATATCAGTCAAAATTCAAAAGAAAAGGTTGCAACAGTAAAGTCACATATTTTGGATTTTGACCAAACTACAAATCAGTGAACTCACCAGTCACCACTACATACGCCATGAGTATCTTTACATTTCCTCAATAAAACCCAAAAAAAAAGGCAAAGTCCATTTAATATTCCCATAATTTCATTTACAAATTGACAAAACTCACCTAAAATGCAGAAAAATCCATGAGCCCATTGCCTACCGATCAAAACACCCATTCTGCATTCCTTCATCGCTGCATGTCACCAACAGCAAAACACCTGCATCAGAAAACAACTGTTAGGAGGAGCAAGAGCAACAATTCCCTGCAACCTTTGCCATATTCTTCACAGCTTGCAGTACCAACCTTCCTCCTCCAGCACCTGTGCCGGCACTTCCCCCGGCCCGCGGCACGCGCAAGGGCCTCGGACGGCAGCACCACCAGCGGCGACCAGAGGCCGCTCCTGTCGTAGTCGAAGCCGAACTCGCTGGTGTCCTGGAACTTGCCCAGGAGCTCCTCAGACAGATCCCTTGGCACCACCTGCACCATGGCACCGCCTTCAGCTGATGAAGCTGAAGCTGATGGTGGTGATGCTGGTGATGAAGCACCAGGAGGAGGAGGGAGGCTCATGAGGTCCAGGAGCGATGGTGATGATGATGGCGGCATGTTGGCATGGCATGTTCCGAGCAGGCAGACAGATGCATGGGAAGCAATATGGCTAGAGGGGCAGGTGAGCTGTTGTGTTTGCTTGGTTGCAGGGCAAAGGTGCCAAGGTGTGTGCGCGCGCGCTTGTGCTTGTGGGGCTGGGAGTGAGAAAACAGGAAGAATCTCTTGCTGGCCTTGCTGCAGCTGGGGGCTGTGGGGTTGGAGGGGAAAAGGACCTGATTTGGATATATGCCTCCATTTTTCTGATGATTTTAAGCAGCTGAATTCTTGCTCGAGTACTCAACCAAATCAGCGTGTAACACGTTCCTTATTGGGGAACTTTTCTTCCAAACTTAAAGCAGATTTGGAAGAGCGGGACACTGTTGAGATGCAAATTCTTCATGTGGCTAGGCACGAATGATTGTTGCTGAACGGCAGACCGTCTTGCCCGCCGAGGACTATCAGTAGATCCAACTTGTGTCCTATACAAATAGCATCGATCATCTATTTGTGCACTGTCCTTGAGTGAAATTAGCGTGGACAAAACTCTTGAGCCTCTATACTTCCTACCGAATTTTGACCCCATCGCAAGGAAACTTGGTTGATCTTTGAGCGGCATGGAGGAAGTGCTTAACAAAAGCCCTTAGGAAGGGTTTTGACTCACTAGTCATCCTATTCTTTTGGTCTATTTGGAAGAAACGAGACTCACATCTTCGACAACACGGAAAGGGATATTGTAGTTATGGTGTCTGTCATTCGTGATGAAATAGTCTGTTGGCATCGTGCTGGCATTAGGTCGCTGCTATTGCCGGAGAGACACGCAATTTGAACGTTGACGCACTGAGAGCCCATTGTATTCTCGTGAAGTTTTATGCTTCCTCCTCCTGAGAGCTCCCTCCCTTTCTTTATTCTAGTCTTGATTATGCTGTTTTTTTGTTTCTGTAGCCGTGCTGCTCACCTTTTGAGCTCCAGGCAGGTTTCTTCTGGTTTTTCTTTGTTGCTTCCTTTTTTTTATCCTGTTTCAGACTTCTGTGCTATTATTTCTCCTCCTTAATGCAAAAGCGTGCAGTGTTTCTGCGCGTTCCCTAAAAAAAATTTTAAGAAGCTGCCGCATCATGCATGCATGTGAGTGTGTGATTTGGATACATGCTTGCTTGCTGTTCGCTTGGGGAAAAATTTCCGTGTTCCTAACGGCACCTTAGGGTGACACATGCTCTGTTTATGTGTAAGCAGCTCGCCATGCCATGATGGCGCCAGAGGCCTTGGGCCGGCTAGGGTGCTGGATCTTAAGATATCGACTAGACTTGGCTTGTTTTCATGCCGAGTTTTTCAACCTGGGTGACCGGGCTAATCTTCCGACACGGTCACACGGCGACGTCCGACGTTCAACAGTTCAACCTTCGGGCGACCGGTCTTCTTTCACGGTGGGAGGAGGGGGTGTTTGAGCACCCACAAGCATTCACGGTGAATTCGCCACTGACAGAGGGATGTAAGATGCACCGGTACAAGTACGGCGTGGCCCATGCATGAGATGCAAAACGGCCTCCTCGTGTACGCTGCGGAGATCGACCGCAACGTGTTTTGCGACCGTCCGGTCATGGATCTTGATCCAACGGCGTCGTGAACTCAGAGATCTTTGATCTTTCCTTTTTTTCGAGTTTTCCAAAGTGATTGGTTGCTGCGTAAAACTCGATCCATCTTTAATGCGGCAACAACAGTTCAAGAACTTGATGGTTTCTTGTTCTGTAATGAACATGTAATCAGCTTCTGGGACAGAATTTGAGGGCCGGTTGTGTTAGGTAGGTAAGGCCAAGAACAACATGGGTCAATAGCCAGACGCAGCGGTGGGTATAGAAATTTTAGCATAGATGTTCGAAGTTACAAAAATATTATTTAATTAAAAATGTAAAGATACATGATAGCAAAATTTTATATTTGTTCCTACTACAAATAATATAAAGAAATTATAAAATAATTAAAAAATTACAAATTAACTCGACAATTCGTCATGCCTTGGAAGCGATTGAAAGATTATAACTAGTTTCACTAATATGCAATTCCACTTAGCTCCTGTTATCCCTTCTGAAACTATTTGTATTTACTATTCACATTCAGGACAGTGAAAATCGACTTGAAATCATTTATTCACACCTGTAAAATACTTGGCATTTGTTCACATAATCTCAAATAAGAGGCGAAGAATATGGATTTTGATTTATAAGCAATAGTTCACGTGCTGCTAAAAACCTTATTTCATAGATTCACAGCAAAGTGCTCAGGTGAAAGCATGACATGAAGCTAAGTAGCTCACAACTCTAAAATACTTGGCATATAGATATAATCTACTCAGACTTAAAGATGTGAAGAATATGGATTTTAATTCATAAGGCATAAGTACTAATTTAAAGATAACTGAGCCAAATCCAGTAATCCACCACATCTAAACAAGATCTAAGCAACAAGAATAAAACAAAAAAGAAACATATGCCAAATCCACCACATCCATGGATCCATCATCTGTCTGACTCAGAAGTACAGACCCTAGGGGCACATAAGCAGAGTAGATCTGCCATCTATGCATCTAGATTCTAAAGCATGGGAGTCGTCGGGTCAGAGAGGACGAACCTGCCATAGTGCTACAGGCCCGCAATGCAGCAGTGTCCACTCGGTCAACGCCCGCTCCAGCCTCCAATGCCCTTGCCGCTTGCACAATCTCCAAAAGACCAGAACTAGAGGCATGGGCACCCATCGTCACCACGCGCTAGTCGAGTGCCAAGAGATGGAGAGACGGTCAGACGCCAAACAAAGGGAGGAAAAACTGAGTAAAACATAGTCTCACAACTGAGTATGAACATGATGACTATGGGCTTGGGCCAGTGTCGATGGGATGGGGAAATAGCCCAAAAAGATCCGACGCCAATTTGGATTAACTAGCTATGAACAGGACGAATTTGACTCACTACTAGTATATATATGTATTATATCTTGTATATAGTAAATTTTTATAAAAAATTTTAGGTATTCAACTAAGTACCTATGAATTATGCTAGATCCGCCTATGGCCAGACGTGAGAATAATATGATAGCGTGTTCTGGGGCATCCTGGAGACATAAACAGTTGAACCACCAGCAGGGGGCCTGCCAATCCTTCCGATATCCAGATAAGTTGGTTATTCAGATCGACTAGACGTAGGATCTAACCAACCAAACTGATGGAGAAAAATTAGGCACCTGTGCGGCTGTGCCTATTCTAATCTCTGGTTAAAATGGCTACATCTCCATCTAGCACTCCAAATCCTCTTTGATGTCGGCCCTCCCCTGCTAGCATTTACTACATCCTTGAGAAACCGTGTTAAATTTAGCCTTGTTGCTTGGAAGGTGTCTATGTGGACAACCACCTATCTAAAACGACGGTTAAGCAGAAACATGTCGGATCCTAGAGCGTTGCATTCACCGACTTTAAGACGGTGCAAGTTTAGCTTATACTTTCCAGAATGATGATCCTACTTGCTGCGATAGAAACGCGAAAATATTGGTGCATTCCATACTTTTTTTTAGACAATCAGATCTTAGACTTTATTCATCAACATGAAGATTACAGTCAGGTCGAATACAATCTGACAGAAATTTCAGTGTCCTATTAAGCCACAGACAACGAACCATTGTCCATAGATGCTTGTTTGTTGGCGTAGAGGTATGGACAGACATTAGCATCCCGATAAACCAAGTTGATATCAAACTCTTGAATCTCATTCAGAAGTGCCATGAAACTCCGATTGTTGGGATCGCCTTTCCTTCGAAAGATCGGCGAAACCTTGACAAGTCTGTTTCAACCATCCCCTTGTGAAGTCTCCAGCTCTTTGCTGCCATCCCTGCATGGAAGCTACTAGTACTTCGGCCATTGTCGAACTTGCCACGTGCGTGTACCTCAAGGGCGGTGCCAGGAATGCACCGGCACATCCAAAAATAATTCAAAAACCCGCTGAGAGTATACAGGCGTGAGACCAAATGATTCTGCTTCTTATATATAGGCCATGTTTAAAAATGCTGTAGCTTTTAGTTTTTAATTATGTCTTTTGGCTTGTGGTTGATCGCGAGAGAGATTGAGAGAGTAAAGAACACTTGTGCTAATAAGACACTCTGTTCAAAATAGTTTCTACAATGACCTATGGTTTATAGAAACTATCTTGAGAAACAACTCCATTCAAAAGCCGACTTCTAAAGCCAAAAGCTAAAAACTATTTGAAACATGACCTAGATAAAAATCACTATGCAAAGCTTTAGATTTGTATAAAATATACACTTTTATTGAACTTTTTCTAGCTCCACCGCTGCTAGTGTATCACGTCGCCTCTGCCAACACAAACTCGCCCTAGTCCTTGCGAATGATGTCGCCACTCCCACTAGGGGCGGAGCCACACCCCTGATAGGGTAGGTTTCAGCCCGGAGTGTGGAAAAATATCTAATGTACAACCTGAATAAATTCAGTCTAGTCTGGATAACATTTTCATGGTTTAGCTCAGATAGCTTAGATCATTTCACCACTGAGTCTAAGGCGTAACCAAATCCTGGCTCCGCCTCTCACCATGCAAATTCTCCGCATCAAAGCTCTGCTGCCCACTCTGCGAACACACTCTTGTCTGCCAGGTTTGATGCCCATGATCCGAAGTGTAAAACCGGGTCTTTGAGTTTAGTTTAGACATTCTATACCATACTATGACTTGTCTATAAAGTAATATGGCTTTTGGTTTTGGCGGTGACATTCTATACCATACTAATGGCTGTTATTTTTTTAAAGTATTCAATTAAAAAAATAAAAAATACTATTGTTATATCTCTACAGATAATACAAAGGGAAAAAGTAAAAAAGGAAACAAGAGAATAAAAAAACTGTGTTTAAGAGCTAACATGTTCTAAACAATTTTTGGCTTCTGGAAGCTAGAAGTCATCGCTATTTATAGCGGGAACTATATATAGCCAGTTTAGTTGAGACTGTTGTTCTGGCCCAAACACGACCTAACATGAATAGTAAACGAGTTATAATGGTTTAGTCCGATCAGTGTGCCGTGTTTAGGCCAACATCTTAGTACGGTGGGCTAGTCCAGTACGATACGCACAAGAACTTTTTCGTGGTAGTGCACTAGCTCTCTTGTGGTAGTACAGTAACTTTCCTATAAAAGTGCAGTAAAATTGCTTATGATAGACAGTAAAATTACGTGTATTAGAATTACTAAACTCTTATGAGCACTAAGGGATAATTTAACAGTAAAATTATTTGTGATTAATAATATCATGCTCAATAGGTCATTAGTGGTCTGTCAGACTAAACTTCTCTTCTTGTATCTAGAATCGAAGGACGGACACGTGAACACAGGTAATTTATCCCGACCGCCGTACCAACCATGCCATATTCGGGTCCGTGCGGTGCCGGGCGGCCGGTTGCCAGGTTTTTAAGGGGAGAAAATTGAGAATATGCCCTCCAACTAGATTTCCATCTAGGATATACCCTCCTTTAGATCATAATTGATAATATACCCTCTTTTAGAGTGTTTTGTTGAGAAAATGCCCTTTTTATACCTTTTCATTAGTTTCTATTGTATTTCTCTGTATTCCTTCACTTAAAATGACCTATTTACCCCTGAGTACTTCTATTGTATTTCTCTGATCAGAATTTTGTGAAGAAGTCTCATGGTCCTGTATTTGGTCACATGTGGCTAGCTGATCAGAATACAGGACCATGAAACTTCTTCACAAAATTCTGATCAAAGAAATACAGAGGAATACAATAGAAGTACTCAGGGGTAAATAGGTTATTTTAAGTGAAGGAATACAGAGAAATACAATAGAAACTAATGAAAATGTATAAAAAGGGTATTTTCTCAACAAAACACTCTAAAAGATGGTATATTATTAATTAGGATCTAAAGAAGGGTATATCCTAGATTTCCATCTAGTTAGAGGGCATATTCTCAATTTTCTCTTTTAAGGGACCCTAACAGAGAAAAATTACACCCCTAATCCTCTCCTCGTCTCCTGCCTTGCAACTTCCAAGATTCCTCTGCGCTCTATCTCTGTCTCTTTCTTCTCCGGCAGGCCAGGGCGACCGCATCGCCGGAGGGTCGGCGACCTGCACCGCCGCCGCCCAGATCGCGGTCTCTGCTGTCAGCAGCGCCGGCTCCTCCTGGTTGGGACCAAGAAAATGGTACGCAGCTCCCCCTCTCTTCTTTCCGTCCCACCCATGGCAAGAATTCACCTTGCTTTGTGTTGATTTCATGATCTGATTCCGTCGGACAGCGCTTCGATTCCTCGTGCCCTTATCCGATCAGTTCGGCTCCCACCCTTTTTTGGGGATACTTTTTCTTGGCCGTACAACATATTATCCGTAAGGATCTGTGACCTAGCACTAGCTATTAATGTTGATCTTGATGGATGCTGCGATTAGAGATTGCACTTTTGGCGTATGTACGAGCACCGGGATGGGTACGGCGAACTCAGGAAATTCGTTAGCTTCAAGATTAGTACCGGAATGGGTACTTGATGTATTCTCCTCGGGATCAAAAACCAGTTGTGCTCGTAAATCCGTGACATAGTTGCGTTGGTAGGCTCATGATACAAGACTTTAGTATGTATAGTATGATCCGTTAATGAGAAGTTATTGGAATCCTTTAATTTGCTATAAACATGTTATCTTAATGTAGATGCCTAGATGGTTTACAGGTTCACAACCTTCTTTAGTACCCATGCTGGCTGTTTGCCGTAATGTTAAATGGAGGTCATGGAAACATACTTTCTGTGTGCTCCATGAGGTCGTCATGCTGACATCTGAAAACTAGAATGAGATTGTTCTACGTCTAGTTTATGTTCAACCAATTCAGTGCAGTTCACCAGAAAATTTCTAGTCGTGGTTTGTGGTTACGTATAGCATACCAGAGCAACTTAAAATGTGTTTAGGATCCCAGAAGCTGATCTTAAAGTAGAGCCCAGCGACTAGGAATATGTAGTTAGACAGCCATCATGGGCTGCCAATCGTACTTCACAATTCCATGAGATAACAATGTTTTATTTAAAATGAAGTAAAATGTTGAAAGCCTAAAATATAAACTAGTAAGCTGACAACTTGTTTTCCATGCTTGATTCTCAAATTAATGAAACCATGTTCTGGATTCATTAAAAGTACAACTATATCCCTTAGTTTATTTTCAAACCAAATGAAGAAGCTATATGATGTGTTTATTTCCAAATCAAATGAATAAGATATATGATGCGCTCTGAGAGGAAATCACCTTTTCAGATTGCTTCCTTGTCTTATTGTGTGGTGGGTTCTCCTTATACCAGTCAAGGTAGTCCAGCAGTAGAAAAGTAATACCATGAAGTAAATCTTGTGGGACAAACTACTTCAATTGGAGTCACATCGCCAATAACACCTTAAGCATTTGAGGAAGATAATATCAGTGATAGCACATAATGACCAAATATGCTCATCACTTTTTCTCCTGGATTTTTCATACTGATTTTGTTAGTTCTTGTTTGGTTGTGATAACAAGTGATATCTGAGCACCATATGGATTTCACCCTTCTGGACAGGTTTATCACTCGAGTTTCGTTGACGACAATGGAATAACTAAAGCCTGTGGGTGTCCTTTGCTCCCACTAAAAACTCATATAAAGGGCCCTGCCCCAGCATCAGATCAAGGTAATGTGACAACATTAAACACATTTGATGATGTACTTCAAACAACTCCTATATGACCATGCTGAACTGGTTATTTGCGTTGATGCTGTAACAGATAAAGTGGACATAGTTGATGAAGCAATAACTTTCTTTCGAGCAAATGTTTTCTTCAAAAATTTTCATGTGAAAAGCCCAGCGGACAAGTTACTAATCTATCTGACATTTTACATCAATATTGCCTTGAAAAGACTAGAAGGCTGCCGGACACTGGCTGTTGGGACCAAGGCAATAATTAATCTGGGCTTGGAGAAAGTTCCTGTGCCTGGGGAACCAGGGTTTCCTTTCCCTGGACTTTTCGCTCTTCCCCAATCTCAGGAGGAAGCAGGTATAAAACTCCATCTACTTTAATTGCATGTGCATATGCTTTTAGTTGAAGTAAACTAAGTTTGTTCTGAGTACAGAAGTAATAAGTTGTTTACTTAGTATTTCACCAGTTCACCTAGCGACCTTTTTGAGAGAGAAACACTGAAGTAATATTTTCCTGTAAACTGTGTACTAATTAAGCTAACAACAGAACATTTTACTCCCATGGATTGCTTTTGTCGATTAAACATTTCTCTGTTGGAATGCAGAATTATTGAGGAATTATTTGAAGCAGATAAGGGAGGAAACAAGTGGGAGGCTGCTCAGCTGTGCATACAGAGCTAATGGCACTCCAAACAAATGGTGGTTGGCTTTTGCAAAGAGGAAGTTCATGAACATTGTCATCCTTTAGAGTGTAGGCGATTTCGGCAACAGGTTAGAGCTGTTTTTAGAAATCCTGATTGCACTTGCATATTTATTTCTATGATTATGTAAAGTATTTCCAAAAGTTATAGTCATTCTAAATGTGGAGTGAGGAGCCAAAGATTTTTGATGAAGCAATGGATAGTAGAATGCCCAAAACTATTTCTTGCGATAAATGGAAGGACATCTTTAGTTGTTATGTTGTCTTCACTGAAATCTCCATTTTATTCCTGCCGGTCTGTGGCCTGAAATTGGACGTCTTTAACAATGATGCACTGTTATGCATGACATTTCTACAGATTTACCAAATCCAGCCCCTACAGCAACTGTGATATTTTTTTTTCCGGAAATTTTCTATTATTCACGGTAATCTCTGTGCCCTTATTGCAGTTCTTAAAACTGGTCTGAGCGATATAGTTAAAATTTGGGGAACTGGCTGATTAACGAGATTTTTGACAGTTTAATGAAAACCTGATGCTGTTGTATATGTTATCAAGAGGTAAGAGACATGTATATATACTGCAAAGATCAGTAAGTGAAATCTGGATATGCACCTTGATATGCTTGCTTAAGCTTTTGAATGAACTGGACAGCAAAGAAATTTGGTAGAAGCTATGTTTGACATGAATATGTATTCGGACCTTATTCAGATTGCGTTCTATTTCATGCATGTGGAAGGTCCTGTTGAATGTTGAATTTATGCTTTGTCATGGAACATCCTCGCGGATCTTCTCATTGGATGATGGTCGAAGCTGTATCTGAAGAATGCAATATGCATCTGATTCTTTCGCAGAAAGGGTGGAGCAGGAGCTCTTAGAAAGTATGCTATGGTGGCAGTTAACTCCGTGATCTTTCTTGCAATAGTTGTGTCTGTTTTTTTTCGTTTGTTGTGCTGTTGTGGCAAGTACGGACTTACAGTTTACAAACAAATTCGTGAGACCGTTGCCCATGTGTGTCGTCAGTATGTGAAACTAAAATAACCCTATTTTGGGGATATTACCTTACCATTAACTTTATGCGAAGCGAGGATAAAAGCCCATGCAAACTAGTTTTGAGAAGCGTGTTTGTAGCACTACTCACTAGTTCCAAGTCTGCCCGTTAATTTCAATTGCGATATACATGCCTCACTCTTCAAGCTCCTACAGTAGTCACCCGTGGCACAGTGATCACCATGCCTTGAGGTTAACCTCCTGACGTGATTGGCAGCTGGGGATCCAGCACCCAACTTTTAACAAGCCAAGACAACTTTTTTTTAATGTAACTCCTCTTCGACAAAAGAAACTTAACCCTGCTCCAAATGACTCATGATTTACATTTTTTGTTATGACTTATGGCTAAAATTTACTGTAATGGTTGTTACCTTTTTTTGAGAAAAAAATTAGAAAAGCAGTTATACCATCATGGACAATGCAAAAAATAAGGGGAAAAAGAAGAGCAAAAAAAAAAAGCCGAAATTATACGCTGACGCATTCTAAATAAGCCGAAATTCAAAATAAGTTAAAAGCTAAAGCCGTTTAGAATAGATAGAAGACAAATAGCCTGACATGAACACACCCGTGTTGTCTTGGCACCTGATGTGATGCTTCAATTGAAGTTGGAGCCCAGACTATAGCCACACACCAGATTAGATGCTATCTGAGCATAACAGATAGCCAATGGAAGGATATATCTAGATCTACATACAAGTATTATTAATGTGATGCTGTTATATTATTAATGGTAGAAGAAACAGGTGGAGATATATAGCTCTACATTTCTGCTCTTGTCCACAGAATAAGAAAAAAGTCCATATTTAATCTTGAACTCTACCCATGATTTGTTTTTCAACCTTGAACTTTGAAACCGTTTGAATCATAACCTTTTTTTGTCTGACATGGCACCGACGTGACCATTTTCCCCTCACATGGCATCCAGGTAAAGCTGATATGATGCTCTTCTTCACTTAATTAACTCGAGGGGTGCCGACCCACAGATCAAAGCAGTTGCTGACTGGATCGGTGGATCCGCCATTCGTCGTCTCAAAGAATGACAGGCGAGAAGCCGCTGTGCCACCAGCCATCGCTCGGGCACAGCTCAAGGTTGCAAGCTCGGGCACCTTCCCACGCTGACGCCGGGCGTCGAGACCCAAGCCCAAAGTCACCGGCAGCCATGCCCAGCTTTCCCCGTGGCTGCTCAGCCACCGCCACTCGCCACGCCGGCCTCCCGCGCCCGGCTGTCCACCGCGTCGGCACACCATCGAAACCGATGCCCAAAGTGCCTGCCCAGGTGTGGCCGCCGCCACGAAGTGGAGTCAGATGGCTAACCCTAGCCATCGGAAGTAATGGGCCGACCGGCGTATATGGGCCAGGTGGGTTGACTTTCGGCCTAAAATGACAAAAGGGGAGAGAAAAAGAGAAAAGTCCGGCTGGTGGATTTTTGCAGTCTGGTCGCTGTTTTTTGGTAAATTAAATAATATTACTGGAAATTGAAAATAGCTATAAAACATGACCCTAAAGATTGTCAGAATTGCAATTAAGTCCAGTAGACCAAATTTCTTTCCACATGATTTATTTTCTAGATTATTCAAGCTTCATTATAATCTAATTATCTTGTGTCATTATTGTTTTATGTTTCTGGAATTATCTTATTCACCATGTTATTTCTGCTTTTAGTAATTCTAAAAATTGCTTATTAATTAGCAGAAATTAATTAAACTTGCTGGAAAATTCCAAAAAATCCTAGAAAATCCTAAAACATGGTTTTGAGGTATATGAGCTTCCGTAAATTTGTGAAACCTTAGACCTAGTACACCATGGAAACATCATATTTGTTTTATGGTTTATTTCCTAGCATTGTGTGTTTGGAGATTTATTTAATGGGTTAGTAATTCAGAAAATTACTCAAATGTCTTAATAATTATTAGAAAATCCCAAATATTGTTAGGAAGAATCTGGAAAATGATAAATTTTCTACTGAATAGACAAAAGTAAATCTTTACTATTTGCACTCATTTCATGCACTTGAATTACTTACCAAAAGTAAGTATGCAGGAAATTGCATGAATATTGTAAGACTTTGGGCATAACTAAGTGGATATTTGTGCGCCCTGAATGGCTGCAGTTGTATCACCTAGACTTATTTCATTATCATATAGTCATGCTAATGTCATGCCTGACGCTGACGTAGCTGTACCCTTTTACCGCTGAAAGGTAAAAACTTTGTAGTATATGAGATATTGCTTCTACTCTACCCTGAAGAATTACTATGTGATTTAGATCCGTTGGGCATAAGAGCCTTCTCGAAAAGAATGGCCAAACCTATAAAAGGTTATTGGTGTTCCTATAAACACTTTACCAGGATCTACTTCTGATCCTAAGACCAGAAGTCCGCATGCGAGTGTTACTTCGCCTTGCACCATTTTGTCTATAGACTGAGTTTAGGTAACCCGTATGTTACCAATAAGTAGGTGCATTCATAAGTAAGAATATACCATGGTGAATAATATGGAGACCAGTAGCATTCTACTAGTTATCTCTTAGCTTCATTTAGATGGTTTTCCCTACATGAGTAGCATCAATAGTATAGATACGACTCCTGTCGAGTTTGATCTTGCTCTTGAAGAGCACCTCTTATCTTTTGCCTTAGGCTGAAATTGGGCATTAGATAACTATTTTCCCAGATGCCATAAATGTGTTTGGTCTAAGTTGTTCTATTAAAGTCTTACCCCTGCTGAACAGTTGCTCAATAAATACATTGGCAGCGGCATATCTTATCTACAGTAAATAATTAATTGTGCATGGAAGAAAGTTGTAAATATTATGCCTTATATTTGAAAGGAATGATATGCCTCAACTCACTAGCCCTTTATGCATTAATGCCCAGATGGCAATAGGTATAACTTACACCCAAAGACCTAAAGTCTATATATAACCCCATCTTCCATACTACAAAGTATATGTTGGTTTCACGCTAATAAAATTGTACTCTTGAAGCAGTATAATAGCAATTATTGCTAAAACTCTGAGTTCATTCAAAGCAAATGCTAGAAGCAAGCGCTCTCACTTGAAATTTTATGGTTGGCATGAAAAGGGGGGAGAAATTTGGGGCATATGTGGAACCTTTGAGGCACAAGAGTAATGACAAGCATAGTGACATATCCTAGGTCAAATCCAGAAGCAAACAAGCTTGAAGCTATAAATAATCTAGTTTATTTGAGAGATAATTGAAACTGTTATCCACATTGTTGGCAAACAAAAATCATTGCAACCCTCGGAGGGTAATTGATTTATCCCTATTAATATGTTTGTCGCCAGCATGCGACCACATACATGGGAATTGCACAGTAGCATGAAGCTACCGCACATATGCCACTGGAAGCTATAGCCATTTTCTTGAAGAAAATATAACTCTCAAAATACTAGATGACCTATTAGATTTTTGTGATCCTGAATGATCTAAATCTATGATAATTATTTGGCATCATAAATTATAACAGGCATATAAATTACCTCCCAATTATTCACATATATTCCTGGCGAATAATTGTTCCATCTGGGAGGTTAAATTAGAATTATATTCCAGCAGAATATATTACATTCCATGCAGATTAATCTATGGTCCTGTTTTATGTGAGAGTGTTATCTTTATGCTTTTGATAGTATTCTGTAGATGTATATTATGCTGTCAAAACATAATACTCTTGACCAGGTCAAAACATGTTGCATTAACACAAAACCTGAAGTTTGAGTGATCCAAAATGTTAAATCAAAAGTATGAGTAATTGGATCATAATATTGGGCAATATATAAGAAGCTAGAATATTTCTGTTGTTGCAGATTAATAACCCACCAGATATTTGGAATAATCTACCAGAAGTAGAGATGTGCAGTTTTCCATACCACTACATTAATAAGTTTCTAGCTCACTGCATTAAATAAAGGGAAATTCCCCAAATCAAGGATTATGTGTATTAGAAGAACCAATTATTTCGCATATAATATCACCACCATAGCATATACCATTTGGGCCACCACCAGAAGTTGGGATCAGATTGGATCAGAAATTCCATCTATCATGTGTCCATACTAAGGGGATTTTGATGTATGCTATTAAGAAAAATCAAAACTCGGCTTAAGGGGGAGAGAAATGCCCAAAATCTTTGAATGCCGTGATATTTTCCTGAAAAAAGATCTTTGGTATAAGGTTCAGCACTAACCAAGCTAAATTTAAATTTAGCTGATACTCCTGTACACCAGAAGTGGGAAGACTTCCAGATTTCTTTTCCATTGCATGGAGGAGTGGTATAATATTTACTTGAAGTAAATCATTGCTAAGTTTGAAATACCCCAGGTTGAGTAGTATATCCATCTTTGCGAAGTCGACTTATTGGTAATTCATTTAGAGTCCACAGGGACGCCTATGGATCTAAGGTCTAGTGACACTAGTTAAGATAATGATTAAATACTTCTTAAATACTCAGAAGAGAAATCACCTTGAAGGTGAAATACCCCATGAAGAGGATCATCATGAAGATGAAAACCCCAGAAATTAAGTGCACGTATATTACAATACTGGAGAATACGAAACAATCAATAACCTTTCGTTTGGGAAATGATGAAGATTTGGTTAACATTAAAAGGTACTAATTATGAGGATATTTGGAGAAAAGTTGTTGACTACCAGTTTGCCTCTAAAGTTGCTAAAGTTCCTCATATGAGAACATAAATCCGGAACCAAAGTCCATGGCCAAGCACCTAAAGTGTTCATATCGGGTAAAGAAAATGAAAGGAAGCAATTGAGGCTAAACCATTAGTTCAAACTTGATGAGTCATTATGAGATAATGAGGTGGTGAAAGCGATGGTTTAAGGATCCCTGTAAAGATCGATGTTCTCCTGTTATGAATAAAATAATGTTCTGTTGCATAATAACTCTGGCAGATGACATGAATGAGATATGCAGTTATTAGATTATGAAAATCCTTGATGGGATCCTTGAAGTGACTCAAAGCTCGATCCTTGAAGGACTCGGTGTTTCAATAAGAAAGTAAATTGCAACATGTATACATGTATATAAAAATCATACCTGATAAACTCTTACTCAAAGAAAGAGTGTCTCCCTGAAGAGAAAATATCTCTTAGAAGAGAGAACATCTCCCTGAAAAGAAATTAAATCACTAGTTGATTGAAAAATACACCAACGATTATGCGATCCTTAGAAGTGGATAAGGACCCATCCAAGACCTGAGAAAATAGAATGAGGAAACTAAAGACCATAAGTGTGCCATATAAGCACATATGAAGTGCATCTCCTACGAGAAGCTAATGGAGTAGCAATTTCCTTCACTAAATGAAGGTACCATATATATTGGTGTTAATAGCAAATTTATTAATCCCTAAGTGCCAAAATTAAGACTGGTTATATTGGTTCTGTGGTGGTATGACCGTGCTTTTAGTTTTGCAGAACAAACTTTTGGTCATATAGGTACTACTCAAAAATGGTTGCTAAATATTAAGACCCTGAAAGGTTTTGATAAGTCATATCCCGAAGAAATATTGCATTGCAATTGATTACCCTCATATCCTGATCAGGATAAATATACTAGCTTGTATTCATTCCTTAAAATGCGTTAAACGCATTAGAATAATAAGACTTCACCGAAAGTGGTCTTTAGGGGGAGCATATACTGAACCTTTATAGTTATGCACGAGATTAAGAAGATCTCGACTTCAGTCTAACCTAGAAAGTATTGACTTGATGATCACTACCTTGAAGGTCTTTACCACTTATGGTATAAGTCCAATCGATGGACATGATAAAGGTCCTGAAGATCATAATAAATCTTGAAGATAAGTATTGTACTCTTTTTCCCTTAGTAAGTTTTTTTCGTTGGATTTTTTACTTGAAGCTTTTAACGAGACAACAAATACGATACAATTTAACATGTGCTATGTGCTCTTTTCTCCATTCTTTTTTTCCTACTGGGTCTTCTCTTGACGAGGCATATGCATATTGTGGTATGAAGCCTCATCAGAAGGTGTTTGGCTCAGCCGAATAATTAGCCACATCAAGAAGTCATGTGGCATAAACACCGTTGATAACCTCACTACTATTTCTAAAGATAATGCAGTTTGTGTGACACAGATGCAAATGGGCTATGTTAAAGTAATATCACGAAGCATATTACTCCTAAATTCTTTTATTCTCACGAGCTCCAGAAGGACAGAGAGGTACATATGTTGAAAGCTAGGTCTTGTGATAATCTGGTAGATATATTCACAAAATCCCTTCCAGCCTCTACCTTCTAGAAGTGCATACGAGATATTGGGATGAGGTAACTTAGAGAGTTACAAGGTTCAGGGTTAGCAAATCTCTGAACAATAGAGCCCTTATGTAAGACCAGAAGACTTATATGATACTGAAGATCCAAATGTTGCACTTTTTTTTTTCCTTTGTGAGTTTTTTTTCTGAAGTTTTCTCACGTAAAGGTTTTTAATGAGGCAACAAGTGCGACTCATGGAACGGATGCGATGTACTCTTTTCTCCATCCTTTTTTCTCACTGGGTTTTTGGGAGGAGTTTTTAATAAGACATATGCATGCCATGGTATTCGCTCAAGGGGGAGTGTTACAAAACCTAGAAGGTTACGGTGTAGGAAAATACCATAATTGCCCTTGGTGAGTTTAGACTATAAATAGAGATGCCATTGTATCATGTAAATAGATCTGAGAATGAATAAAGCAACTCTGGTGTTCTCTCTTCTTGGTATCTCCTACATTTGATCTATTATATTTTTGATAATTAATTATATGGATTATATTATCGTTTACCTATTTCTCAACCATTTCTTAAGGGTGTGTTTGGTTGGTGGAATGGGGAGGAATGGGATGGGATGATTCCAGTTTTTTGGGATGGGATGGAATGGGATGGTTCCGTCCACGCGTTTGGTTCATAGTATGGGATGATTCTATTTTTTTGTTTGGTTAGTGGGATGGAGAAGAATGGGATGATCCCACGCAGGCCTCCCTGGCCGCCGGCCGCGCCGGCCTCAGCGCCGCGGCCGCGCCGAAGCCTCTGCGCCACGGACGCGCCCGACCTCCGCCGCCGAGCTCTGCGCCACGGCCGCGCCGACCTCCGCGCCGCTCGAGCTCTACGCCACGGACGCACCCGACCTCCGCGCCCGACTCCGCGCCGCGCCGCCGCCGAGCTCCTGCGCCGAGCTCCGTCGCTGAGCTCTGCGCCGAGCTCCGCCGCCGCCGCCGCGCCCGACCTCCGCCGCCGAAGCTCGCGCGCGCCGCCGCGCCGAGCTCTCTGCGCCCGACCTCCGCCGCCCGAGCTCTGCGCGCGCGCTGCGTCGCCCGATCTCTGCCGCCGCCCGGCCGCGCCGAAGCTCTGCGCGCGCGCCGACCTCTGCTGCGCTTGCGCGCGCTTCGCATGAGCCTCCGCGCCACCGCTCATGTGAGCCTCCGCCGGATCGCGCGTGAGTTTTCTGTGGGATGAAGTCGTCCGGGATTTTTTGTGGAATGAGATGATACCGAATTTTTTAGGAATATTCCTTTGAGAGGGACCATTTGCTTCCATCCCATTCTCCCCCATTCCACCAACCAAACAGCTGGATGACCTCAAAATTGGAACGGGACCATTCCATCCCTGGGTCATCCTAGCATCCAAACACACCCTAACAGTCGTGTGCAGAAGCAACAGCTCGCCCTCTTCCCCGGTCTTGACCAGGTCAGCACGAATCCTACGTGGATAGAAGTCAGGCCTCACTACTTAGGTGGACTATCGGACGTGAAATCCGCTTCAATGGCAGAGAAAGCGCATTTGACGAGGAGAGGACACTGACGAAGTGACGAGCGGATGCAGAGTTGGCAACGCCGAGTCAAGCTACACCTACCCACTCTCCTCCCTTGGCCTGTCGAATCATGGCGGGCGAGCTGAGCTGTCGTTGAAAGCTCGAAGCATCCGAAAGAGACGGCCCGGCTCTCCCCCATCACCGTGCGCAAGCACACCACCACCAATCTTCTCATCATTTCCCAACTAATCCTTGCTTGGTCACAGCAAGTGGAGCTCGAAGCTAGCAACAAGACAATGCGGCCTCTCCTCCTCCTGCTCTTCCTCCTCCTCGCCTCGCCTTGTTCCCCTCAGGTGCAAGAAGAAGAAGAAGGCGGCCTCCGCGAGAGCTTCCTCCGCTGCGTCGCCCGCCTCTCGCCGGTCACAGAGGACCTGTCCCGGCTCGTCCACGCGCCGGCGGACGCCTCCTACTCGTCCCTCCTCAACTCCACCATCCAGAACCTCCGCTTTGCCTCGCCGCGGACGCCGAGGCCGTCGCTGCTCCTGACGCCGGGCACCGTCGCCGAGGTGCAGGCGTCCGTGGCCTGCTGCAGGGCCCACGGCCTCACAGTCCGCGCCCGCAGCGGTGGCCACGACTACGAGGGCCTCTCCTATCGCGCGCTCCGGCCCGGCGGCGGCGGCACCCGCCGGTTCGCTGTGGTCGACGTGGCGGCGCTCCGGGCGGTGCGGGTCGACGCAGCTCGGCGCGTGGCGAGCGCCCAGCCCGGGGCCACGCTCGGGGAGCTCTACTACGCGGTCGCGGAGGGGAGCGGCGGGGGGCTCGGCTTCCCCGCCGGGATCTGCCCCACGGTCTGCGTCGGCGGGCACCTCAGCGGCGGCGGGTTCGGGCCGATGATGCGCAAGCACGGCCTCGCCGCCGACAACGTCGTCGACGCCGAGGTGGTGGACGCCGAGGGCAGGCTCCTGGACAGGGCGGCCATGGGGAAGGGCCTCTTCTGGGCGATCAGGGGCGGCGGCGGCGGCAGCTTCGGCATCGTCGTTTCTTGGACCGTGAGGTTGGTCCCCGTCCCGAGCGTCGTCTCCGCCTTCACCGTCCGCCGGCTGCTGCGGCGAGATGAAGACAAACAAGCGATGCTTCGTCTCCTGACCAAATGGCAGCTCGTGGCACATGCCCTCCCGGACGATCTTTTCGTCAAGGCGGCCATGGAGCCCAAGGTCGACGACGACGACGGCGAGAGGCGGCCATTGGTGGTGTTCAAGTCACTGTTTCTTGGCAATTGCAGCGGCTTGATCGCCCAAATGGGCAACCATTTGCCTGAGCTAGACATCAAGGCAAGCGACTGCACAGAGATGAGTTGGCTTCAGTCCATGCTCTACTTCTACGGCTACACCAATGGCCAACCTGCAGAAGTGCTTCTTGACAGAACACTGCAACCCAAGGACTACTACAAGATCAAGCTGGACTACCTGACATCGCCAATTCCGACAACTGGTCTAACCGCATTGCTCAACAAGATCGTCGAAGAGAAAGGCGGCTCAATCGACATTGATCCTCAGGGCGGCAGGATGAGCGAGATACCGGAATCCGACACGCCTTACGCCCACCGGAGAGGGTACCTCTACAATCTCCAGTACTTTGTCAAGTGGGGAGGTGACAGGAATGTGTCATATGAGGAGAAGCATCTGGGTTGGATCAGGGGGGTGCATGAGTTCATGACACCCTATGTGAGCAAGAGGCCTAGAGCTGCATACATCAACTTCAGGGACCTGGACTTGGGGCAGAATGTGGAGGGCAACACAAGCTATGAGGAGGCCATGGTGTGGGGGGAGAAGTACTTCAGGGGGAACTTCAGGAGGCTGGCAATGGTGAAGGGTGAGGTGGATCCTGAGCAGGTGTTCTGGAGTGAGCAGAGCATCCCTCCTCTGGTTGTGGCCGGAAAGAAGATACAGAAGCAGGGTGGATTGGTCTCGGAGAGTTGACAGTTCAGATGCAATCTGTGTTTCTTGCTAGTGTATCAGCCAATACTTCTGTATAGATTGTAACTGCCATATTTGCTATGCTGTGCCAAATTATGTTGTCCATGCTACAATTCTGTTTGCCATCATAGGTTCTTCACGTTTCCTCTCCCCCTTCTCTCTCTGTGCCGCCCAAGAAGCCAGCTCCTCCTCCGGCATGGCGCTGTCCCGCGCGGCCTCCGCGATCCGGCGGCGCGGGGCACTGCCCGTGCTCCCGGGCGCGCCGGCGAGGGCGATGGAGTCGCTGTCCGCGCACGTCGAGCCGGCGCCCAAGGACCCCATCCTCGGCGTCACCGAGGCCGTCCTCGCCGACCCGACCCCGGACAAAGCCAACGTCGGCGTCGTACGTTCTTACCCCCGATCACTCGTGGTAGCTTGTTCAATTCTCTCGCGATTCGGATCTTGGTTTGGTTCTGAAATGGGGGCGGTTCGGGCTTGAACAAACTGCAGGGCGCCTACCGGGACGGCAACGGCGAGCCCGTTGTGCTCGACTGCGTGCGCGAGGCGGAGCGCCGGCAACCTCAACACGTGAGATCTCCTCCTTGTGATCTTGCACATCCCTTTATCCTCTTTTCTTTGCGTTCTTCTTGCTAATTGTTGGCACGAATAATGCTCTTGGCCAGAGGAACCTTGGTGTTCTTTGTTTGTTGTACATGTTGGGAATTTTAGCTACTTGCTTGCTTTGCCGCTGCTGATTGACAAATTAGTTGCAAGAATCTTATTCTTTTTTGTGCGATTTTTGTGAAAAATAACGTGTTAGATGCTTGGAACGGTTAATGATTCTCTCATAAAAAAAATGATTCAATGCGTGCCTTGTTCTTGTACGGGAGCGAGAATGCCTTTTTTCTCCTTCAATCAAGAATGTCCAATGGTAGCGTTTGGTATTTTCAGCTTAGTAGGACACCACCTTGGACTTCGTCTAAGAATTTTGTTGCAGGATGATTTTCAAATGCCTCTTTTTGGCTGTTCTTTCATGAAAATGATTTGTTCATCCGAGACATGTTATCCTGTGGTTGATACTGTATCATTTCAGTGTTAAACAATGGAAGGGTTCCATGAGTTCTGATCATTATTTTTTTTGTTAAATTTGCAAAACCGGTCGTACCATCCAATGAGAGGAAGTATTAAGATGATTGAAGAGTCACTAAAGCTGGCATATGGGGAGGATTCTGAGTTCATCAAAGATAAGAGGATTGCGGCAGTGCAGGTGCTTTCAGGCACTGGCGCATGTCGGCTCTTTGTTGATTTCCAGAAGCGCTTGTTGCCAGATTCACAGATCTACATTTCTACACCAACATGGTCCAAGTAAGTTGATATCCTGCTTTGATACCAATTGTTCTTTTGTTTACAGTTTACTTCTCAAAATGTTGTAAGAAAAGAAAGCGGAAGAGAAAAGGAGATTGAGTAGATTCCAGTGCAATTTGTTCGAGAAATAGTTTGTCTTACCTTATTTCTATCTTTTATGCTAACCAGCCAAGATTCTCTAAGCAGATGTCTTCACCCTTCAATACTATTTACACCCTTAGTTGCTAACCTTAATGTGGGAAACTTCTTTGCTAACCTTAATGTGGGAAACTTCTCCAGTCATCACAATATTTGGAGGGACGCTCAAGTGCCACAAAGGACATTCACATATTATCATCCAGAGTCAAGATAGCTTGATTTTGTAGGATTGATGGACGATATTAAGGTGATTTATTTCTTGAGTACTGTTACAAAGATGTATTGCCAAGGTTCGAAAAACCGGAACCGGGCCAAATCCCGGCCGCCGGGCGGTACTGGTAACCGGTTAAAAACCGGTCAAAATTTGGCAAATGGAAATTTGGGGGAAGCAGGATGGGACCGGTTACCGGTCGAAAAGCGGGAAAACCGGTGGAAAAACCGGATAAACTGGTGGAAACTCGGTTAATGTTAGTTAGATAGTTGAGTAATAGAAATATTAAATGAAAAGTATTTAATGAAGTATGAAGACCTCAAGTTGTACATAAAAATTGCTCCTTACTATCTTGACCATGTGGTGAAACCCTCTCGTCGTAGTGTCGTGTCGCATATGAAATAATAAAAACACAAGTTAAGAGTAATAAATGCTACCTTGAGTAGTATACTAAAAAGTGAAAACACTAATGGAGAATCAATTCGTACCAATACATTGTTGAGAAACGCAAAGATTGTGCAATATACTCATTGTTATCAATGAGGACACGTCCTTCAGAATGAACTAGGTGGGCTTTGTATTGATCCCAAGTGTATGTAGGATGAGCGTGTTGTACCCAATGATTATAAATTTGTTGGTAATATGCTGATTCCGCCCACTAGTAAACAATTCTTACATTGAGAGGATAAAAAATGTTCGAGAACGAATGAGAATCATCAGCAGAAGATAGTAGGTTGGCATCTCGACGCCCATAAGTCGGCAAAGAGTCTGAGCTACCATAGGATGCGTAGGAAGAAGAGTCTTGTGGCTGAGGATGATCTCGTTGGTGGTCCTTATCCCTTGTGTAGGTCTTTTTGATTATTCTTGATGCGTGATAACCATGGTCTTCATCTTGGATAGCATGCGTGAAAGTTTTCTCACAGTTGAATTTCGATAGTTGACATGTGTCTTGTTGGTCTTGTACTCTATCGTGAGATGTCCCACCATCAGCACCATCATCAGACGACGAAGAGGTATTATCGTCAGACTATTGGTACTCCACTGCATCAGATGTTGGAATTTCTGCCTCTTCATCGCTTCCCACAATATCCTCATTAATGTCTTTTTTCTTCTTAGCAAACATTTGTTTCTTTGTTTGCGTAAGTGAGGCAAAGTCTCGAGCCAATTTTTCAGTTGGTTGGCTACAAGTTTTTATTTTTGTAACATGAGCCTTGCCAATAGTTCTTGGTCCATTGCTTCAACGATTGGTCATCTAGTACTTTGTCAAGTTCATTATCAGATATGGCATTAACTACAATTGTAGATGGCATGTGGGGCTCACCTTCCTCATCTAACAGAGGCTCTGAGTGACTCATGGAGCTGTCAAGCCACTCATGGATTGAGTTTGCACTGTCATACATAGTGGCATTAATGAGATGTACAAAAGGATCTACATCCCTATCTTCATTCCTAATCTCATGCTCTTGCAATCGTAGCCTTAGATTGTAGTGGACATATACAAGTTTATGCAATTTCCTGTATCCAAGACGGTTCGTCAATTGGGTATGTACTAAAGCAAATATGCTCTAATTATGTTCACATCCACTGGAGGAAATACATTGTGAGACAATCCACAAGGCATATTTTTGAAGTGTTAATGTCTCTGCTCCAAACGTCATCCACCATGTAGCTGCAAGTCATATGAAAAATATGTAGAACATGTACTGATGGTTAATTTTGATGTATTTCGAATATATGTTTAACATACCTACACTCATACGACTAGTAGTAAGGTAAGCTTCGTTTGAAGCAAATAGGCCTCGTCGGTTACGATAATATTCTATCTCAACTAGAGCCTGCACTGCATCCTCGGGTGTGTCGGCTAATCTTTGAATTGCTTTTGTCAGTGCATTGATGAGGTCTGCATTCTTCCCCAAATCATATAGTCTGTGGCTCTGCGGGTTAAGCAACGATGCTGTTCAAACACACATAGTCTATTAGACAAAATATAACAAATATGCAATATAATGTTTTATGGTTTACGAAAGTATGTACTTGTCTGGAACGAATGAACGATGTAGGTGCGTTGCTTCAACATTGCAATTCTTCTATTAACTAGCTCTATAATACGAGTATAGGTTAGCCTCATCTTTTAACACGTCTTTAAATTCAAATTGATGTTCATATGTTTTTGCAACCAGTCCTGCCACTGTTGCAGGTTTCTATTGGTCTACAAATCTCAGTAGTCGATAAATTGATTGTACAACTTTAATGACCCAATCCATACTAGACCACCATTGTCTACTTATGAGGCAGGAATACATGTATTCTTCTTCGGTCATGCACAAATGGTTGGAGCTCCACACATTTGATATCATCCACTTCATGAACTTATTTTTTCTGTCCCAAAAACTCTTCAAGAAAACAAATGTCGTTCCAAACCTTGTGGCGTTTGAACGAACTGTCTCTCCTTCAATTTGTTGTCGCATTTCATTATGTAGGCGATTGTGGTTGTATAGGAATTGACAAATCCTCTTGGTCGCCTTGACAACTGTAGCAATCTCGTTGAAATGGCCGATGTCCTTCAACATGAGGTTCACAGTATGCGCTGCACAGAGCTGCCAGACTAGAGTTGGATATTCTTCAATTACTAGTTGATATGCTTTCTTGTAGTTTGCACCATTGTCAGTCACAATCTGCATAACATGTTTAACTCCAATTTCTTCGACAACTTTACGATCTCATGATACAAAAAAATCCGCATTTTGTACGTCACCGGTCGCATTCACTGACTTATGGAAAAACATTCTTTCATTGCAGTACAACATGAAGTTAATTATACTCATCTGTGTAGGTCCTGTCCAAGAATCACACATGATGGATACTCCATATATGCTCCAGTCTTCTTTGAACTCCTGTACATACTCCTTTATCTCTAGTTCATTAGCATCAATGTATGGCCCATCGATTTCATGCCCTCTAGGTGACGGAACATCTTCACCAAGTTCTTGTGTGACCATGATGGCAGCATAAAAATAAGGACACTCTGCCTTATTTCCAGCAATGTCATTACTATGGAACCACTTAGCCCAAACTTTCCCAAGTTTTGACTTTGCTTCTTTCTTAACCTCCTAGTCTCTCTCTATGGTCCCAAATATTAATACTTTTACCAGCCATCAACTACAATATCATGCAGCAACAAAAACATGTATCAGTAATAAACAAAATCTCCCCACATATACACAGCAACATAAAGTACAACTACTGAATTTTGCTTCAAACCTCAACTTTCTATACCCAGTTTTTATCTATCTATCGGATATCCAAGACCAAGTTGTCCACCAAAACATCCAAACCAAATTTTTATATAGTTACACTAAGACAATTTGATCTGCAGCAATGAACAAAGCTAAAATTTTCGTGCATAAGGCACAAAATCCAGGGCCAAATCAGCACACATTCTCACTGCAGACATTTCAAATAAGCAGCACTTTCACCAAATTCTCGCTACAAAGTCCAAACACTACTAAAATAAGCCCTACACATGTTCAGCATACCAAAAATGGCATTATCATTTCTAATATAAAGAACAGACCCACAAACCCTAGAGCAAAACATTCTAATTTCACAAAAGCTTGTAGAACCCTATAGACAGCTTCCATTCCATCAAACACCATCACAACTATATAAAAAAAAATTAACCTAAGAAGCTAAGAAAATGGAGAATTGCAAGGTAATAATAGCATACAAAATTTCTTCAAGAACGAAATGGTTTCCCTGCGCAGATCACAACCCAGAAATGGTTTCAGAAGCCTCTCACCACAAGAATCGAGACATCTCAGAACGCCAATATGTGCTGCAGCCTGCTGCTTCTCTCCCGTGCACAGATCACAGCCCAGAAATGGTGCTTTGCTGCAGATCAGAACGCAGGCTGCTTTGTTGCTGCTCCTACTTTGCTGTTGCTCCTGCTTTCTCCTCTCTCTCTCTTGCTTTGCTGCTGCTCTCAATTATGTGCTGCACTGCTGCAGGCTCCTAGTTTTTCTCCTCTGCATGCAGAATTGTCCTCCCTTCACATGCAACAACCAAAAAACATCACTTTACCATGCCCATGGGCCCTACATGCTCCCAACCAGATGATTAAGCATCCAATGCATCTACAATGCCCTCTAGAAGCCCACTCTTCCCATTCAAACATCTACAAATTCAAATTTTGGAATTTTAAATTTTGGCCGATTTTTGCCATCCCGAACTTGGCTGGGTTTTAGGTTCTGTGATTCTGCGCCGTAGAATCACGGAAACCGAACCCTGCACCCTGCTCTTTGTCCATAAAGTCCCATGTTCTTTGCATATGACTGAGCAAATCCAATTTGATGCCCATCTTCAAGGAAGATCCGGATTGCCTTAGCATCTCTCTCCGAATCACCGCTGGCAAATCCCTTGGTATGCCATGTCAAAGAATGGGAAATGATGCTTCACCTATAGAAACACAAGAGTAAAATATGGTAGCTATGGCTGGCAGGAACCCAGTACAGGAAATACCATTGTCAGTTATAGTCACTTCCCCTACCTCGAACTGATAGGATCTCTCTCCATTGTTCCTCTGTAGGATCTACTCCAGTAGGATTATGAGCACATGTGTGAAGCCAAAAAAAAAAAGAACTGTTTGGAGCATTCTGCAGATGGCAGAGAAAAACATAAATTAAAAGTAGCTACAGACAAACTGTCAACATGTCAGAAACAACTAAAAGAAAATAGTGAGTCTTTACTCTTCTGGGTTCCAAATTCCAATTGATTAGGTATTATGCTAGGAAACTAAACTACATGTACCTAGTCTCAATGAGAAACCCAATTCTATAGCTACATGATTTAGAAAACAAAATCCATGAAATAAGACATAAAAAACCTTGATACAGGTAGGAGCAACAATGCAAGAAACTCAAGAAGAGCAATACACATGGTTCTGTTTCCCGGCGGTTACCGGCCGGTAACCGCCGATAACCGGAAAACCCGGTTGGGTCCGGGATGGCAAAAACCGGCCGAAATTTAAAATTCCAAAATTTGAATTTGTAGATGTCTGAATGGGAAGAGTGGGCTTCCAAGGGGCATTGTAGATGCATTGGATGCTTAATCATCTGGTTGGGAGCATGTAGGGCTCATGGGGCATGGTAAAGTGATGCTTTTTGGTTGTTGCATGTGAAGGGAGGACAATTTTGTATGCAGGGGAGAAAAACTAGGAGCCTACAGCAGTGCAGCACATAATTGAGAGCAGCAGCAAAGCAGGAGGGAGAGGAGAAAGCATGAGCAGCAGCAAATTAGTAGGAGCAGCGAGAAAGCAAACAAAGCGACTGCGTTCGATCTACAAAGAAAGCACCATTTTCGGGCCGTGATCTGCGACGAGAGAAGAAAGCAGTCAGTAGCACATATTGGCGTTCTAAGACGTCTCGATTCTTGTGTTGAGAGGCTTCTAAAACCATTTCTGAGCTGTGATCTGCACAGGGAAACCATTTTATTTTTGAAGAAAATTTGTGTGCTATTATTACCTTGCAATTCTCCATTTCTTTAACTTTTGAGGTTAATTTTTTTATGTAGTTGTAATGGTGTTTGATGGAATGGAATGTGTCTATAGGGTTCTATAAGCATTTGTAAAATTAGAATATTTTGCTCTAAAATTTGTGGGTCTGTTCTTTATATTAGAAATGATAATGCCATTATTTGGTATGCTGAACATGTGTAGGGCTTATTTTAGTAGTGTTTGGACTTTGTAGTGAGAATTTGGTGAAAGTGCTGCTTGTTTGAAATGTCTGTAGTGAGAATGTGTGCTGATTTGGTCCTGGATTTTGTACCTTATGCACGAAAAATTTAGCTTTGACACAACGCTTAAGAAAGAAGCAAAGTTAAAACTTGAGAAAGTTGAGCTAAGTGGTTCCATAGTAATGACAATGCTGGAAATAAGGCAGAGTGTCCTTATTTTCGTGTTGCCACCTAGAGGGTATGAAATCGATGGGCCATACCTTGATGCTAATGAATTAGAGATAAATGAGTATGTACAGAAATTTAAAAAAGATTGGAGCATATATGGAGTATCCATCATGTGTGATTTCTGGACAGGACCTACACAGATGAGTATAATTAATTTCATATTATACTGCAATGGAAGAATGTTTTTCCATAAGTCAGTGAATGCGACCGGTGACGTACAAAATACAGATTTTTTTGTATCATGAGATCCGTAAAGTTGTCAAAGAAATTAGAGTTAAACATGTTATGCAGATTGTGACTGACAATGGTGCAAACTACAAGAAAGCATGTCAATTGGTAATTGAAGAATATCCAACTCTAGTCTGGCAGCCCTGTGCAGCGCATACTCTGAACCTCATGTTGAAGGACATCGGCCATTTCAACGAGGTTACTGCAGTTGTCAAGGCGACCAAGAGGATTTGTCAATTCCTATACAACCACAATCGCCTACATAATGAAATGCGATAACAAATTAGAGGAGAGATAGTTTGTTCAAACGCCACAAGGTTTGGAACGACATTTATTTTCTTGAAGAGTTTTTGGGACAGAAAAAACAAGTTAATGAAGTGGATGGTATCAAATGTGTGGAGCTCCAACCATTTGTGTATGATCGAAGAAGGAGAATACATGTATTCCTGCCTCACAAGTAGACAATGGTGGTCTAGTATGGATTGGGTCATTAAAGTGGTACAACTAATTTATCGACTACTGAGATTTGTAGACCAACAGAAACCTGCAACAGTGGCAGGACTGGTTGCAAAAAAAAATATGAACTTCAATTTGAACTTAAAGACGTGTTAAAAGAAGATGAGGCTACCTATGCTCGTATTATAGGGCTAGTTAATAGAAGAATTGCAATGTTGAAGCAACGCACCTACATCGTTCCAGGCAAGCACATACTTTCGTGAACAATAACACATTCTGTTGCATATTTGTTATATTTTGTCTAATAGACTATGTGTGTTTGAACAATATCGTTACTTAAACCGCAGAGCCACAGATTATATGATTTGGGGAAGAATGCAGCCCTCGTCAATGCACTGACAAAAGCAATTCAAAGAATAGCTGACACACCCGAGGATGTAGTGCAGGCTCTAGTCGAGATAGAATATTATCGTAACCGACGAGGCCTATTTGCTTCAAATGAGGCTTACCTTACTATTAGTCATATGAGTGTAGGTATGTTAAACATATGTTCGAAATACATCAAAATCAACCATCAGTACATGTTCTATATATTTTTCATGTGACTTGCAGCTGCATGGTGGATGACGTTTAGAGCGCAGACATTAATACTACAAAAATATGCCTTGCGGATTGTCTCACAATATGTTTCCTACAGTGGATGTGAACGTAATTGAAGCGCATTTACTTTAGTGCATACCCAATCGAGGAACCGTCTTGGATACAAGAAATTGCACTACAATCTAAGGCTATGATTGCAAGAGCACGAGATTAGGAATGAAGATAGGGATATAGATCATTTTGGAGATTTCATTAATGCCACTATGTATGACAGCGCAAACCTAATCCATGAGTGGCTTGACAGCTCAATGAGCCACTCAGGGCCTCTGCTAGATGAGGAAGGTGAACCCCACATGCAATCTACAATTGTAGTTAATGCCATCTCTGATAATGAACTTAACAAAGCACTAAATGACTAATCGTTGAAGCAATGGACTAAGAAAACTATTGGAAGACTCATGTTATAAAAAGAAAAACTTGTAGCCAACCAACTGAAAAATTGGCTCGAGACTTTGTTTCACTTACGCAAACAAAGAAATAAGTGTTTGCTAAGAAGAAGAAAAAAGACATTGATGAGGATATTGTGGGAAGTGATGAAGAGGCAGAAATTCCAACATCTGATGCAGTGGAGTACCAATAGTCTGACGATAATACCTCTTCGTCGTCTGATGATGGTGGGACATCTCATGATGGAGTACAAGACCAACAAGACACATTTCAACTATTGGAATTCACCTGTGAGAAAACTTTCACGCATGCTATCCAGGATGAAGACCATGGTTGTCACGCATCAAGAATAATGAAAAAGACCTACACAAGGGATAAGGACCGCCAACGAAATCATCCTCAGCCACAAGACTCTTCTTCCTACTCATCCTATGGTAGTTCAGACTCTTTGCCGACTTATGGGCGTCGAGATGCCAACCTACTATCTTCTGCTGATGATTCTCATTCGTCCTCGGACATTTTTTATCCTCTGAATGTAAGAATTGTTTACTAGTGGACGGAATCGGCATATTACCAACAAATTTATAATCATTGGGTACAACATGCCCATCCTACATACACTTGGGATCAATACAAAGCCCGCCTAGCTCATTCTGAAGGACTTGTCCTCATTGATAACAATCAGTACATTGCACAACCTTCGCGTTTCTCAACAATATATTGGTACGAATTGATCCTCCATTAGTATTTTCACTTTTTAGTAACTACTCAAGGTAGCATTCATTACTCTTAACTTGTGTTTTTATTATTTCAGATGCGACACGACACTACGATTAGAGGGCTTCACCACATGGTCAAGATAGTAAGGAGCAATTTTTATGTACAACTTAAGCTCTTCATACTTCATTAAATATTTTTCATTTAATATATCCATTACTCAACTATCTAACTAACATTAACCGAGTTTCTACCGGTTTAGCCAGTTTTTCCACCGGTTTTCCTGCTTTCCAACTGGTAACCGGTCCCATCTCGCTTCTCCCCAAATTTCCATTTGCCAAATTTTGACCAGTTTTTAACCGGGTTTTCCGGTAACCAGCCGGTTACCGATACCGCCCGGCGGCCGGGATTTGGCCCGATTCCGGTTTTTCAAACCTTGGCAGGGTGCCTGAGGTATTCACATGACCAGTTTTAGTTATTCTCGGAACATATAGTCATGTAATGTGATCAAGTAATATTGCCTGACCATCTTCATGCTTGCTCTTGTAAAATAAAGTGTGGCTTTTCAGAACATTAGTTGTTGGATTCTCAAGACATAAGGCATTTCAAAATAAAATCAAAAGTTTTTCACTCTAGAGAATACTCCGCATTGTATTCTTTGGAGAAAAGTGTATGGCATTTTTTTTCTTGAAAACACAGGAGATTTGCGTTTTATTCATTAAGAAGAAGAGCGGTACATCTTACAGAGGCCCAAGAAAGGATTAAGCGCAGAAAAATAAAAAGCACAACTCTGATAGCCCACCAAGATGAAAGTTTGTGACTAACACACCCAACGCAGACCAGGATGCCGACCGTGACTGATAATCACCACCACTTGACCTAACATGAGTTATCGTTGCCACCCATCGCACCCACGACCTACTCCGACTTTACCGTAGCACGGTTCATGGCAGCCCAGCCACAACCATGGAAGGAGAGACAACGCTGAGACGAGCGGCCACACCGAGGGCAGGGTCAGGTGATCCAAGATAACGCCTCTAAGGAGGGAACAGCACCGAAGGCGTTGCTGTCACCCGATTCAGCAGGAACCAGATCTAAGGTTTGCACCCCAGACAAATGCCACACGACCCCGCCGTGTGTGAGGTACAACTCTAAGACGATGCCTCCAAGGGGGGACATGACACCCAAGGACGTAGTCATCGTCGGATCCTTGTAAGGAGAGCCAGATCTAGGGTTTTCACTCAGAGCTCAGCACCACACCACGCGGGACAAGCCCGTCTCCGCCATGATCCGGGCATGACCGCCTCATAGGCCACCCAAGAGCAGCACCGGCTGCCGGCCAACGAGCGGCCAGCCAGCTACAGCCCGCCCGACCATGCAACGGCCAGGCCTCGATCCAACGGGGCACCGACGCACCTACGTCCCTGAGCGCCACCACGTGCAGCCCAACATCAATGTTGGCCGCGAAGGCCGATGCTTGCGCCCGCCCGAGCTGGCGTCTCTGCGCTGTGGCTGCCCGCGCATGACGGGGTACTTGACGATGTCTGTGAGCCACTAGGCGGTGAGGCCGAAGTTATCCAAAGAAACCACAGGGCCTCTCGAGCCACCCAAGCATAGCGAGGTAGCCGGGGAGGCACGAGGAGCTGGCTCAAACACCTTGAGCACGGCCGTGGCTGGCTCGATGGCGAGGTCGAAGTGCGGCCCCGCCGAGTCGAGCTTGGCCCGTGGTGCGAGGGTCAGCGAGCGGCAGCCTTGAGCGCCGACAGCGTCGCCTGGATCTCCTCGAGTAGGGGCCCACGCGCGCCAGCATGTGCCCTAGCGCCCGCGGCTTCTCCACACCCGCCCGCAGCGAGCGCCGCGCCACCACGAGGCTCGACACCACGCAGTCATTAGATTTGGCAGCGCCATGACAAGATCCGACGTCGGAGGGGCTGCCCCGGTGACTGGCGTGCCACGTCACCGCGCTCGACGTAGATCCGGAGTCGACGCCGCCGCCGGCAAGAAGACAAAGAGGGCCTAAATCTGGAACGGTGAGGAAGGAATGGCAAGAAAAATAGGGGAGGAGCTACAGTTGAGGGGCCTGCCGCTGTCGCCGCACCGGCAGCGAGGGGGATGTCAGCGCGGGCTGGGTTGCCCCCTTAGTCGCCCGTGGGAGCGGCTCAGGAGGCCCGTGGGTGTGCCACACTCAACAAACCCTCCTCTCTTGATGCATCTTCATGTATGGCATTGTGAATGGTCCAATTTGTCATTTCTGTCATCTTGTGTTTAAATAAACGATGATCGTATTCTGATGACTATAATGTTTGATGCTACTATTATTGCAGTGTTCTATGTGAGAATGAGATGCAGGCAGTTGCTGTAAAGAGCCAATTGCAATAGATCGCGAGACCACCTATTCATGGTTCACTAGTTGTTTGTATAATCCTTAATGATCTAGAACTGAAGAGCTTGATTCCATTTTTTTGGCTTATGACTTATGCTGGAGTAATTAGTTTTCAAACAGAGTGTTTTTTAAGACGGGTTCTATAGATCAATTGTAGTAGATACTATACCAACTTTAACTATACATGCCAAAATCACCTGCCATTGTCTCTCTCTCGTGAACAGTCAGAATTCAAAAGTCATAAGCCATAAGCCACAGCTGAAAAGAACGAGCCCCTTATGGTTGGAAGAGGTCTAAGGTAAACTCTAGACCCTCTGATTTTAGTCTCAATTACCTAAATGGTCAAGGTAAACTGTAGATCCTCTATCTTTAGTCTCAATTACCTAAATGGTCAAGGTAAACTGTAGATCCTCTATCTTTAGTCTCAATTACCTAAATTAACTAAATACCTAAATCTATGTTATGTATGTAAATAAGGGAGTTTAGTGTTTTTAATCACTATTGGTTGTCTGAGCCTCTGAGGGTATGGCTAACCGTATCATTGGAATGCGGAAGGCACTTTGGGAGAATCTTGAAAAGCTAGGTTCACCTATGTCATGGGAACATATCACCAATCAGGTAAATAGCACCATGAGAAATGCGGTCATGGCATTTCTAAATATAATTTTAGTGACACGCAAATTGTACCAGTTCACAGTAATTGCTAGCTGACATGCAAATTGTACCAGTTCACAGTAGTTGCTAGCATCCCCAATGCCCAATGTAGATCGTTGGGTTGTACCATAATCTTGTTAGAATTTAGTTCATCAAGGAATAAAATTTATGTGTAGTTATGTACTTATTCTCTATTGCGGGACAGGTGCTTGAGGTACTACTGCAAACTATAACTTGGCATTGTGGGTTTTGGATCATTTATTTCGTGTCTTAAGGCCTCGGTGAGCTGGCTTTCCTTGGTCTTAACAATTAGTCAATTAGAAAGGGAGAACTATACAATATCTATTAACTTGTGTCTGGGTATACTTTAATTGGAACTTTCAAAGTCTCAAACTGAGCAGTCTCACTTGCGTCTCACTTGCCTCAGTAATTCACCTTCTAAGTATACCACTGTAGACCAATATCATTTTGTTACTTAGCTGGACAAGAATGCTCTGCAACTTAAATCTCCTTTTACAATTTTTTACATCTCTGCATTTTATTTTAACGTTGTTTTCTTTGGAGATTGAGTTTCCACATGCAACTCTGTATTGTTAGTTACTTCTATGGTGGATTTGTATTTAAAGAAATACTAAATATGTTTTTTTTTCAGATTGGAATGTTCTGCTACAGTTGGATGACACCTGAACAAGTTGATCGCTTAACATATGAATACCATATTTACATGACCAGCAATGAGAGAATAAGGCATAAGACTACTCAGTTTGTTCATGACGTTGATGCCTTGATTTCTCTTTTCATTGCAGAACAAGAAAAAAGTCTTACTTTGTTGATGTCATCTCTTTCAGTATGGCTAGGGTAACAACAGGAAATGTGGCATATTTGGCTAATGCTATTTATGAGGTTACCAAACCGAATTGAGGTTCCTTCCTCTTCCCTCTTCGGCCAATGACATGAGGCTTGCAAGCGGCTCTTTTTGGTTATTGACTTCGAAAATGTTTGTACTAGAGAAATAAATTCCAGTCAACATGTTGGGGTTGGCCCGCGGATTTGACTTGTATGGAAAACCAGAGATGTGTCACTTCATCCATTTTTGAGAGCCAGATGCTGATCCTGTTCTTTTGTCGCGGCAAATGTTATGCCGTGGCAGATCACTGTGTCATCTTTTACACGACGCTGAAGAACATAAATGGTAGCATTTGGATGCGTTTCCTTCTCTCAGCATTATAGCGCACTGTTATTCTGTCTAGCGATTCAGCCACCTCAACGGTCGCTCGCAAGCAGCGTGTAGCCCGTATTTTAAAGTGAAGAGTTGCAGAAATGTGTCATCTCCATCATGAATATTGAGAGAGAATTTGAATATGGCAGTGAAAAACCGAAGGCAGGGGGGACATGCACCAAAATGACCAGAATGATCTTCCTAGTTAGGTTCAAAATGGTCTGTAAGACTGCAAGCGCAGCAACCCCAGCAAACTCCTTCGTGTAGAGCTACATCAAGGCTATACTTGTTTTGTACAATTTTCATCGTTTCTCTTTGTTTGTTTTACCCGAAACCTACAATTGTTATCATCTGGGACCAGATAGCTCAATTGGCTCTATTATGAAGGACGATGAATCATGTGGATCCTCATGTCTCACAGAGAAACTGCAAGAGCCTCCGTAAGGCGGCGCTTCTCTATTCAACTCTACGCCGCGCTCTGCCAGCGTGACTTTAGCTTCAAGGGCATGTAGAACTTCTGACATCTTGGGCCGCAGAATAGGATTGGCCAATGTGCATTGGAGAATCACGTCGATGGAACACTCCAACTCAGCTACATCAAACGAATCTTTCAGAACCCTGTCAACCAGTTTATCCAGCTTCTTTTCCTCCTTGAGTTCTCTAACCTGCAGAGGAATATGGGTGTCAAATCTCTCCAGCTTGGGAGTTAGATACAGTGAATAGTATATAAATACGTGCCAAAGAGTTTACCCAATCTAGAATCATCCCCTTCTGAGATTGGCCATGCCCATTGCTCAAGGTTTTAGGTCCAGTAATCAGTTCCAACAGTAGAATACCAAACCCATAAACATCGGTCTTTTCTGAAGACTGTCCTGTTGACAGATATTCTGGAGCAATGTGTCCAATAGTGCCCCGAACTGCAGTAGTAACATGTGATTCTTGTCGGTCAAGAAGTTTTGCCAATCCAAAATCCCCAACAACAGCTTCAAAACTTTCATCAAGCAATATGTTTGCTGCTTTAACATCCCTGTGAATGATTTTAGGATTGCATTGTTCGTGAAGATACAATAGTCCCCTGGCAGCCCCAAGAGCAATGCGCATACGTTTGCTCCAATCAAGAGATGGTTTTCCGTGATGGAAATCTGCACATTTGAACTTTACATTAGAAAGAGTACAAACAAGATAGAAAAACACACAAATAATAGAATGGTTTTCCGTGATGGAAATCTGCAAATTTCAACTTTACAGTAGAAAGAGTACAAGATAGAAAAACACACGAATAATAGAACAATGGCCGTGGCCCAAAACCAGCCAAAAACAGGGATCACAAAGAAGCTTTTTATAAGGAAAGCATCAGATTTTGAGTAATTAAATTTTGTGGATAATTATAGCTGGAAATCACAATCGTCAAAATGTTGTGGATAATTAAAGTTACCTCTCAAGCGGTCAGCAACACTGCCATTTGGCATATACGGATATACAAGCAACCTTTCTTTTGAGGTCATGCAAAAGCCATACAAGCACAAAAGGTTCCTGTGCACAGCTAGGCCAATCAATTCAACTTCTGTCTGGAATTGAACTTCACCAGTAGCATCGGGATCTTTTAACCTCTTTACTGCCACTAAAGTTCCATTTCTCAGACAGCCTTTATAAACAATACCAAAGCCACCTTGACCTAATATATTCTTTGACTTAAAATTGTCGGTCGCAATTTGCAGCTCGTGAAATGAGAAATGCTTCAGATGGCCCAATTCAATTTCAAGATCTTGATCTAGATGTAAACAAAAAAAAATGATTATCAGATCATACATCTTACATTTTCGGCAGTAAGAACATAGATGCTTAGAGAATTACCAGTAGAAGCAAAAGGCAAGCGCCATCTGCAATAATTTAGCCAACATACGAACAACAGAACAAATATTGCGGCACAGGTGAAGCTTAAAGAAATTGCCAGTGCTAATTGATGATGGTTCTTGGTTTTTGTCGACGGTCTATACGTTGTTGTTTCTGCAATCAAAGGTAAGTCAGTTCAAAAGGATACAGATGTAAAAGAGATGATGTCAGGTAAAAAATTTACCATTAGTTACTACTGTCAGATCTGTGCAACCATGTAGAATTGACGAATTGCAAAGGAACCTGTTTCCCGCAAGACTGGAAAGCAGAGGTATAGTAATGTTCAGCAAAGTATTGAGATTGACAAGAAAGAATGATTTGCACATATTCAGTTTTAGCGGAGGATATCATAATTTGCAGCTGCCAAAAGAATTTGGATGAGCAGACGAAGGAGGAAAATAAGGAGAAAAAATGGAGCTTGTCGTACATACTCTCTCACCCCCTTACCTGTAGTCATGTGCATAGATTTTTGGAACTGGTCCACTTAAATTGTTGGATGATAAATCACTGAAACATATTTCCCATGTCAGTTTAAAAACCAAGAAATACACTTACACATATCAGTATGTCACTTATGCGAAAAGAGAATAAACATGTAAAAAGGGACATACAGGAATGTGAGACCTGGAAGCTTTGCAACTTCAACAGGGATCTGTCCAGACAAGTTGTTCCTATCAAGGCGCCTGAAGGATTGAGAAAACAACAGTTAATACAAAATATGTGACATAAAATTTGAAGTAATATTTTGACATCAACTCACAGATAATTTAGTTGAGTCAGCTGCCCTAATGAACTTGGGATTTCACCAACAAACTGGTTACCAGAAAGATCAAGAGTTTTCAGATTGGTCAGCTTCCCTATCTCTGGAGGAATGTCACCTGATATTCTGTTATTCTGTAGTAACCTGAAAGAGGTCGATAAAAAAATGAGCAATCAACGTTGGTGCTTAGTTTTGTTTTCATATGTATAGACAAAAACCAACAAAACACGATCTACAGGCAGCAGAAAGAATATAATTCCGTGATTGAGAAAAAGTACCATAGACAAACAACATGATGCATGCAATTTGTACTAAGCTCATACTCTTACAAGGGTGAAAACATATTGAATATTCGTTGGGAGTCTTGGGACATATCCGTATCCTTATTTTTAAGTTGAATTCAATTATTCTCATATTCAAATACGGATCAAATGAATATTAAATACAAATTCAGATTGAATTTCTGCTCAATTTGGCCGATTTTGGATATTCACGTAACTTGTATAATGGTCAGATATTAAATACCATTTGTCCTCATATGCAGCACAATCGATCATTAGAATTTATTGAGTTAACCTAAAGAAATATGAATCCATGCAAAAGACATACTACAGCAATAGTACTTCATAACCAACATAGTGTTGCAGCTGGTCAATAGTCGAATGCTATGACATGGCAGCAATATGCGTGTTCAAGAAGATGCAAAAGGTGGAAGACAACGAATAGGAAGTGTAGCTGTAGTAGCATTGTCAATCATCCAAAGTAAGCTTGATTTGTTCGTGTTAGGTTAAAAAAAAGGGGGATGGCAATATGTTCCCTTCTTGTCAAATAAAGAAAAGAGAATTTGGTCAGGAGGGATTGTGGTGTGGCATCTATCATATCCCAGCCATATATTTTACTCCCCAATTTTTGTCCTGACCCATGAGAGTTAGTGTGCAACTGCGCATGGAACCTACATGGGATTTTCACATATTCAACTATATGGCAAGAGCTGTATTGTAAAGTCCCTACCTTGCAGCTCTAACCATCGTGACACTGATACATCAGTCACTGATGAAATCAGGGAACCACCTAAACATCAGTTGGGCAAATTGACCCCACCAAACTACAAAATGTTGCTCTACCACACTAGAAAATTTCCTACTTTCAAACGCACAAACATGAACATTCTCGTTCTTGCACCAATTCAGCTCAAAGGCATACCGATTTTACGGTGTCGCAAGACACGCGGTGTTAAGAGGCACTAATGAAACAAAAGCAACAAGTGTAAATCGTTATCGGCAAGGTGAATTCGTTACGAAAACCCTTACATTGTCTGCAGGTGGCTGAGATTTCCAATAATCGGCGACAGCGCCCCGGACAATCCAGTGTTTGCCATCTGCCTGCAACTCCAGCATCCAAACAAAACGCCACAACATCATCATCATCATCGACAGCAAGCAACAATAACGCTACCAAGGAAGCATCCTTGCAATCCAACCCAACCCAATAAGGAAGGACAGACCAAACAGAATTAGAGAGCAAAAAAAAGGTGGGAGATGAGAGAGCAAAAAAATATCTCACAGCGAGAGGACGAATCCGTCGGGAGTGCAGGCGACCATGGACCAGGTGCATGGGTCGACGGAGTTGATATCCCACCCGGCCATCACCCCCTTCTCGTCCCGCATCCGGCTCTTCATCGCCATCAGCGCCGCCACTGCAACACCACACACACGAGCGCACCAAAGACGCATCACGAAAACAGCTCCTCGAACCAAACACTAAACCCTAACCGCATCCCGAACAGCTAGGGTTCCGCCCAAACCCCAGCCGCGCCCGCGCCACCCACCTTCGTAGTTGAGCCCCTTAGGCGAGAGCGGCGGGTCCCCGGCCGCGACCCCACCGGCGGCAAGGAGACAAGCGGCAACCACCACCACGACGGCAGCGGCGAGGGGTCTCGCCATGGCAAGTGGGGGAGAGAGCGCGAGGAGCTTGGCTGCTTGGGCTTGGCCATGGTGGGGTATAATACTGTCTGTCTGTCTGTGCTACCGTATCGAGTGCAGCGACGCTGCGCAGGCGCGGGGGGGATTAGATTAGTCTGGTGGTAATTAAGGCAATTTGGTTTGGGAATTGGGTAATTAAAGGCAACTAAGAAAATGATGGCCACTAGTTGGGCCTTAATTACTGGGGAGTGCAGGTTTGTGGCTCTCGAGGCTCGGGAATTGTGCCCAGTACTTGGTTTTTTAGGTTTTTTATTTAGGGTTTTGTTTTTTTTCCTCTTGTGGAAATGGAGATGGAAACGGCTCTTCCTCCAGATGGAGCAGGGTGGCGAGGAAATTGGTCTGCCATGGATCTGTACATTTTACCTTTTTCTTAGTTTTGGGTTTTAATTATTTAAAAGTTAAAATAAATAAAATAATTTCTCAAAGTAGCTTTTTTGAATATTTTTCTAAATCTAATCTGATATATATATTATCTATATTAACAGCTCTATTATTCAGTACTATCTCAAAAAAAAGATAGAAATAAAAACTACCGGCTATATCAAAAAGCATCCATCATGGCTCCGAAGAACGCAGCCCACTACTCCCGCTGCTCGTTTGTTCTTTATTGGTGCTGATCTTTTTCTTCTTCTGACACAATTGTTTGTGCTTGTCGGGAAGGTTCAAGGCCGGTTTTTAGTTTTAATTTGTTTTGGTACATAGGACCGGCCAAAAGAGGCTAACAGTGGATTGCATTTGTCCTCGACAGTCCGGTCGATTGGAGGAAATATTATATTAATATTGAGTCACGTACAAAGATGTCAAGCTTATCTTGAGTTGCCGGATTTTAACGTACGTCGGAATGGTATTCCATTGGACGGGAACTAAACAAGCCGCGAGTCTGCAACCAAGGGACGTCCGTGTCCGATTTGTTTGGCAACGTCTAGGGCACAATATTCGGGTTATGTACTGCTTACCAACATATACTACTCAAATAAGGTTCTCTGTAACTTGCGCCACAATGCTGTTCCTGCAATCGAACAAAGTGAGATACACATGTAGATGAAAATCCGCCTACTTGGCTACTTTATATGCGCGCATGCTCTCGGTCAATCTGTGCAGCTCATGAAACTGTCTCTCTCGGCACATGCCATGCTCTGAAAATGCGTCCTTCGGCACGTCAATAACTCGTCGCAGGCAATTTAAGCGTAATTAACCAACGCCTGAATTGGAACTAAACCAGCGCCAATCCGGCGTTGAATTTATCCTTCTCCTTTTTGCCGGCGAAAGTACTCGTTGCAGACCTGCTGCATTGCTTGTTTGAATGCCGACTCCTGCAAGATCGTGACGGCCTTCAGATTAGGTCCTTGTCCTACAGATTCTCCGGCTTGCAGCACCGTTGATTTTAGTTTTCAACTTGCCAGACGGCCGGTCAGACCGTGATTATTGACCATGGAGCACTGACAGGGAGGGCAATGAATCAATCAGCCAGTGTGAAATCAAGAAGCCTTCAAAGCAGCAAAAACAAAAACATTTATACTACTGCATTGTTTACAAGCTTCTAAGGCCAGTCTCAATGGGGATTTCATCAAGATTTCATGAGCATTAAATGAGATAACACATCAGCAA
Organism: Dendrocalamus sinicus; assembly: GCA_036346575.1. NCBI lineage: Eukaryota > Viridiplantae > Streptophyta > Magnoliopsida > Poales > Poaceae > Dendrocalamus > Dendrocalamus sinicus. The sequence goes on from CM070644.1 coordinate 8,973,725, forward strand.
AACTGATGACATGGCACTGTATTAAAGAAGAAAGAGAATTACCGTTTCATGGTGAAGAAACGGATGAGCACTGTTTCCACCACCTTGGAAACGGCGTGAAACGCGCATTGAGAGCATTTTGTTTCATCTCCTCATCGCCGGATCCGGTGCACCATCTCCCCTCATCTCCCTCCGTCTCGCATAGTTCACATAGCACATTTGATCACAATACATGCCAGAATTAAATGCTGCAGATAGCATATGAAACTGTGCATTGAAAGAGCATGTTTCATTCATCACTCCAAACTTGAAAAAGTGACATGACAGTCTTGAAAACTGGGACATAAAACCTCCCACTAAGATTGGCCTAACCTTCCAATAGTCAACCAGCAAAACCAGTGAGACGAGAACAGAGCAGGTGTGTCAGCATCATCATGCTAGCGAATAAATAGTGCTCTGCTCAACCGCACTAACAAACAGCATCTATTGCAAGAGGACCACGCCAATAGCCGACACAACCCATTGGTCCACAACTGTGGCTTTTGTTCTCCCATTATAGGATTGTCGGATCTTCTGTCTTGCTTTACACATGCCTGGTTCATGACATCTATATCATCCAGGCTCAGTTCATCCATGACAAGAATGGTCAGAAATTCCCCACTCCAGTTTGCAGGAAGCAGGTGAAAACAATCTTCTGATCCCTGCTCAAGGTGACTGCAGTGAAAACTAGTAGCATGTGATACTAGCATTCACAGGTAATAATTTCAGCCCAGTAGATGAGAATGGAAAGGGGAGGATAATGACCATCATGACATGAGATTTTTTCCCTATCAGGAACATTTACACAATTACATGAACTGACATCAGGATACATGAAACACTTACAGGCGCGCTACAACATTAAACGTGGGAGACAGTACAGTAGTTGGGATTTAATCCCTTCATAGCTTAACAATACACCATCCCATTCCCTCCAGCTACCTGCACAGTTCTTGGCTAACCCTGACCACCATGGCCTCCCCATAATGGAGTTGGAGCATTAAAATAACAGGAGCTGGCTGCGTAAACACACCCCTTCCCCTCATATAACACATTGGCGCCAGCTCATGTTCGGCTTTCCAATAATGGTCAGATTCTACATCTTAAATGTGACAACATGCAGGTTGCCCTTTGGCAAAAACAAGTATTTGCAGTGTGCAAAGTAAAAAACACGTACAGCCTTCGCTATGGTGCAGCAGCAGGCAAGAAATTGAACCCACAATGTCGCCTAGCATGCTCTGGTATCAACCTGTTAATGAGCTCTGGTGAAGCATTTGCTAGCTGCAGATGAACAAGCAAACAAATAAGTTGGTCTCTTCATCTCTAGAAAAGCAGTTTTTTGTTGTTGACAGCAAATTGCCTGGCTTGCAAGCCTAAATTACCATATCATAAAAGGCACTAATACTTGTGCACACAGCTGCCTAGTTTCTCGGTGAACTGCAAATGCTAGCCACTAATAAGCATGATTGTCACGGCGTAAATGGCGACCACGGCACCTAAGAGGCGCCGGGACGCCACAGCGAGGCAGCATGTACGTCTACATGCATACAATCATACACAATTGCACATACATAGCCACCTCATATATCGAACCCACCTCCCCTCTCCCGATTCCCGAACCCACCTCCTCTCTCTCCCGTGGCCTCCTCTCCCCGGCAACTCCTCTCCCCGCCAGCCGCCTCCTCCCCCGCCCGGCAACTCCTCTCCCTGGCACCTCCTCCCCCCGCCCACCGCCTCCTCTCCCCGGTGCCTCCCCCCTCCCCATCGCCTCCTCCCCCCGGCGCCTCCCCTCCCTGGTGCCTCCCCTCCCTGCCGCCTCCAGCCCTGTTCCTGCCGAATCTAGATCCGGTCGGAGCCGAGGAAGACGGGGGGCAGCCACGGAGCGTCCCCCCTAGGTGTCACCAAGGAGATGACTTGGCGACGCCGTGACAACCATGCTAATAAGGTATATCTGCCTTGAAATTACTTACTTCCTGTTTGAAGTTGAACAATGGAGGAAATGGACGTCCATTTGGCAACCTTGCATGGGGCTCTCGTAATTCATCAAAGAATGGATGTGCACATGCTTCAAGCTGCAACGATAATCAGATCAGCAATGAAATCAACAAAGAGGAGCAATTGAACAATAAACATACATTGCAGAGTTATATTAATATGATTCAAAATTGATGATAGTATAAAATTAAGATCAGAGGACGCCAGCAATATAGGAATAAAAACAAAGTACAGACACCCATGAGTGACCTATATAAGCATCTAGGTTCAAAATAGTGACAACTTCTTGAACTACAAAAGCGAGTGAAATTTGTACCACCAGTAAGGCAAACAAAGATCGATTTTTTTCAAACATAAACAGGCGCTTCCAAGATGAGAAAAAGTTCATAGAGCAGTTATTCCTTTCAGAGGATATCATGTGAAATATTGTACAGCCTTTAGGAGAATATCAGACAAACATAATGGTGCTATCCTATCCAAATCCAATAATTAACACTAGCTTTATACACACAAAATAAAGCATGTCGGGTCAAATAAAATATAATGATAGAACATGTTAATAAATAAAAATAGAAAGCGATGGGCAGCACCACCTTCACACAATAATATCGCTAATAGCGCGCGGCGTAGCGACGCCATACACACAACAATATCGGGCTTCCGGAGGGCCCAAACAGAAGAAATTCAAAGAGAGGATTTTATTGCAATTTTAGAACATTGAGAGGGCTATATCACAAAATGCCGAATCCCCTCATAACCCTAGTTGCCACTGCAACTTTCTTCACCTCCGGCCATTGCTTCTCTCCCTCTCTCCTCCCCCCATCTCCTCCAGCCCGTCGGCGGCCGCTCCCTCTTCCCACCGCCTCTCCACGCCCCCAAGCGGCAGCCGGCATACCAGAGGAGGCGGCGGAGAGCCGACTGGCGAAGCAGGAGGCGGTGGCGGACTGGAGGAGGCGGCGGCAGACCAAAGCAGGAGTTGGCGAAGCAGAGGAGGCCCAGTCTGGTAGTGGAGATCGGATCCGGTGGAGGTGGGCCGCGGATCCGGTGGAGGTGGGCCGCAGATCCGGCGGAGGAGACGACAGATCTGGCGGCGGCGGCAAAGGCTTCTCCCAAAACCCCAACCCGTGAGGTACTGAGGTATGCGTTTGGACTAGTCTAACTCGAGTGACTTTTAACTTCCCCCATCCCCCATTGCGTCCACCGACGACGCCTTATTGCCATACGCCTCAGGGCCATACCGTCTGGACGGCATGGCCCTCTAGTTCGCCACGCCGATATACCGACGATATATCGCTGATATACCGACGCCTCAACAACCATGGGCAGAACATGACCAATCAAGTTGGAAGAAACAATTAATGTCATTATTAGTGCTTGGCAATCATTAAATAATAGGTAGATGGCTCTTTAATTGACTTGAATCAGTCAAACTCAAGATGAGAAGCTTACGGCAGTGCAACGTAGATTAGGTGAATACTGTAGAAGACGCGACGCTAGGTCTATTGCTTCTGGAGGCATCCGCTTGTGGAAAATCTGCAACATTGATGGTATTGTAAGTTGTAGTTCTGCATCATAACATCAACTAATGAAGTAATGTGATAAATAAATAAAATTTACCCATACCTTGTGCCATGGATGAGCTTTTATCTGAGGAAATTTAAATTCTGTGTAGTTGGGATTCATGCAACGGATTTCCTCACGTGTTGGAGTACCAAGAACCTGCAAGAAAAGAAACCTCATTCAGTTAATGAAAACACAATAATAATAAGAACATTTCTTCAGAACTTATTTACTGCATAATAGTATATAACAAAGTACCTTTATTATCTCAACAAGCTGGTCCACTGCACTTTGACCAGGAAATAGAGGCTGATAAAATTGAATGAAAAGAAGATGCTTAGTCCAAAGTTTGCTGCTCAGGTGGATATATGACCAGAAGGTGCAGAAAAGACATCTACCAAAGAAGCTATAAACAGAAGCTAACCTGGCCAAGAAGCAACTCAGCAAGAACACATCCAGCTGACCATATATCAATTGATGTTGTGTACTCAGTTGCCCCAAATATCAGCTCTGGAGCACGGTAATACCGTGAGCATATGTATGATATGTTGGCTTCGCCTTTAACCTGATGAGTACATGAATTGAAAAGAGGACCAAAGTGAGGAAACTAGAATTGCACATATTCTAAAACTTGAAAAGCTACAAAATCTGAAAATAAACAACCACACAACATTAAATACTCCCCAAAAGGAATGGCTAAGAACTTATGCAAAGTGATCCTTCTTTTACCACGGGCAAAAAGAAAGAAAGAAAAAAAAGCAACATGACCTTTATCAGCAAGTGTATTGATAGCAGTTTCTAATTGGTCCACATTAAAGAAGGAATAATGAACTATGTAGCTTCCTGAATTTTAGATTGAATAAAACTAAAAAAGTGAGCTACAGCTACTTCAACAATTAAAACCATGAAAATCAAACTGCTGAATTACATCATCTTGCAAACCATAAAGAACTACTTTAATGTATTTTAACTGTAGCTAACAACTTGAAGTGCTACAGGATCGGACTGAGCATTAACTTACCAACATTTTGGCACTCCCGAAATCACATATTTTGACTTGGTGAGTCAGAGGATCCACCTATCAAAGCCAATAAAGTGAGAATAAACATATATTTAGATATTGTTAACCAAAAGTCACGAAAAGAACATACCAAAAGATTCTGAGGCTTCACATCCCTGTGGCAAACTCCAGGTACAGTATGAATGTAAGCTAAACCATGAAATATCTGCATGGAAAGACTAAGCAATATCAATATCACAGCACCAAACTATGACAACTCTCTCACAAAAGTACTAAGAAGCTCCAAAAAATTGACAATAACTTTTTACCTGGTACATGTACAGTTTGACATATATAAGTGGCATCCTTTGGTTCATGTTGCTATAATGCTTCAACACACGATACAATGACTCAGGGACGAACTCCATGACCAAGTTAAGGAAAAGTTCATCTCTGCTTGTGGTAGAGAAGAAGCAATGCTTTAAAGAAACAACATTGCAATGATCCATTGATCGCATTATTTGCAGCTCCCTGTTCTTGTAGCACTTGTCCTGTAAAACCTTCTTAATGGCAACAGTCTCACCAGTCTCTAAACATTTTGCCTGAATGCATAAACAAAAACACGATACCAAAATAAGAGGCCAATTAACTAAGAAGGGAAATTTACAATGAAGCAACTGTGACTGTACCTGGAAGACAACTCCAAATGTTCCAGTTCCCACAACTCGCTCTGCCATGTAGCTAATGGTCTAAGAAGCACAACATCATAGTGCAAATTAGCAAAGTGATCACTCTATGCATAAAATTCAATAATGTATTGTAACTTCTGTGTTTGTTCAAGATTACCCTTTTAGGCTCTCCATTCTTCCCTCCAATTGTTGTGGAGATTATGTGACCAGTGACAGGATCACTCCCTTCGATAAGAGAAGCGCCATGCTGTCAAGTGGTAACAACCCATCAGGCAAGGCAGCACATAAACAAAGCAAGCAAACTCCAAAACAAACATGAATGTCTAATACGGAAGTACAGCACAAATGGCTGCAAAGCAGTAGAACTACTAAATCCAAGTGCAACACACTATCGCTAACCCTCATAAACCAGGCTTGCTTAAAATGGAAACTCCCCGCCTTTATTTTACGGAACTCAAAACACAAAAAGTGCTCACCTAGTAAGGCTAATTATTACAAAATTAACTGCATAATGCCATTACCTACAATTCAGGAAATCCTTATCCATACAAATAAGGGCATGTACAGTGGTACAAACAGCTGCTGTCTATATTACCCTTCCATGTCATCTGTAAACAATACTAAAGACACCTTCTATAATGGATTGTCTGTAAGTTGTTTATAATGGGTTGTCTGTAAAATATAAGCAGCATTGATACAATAGCACAAAAGTCATCTATAGCCAGCTATTGATAGACAACATTGATACAATGGTACAAAAACTGTCTATAGCAGGCTATTTTCTCGCATTTCGACCGTTTATAGAATTACAATCGACCTTCTTCTCTATTCTCTTTCTCTTTCATCTACCTCAGCAAAATTCCTATGTAACACCTCTCATAGACAGATTATGTCACCCTATTATACATGCCCTAAGCAAGTGCCCTAGCAAGACTACAAGATAGCTCATAAACCTTGCTAACCACTCGAACACCTCAGGGTATGTACAATGATACATGTCAGCTGTCTGTAAACGCATACCACGTAGTATTTTGGGTGATGTGGAGGAGAGAGAAGGATGTTGTCTACTATTTAACAGTCGGTCTTATAGACAGCTTTTTATTGTCTATATCATTGTATAAACAGCTTTTTACTGTCTATATAACATATTAATTGTAACAGACAACTATATAGACAATGGGCCATTGTATGTATTGTCTTTAGTTATGTCTATAGATGACATAGAGGTGTATTTCATACTACCGCTATTTATACTATTATACATACTCTTAGGCACGAATCTAAGGGCCAATTTAATTGCCACACAAAGCCGTAATTAACTCATTCAATTGACCCCATGTAGAACATCTAAGCCATAATAATTAACTAGTAGTGCTACCACAAGAAAACTCCCAAAGACGCACAAAGCCGCACCTTTAGCCAACCAATTTGGCAGCAGGAGATGGGGATGCTTGCATGGTGCACACGCAAAGACCATCCCCAAAGGAAGGCAGCGCATTTCCTCCAAGCCAAGAACACTCCGCTCCGCCCCCCTAATCTAACGCTAATCCACCTCCAAACTTGGGGAAAAACCGCGCGGAGAAAGACACGAGGCCTAGGCCGCGCAGCGCAGATCTAGGCGGATCAAACGCGGAACTACCTAACGACAACAAGAGGAAAAAAGACGAAACGGCAGAAGCAACAAGCGCAGCAGATCTGAAGAACGGAACCGCTCCGGGCCGCGGGTACCCAACCCCACGTCGCCGAGGAGCCGGAGACAGGTCGCTCACCTTCTCGTTCGCGGGGGCGGCGGCCCCGGCGGCGCGCGGCTGGTCGACCTGCATCGGGTCGGCGGCACGTGAGGCGGCGCCGGCTGGGTGGGACCCGCCCCACAGCGTGGGCATGTGGGGTGTTGGCGAGGAGAGGAGGTGCAAATGGAGCTCCTCTCTCTCTCTCTCTCCCCTTTGCTTCGGCTCTGGCTTTCTCTCTCCTACCTCCTTCTCTCTCCTCGGTGAGGAAGTAGGGGGATGGGGGAGAGGGCGGTTGGGGACAGACGTGGCCAAAAGGGACGGCCGCTCCAAATATGTTCTGTCCTGTTATGTTGGTTCATATGTGTGTTGGTTGATCCAGACATGATATGAAAAGAGGTTGGACCGTTGATCGATCCGAGTACACTTAGTCAAACAAATTTATTTTTTAATTTTATTTTCAATCATAAATAATTTACTATTAGTCATAAATAACTTTCCTGTCAATCGCTAAGTCACAAATATTTTTACCATCAAGTTACCTATTCACGCACATAAAAATGTATTAATCCTAACATAAATAATTTTACTATCAACTGTAAGCAATTTTACTGCACTAGCGTAAAATTGAGAAGGCCGACTAGAGAGAGTGAATAAGCAGTTTTAAAATTTTCTCTTCTATCAATTATTTGGCTAAATCAAGAATATAATGCGGAAGTGTAAATCAATTTGATTTGGCCCAAATAAGGTCTAAATCAATTAGATTCACCTAAATGCACCAACAACCTAAGTTTGTATCAAGATTTGCAATTCTAGGATAACAAGTAATCTGAAAAGCCCCAAAATTTCAAAATCCAAAAATTTGTGAATTTTTGCTGCGTTTTGGGTGAATTTCGGAAACTTTCCTTTTCGAGAAAGTCTCCCCGTTTCCGCCTTCCCTTTTTGGCCGGGCGCCTTCCTCCTTCGTTGGCGCCTCATCTTTTCCCGCCTTCTCCGCTCCCGGCTTCCTCGCGCGACGCCTCCTCCTCCTCCGTGGCGCCGCTCCTCCTCGCTTTCCGCGCGCGCTGGCCGCGCTGCGCCGCCTCCCGCACCGCCGGATCTCTCCTGCGCCGCGCCACCCGACCGCCACGGCCCAAACGTGGCTCTCGCGCCTGCGCGCCGCTCCTCTGCGCTGGCCGCCGCTGCGCGGCGCCGCCTCTCCTCTCCGCGCGCGACGCCCGCCCGCAGCCTCGCGCTCTTGCCCTGTCGCTGCTGCCGACCGCCGCGAGTCTCCGCGCCACGCGTCGCCCCTTCTCGCGCCGCCCACTGCGCGGCCCGCCTCCCTTCTCCCGCGCGCGGATGCGCTCCCCGCCCGTGCTCGAGCTCACCTGCCCCTCTCCCGTCCCGTCGCCATTATCGCGATGCAGCGCCCCGTCACCGCTCTCTCCCCTCTGAGGCGACGCCCGTCAGCTCCCCGCCCACTCCGGTTGACTCCCGTGCCCTCTCATTGCCTTCTCCCCGAAGGACTCCCTCTCCCCCGCATGGGTATAAAACCCCTCCCTCGGCTCCCCCTCCCTCCTTTGCTTCCCGAGCACTCCCAAGCACCCCCTTTCCCCTCCTGCCAATCCCAGCCACCTCCCGGAGCATCCGATCGAAGCTCCGTCGCCCGGAGCGCCGCCGCTCCTCTCCCCTGCGCCGGCAAGCTCCGCAAACGGATCTTTTTCTCTCCGCCCCCATCCTTCGATTGCATTCGTCTTGAGCTTCTCCTCGGTGTGCTAATCGCAATGGTGGGCTTACTTGGACAGGTACTCGCCCGTGGAACGCCGCCGCCGAAGCTCCGCCACGGCCGTCGCACCTCTCCGTGGCGGACCTCCTCGCCGCCTCCCGGCTCTGCCGCCACCACCATTGTGAGCCCGTGACCCTCTCGTGTAACCTCAGCCGATTGAACTCGTTCGCCGCCGGCGACCTCACTCACCTCCGAGCTCCCGAACCACCCCCTTCTATCCCCCGCCCTCTCCGTTTTTCCCCTCGCCTCCCCAGTGCCCAAAATGGGTTCCCCACGTCGGGAAGCACCCAGTGGTGCCATCCCCGGCCGTCGGGGGCCATCGCCGTGGCTGGAGCGTCGTAGCTCCGCCGCTCCCGTTTCCCTGTCGCCCCCGCCCGGCTGGAGGTTGACGACGACGACGTGGCCTCTTCCCCTCCGTCGATCTCGCCCCGCGCCATTTAACGGAGGCCGCCCGATCCCTCTTACCGCTTCACCGCCGTCCTCGCTTCTCCGCCGTCCGATACTCATAAACACCGCCCCTCCCCTCCGTCGGATCCCTCCCCGTACCGCTTCGCGTCACCCCATCCCGCCGTCCACCCGAGCCACGCGTCGCTCATCCGAGCGCGCGAGCGCGCTGCAGCGTGGGCCGTCGGCTGCTCGCTCGCCTGCGCAGCGCTGTCGGGCCGCATAACGCCGCTGTGCCGCATCAGAGCAAAGCAAGCGGCCGCACTGTTCAACCAATTTTCCAGAAATTTCTCAATTCCCAGATATCAGAAAAATCCAAATAAATCCTAGAAAATCACAGAAAATCCCAAAAATTCCCAAATTTCACCACTTTGCTCCAAATATTATTCCAGACCCTCTGGTGAACTCCATTTCCATAGATTTCCTCCCAATTAAATTCCTCAAATTTCCTCATTTGGAGATTTATGCTTTTATTCCTTTTTAATTAGATTATTTTTCCTCGCTTGTTTAGTTGCAAGCCGGATTTACTTATTTTAATTGTTTGCGCTAGTGTCGGAGATCCCGGAAGCCCAGGAGCAGACTCAGGACCCCGGTGCTTCTACGTTCGAGCTCGCTGAGATCATCCGGATTGACGGCAAGTCCCAAATCCTTTGATCATGTTGTATCCCATAATGTTTAATTATGTTAATATGTTATTTGCATTGAGCTAGTTCTGAAATGTTAGTTCGAAAATAAAATATAATGTTTAGAATGGCATGTGATATAGTTAGTCCTACCACCGCTAAATGCCATATTTAAATTGTAGCTGTGCCTTTGAAACCCTAGAATTAATTATCTGATAATCTAGATAATTGTAGACTATTATTATCATGCAAAGTGTTACACTAATAAGGTTGTGGCTGTGGGCCAATAGAATTTGGAAAACCCGACTCTAAGGTAGGGTGGTATGGGACACCATATCTTGGAGCGAGAGAGTGGCGTGCACAAGGCGGGGGTAAGGGTTGGGGAGAGCCGCGAGACGGTCTTTGCCCACCTCTTACCCTAGGGCTGGAGTAGGGTAAGGGTGAGTGGGAAACCGCGAGACGGCTCACGCCACCGCTTGCCTTAGTTTGGGTCGCGGGCCCGTGAGGTTGCGGACAGTGAAAAGATAAGGATCAAACCCTTACGCTGAGCAAATGTCATAGTGATCGCTCAACCACAGGAGTTGACTTGTCAACACTTGTCTATTAGCTGCTCAACTCGTTTGAAATTCTACATGAGGGTAGCAGTGAGGTTAGGCAGGCCGTGCTGCGGGTGCCTAACAACGGTGGAATTCACTCGAAGCGGACGTTGTCCTCCCTTGTGCGTATGTGTGTGTGTGGGTGTGAGCCAGACCCGAGTGAATTCTACTGGGTAGAGCCTATATAAAAAGTTGAGCAGTGAAACGACCTGGCTTTCTTAACTCTTTAGTGGGAGTTAAGGGATCGTGTGGGTAAAGCTGAGCAAACTCTGCAGAGTCAAATAAATGGTATTCGAATACGCCGTGCTCCCGGTTATTGGAGCTGTGTCACTTGGGTGATTCCAGCAGCGAAGCTTAAGTAGTCTTGTACATGCTTTAACTTGGTTAGCTGGTTAATGAACTCTTGATGAAAAACCCTGAGATCTTAAGAAGTAAGTTTTGGGTCCGTCTTATTAAAATGTTTGCAAATAAAATTGCATCCACTAACTGTAATAAACCAAGTATACTCCCATCCTTTGACTTTCCGTGCATATAGTAAGATAGGATCCCTTTTGGGATTTCTTTGAGCCGTTGTTTGGCTCACGGCTTGCTTAATCCACTCTTTAGAGGATCAAGGCGAAGGAGGAGGTCTCCCGTTGAAGAAGTCCGGAGGATCTTTTCTTCGACGAGGACCCTTGGTCGTAGGTCTCCGCGCGCTCAAGCGCTCGAGTCTTTTGTAATGTATTTACACTTTGGGCTTGCACGCCTATGTAAAAAGCGGATGTTAATCCTTATGTCAAATATATGCTGGACTTTTGTTGTAAGCATGCAATGGTATACTCTTTCGCGACATTCCATAACTGTTCACGCGTGAATAGTTACGGGGTGCCGTGTCCGTACGCGCCCCTGGAAACGGGGGCGTTACATAATCAATTTAATTTTATGAATATAACTACTTGAATATAAATTGAGCATAAGAGAATAAATCATAAAGACACGATTTTTTTACCGTGGTGTTAGGAGACTTGTCGGTCTCCCCTAATCCACATTGAGTTAAGCCCAAACAAATTGGATCGGCTCCACGAATTAAGCCAAACACCCCAATTCCACTAGTGGTAGCTTTTCCCGCTTCCAAGTAGGTGAGATTCAACCTTCACAATATGCTAGGTCTTCTCACAAGTTTCTTTGAGAAGATAACCACGCACGAAGCCTCTAATGCCATCTAGAAGTCGGTAAATTCTAAGAGTAATAAGTCGAATCCCTTATTTGACTCTCACCACGTGCAACGAATGCACAAGCTCAAGTAAATACAAATTCCACCTCTAAATACAACATATGCAATCTAGATTCCTTCTCGTTACTAACAAGGTGCAATATATGTACAATTGAGAAGAGAATCTCATACTAGCTTAAGAGAATGAAATGTAGTGTCAAAAGTCATTCCTCAATTGGCCACAAGGGAGTATTTATATCCCACACCTTAAAACTAGCCGTTGGGGACAGAAATCAGGGAAATCGGTAGTACCGCAAGCAAAGTGCTGATACTACCGTTCCCCTCTGTAATGATTAGAAAACTAACCGTTATAGATTGGATCGGTAGTACCGCCCAAAATACTATGTAGGTTTTTCACAAAAAAAAAACTCCCCCTTTCACAAAGGTTTCTATTGGCATTTCTTTATTCTCTTTTGACACACAAATGATTCTCCTCTATATTGTTTTTCTTCTCTTTTTACATCTCTTCTTTTAAACTATCTCTCCTTATATCATCTAGTACCAAGAATAAAAAATTTCTTCTTTTTTCCATCATAGGTGCTTTTAACTCTTTATGGTTCTTTTGTCTTTTTCATGAAAAGCGTATACCACTTTAACATTTATACCACTTATGACGATATTAGATATCACATATGAAAAAATACCACTTGTAAAAATAAATGATACCAAGTATAATTAATTCCAATTGTAGAAACTTGATAACACTTATGAGCTTAAATAATATCAAGTATGATTAAATTCATTTGTAAAAACTTGATATGACTTGTGAGCATATATGACACCAAGTGTGATTGATTCTATTTGTAAAAGTTGATGCCACTTGTATGATCAACTTGTATCCCACAAGGTTAATTTAGGCACTTGATTTTCTCTCGAAGGATTTAAATCCACTTGTGAATACCAATTTAAATTCATCTTCAATAAATGAGGTATCACTTGTAGACCACTTGAAATAATCTTCAGAGATCTTCAATGATTTTCACTTGATATTATTTGAAGGGGATATCACTTGTAAGACGAGAATGATATCATTCGAGAAGGTACCATATATGAGAGATATCATATGAGAGAGCTTGGTTGCGAAAAGATTTTGCTCGGCAAAAGGGGAAACTAGATATTACCTATAAAGACAGGGATGAAACTCATGCCGAGGTCAAGATAATCAAAAGACTATTACTTTTAGAGATAATACCATTTTATGATAAAAGCATCACAATATGACCAAAATGGCATATAAACTTAAGAGATTATGTGAGGGTAGCTAGCAAGGATAAAAATGATCAACTTGACTTTTAGGAGCAAAGAGCATGGATGAGGAAAAGGAAATCAACAAATTTTAGACCAATCAGCCATTTTTCCTAGATGCGATCATACCGCCGTTTAGACTGTGATCATACCATTTTGTGGTAGTACTGCTTCGAAGCTTGTGGTAGTACCATACTACAACAAAATGCATGCCAAGATTTGAATTTCAGAGATGAGGATTGATATAATGTTGTAACTTGCTTTAAAGTTTCTCACAAAGAAACATAAACTACTTGTGAAGCATTTCCAACTATATGCCAAGATTAACACTCTTTTGAAGATAACTTCTAGCAAATTATGATTTCATTTTTCATAACAAATCAATGAAATCTGCAAGAATAAGTAAGTGATGGTATTTTTAGCATCCAATTTTATATATGAGTTGTAAATACTCCTGTGAGCCAATATAGGTCAATAACTTTAGTTCAAACAACAACACTCACGTAAGTATTGGATTGTGACTACTTAAATCAATTTAAGATTTTGGATGGGTTTTAAAACCAAATAACTTTTGATTGGTTGGATTTTTGAAAAACTTTTGAACACCAATAATATTTGAAATAGACAACTCTAGATTTTTGGTATGAACTCCTTTTCAAAATCATTTTAGAATAGATTTTGGCTAATTTTTGAGTTTAAAGTCAAATCAAGATACTAGATTTCTAGTTTTGGGTTAGAAACTCAATTTTACTTAAAATAAAATTTTCTAAATCCAAAACCTTTGAAACATCTTTGAAATGCATTTATATACATTTTTCAAATAGTTTTTCATAGATATACTAATAATTTCAAGTTTTTGACTTTTGGCTAAATCACTCAAATTTGAAAATCAATACTAGCACTTCATTAATTTTGGCACACATAGGGATGTTATATATATGAATTTGATTTAGCACTATCTCTTAATGTGCCACTTCCATCTTACTCATGATTACAATAATGAAATTTTAGAATAAGTGCAAGAACACCATTTTAAAAGATTTTCATATAATGCAATCTACACAATGCAAGTGCTAAATATTTCAATGTAAGTACTTGTTACCGAGATGGTATTAATTTATGATGTGGCAAGATCATCCTTAAACTTGGCTCTCACTTTGCATATGGTAGAATTCAGCTCTTCATGAATGAGTCAAGCCTCCAATGCCTCTCCAAGTACCTATTAAGCATTTATGTATATTTTGGTACCCAAAACTTGGTTGAGTCTATGAATGTTAGTCACAACAGATTTGGACACCCAAATGACCCTAACAATAAATTTTTGTGAACTAACATTCTTAGCAAACACATTGCAATCTCTATTCTTCCTCAGCAAATAATGTTCATTATAAAGAAATGGCTTAAGAATAATATCTTTGGGACAATCCTTACTAAAGTTTCCTTTTTCTCGGCAATTGTAGCAAGTTTGGCATTTGCTACTCCTTCTTGTCTTACTCATTGACGGTTTGCCTCTTTTTTGATGACTTTGTCTTGTCATCGACCTCATTGTGACACTTAGAGGCAAAGTGACCCTTCTTGTTGCATCATGGCACTTGACATATTTCTTCGTGTGTCTTTGCATTGTGCCTTGTCTTGCTATTCTTCTTCTTGAAGATAAAACCAATACCTCTCTTGTTATTTGACTTTTTTGATTGCTCAAAACTTTATCAAAAAAAGACATTCCCCTTGTAGCATTTCTCCAAATTATTTTCCAATTTTGTGACTTAGACCTTGAGCTCATTATCTTTCTCTACAATGTTACTATTGCAATGCATAAAGGAAGTAGAAACATTTTCATTAGAGCAACAAGGCATATCAATTAAATCCTCGTATGAGGTCAATATACTAACCTTAGATGAAATGCATGAATTTGGAGCTACGTATGGCATATCATCTAGTAAATTACAAGCAATGCCTATATCCACCTTAGGCTTAGAATATTTTTTGAGAAGGAGAATTTCATATTTTCTTTTTAGCTTATTATAATCATTTTGAAGAGAGAATCTTATACGTAGTATTTTCTTTTCCAAGATATTCATTAAGCTCTTCTAATATATCCATCAACTCATCATATGAAGCTTTATCATTATCATTATCATTGTTTACCTTTTTATTACCATTAGCCATAAAGCAATGAGTTAATGTGGAGCGACTTGTGGATTCTTCATCGTCAGAGCTAGAGATTAAGCATTCTTCTCCCGAAATCTACTCTTGTATGCAATGTTCATCGGTTGAGGTGGACATTTCATATTTATCCTGAATTTTAGTTCATATCTTATGAGCACTCTTAAGATTGCATACGGAATTGAACACCTCTACACTCAAAGAACTAAATAAGACGTTAGTTGCTTGAGTATCAAGATGTGAGTATTTCTCTTTCTCAATTGTTAGAGCAAGAGAATCTAATGGAGAAGAAAACCCACATCTACAATCCACCAAAATTTAGGGCTTATGGTCTTAAAATAACATATCATGCAGATTTTCAATTATCATAATTTGTGCCATCAAATAGATGTGTATCACCTAGGTACACTATATTACTAGTCGTCATCCTTTAACTCTGTAGGTGGTGATGCCTAATAAATAAGAGATCAAGCTCTAATACCACTTGTAAGATCGAGGAGGCCGACTAGAGGGGATGAATAGACAATTTTGAAAATTTCACTTCTGTTAATTATTTGGCTAAACCAAGTATATAATGCGGAAGCGTAAATCAATTTGGTTTAGCACAAATAAAGCCTAAACCAACTAGGTTCACCTAAGTAAACCAACAAACCAAGTCTACATCAAGATTTGTAATATTAGGATGACAAGCAATCAATTTAATTCTACGAATGTAAATTACTTAAATATAAATTGAGCACAAGAGAGCAAACCACAAAGACACGATTCCTTTTTACCGTGGTGTTCGGAGACTTGCCAGGCTCCCCTAGTCCACATTAAGGTAAGCCTAAATGAATTAGACCAACTCCATGAATTAAGCCAAACACCTCAATTCCACTAGTGGTAGCTCTTTCCCGCTCCGGGTAGGTGAGTTCCAATCTTCACAACACGCTGGATCATCTCACAAACTTCTTTGAGAAGGTCACCACGCACGACACCTCCAACGCCGTCTAGAAGTCAACAAACTCCAAGAATAACAAAGCAAGCCCCTTACTTGACTCTCACCAGGTGCAGCAAATGTATAAGCTTAAGTGGATACAAAGCCCACCTTTAGATGCAACACATGCATTCTAGAGCCCTTCTCCTTACTCACAAGTTGCAACACATACACAATTGAGAGAATAACCTAACACTAGCTCAAGAGAATGAAATGGAGTGCCAAAAGTCTTACCTCAACTAGCCATAAAAGAGTATTTATACCCCCACACCTCGAAACTAGCTGTTGGGGACATAAATCAGGGAAATCGGTAGTACCACAGACAAAGTGCCGGTACTATCCCTCCCATCTGTAACAGTTAGAAAACTAGCCATTAGAGATTGGATCGGTAGTACCGTCACATAGTTTTTTGTACTAACTATCGTTTTCCTAGGGAGGACAAAACCTTCCAACAGGTGATTCTCTAGAAAAATGTACCACTACACAAGTGGTCGTATCATGCTATAATCGTACCGTTTACACAAAGCTAGTACTACCAATCGTCGACCACACTGGTCCTTGACCACGTTGTCTCGTTCGACCACATAAGTCTTCGATCATGACGATCTTCGACCATATTGGTTTCGACCACACAGGTCTCAACCACACAGGTCTCGACCACGTTGATAATGTCGATCTTTGACCACGTCAATCTTCGACCACACAGCTCTCCGACCATGACGTCGTTCTTCGATCACGTTAGTTTTGACTACATAGGTCTCTACCACGTCAGTTCGACCACGCTGGTTCGATCACTTTGATCATCGACTACACAGGTCATCGACCACATCGATTTTCGACCTTGTTGGTTTGACCAAGTCTGTTCAGCCATGTCGGCTCTACCATGCTGGTTCGACCACTTTAGTTTGCGACCACACAGGTCATTGACCATATTGGTCATCGACCACATTGGTTCGACCACACAGGTTGAAGACCATGTTGGTTTGTCCACGCTGGTCATCGACCACATTAGTTCGACCACTCTAGTTTTTGACCATGTCAAATTGGTCAAAGGGGCTCGGTACGGTGGTCGACGACAAAGTGGGTAGTGGCGTGGCTCAACTCGATGGTGTGACAGCGAGAATGGGCTCGGTTGGCGGTCTGGATGTGAGCATTGGCTTCCTAGGACTTAGGTGATGCTATCGAACTAGGTGTGGGGGCCAATAGTCATCGAAGCTTAGCCGCATCAAGATTCAGGCGAGGGCACCAAGACGAAGCACTTGACATGTCGAAGCTTCTGGAGCAGTCGGAGTATAAGCGAGCAATAGTGGCTTTCAGTGAAATCTCGGGTTCGCTAGGGCTTGCGAAGAGGGAGACGGCTTGGGGTGCGTAAGTCGAAGGTTTGGGATCTTATTTATGCATGCGAGAGGCGGTGGGCAAAGTGAGTCTCGAGGCGGCACGATTGCACTACAGTCATGGACGACGCGGACTCTATAGCTGAGTCAAAGATGAAGAATAGTCATGCTGACATGCGGGCCCATGTAGTCAGTAAGAGAAGGAGAGAGAGAGGCTGGTGCGGTGAAGTTGGGACAGGGAGAGGGAAAAAGAGGTGGGCCATGGGGAGCAGAACTGGGCTTTGTCTCGAGGGAGAGAGGGAGACGGCTGGGTCAAAAGAGAGAGAAAGATATTGGGTGACGAGAATTCGGCCCTAAACAATTTTTAGAATTTTAAATAGCCTTTTCATTTTAGAAAATACAGAGAATTCAGATAAGCCAAAAAAGGAAATGAACTCAGAAAATTCATACAAATACTTTGGAACCTCAAGAACTTAAATAAAACTATTTTGGATTTAGTTGACATTTGGATTAATCAAATTAAATCATTTTATTTTTTAAAATACTAATTAAGCTTTATTAATTTTAGAAAATCAAGGAAAATTTGTAAAACATTTTTCTTGATAAAAAAATTTAAAAAGCTAAAAAATTGGGATGTTACAAGCCTCCATCTCTTTCTTCCCTTGCTTTAGCCCGAGCTCCACGTCGCCGTGTTGTGCTGCTGTTGGATCTGACTGGCTCACTGCGCATCGTACCCCGCCCCCATCACCATCTCCAAATATCGGTGTGAGAATAGAGGGATAGAAAGACATGAGAATGTTGAGCAGCATTGGATTGGATGGAGAGAGAAATGAGGACAGTTGTAGAGTGGAAGTGCATGTGGGGGAGGTGGGATGTAGGGTATGTAGTGAGTCAGTGACTATGGTCTGATCATATGCGAAGGTTGTTGGACTTTATTGGATTAGATAGCAGCGTCCTATTTCATCACTTTAGCTGTGAACGGTATACCGTTATTTAGCTTTTCTCTATTTTTAAACATACAAAATTTTGTGAAATCAAATAATATTTATATAGTTTGTTTAAAAGTTAGGCCATTTTGACCTCATCGTCCTGTGTTTCCATTTACTTTCTACTCGTTATGAATTTTGAGCCCCTCAACGTCGTCAGCTAGTTATAAAATGAAAAAAAAGGGGCTTAGAAAAACAAAAATAGAGAAAGACCCTTAGTATGATGGGCTGCCAAACAAAACAAGAGATGGTCTTGGCAAACAAGAACCGAACCCAATTATGATTTCGGCTATGTCGGGATGTTCAGTTTCTGAACTCATACGGCCCAAACTATAAAATGCCCATACGGGGTGATAGACTATTGGGTTGGAACGAAGCTCCTGATATGCAATTAAGATGGCACCCAACTCCACGAATTCCTTTGGGCCGAGGAAAGTTCTTGAGAAAAAAAGAAAAAAAAAGCTGCACAGAAATCGAGTGGAAATAAGAATAAGGCTGATGATTTTTTACTGCAGCTAATAAATAGTATCGGTTAAAGTAGAAGCCGTAGTGTTCTTTTAGTTTTTTGCGGATTGTGTTGATTTAAGGATCACGTTGAGTTGCATTGCACCAATTTGCACGTGGGCACATACAGCCTAAATTAAAATACACAACCGGATACTCTAGAGTGCGTCTTGCATACAAACTGACATATGTACATACGTTCGTTACATGTACATATGAGATAGTACATTACAAATAGTGTCACGCGACTAGACCGTCCACGACGATATCACGTACGTGATTCATGTAAGCATCACTCGATGAAATGTGCACACTGTTAGAACTAAAGTCTTCTCCCTCACTTACATATTCCCCAGCCAATGTCGAATTGTTATCATCCATGTCCTAGGATCTAATTTTGCTTTGTACCCTGGTATGTTTTGCAATATGTGGCACTTCATCTTTCAAAGGCCAAACGCACGCTCAATAACATTGCGTAGGGACGAATGATGATAGTTGAACGTCTCCTTACGCTCTCGTGGTCGCCCACCAGTTGCAAACTCTGCAAAGGCTCAGTCTTGGAGGGGGAGGTATTACGTAGGACGGCCTTGATGACAGCGGGGAGACGACGTGCACGACGGCCTTAAGGACGCTGGGGGAGGCGGGGTGCAGTAGAGCCTCACACATGGTGAGGGAGGCGGCATGCACCTAGGGCTCACAAACAGAGGGGGAGACGGTGTTTCACGGTGGCAGAATGTTAGACGCATAGTCTGATGCAGGGACGGAGGCTGCGGTTGAGGATGACGTGTACCTAGAGGCTGTGGCCGATGCGGATCCGGCAGAGGAGGAGGCACACTTGGACAGGGATCCAGAGGCGCTAGCTCAAAGCACACGCTGAACGACGCAGAAAGCTTGCCAGACGAGGAGGAGGGTCCAGAAAGAGCGCTCAGCTGGTGGTCGAACCGGAGCCAGATTAGGGTGGATCCGGCCGGTAGGAGAGCTCGGAGGAGAGACGGCGGGTAGATCGGGGGGGGGGGGGTGTTAGCTCTCCAAGGCGCGGCGACAACAGGATAGGAAACCCTATAGCTAGAAGGTGTGAGTGAGCAGATAGGAGTGACACTAACGAGATGTTAAGGAGGGGATGGGGATAAAAGCTGGACAAATATGTCACTTCCAAAAGCCAATGCATTTGATCTGGCTTCTTAGTCGAGAAGCCAGAAACTGAAGCCATCCAAAAAGCTGGATCCAATGGACCCGAAGACTAGTAACGTACGTGCTGCCAGTATGCTGCACCTGTGCACCAGACATAAGCCCTACTCAAAAGAGCTTTTTTTTGGGTGGCTTATGGCTGAGAAGCACTATAGCTGGCTGAAAAAACACTGTAGCTGACGAAGGCTTATTTAGTATAATTAAATTAAAAAATTTAAAAATAGAAAAAACATGTTAGCCTATCACGTATAATGTAAACAAATACGAGAAAAAAGAACCAGCAAAAAAGCTCAAAAAGCTAAAAATATAGAAAAAGATGAAATTTATGAATAGTGCAAAATAAGTCAGAATCTCAAGCCGAAACGAACGGAGCTAATAAGATGATCTATGAACTTTTGGCGCCACAAGCCTAACCTAAAGACAGCCTAATCCAGTACTGTTAGTCTATCGCTAATGATTTTGTTCGATGAAGCTGAGCAGGGTACGCAAGTTAACTGGCACCAGCTGCCGGCTGTTGCTGGCTCCATCACCATCCGAGCCAGCCACTCCTCTCCATGGGCATGGGCGCCATGTCCAGGGCGCTTGCAGCTCCCGATCGAGTCCCGAGGCGTTTGGTGCGACGTTTCCCTCGAAACGTACCTACGTACGTGCGGCGGCGCCCACTGACCTCGCTCGGTCGGAGAGGTCAAACCATCGTCCGGGAAAACGACGCGCGCGGCAATCGTTTGAGCTAACGCGCATGCTAGCACAGTGATCCAGCGATGACCGACGCAACCAGTTAACCACCACCGCGGCACGACCACGAGGCACGAGCCACCGATCGAGTGATCGAGGGGATCGATCCGGTAGCAGTTATCGACATTCGACGGCGGGAGAGAGAGGATCGATCTCGGTAGTTGCTTGATGTTGCTTCGCAATACACGCATGAATTTGTCCATCATATTGAGCCACATCGATCGATCCTCCTGCATGCATGTACGTACGTACATATGTATCGGCAACTGCGCGCGTGTCGATCTATCTAGCTTCGTCTCCGGCATGATAAAGTGTAACCGGGACCAGATGAGATCCAATGATTTTTGCCTCATTTATTTTGATTTGGGCTTCTAATTTATTTTTCACTATTTATAAATTTTATCTTTTTTTGAACTTTTGATTTTTTTAGCTTTTGCCGGTTCTTTTTTGTATTCGTTTGCGTTGCCCATGATAAGTTAACATATTTTTCTATTTTTAAATTTAATTATGCCAAATAAGTCACTTTCAGTTACAGTGTAATTTCAACAAACTACAGTGCAATTTCAGTCATAAACCACTATTTTTCAGCCCAATCGAGTGGGGCTTTTGTGTTAGTTGCAGGCAACAGTTTGAGAGAACGAGAGGATCAGAGAAAGCCTAGCTGCAACTGCTTGCATTGATTTGCAGCTGGCTTTTCTGACAATTTCCCGCTTGGAGTAGCAACATTTATGTTCTTGGCTGCTCGTCA
Organism: Dendrocalamus sinicus; assembly: GCA_036346575.1. NCBI lineage: Eukaryota > Viridiplantae > Streptophyta > Magnoliopsida > Poales > Poaceae > Dendrocalamus > Dendrocalamus sinicus. Next base: position 8,995,273 of record CM070644.1, read on the forward strand.
TGCGACTGTCCTGCAGCCTTCTTAGAGGGATTTCTTCCCCACCCCAAGAAACATAACATTTCATTTTGTGGTGACAAAATGCAGTTTTCTAGCATGTGATATTTTGCAGTTATATTTAGGGCATGTTCTCTTTGACTGCGACTTGTGGCTTTTGAGTTGTTCATACAAAAAAATTACAAAGTAACAGAAACTTATGAGCGGTTTTTGTTAATATATGTACTATAATTAACTAGTAGACTCCATCTTGAAAAAACACTTCGTTTAAAAGTTAGTTACTATAGAAAAACTAAAAGCTGAAGTCAAAAGCTAAAAAAGAATAGGGCCTTAGTCACAACTCACAAACAGATCTGACGCACACGAGGTTACCTTTTTCTTGGAGCGAGACAATTAACTACTGTAGCCATCTATCTATCTTAAGGCTTACCACGTTTAATCGCAAAAAAAGCCTTACTACATCGATAGTGTAAAATTGTAGCGAAAAATACACACGAGCAACACACCGCCTGTTGGTGGTGGGAAACAAGGTTTGGGTGTAAGCATCCTGAGAGAACTGAAGCATGACACTGGTTGGGCTATCCGTTAATGTTCGCTTTTCAGCATCACTTTCACACATCACCTTTGAAGGTACGTTACACACACCATTCAGTAAGTTAACTCAATCCTCTTGAAGAATAACAGTAGTAGCGCAAGCTATTTTGCTCAATGCGACAAAGATCTTTACAACATACACGTGCAAGACCACAACGACTTCCCATCCCAAGGCACCAGTCTTCCCTTTGCCCACCTCCTTCGGTCGATGGACCAGACCAATCGTCAGTGGGCGCAAACAGGACATGTCAAGAACTGCCACGGGAAAACTTTTGACATCACTGCTCCCCTTCTATCCGTTCCGTCCTTACTATAGGACTTGTTCTTTTGAGTTGTGGGTGATGTTTTTAGTTACGATTAATAATTTTTATTTGTATTTTCGAGATGGTAGCGGATAGTGGAGACGCAGACGCGAACAACTTACACGATTTTAGACTCGAAAACTATTTGGAGAATTTATTTTAAGAAACCGTCCCGTTTATTTCGACTTTTAGAGAAACCAAAAGATAAAAGCCAAAACTCCAAAAGGACGAAACCATAGTAAGCAACAAAGTCTAAAAAAGTAGCGTATCCCTAATGTTACAGATGATCATCTCATCCAATCCTACCATGCATCACAGGCTTCCAAATCTTGCATGTGCCCGCCGTCTCTTCCATCCCTACCATCACAAGCTTCCAAATCTTGCATGTGCCGCGCGACGCACCGTCGGTCGCACATGCGTTCATGCATGCCCGGCCGCTGCTAGCTACTCTGTCACCTCGAGCCATACAAGCTACCGGTGATTGCTGCAGTGGCTGTATGCACGTACTATACGTAGGATCGAAGGAGGCCGGGAAACGTCCAATGGACACCAGCTAGCGTGTGGCTGTGCAAACAGCGCAACGAGTCCACATCGGCCGTCTGCATCTTCATGCACAGACGTACTGATCCCTGTCCGGCATGGTCAGCCAGGACCTCGAAGAAGAAGAAGAAGGAGAGAAGACATGGTCAGCCAGCGCACACCGCTCTGGCCTCTTCTCTACCCAGTTGCCGGTTACAGACAGGGTTGATCATTTTGTCCGGTATGGTGGTTCTAGGCTGAAGTGTATCAACTATCATGGGAGAGAGAATTCCATTTGAAACGGGATGGTTATCCGAGCCATTCGATCAGTATGAAAATCTTGGACTAGAATCATATCATGTTGGAACAAGCTAGCTTCCCAGCGAGTCTAAGAAGCTAGCTAGCTAGTCCGGCTATCCACCTAGATCACTTCGCATTCTCCATTCTGAAAGGACGTTCTCCACGGTCCTGACGCCGTATGCCTGTGTATCTCAGATTGGAGCGTCAGCATCGAACTAATGGATTAATTAAGCTGCACACCGAATCAATCGAGAAAGATGAATTAGTAGCTAGGCTTAGGCCCCATGCATGGTTCTTGCTTTGCATGGATACGGTTGGGGGGAGAGGGAAAGGAGTGGCGCTAATTGGAAAGGTGGTAAAGCTGGAGATGCTCTCGATGATTAATACAATGCTCCTAATTTCCACAGCTCACATGGCGATCGATGGGGAGGATGATAGCGCTAGCCCAACCGGCAGCGGCACAGATCCTGCGCCAATCATCCACCGTTGGATGCGGGGGTACGTACGGTCCCTACGCAGTCAGTCAGATCTCGATCCGTCGATCGGCAGCAGCAGGCAGCAGCAGTCGACCTCCAAAACTGAGCACGGGCATGTTCTTTTATAGCTTTTGGTTTCAATTTTTGTCTTTTCTATAGTAACTAGTTTTTAAATGAAGAGTTTTTTTAAGATAGAGTCTATCAGTTAATTGTAGTACATACTGTATCGACTTCATTTATATTGGCAAAGCCGCACATGAATTTCAATTACTCTGCAGTCTCTCACACAAACAATTAAAAACTATAAATCATAACTAGAACCTATAAACCATACCTATAAAAAAAACAGACCCCATATTTGAAGTAGGCCAGGGGCAGAGACAACCTACCGACCCACTCGATCACTTGGGGTGGGGGGAGGCAGCGTTTCTATATGCTTTTGCAATAGGAGTGAAAAAAAAGGAAACACCTCACTTTTAGAATATCAACGGTACGTAACTAGCTGGTGGTTGGATGTCGAGAGAAACGGAAAATTGTACTGTGTGTTTCTGGTCCAAAAAGAGTTAAGCACTTTAACTGGTTAACATTAGTTGGCTGCTGATACCAGTGCAAAAATGGTTCTTGCCAATAGTTTGCAACAGTAGCTGATGGACGTCACTCAAAGATCTTAGATCCTCTTCACGGTTGCAGTCTCCCTCCGGTCACTGAGACGAATGTTCTTTTATTGTTTTGGGATACTGTAGGACTGGTGCTGATAATCAGAGGGGATGAATGGTTTTCAAAAAAATTTTCCTAAGATATTCAAAATCTTTTATCGAGTGACTATGATAGTCACAAAGTTCATATCACGCCAACACAGCTAAGCAAAATATAACAAGAGACAAAAACTAATAAAATCAGTAGCTCCTACAGGGGTGGTCAGACTGTCATTGAAGAACCAGTTTGTCTGTTGGTCAGTCTGACTGTCGGCCTGTGATTGGTCTGACCACAAGTCTGGAGTCGGTCTAACGATCCCCTATTCTCAGACTTGAAAGTTTCTCGGGTCAAAACTCAAATCTCAATAGCCTGCCCAATTCTCATCAAAACACATCTAAGTTTTGCACGAAAACTTGTTCAAGGCAACAGAACCTAAACTAATTAAGAATCATAAAGTTTTTATGCTTGAGTTCATCAAATTGAAGAGAATTAAATCTAGTTCCCAAGATCACCAAAAACCTTAAATCTTAAATTATTTCTTGCTCGTGCATATCTAAGACACAATGCCTTTCATATATATTCTCATATATCATAATAAGGTAATTTAAGCAAGAGATTAGGTTAGAACTTCCACGAACCTAAAATAACAAATCTAGTTCAAAAATAAGCAAAACTAAGTAAGAACACAAATAAGAATATAATTGAGACAAAACTCTAATCTATTTCAATGAAAGATGAGATTTACACGCTCATGGATGATTACAAGGTGCAGCCAAAGTATCACTCTTTTCTCTATCAAGTTCTCTCTCATAAACATGGAATGAGACAAGGTGGTAGAGCAAAAACTAAACCGCAGAGTCCTTGAATTTACCTCCTCCTCTCCCTCACTCTAAATAATCAGCACAGCACTAATGGGTTCAAACCATTAAGCTTACCGAAGAAATCCGTCAACCCTACTAACAAGGGTTTTACACACTTATACATGCTTCTCAAAACGTTTACATGACTCAACCCACTAATTCTTTAGCTATTAATCCACTTGTTAATTCAACCTCTCCTTGTCCTAAACCACTTTTCTTTTGTGTTTCTCTACGCCGCAGTTTTGATCAAGGTATCAATTCGGTATTTAGCCAACTATCAAAATACCCTTGATGTAGTTTCTGGGCTCCTTCCCTTGACTCTGTCTTCATCTTCATCTCAAAGCATTTTCCCATGCTTTGACATGCATTCCGAAGTGCCCAATGGCTAGCTACCATGTTTTCACGCATTCGAACTTTCCCGAACTGTCTCTACATACATCGGCCTCGTCACTTGGTGTACAACATGCACCAACTCGCCTATTTATGATCTTTATCTTTTCCGTGCTTCCCGCTTGAGCCACGTAATCTCACCCACTTACATGACCGCTCGGACCTCAGCTCCCTTGCCTAATCCTGGTCTGTTGCCGTCGACCACTATATTGTCCAAACCACCTGCATATCCAAAAACCAAGCAATCATATCAAGCACAAGTTTCATGCACTTGACTTACATTAGTTAAAACCATGCATGATGAATTGCAACACAACCAACCCATGGTACCCATGCCATGCACACACTTAATCCTCATTGATCCTAGTTTGATCGAACCAAATCGCCAATAGTCGGTCTGACCGCCATTACCAGGCCGATTAGACCACTGGGGCCTATCTAAGTGCTGATACCTTGTGGGTCTGACCGCTGTTCACTGGCTGGTCTAACCGCTTAACTGTACCAGAAAACATCATCTCTAAAATGTTGGTTAAACTTTATCTAGTTTCAGCTCTATTTTTCAACTCCAGTGGCAACAAGTGCAAACTCATACCCAAACAAGTCTACACAAGTATTTGTTGTCTAATCTACCAAAAGCCCATGGCCGGTCTGACTGCTTGTCTCATGGCAATCAAACTACCAACCATTAACCGATCTGACTACCAGCTATGAAACGGTCAGACCGACTGAACCTTGATAGCACAAACTAGAATATGAATTTTCTAAAACTATTGCAAAATTCAAATTCAACTCAACCAAATTGTCAATTGTTCACCACAAAAATATATTTGACCTTGTACATGGTCTCTGAGATACATACGGTCAAACTTTTTAAATTTTAGCTATGAGTATCTTTTTCAGTATTTAGATTGAACACATAAAAATATTATGTATAGGTTTGTTTCGAAAAGAACTTTCCTAAAAGAATAATTTTATTAGGTTTTATAAATATATTGTAGTAGAAATTAGTAATCAAAGTTGCATTTTAGAGGCCGTGTCGATGTTCCAAACAAAATTCCTTTCTGACTCAAGGGAGTTACGGTAGATATAAATAGTAGTAAAAATACCATGCCATTCTTTCAAAAGAATCCAAAGGCTAGCTAGATTAGCTACTATAGTAGATTGCTATTTGAAATTGCTAAAATGGTTTTGCTACAGCACTCGATTGATCTCAGCCACTGTCTTTCCACCGGACGGCTGAGAGAGAGAGAGGGAAAAAAACGTCCATCCTTGCATGCCATGGCAGAGGATATATGCACTGATTCATAAGCATGTACTAACTGATCCTAGCTACATGCACTGATGCATAAGCATGTACTAACTTGGGAAAGAAATGTCATCTCGAGAGCAAAGTTAACCAAAGAAGAATAATATGTTTGATATTGCAATTTGGAACGGATGTGTTTCACACTCTTTCCTCTAAAGGGGAATCGCTTCTTTCCAGCAAAGAGAGGAGCAGGAGTGCAGGACAACTTACGAGGCCCCAAAGACTCAAACCACAGCGCTGTTCCAGAACCTTGCGATTACATGTCTATTTTTTTTCGATCCGTAGATGGAGCGGATCGATTCCAATTAAGCAAGATCGTCCTACGCAGCAATGATTATCATTTTGAATGATTGTGAATTTTAGAAGCCACCAATAGCCCACTCGATGCCCCAATTTTGCACAATTGGAATGATTAAAGCTGCCCTCTTTCTTTTCTTTGATATATATATTTTTAGATAAAGGATATAAAATCCGGCCTCTATATTCACGAGGGATATATACAGCCAAAGGTTACACGAGCTCTTAGGCTCAAAGCCTCATAACTGAGGAGCATACAACAACGAGAAAGAGAGCTTAAGGACTTGAAAAAGCTAGAAAGACTACGCTTCAGAACTTCTTCTCTGTCCTTGCTTTCAACCAAGACCCTATCCTCAACCGACTGCGCCATCTATGATCTCTTTATTCTTCTATCCGACAATATCGCCTTGAATCTTGATGAACAGATGAATTATTGTTATGGACGTATGTTCTCCCCCTTCTGTGTTATCTCCCGACAATTGTCGGTCGAGAATATTGTCACTGATCAGCATGTGAACTTTGTCCATTTGTAGAACGTTAGTCAGATGTGTGTTGGAGAACAAATTAACCAGAGTAGAACAAAATCATTCTCTGTTATTGTTGTGAACTAACAACGTGAATCATAAGGCAGATACACTCCTAATTAGTACTTTGTTAGAAGGCCACACACGAAAAAATAACTATTTTGAAATCATGAATTTTGTATGATTCTCACGAGAATTATACTACTTCCCTGAAAACTTCTGCAGGCTGTTTGGTATGGAGGAAAATCAAAGGAACCTGGATTCCTATGGATTGGGCTACTGTAGATGTGTTTGGAGCAAAGGAATGCATCCAAAAATTCCTTAGGAAACTTCCCTTTACATGTACGATTCACAGGAAAGAAAACATCTGCCTCTACTTGTGGGAAATTTTCCTTGGATTGGAGGCATGACGCTGGTAGGCATGTCCTTCTATTTGATAGGACCTGCATGTAGGTGATGCACAGATCCAAATTCTCGTTATAACCTTTTGATTCCTGTGTTTTTTCATGCCTCCATTCTAAACATCAATTTATTTATTTTTCCTGTGTTTTTCTATCCTTTGTTTTACACCTAAGTTCCTTTCCTGTTCCTATGTTTCTCCCAATCCCTGTGTTTTCCTTCCCTGCGTCCAAACAGGCCCTACAAAGAGGTGTGTGGGTGGATGCTTTTTTCCTACAAAATTCCTATGAAACCAAAGGAACAGGAAGCCAATCCTTTGTTTTTCCTATAGCATATTCCTAGTTCCAAAGGAGTGAATAGCGAAATTTCGTATGTAATTTGGATTCCTATTTTTTCCTCCAAAAATCCTACAATCCAAAGAGGTCCTAGACCTAGTTCAAAATTGCATTACAAGTATATCGTCCACAGTCCAACTCACATATATAGCCGGTCTTAAAAAATACTAAAGGGTTTGTTTTGGTACACCTCTTTTAAAAACTTTACAAATCTTACAGCTAATTAGTTAATATTAGGTGATAATAAATCTGTACCAAACTATAAAAATAAATCAAATTGAAGATTAGATATATAAATGTAGATTTGAATATAAGGTACGGGCAAATCTTCAATTTGATATATTTTTTTAGGTTATGCATATTTGCCTATATCTAATATTAACTACTTTGCTTATATATATACTAGTAAGATGCTTGTGCGTTGCAACGGAGTACCAAATGAGAGTGATTCATATTATCAAACGATGATCCTAAACTAAACATTAAATATCAATTTTATCTTTCAAAAAACATGTATCAAGCAAAGCACACATGTATAAACTCATAAATAAGTTAAATTGGAAATAGATGTTCATGTTTAGAAGCTGATATTGTTTCTTACGCAACATGATCAAAAATAAAATACATAAGACATCTAGGACGTAAGGACATCTTTGTAGACAATATTTTTGGTAAATGTACCAGTAGAATTAAAGCTACCATCCTTTCCTGGCATAGCAAGTATTCTGATATTGCTCCTAGCAGTAGCTCATGAGAGAGCAACATATAGTTGTCCATGTGAGAAAACCAGATCAGGGAGGTAGACACCTACATTCGGGATTGTTTGCCCCTGTGCCTTATTAATGGTCATTGCAAATATTAACCTGACAGGAAATTGCTTCCTCTTGAACTTAAATGGAAACATTTCATCATCGGACGGGCACAAGGTATGCGAGGTGGAAAAACCCTCTTTCCAGCATGTTGCCCCAACACAATTTCAGCATCTATTGTATTCCTTTGGAAGGCCCGGACTACCAACCTTATCCCGTTACACAACCCATTAGCTGAATCTAGGTTCCTTAGCAAAAACACAGGGCAATTGATCTTCAGTTTGAGGACATGTGAAGGCAATCCATTAGGTGTGAGAGAATTCACAAATTCCGAGGGGTAGTAGTTGTTAGGGTCATCTTCCGCATGATCGAAATTGTGATATACCATCTCCTTCCTTGGAAAGCGTTCGATCAACTTCATATTTATAGTATCAACATACTCATTTCGTATAGATAGAATAGCTCGAGAGTAGTGTAGCTCGGATCAGAGATGTTTGCCGCTAACATTGGGAAGACACTGTCTATAAGGTCATCAATGTTAGAGTCCGCCCAGTGTATGCCACACATATCTCATCTGGAAGCTACATATAGTTATCTTCGACAGATTTCTCAGTGCCATTCCCAACACGCAGTAAGTAGTCAGAAAACCATGGATCAGATTGAGCCCTTATGTTACGAACAAGCTTCAGTTGCCGCATGCAATCTTGTAGGTAAGACTTACGCAGTGTCCGTTCAGTGAAGTGATTTACTTGCATAAATAAGGCTATAAGAAAGAAATAATAGCCTATTAAGTCTCGAGATATTAACACTATTCAACCTAGAACATTCTATTTTGTCAAGATGAAGTTACAAAACCCCTAAAACTTTCCATCAATTGATGTTTTCTATCATAAAGAATCTACTACTGTTAGCAAGTGTAGTCAAACTCCAAAATCTTCAACAAGTGTAGCAAGAATCTACTACTATTACCGTTTGGTAGGTACACAGATATTTAGAACAAGCTTGTGTGCATTAAATTGCAAAAGAAGGCTAAGTTATAAGAAAATAAACATGGTTACACCACCTATGCACGCACCCCATTACTGCTACATACTCTAACGGCCACTCCCTCTGATATGGTTTTTCTAGCCTCAACTACCGCGCTGTCTACCCACGTCACTCACTCACCACCTTGCCCACTCGGCCACCGCTTGATGACTACTACGATGATCGACCATCCGCCCATCTTTGCTCGATCGCTTGCCCACACGCGCGATATGCTAATGACTGCTCTGATGGATCGATAACTACTACAATGATTAGCTGCGCATGACTGCTATAGTACTCCTCGCAGCTGCAACCATGACCACATACTTCGACTCCACGCATAGGCACCACGACCACGACCATAGGCTTCGAGTCTTTCAACTGTAGCTTTGACCACACCTTTGACCACACCTTTGACCACGGTGTCTAGACCACACCTCATGACCACGGCTGCTCGACCACGGCTTCTCTTCAATCGCTTCACCAACCACATAGGTCTTCGAACACCGACTGTCTTACTATAGCTGCGACCGTGGCTATTACCATGCATTGACCATGCCTGCGACCGTGGCTTCAACCACGGGATCGACCAGGCTTTCGACCACAACCAGCACACACATCTGCTATAGCAATCCACCCCTTCGACCACGGCTTTGACTGCTCCTTTGACCACGACTTTGACTACGTCTTGTAGACCACATCACCGACCAAGACTTGTCGACCACAGTACCTCAACTGCATCCCTGACCACATAGGTCTTCTAGCACCAACTGTTGATTGTAGCTACGACCATCGACCATTGTAGCTACGACTATTGGCCGTTGACCACTGTAGCTACGAATATCGACCATTGACCACTGTAGCTATGACTATCGACCATTGACCACTGCACAGTTAGACTAACAATTGTGACAATACTCCTCTGAGTACCGAATGAGACACTGTGGCTTCGACCACTTCTTTGATCACGGCATCAAATACAACATCGACCACGGCTTCAACCATGGCATCGACCATGCATTCGACCATGGCATCGACCACGGCTTGTTGACTATACCTTCAATTGGTCTGAAGTCTCCGAACGCTCTCTGACTCTGGGTCTTTAAATCCTACACATACTCAGACACACCGACTACGCAGTACTCGAGCATACCGAGTACTTGACTATAACCACGTAATACTCGAACACACCGAGTACTCGACTACGACCATGCTACATTAGGCTACGACCACTGTGGCTATGACTACACAGTACTCGAACACACCGAGTACTCGACTATGACCACGTAGTACTCAAACACATCAAGTACTTGATACCGACCACATAGTACTCGAACGCACAAGTACTCGACACATGACCACTCAGTACTCGAACACATGAGTACTCGACACACAACCATACTCAACAACAAGACTATATCCAACACACACTGGCTAGGCATTGAACATGCATACATTGTGGATTTGTAAGCATACATGCAAAAATCAAGACCTAAACACGAGGCAAATTGATGGTACATGGAAATATGGAACCATGCAATTCGCTCAATAGATGGCATCAAACCCAAACCCTCACTGCAAGTATGTTACAAAATTGGAAGCAAAATAGCTCAACATAATCACAGAACCACACAACTATTCTCAAGTGGAAGGAAGGCATAGGCGGTGGGACCACACTACTAGCCACTACAGTTGGCGGTGGCGCACTTGCCATTGGCGAAGGTGACGACAGGATTGCGCCAGCCCATATGAGAAATATACTGAAATTGATAAAATCCACTAAACACTTTATGAAAAGCAACTTCTGAACATAATGGTACAACATGAAGAAACTTCACACCCAAACGACCTCAAAAGAGCTCAAGTCACTGGTTTGCTTTGATTTGGGAGATGGTAAATGTTCTATAATATACATATATGCAAATAGCGGGATGAGTAAAGACGAAAAGTGGTCATCTATGATGGCAATTTTTCAATTCTGAACTTCGGACCAGTTACTTGGAGCTTCTAGATCAACACAGGTGATGTTCTCTTAACAGTAGGCATTACAAAATTCTATACAAACAAGGTTCATCAAGTAGCAATCTAACTAGTATTACTCACAACTAAATTTTATATTAACATGAATGCAAACACAGCATGCAACAATCATAATTTGAAAACATAGGCAAGGCAAGTTCAGACATATTGGAACAAAGTTATCTCTTGTACTACACAATCATCACAAACATTAACACACCCGAATGTTGGAGATGCTGCCGCACGAAGACGATGAGTAGGAGCAGCGAGAACAGCAGTGTCTGCCCCGCCCTCGTTTCCCACTACGTCATCCCCACCTCCTCTACTCGCCTCTGTGTCGCTAGCAAAATGCATTGCCAAGAAATCTAAGTGTATTAGAAGAATGTTCATGAACAAAATGGAAAGAGAGAGGAGTCCAAAGTATTTACCTTGTATATTTTCGTGGAGGAGTTGAAGTGTTTGAAGAAAAAGTGGAAGAGGAGCTGATGTTTTTGTAGTCCCTCCTGAGGCAACCACCTGTCGTGCATGTTCCCTCATTTCTTCCAACCGTCGTGCATGTTTAACTCCGCATTTTGTGGCATTTGTGGGGGAAGGGGATGGATGGATATAGGGGGGCTGAGTGCGGAGCGGGGAGGTTGATCAGCGCCGGACCTGGGCGGCGGAGTGGTGAAGGGGATGGATGGCCGCCGGTGAGGCGGCAGGGGAGGGTGGCTGAGAAAGGAGCATAGGTCTGACCGGCACTGGACCTGGGGAAGGGGGTAGCGCTATAGGTGAGGCAGTAGAGCTATAGGTGATGTCGACCTTGGGGAACCCAGGTCTGGTGAGCTAGACCTGGATGAATGTAAGGGGGCCAAAAGTGGAGATGGGAGGTCGACCAGCACCAAACCTGCATGACGGTGTGGGGAAGGGGACGGATGGGCACCGGTGAGGTGGCAGGGGAGTGGGCCAATATCAGAGCGGAGAGTCCCAGTGCAGTGACGGGGCGTCGCAGACATCGGCCCAACATGGCGCACAAGACCCATGCACCGCAGTTGTTCGCTTGCTCATCGGTAGCAGCCACCCACCAGGAGAGAGAAGAGAAATCGGGGAAGGGAGAGAGAGGAGCCTCTTTTTTACTCTTGGGAGTAGTTACTCCCTATGTCGTATCTCACAATGTAGAGAGTATCTCGTGTAACGGATCGGAGGGTATGTATGTGTAGCACACGAGTATATAATACCATCTAGGTGGTATGTATATTTTTTTAGAGATGGTATGCATATTTTTTATACACACTCCTTTTTATGTGTGTATATGAGGGTATTTACAAAATATGCTAAAACTATAGACCCCTTTGTAATTTTTTTCATGTAGTTCATATTGAAGTATCTTAGAATTAGTATATGAGTAAAACTAAGGTGATAAAGGAGTACGTTAAGTTCGTTTAGATGGTATATTAGGAGTGAGAGTAACTATACCTGGGAGTAAAATGTATTTTTCCTATACACACACACAAAGTTACTATCGTGCGTGAGTGAATTTACTGTCAAATGCATATAGAGTTACTGTTAGTTTTATAGTGTTATAACTAATAGTAACTCTATATGTATTTGGTAGTAACTTTACTTACATACGGTAATAATTTTTCAGTGCGCATTCTACACTGCACGCAGAATAGGAAAAATACTAATTACTGAATACTCACCCATCTAGTATCTTCCGTGAGTGTTGATATGAATCGAGATCTTCTGGGAGTTTTGCTCTCCGTAGAGCAATTTCCGTGATTTTGGCAAACAGACCTAGAAGCAGATTCATCTAGATCCGTCGTTAACCTCCTGGACGCCGAAATCTCTCCCTGAAGATTTTCTTTCTGACCATTTCACCGGCGGCTTGGACACTGCCATCTTGCTGGTGTGTCGTCGTGGTGATTAGGTCTCTAGCAATGAGGAGATCTCTTCATTGCATGCGCGAGGTAAGTTCTTCACCTTACTATTCCTGATCAATCCATGAGAAATCTCCCCTGTATGTAGTTCTCAATGTTTTCTTTTTTGTTTCTTCATCCTACTGGTCGCCTACTCTTCCTAGTCCTCTTTTTTGAGTTCCGACGATTTGCTTTGGTTGGAAATACTTCTTGCTAGTTGTTCTAATTAATCATTTGCAAAAATGTTATCTAGTGCTAAAGGGCTTTTCAGTGCTAAAATGTTAAAACTCACCAGAGCCATCCGATCTAGCATGTGCGGCTTGGATCAAGAAGGGCGGAAGGCCCCAACTTAGTTACACACTTTTTTTTAGAAAACCCCCTGCATGGTTGAATTCTTTTGTGAATAAGGCCTCAGCCCATTCAGAAAGTCTCTCTCTCACTAGCTCGAGCCCCTGGCACGCCCCACCCTCACCTCCCTCTTGCTCGCTCGACCCCTTGACGCCGCCCTCCTCTAGCCCCCAAGATGCCCTCCCCTCTTGGCCATCACGCCGCTCTCCAATTGAGGCTGCACAAGAGAGCTAGGATTCAGATGTGGTGGTGTGGTGCCACCCTCCCTCTCAGCTCTGGCGCCACCCTTCCCGACTACGAGCGACACCCTACTGTCCACAACTTATTTCGATATAAGAGGTGTATAAGTTTTTTTTGGTTGACAATAGTGCAGCTCATATGGAGATATTGTGAAGCTCTCATGTTCCAATGAGACAGGCTTTTACAGACAAAGGTGGCAGATAAATATGATCCTGGTTTTACTTCCAAATACTACAATATGCCCCCAATCACGTACATCGATCGAAGGAAGGAACAGAGAATGAATCGATTGGTGCTGCTTTTGTTTGCACCATGCGTGCACGCGTACGTGGTGCGTATGGCGTCGAACAGTCGATCGGAGATTTGGCTCTTCCTGATCAAGAGACGTACGGGGCCGGGTCCAAAAAAGTTGACGACAAGCCGCAACACAGACACATGCCTGCTTCTGCTACGCTAGGTGATTGCGGGTCCCACATTCCCCTAGATTGTTAATTAGCGATCGGCTCACCTACCGCTAATTACCATCTGCGTTACCAGACACGCCACCGTAACGACGCGGGACAAAACGTTGTACTGCTGGTGGCATTTCGTACTGGTACAGTGGTGCTGCATCTCCTAACTATTTCGCCGTTTTTTCGGCTTTTTAACCGATTTTTGGTTTTGATTTTTTTAGCAATTATTATGTATTAGACTAATAAGGTGTAAGTAAAAATAAAAAATAAAAAATCAAAAGTCACAGTTCAAAACAACAGATTCTAAGAGTGCATCAAAAGGCAAGATAGATAGATTGATGGCTAGCTTGCAAGATGGTTAATTAAATATTTGGAGTGCTGAATAATCGAGCAATTTCACCTGGTGGGTCACGAGTTACAACCCCCTGATCAATTGTTAATTCATTCCTTCGGTCTCCATGCAACCGCCGCAAGCGGCAGGAGACTGGAGTGGCCATGCTATATAGTTCACGGGAAGAGAGGTTCGCAGCTCAGAGGTGGTACTACTTCTATTACGACTCCCAAGTCGAAGAAGTAGAGAGAGAGAGAGTAGAGCGAGAGCTAGCTAGCTAGCTGGCAATGGCTGCCTTGCTGAGGAGAGTGGCCGTGGCCACGCTGGGCATTGCCTCCCTGCTCGCCCTCGGCGCCGTGGCGCAGCTCTCGCCGACGTTCTACGACGGCAGCTGCCCGCGCCTGCAGTCCATCGTGCGGTCGGGGATGGCGGCCGCCGTAAAGAGCGAGCCGCGGATGGGCGCCTCCATCCTCCGCCTCTTCTTCCACGACTGCTTCGTCAACGTACGTACGCCATCAAAATCCACACTACTCTGATCTTGCATTATTGTAATGCTACTAGATCCTACTGCTGCTGCCTTGCATGCTTAGCTGAAATGGGCATCGATGGCAGGGCTGCGACGCGTCGGTGCTGCTTGACGACTCGTCGACGCTGACGGGGGAGAAGAACGCCGCGCCGAACGCCAACTCGCTGCGCGGCTTCGAGGTCATCGACTCCATCAAGTCGCAGGTCGAGGGCTCCTGCCCCGGCACCGTCTCCTGCGCCGACATCCTCGCCATCGCCGCCCGCGACGGCGTCAACCTGGTAAGTCACTACAATTACCGTGTCCCAGTGAAAAGCTTTTAACGTACACCAGCCGACACCCGTACAACGAACTAGCTGCCCTCATGTCAAAAAGTCGTTCCATTTTACCGACGCACGCGCGACAAGCTAGTCAGCACATGCCCGTCTGACATGTGGGCCAATCCTTTGCAAGCGCCTACGTTGCTCCCGTTGCACGAGATAGGATGGTTTTTTTAAATTACATTGCTAATTTTTTAAAGAAAAATAGAAACAATAGAAAAAATCCATTATGTTATTATGGACAATGTAAAAGAATAAGAAAAAAAATAAAATAATAAAATAAACCAAAAGGCTTTTGATTTAAATAAACTAAAAGTCAAAATAAACCAAAAGCTGAGATTGTTTGGAGTTGGAAGCTAGACCTAAACTAGGCAGTCAATTTTTTCGTGCATGAATGGCGTAGATTCTAATAGTGAAACACAGCAGCAGTACCAGTGATAGCTGAACATGGTTTGGTCCATCTTTCTTGCTCTCTTTAACTAACCTTGATGTCCTTTTTTTACATGACGTACGTGCAGCTGGGCGGCCCGACGTGGGCGGTGCCTCTGGGCCGGCGCGACACGCGCACAGCGAGCCAGGCGGCGGCGAACAGCAATCTGCCCTCGCCGTCGTCGAGCGCGAGCACGCTTGTCTCGACGTTCGCGTCCAAGGGTCTCGACTCCCGCGACATGGTGGCGCTGTCGGGCGCGCACACGATCGGCGCGGCGCGGTGCTCAAGCTTCCGGTCCCGCGTGTACAATGACAGCAACATCAGCGCCGGGTTCGCGCAGCGGCGGCGGCAGGTGTGCCCGGCGCAGGGCAGCGACGGTAACCTTGCCCCGCTCGACGCGCTCAGCTCCGTGCGCTTCGACAACGGCTTCTTCCGCAACCTGATGGGCCGGTTCGGCCTCCTCCACTCCGACCAGGAGCTCTTCAGCGGCGGCGGGCCCGTCGACTCCATCGCGCAGCAGTACGCCGCCAACGGCGCCGCCTTCTCCCGCGACTTCGTCACCGCCATGATCAAGATGGGCAACCTCAGCCCGCTCACCGGCTCCAGCGGCGAGATCCGGTCCAACTGCCGGAAACCCAACTAGGAGGACCAGTGGGTTGCTCTTCAAGATTCGTGCTGAGGTATATCGACGGTTCGGATCGCGCGACATTGCCAGCTAAGAGTGGGAGGGAGCTAGCATAGCGAGGTGCGTGGCCTTTTTTTCGTGGAAAGGGTTGAGTGGAGTGCGCGGGAAGCGAACGAAATAATTAGTTGGAGTGGCGCTGTCAAGGGAGAGGGAGGTGGGGCCCGGCGACACATCAGACTTGCAGTGGCATCGGCATTGCTTTGCTTTGGTTGCATTCTTTCTTGTATCATATGATGGTGATAATATTAATAATTTGAGCTGTAAGTTTGTACGTACGTGGCTCGATCGATCGATGATTATTTTGGCCAAGCTCAGCGTAAGTTCATGGCTTAGGATTTTCTTGAGCAAACAAACAAAATAGATTCTTTCATATTATTTTAAAACGATTTATTAAGACAACTTTTTAATACGATTTGTCAGTTTATTAGTATTTCATTTGTTTATATAAATACGTACATTAAGATAAAAAAAACCTTAGCTACAGTAATAAACCATTCTCTCAGTCATAAAGAATCTATACTTAAAAGACGAAGAAATAAATAAAAATGCACTGTATGTCCATGTGGTGTGCTTCATGTCAAGTCATGTCCACGGGCACACGGCGATTATACCAACGTCTGCAGAAGTAACAGGAGCTGCACGTGTTAGTTTTCGGACAGGACCCAACAAAACGAAATCCTTACGAGAGCTTATGGGTTTATCCATGTAATTGTACAACTAAGGGCCTATTTGGTTCATGATCAGAAATTATCTAGCCACAAGTTAGGCGTGCCATAGTTTTTAGATAGCTGTTTAGTTCACTGACGTAACTATGGCATGCCGCACTTTCTTAGCACCCGGCCCCACACGTCATAGACTCAGTTTCTTGCCAAACTTTGCTACAAGTGTGGCTTCGATTTTGTTTGCCACACTTTCTGTGGCAACCACATATTGCCTAAGTTTAGGCATGGCAAACTTAGACACCAACCAAACATGCCCTAAATATTATGATACAATTTATTTTTAATATATAACTTTATTATTTATAATTAAAATATAATTATATTTACTATATAATTCTAATATACGTATATAATTAATTTGTATCGTTATAATTTAGTCTTATCAAAATAAGTGATGGAGATGTTTTTCTTTTTTCTTGATAAATGTAAGAATTTAAATTTTTTCTTTTTAGGATTATTGTTGAATTTTTGCCTATCAAAATAAAAGAGATGTCTTGGATCTGTTTTTTTTTACAGAAATCCGGAAATAGTATAATGGCTTGTTTGTGTTACCAAGGAAGGCGTTAGTTACCGAGCGCAGTTGTCTCTTAGATCAGATCGAACCGAATCAGGGTACTGCAGCGCTCCTTGTGAACAGTGCGGTACTATGAAAAGTCGTTCGCGACGGGCCGGATAGGGCGTCTGGTGCATGCATTGAGGTGAGCTAATTCGCGTGGCTCCTGTTCTGTGTGGTGTCCATCGCATGATTGAACTAGCTTGCAACAACTGGCCCTGTACTTTACATTATTAAGCTGTGGCGTACGTTCTTTTACTTTACATTATTAAGCTGTGGCGTACGTTCTTTCTGTTAGGAAACCTGGTCTCTATCCAGAGTCCTGATCTAATTAGGCACTCCACTGTAGACTATAAATAGGGATCTAGACCCCCCTCATTATGTACCCCGATGAATGAAAGCAATAAAGAAAGACCAGGAGTTCTCTCTATCTCTCTGTGTGTTCAATCTATTATTCGTGATTTCGTGATTGATTCGTTCTTGTTCTAAGCAGAGAATCGCTCGGATCGGTCTCGGCGTCGGTTCCTTAACACGTTATCAAGACGACTTCGCTCCGATGAACGAGGTAATCATCGAAGGCACGATTGAATTTTTAGATCGCTTTTGAATCGTATTTTCTTTTCGCGTTCTAGATTGAATCATGCGGTGCAAATCCGCCTAATCTACCGCGAGCAGACTTGAAGTCGCGGCACAATGCCGATCGGTAGATTGTGAAACGGGTAGATGTTGATTGCACTGTAGATTAGAACGATGCAAATCCGCCTAATCTACCGCGAGCGGACTTGAAGTCGCCAGCACAATGTCGATCGGTAGATTGCGAAAGCGGGTAGATGTTGATTGCATTGTAGATTGGAAACGAAAATTTTGCATTATTTTTGTTTGATCCGCACGATCAACGCATAAGAAAAGAAATAGAATTTCTGTTCAGCTGTACATAAAAAAATTGGCGCGCGTCGCGCGCCAAGATGCGCGCGCCGCCACGAATCGCCACGGACCCGCATGGTCGCCGCCACCGGCCGCCTTAGCGACCACCGGGAAGCATGCTCGAAGATGCGCGGCCGGCTCGGCGCGCCGCCTCGCCTCCTGCGCGAGCTCGGCACCGACCGCCGCACGGTCGTCGCAAGTCTCGGCCCGCAGCCGCCTGGTCTCGGCCACCGGATGGCGCTTCCCGAAGCAACGCCACCGGCGCCGGAGGACCACCACCGAGTGAAGAAGGCACGCCAGCACGCGCCACCCACCGCTTCGGTTACCGCGCCCGCATGCGCATTTCTCCTGGCCGGCCGCCGCCTCAGCTTCTCCCGCATGTGCAAGCCGCACGGCCGCTGGCCCGAAGCCGCGCCGCCTTGGCATCACACCCCGCACGGCCGCTTCACCCAGTCTCTTTTTTGGCGCCTCCCCGACCGCCTCGGTTTTTGCAAACGAACGCGTGTTGACCGGCCGCTTGCCGCAACCACACCCGCTGGCGCCCGCTCGGTCTCCACGCCGGCGGCCCGAAGCCACGCGGCATCGCCTTCCCGCATAAGCGCGCCGGCCCGAAGACAAAATCGCATCCGCCTGGGAGAGCCGCCGCATCGGTCTCGCCAACTTGCGTCTGTCTCTCGCTCCGCGCTCGCCTTGGCCCTTGCCCGCTCGGGTTTGCGCCACCGCCGCGCCCGGTCGGCCGCCCGTCGCCGCCGACATCCGCCCGATGTCCGGCCATCTCGACCTTGCGCGCGCGCGCGCATCGCCGACGGCCTCGCCGCCCCACACCTTCCTCGAGCTCGCCGCTCTGCTCGGCGCCCGCCACCTCGCTCGGGGTTTACTCGGCCGCCGCTGCCGCGCGTACACTGGCCGACCTTGGTTGCGCCGCCTCGCCGCCGACGTGAAGCCGCTTCGGGCGGACGGCTGAAGGCGCCGCGCCGATGAGCAGGCAGTGGGAAACCCTACCCCTACACTTTGTTTTGATCCGGCCGGATGGGCCAGCGGGAGATGGGCCAAATCAAGCCAAAAGCAATGGGCCGGGCGGTGGAAAAAAAAGGGGGCCCCGAATCGGGTGATGGGCGGGATTTTTGCGAAAAAGCCCGCATAGTCTCTGGAAATTGCCGAGGAGCCCTTATTTTTTGTATTTAAGTCCCGAAATTTTGCACAAAGGCTTCGTAGTTCCGAAAATTACGTATAAGCCCTCAAATTTACGAGCGGGTCCAGAATTTTGCAGAAAACCCCTCGGTAAATCAGAAAATTGCGTGAATTTTTCTCTGAACTGAAATTTTGCATAAACCCGTAAAGTGCAATTTCTTTGAAATTTCATATTTTAGCATAAAAGGGCCTCGGGAATCCGAATTTTGCAATATTTTTATCATTTGAAGCTTATTTATTTATGCCATTATTATTCCCTGTATTTTCTGTATTTATTTACTGTTTTGGTTAATTGTAATTGTTTAAATTGCTTTTAATCACCGAAATTAGCAGTAAAATTATAGAAAATGCACAGGAAATTATGAAACATTACGAGAATCTATTGTACCATTTATTTACCTGTAGTGAATTATTCCGTGCATGTCTACCAGCAGTAGACTTATACACATTTAGATGACTAGCATAATGAACTGGAAGTTCGAGGAGCTGGCCCAGCATGGCCAAAACTATCTGACGTAGGCATCCGATGTCGAGATTGTGCTTGGAGCCAGGAAGCTCCGCGCTGCTATTGGGATTGGCGGACTGAATAACGCTCAACTCAAACCTGAGGAGAATGATCAGGCACTTCATTTTCTCAGGCACCACCTCTGCCTCACTCTCAAGAATGAGTATATGACGGAGAAGAGCGCGCTGGCACTCTGGACCGCACTCCAGGAGCGGTTTGAGAGGCTAAAGTACACCATTCTTCCTCAAGCAGAGCGAGAGTGGATCAGACTGAGGTTTTGCCGACTTTAAGGCGGTCGGGAATACAATTACGCCTTGCACAGATTTGTACCCCAATACTGAAAATTGAGAAAACTTTCCACCCCAATGCAAAGACAATCCGACGCAACTATCGTCAAGATGGCTATGTGGAATACGCCGAATTGGTGATATGATGCAAGTTGCGGAGACTCGAGACAAAGTTCTCCGTAAGAACTACGTCACTCGACCATCTAGGAGCTCCGTTGGTCGTGAAGCCAACGCCGGGAGCAACAAGGTGCGAAAGCCCTTGATAGAGAAAAAGGGGAAGGAAGGGTAAGGCCACAGCCCAGAAAGGCGAATCAGATGCTCCACGGGAGAATAAGGCCAGCAAGCCAAAGCGGGATGGTTAAGGGCAATATGAAGTCCACTCTGCATCGCCGAGGGGAGAATTTGAGTAGTCGCTGACCGATGGAAGTTGAAACCATCACGACAAGCAGATAATCCTCTCGACCTAGAAGCAGTTAAAGCCATGATTTCTCTCGGAGAGAATGTCAACCCCGAGAAAATAACTGAAGAAGTCTAGTGCACTGAATGCATTTCGACTTTATTTGTCATTTAATTTGTGTGGAAGAATATATTAGAATTTGCATGGATGGTACTTAAGAATTGTTATTTTCTCGTGATGGTTGGATGATATTTGAAGAATTCATTCATTTATTCAGTTTATGATGGCATGATATGTTCTGATATTGGAGTATTTTATCTATGTGTTGATTGCCTTCTCATGCATATTAATAAAATACCCTATATTAGAACGTGTGTAGCGCCCTATGAAGGAAGTGTGCTTAGCTAGCAGCGGCACAACGCATACCATCTTAAGAGAGACTAAGTATTTTCAGTCGATTCGTAAAAGCACTGGCAGCCTTACGACAATCGCCGGAAGCGATGCATGTATAACTGGTTCCGGAAGAGCCACATGGGCACAATTTTGGTCATTGAAGAAGCCTTATTGTACCCAAAATCGACTAGAACTCTCCTAAGTTTTAAGAATATCCGCGCAAATGGTTTCCACGTTGAGACTGAAAAGAGTACGGTAAGGAATACCTGCTCATTACGAAGCGCAGAGAGAACAGAAAATTATATTAGAAAACTTCCTTCACTTGAAACTGGGCTATATTATACCAACATTAAAGCGCCTGCAGCGTACATCGCATCTTGAAGACAGTGTTTAGAAGTTCTGAACTCTTCTGTCTCTGGCATGACAGATTAGGCCACCCAAGTCTTCGGATGATGAGAAATATAATAAATAACTCGCATGGGCATAATATTAATGTGAAGAATTTCCCGAATCATGAAGATTTTGTGTGCCCTGCATGTGCCACCGGGAAACTAATAACTAGACCCTCCACTCTGAAAGTGAAGGATGAAGTCCCTGCATTCCTGGAACGCATCCAGGGAGACATTTGCGGTCCCATTCAGCCCGTCTCAGGGTCGTTTAAGTATTTCATGGTGCTCATTGACGCTTCCTCGAAGTGGTCATATGTGGGTTTGTTGTCCACAAGAAACCACGCCTGTGCAAAAATTGATCTCGCAGATCATTCGCATCAGAAAATGTGTTTCCAGATCATCATATCAAGTCCATCCGAATGGACAACACCAGAGAATTTACTTCGAAGGCATTTGATGATTATTGCATGGCGATGGGAATTGCAGTTGAGCACTTGCATCGCATGTCCATATCCGAATGGTTTGGCAGAGGCTTCAATTAAAAGAATTAAATTTATTGCCGACCCTCTTGCATAATTGTAATTTCCGGCTACATGTTGGGGACACGCATCCTCCATGCGTGAATCTCATCAACTTTAGACCTTTGGCCTACAACATCCATTCACCTATGCAATTAGCGCAAGTGTCACCAGAAAATTTCCCAACATTAGGGGAGGAAATCAACCCCTTGATGCGAATGTCGGAAAATTATGTGGCAAGCTACGGAATCCATGCAGATGACCCGCGCATTAGTGAAGCAAATAGAGAAGTCCAGAAGACAAGAGAAGTCTAGAAGACAATCGATTTGCAAGAACTAGCAAATCAACTGCCTGATCACTTTAGTGATTTGAAGAGCGTGACTAAGTCGCATGTGCTCGCACGCATTGCACCGAGAGGGTTGAAATACCAAAGAAAGCGAAGGTATCCTAATCTCGCCCAGAGGCCTCGGAAAAAAATGAGGACGAGAACTCCGGTTCCTCGAATCCTTAGTAACCGGGGACGCCTGGTGAAAAAGGATAAGAGAGATTTATCACAGCCGATCATTGAAGTCCCCCAGAATGAGAAGGGGAGCCAGTTGAGACCTGGCACAAGTATGACACCTTCCGAAAAGGGCATACCGGATCTGAATATCCCCATCGGCATGGATGTGTGCGCACACATCGGAGCCGAAAAACTAAAGGGACTTGCCACTGCAATTGAAAGAAGCGCTGTGCAAGGTAAAGCTCGAGAAGCAATCGCTCGGAAGAAGCAACTCATGAAGAAATAGCTATAAATTATGTGCACAGGAGAGTCCTGAATAGGACAATAGCTAATATCGATATCTACTTCGCAAAGAAAATTGCCACCATCATCGATCTTGATCCCGAGCTCGCATCGCTCATTGAATGAAAGAAAAGATCAGATTGGGAAGATTGGAAGAAGGCAATAGCAACCGAATTGCTATCTCTGAATAAAAGAGAGGTGTTTGGGCCGTATGTCGCACACCTCCCCACATACACCGTTGGGCACAAGTGGGTATTTGTTCGAAAGAGAAATGAAAGAAATGAAGTAGTGAGATACAAAGCAAGGCTGGTAGCCCAAGGTTTCACTCAACATCTTGGAGTTGATTATGAAGAAACCTACTCCCCAGTCATGAGTGGAATTACCTTTAGATATTTGATCTCAATGGCAGTAAACTTGAACTTAGAAATGAAATTGATGGATGTTGTGACTGAATACCTTTACGGTAATTTGGATTCGGAGATTTACATGAGAGTCCCTGAAGGAATTCCTCTCCCGAACCAAGACAGAGCAAAAAGAAATCTGTACAGTGTGAAACTCAGAAATTCACTGTATGGACTGAAACAATCTGGAAGAATGTGGTATAATCGCTTGAGCGACTTTCTCTGCAAGAAAGGCTACACAAACAATGAAGACTGTCCTTGTGTATTTATACGGCGATCCCAGAATGGATTCTGTATAATCTTTGTGTATGTAGATGATCTGAATATCATCGGGACAGCCGACGACATAAAAGAAGCAAGCTCCTACTTGGAGTCAGAATTTGAAATGAAAGATTTGGGCAAGACCAAGTTTTGTTTAGGCTTGCAGCTTGAGCATGTCCCTGAAGGAGTCTTGGTACATCAGTCGACCTACACCCAGAAGGTGCTCGAAAGGTTTGGCTTTGAGAAGGCATTTCCCTCGAAAGTACCGATGATCGGTAGGTCTTTACAGCAAGAAAAAGATCCTTTCCGACCAAGGGAAGAGGGGGAGAGAGTCCTGGGACCGAAATTCCCATACTTGAGTGCAGTGGGAGCACTCATGTACTTAGCAAACCGCACTAGACCGGACATTGCATTTGTCGTGAACACTGTTAGCAAGATACGATCTGAGCCCACCAAAAGGCATTGGCGGGGCATAAAGGACACCTTCCAAGGAAGCAAAGACATTGGATTGTTTTACGAAAGAATCAAGATTTGAACTTGATTGGCTATGCAGATCTTGGGCACTGTCGGACCCGCATACCGCTAAGTCACAAGCAGGCTATGTATTTACGTGTGGTGGGCGCAATTTCATGGAAATCGTCTAAGCAAAGCACGATAGCTACTTGACGAACCACTCGAAATTATAGCATCAGATGAAGCCGCACGAGTGCGCTTGGTTCCGCTGAACGGATCACCACATCCGGCAGTTATGTGGAATGAACATTGTGCAAACCCCCACAATTATCCATGAAGATAATGCAGCTTGCGTTGCACTAGTGCAGACGGGCTATGTAAGCATATCAACCCCAAGTTCCTCTATGCTCATGAATTGCAAAGATGGACAAGATTAAAGCATCGCACACTAAGTCATGTAGACTTGTTCACTAAGTCACCCGCGCATCTAGCTTTGAAAGGTGCGTGCGTGGAATTGGAATGATGAGACTTAGAGAAGTGCAGAATCTGGGGAGAATTCTCACAAGCCCGCTAATAAATCTTGATCATGAAGATTAAGTACCCAAAAATAAAGTCTTGCAGACTAAATGAATTTGGGTGAATTGTACTCTTTTTCCCTTGACGAGTTTTCCATGAAGTTTCTCGACCAAGGTTTTTAACGAGGCAATTCGTGCATCGCAAAGATCACATGTATCATGTACTCTTTCTCCAAATTTTTCCCATCGGGTTTTTATGGAGTTTTGACGAGGCATGAGCATGTTGGGTGAGTGCCCAAGGGGGAGTGTTAGGAAACCTGGACTCTATCCAGAGTCCTGATCTAATTGGGCACCCCACCGTAGACTATAAATAGGGACCTAGACCCCCCTCATTATGTACCCCGATGAATGAAAGCAATAAAGAAAGACCAGGAGTTCTCTCTATCTCTCTGTGTGTTCAATCTATTATTCTGTGATTCTGTGATTGATTCGTTCTTGTTCTAAGCAGAGGAATCGCTCGGACTGGTCTCCAGCGTCGGTTCCTTAACACTTTCTAAACAGAATTGAATCAATGATTCGCTTGCACCAGCTGACTTGACACTGATCCTCTCATCCGTTCGTGCTGTACACCTCAAAATCCTACAAGCAACTGCAAACACAGCCAGCTATAAATGAAGACGCTGAAAACCTGAAAACAGATGCTCCGCCATGCCAGACCGTTTTCAGAAAGCAGAGTTAACCACAAAAGTTCTCACCAACTGATTAGCAACTAGGAGAAACTAGCTACACAAAGCAGAAACAATCAGCGAGGTAAGCCAACCGTAGGAGATAAATATCCTATAATGGATGATTGAAGTTCGAGGACGGTTTATATAAAGTATAAGACTGAAGGGTAAGAAGTCTCTCTTAGAGATAATGTATGTATTATGAAATTACAAATTCTGAACTACGAAATATAGAGATATGCTAATATACTCTAACATCCCCGCAGTCGTAGTGGTAGAGTCGCGGATGGTCAGACTGGAGAGGAAACCGAAGGTGGGGGAACCGTTGGATTGACATCCCCCGCAATCGTAGTGGGAGCGTCGGGGATTGTTGTGGCGTCGCGGACGCGGTGACTGTAAAGGGAACCAACGAGTTTGCTTAAGTTAATGATAGCCTTTTGTTGACAAGGTACCGAGAGCGAGGTGACCATGGTTGTAGCCGTGGAGGAGGGAGCCATTTCGAGGTAGCGGGTGTCGAGGTCATTTGGTCGTGGTCGATCTGCCGAGGAAGGAGCAAAGAGGCGGTGAAGTTGGAGAGCCACACCGGTGGAGGGAGCAGTGGGAGGAAAGGTGCAACAGCTGGCATCATTGGCAGAAGAGGGGGAGGAGAAGATATTGGCGGAATAGCTGGCGTCACCGACGATAGAGGGGGACGACGAAGTGGTAGTCAATCACAATAGCAGGCATGGTCGACAGTTGGGGGCGACGGCAACTGCAGCCGGGAGGAGGGCCGCTTGTCAGGGAGCTCAGATTTGGCCGGATCCAAACCTAGCATGGAGATCCATGGCGTTGGAGCCAACAGAGATGAGCGGCGGAGAGAGCCGACTCTAGATCCAGGCAGAAAGACCACCGAGGAGAGCAGATAGGCGGCAAAGTTGGAGCCTTCGGCGTAAAGAAGCGTCAAGATGAGGACGGTAGCGTCGACGATGGCAATGGTGACCACGGGTAGTGACACTGTAGCCCAAAGGGGAGATGTAGTGGTAACCCGTGCATGTTAATGGCATGATCACAAGTGCGGGCTCCTGGTGGTGCGATGGCTTGTACTTGCAGATGACGAGCCATCGATGATGATCCAATGTGATGACGATGGTAGATGGGGCGCTCGGAAGGCCGCGGAGGGAGGGCCATGTAGACGAGCGCGCTGCGTCACGCCACGATGACATCGGTGAAGAGGAGCCGCTGGAGAGGTCGAAGCCAAGGCGGTGTAGTCTGGAGCCGAGGAACATCGAGGGGTCAGTAGGGCGACACAAACCGATCTATGATTGAAAAATGTAGAGAAAACTCGATCTGAAGATGACCAGGGAAAACTCTAATTGGTAGCCGATCGGATGATTGGTGACACGACTTAAAGTGTGGTTGCGCGGCCTCGGTAGAGATTATGGAGACGAGATCATCTCCCAGGGGTGGCACAGTGGAAGCTGTGGAGGCAGCGGCTTAGGAGCGGTGCCGCTCTGATACCATGTAGGAGGATGAATATACTGCAATGGATGATTGTATTGAGGCTAAGGGCAGTTTATATAGAGTACAAAGCTTAGAAGGCAAGAAGTCTCTCCTAGAGGTAAGGTAGGTATCTTGGGATTACAAATCATAAACTATCAAATATAGAGATATGCCAATATACTCTAACACCAACATCAAGCCTTCTTGTAAGTGGTGCCCATCCCCTTCAAGTATTGTAGAGGACCTCCACTGCCATCCACTGGAGCTGATCAACCCCTTTGTGGAACGCACCGTGGTACTCGTGCTTATGTAAAACAGACAAAAAATCTAACCAATATGATACAAGGTGTATAATTTCAGAACGATCAGAGAGTTGTTTGCGCTGAAAGCAGATTGCATTTCTTGTTTTCCATATGGACCAACAGATTGCAGCGCATCCAACAACCAACCTCTTTTGTTTAGCTGTAAAACTGCATAGCCAA
Organism: Dendrocalamus sinicus; assembly: GCA_036346575.1. Taxonomy (NCBI): domain Eukaryota; kingdom Viridiplantae; phylum Streptophyta; class Magnoliopsida; order Poales; family Poaceae; genus Dendrocalamus; species Dendrocalamus sinicus. The sequence continues at coordinate 9,022,325 of CM070644.1, forward strand.
CCTCTCAGCATGTGATCAACATTTTCAAGTAAATTAGGAATGCCAAACACACAAGAAACTATGGTTCAAATGAATCTTGAGAGAGAACAACCAAAGAACAAGTGATTGATACTTTCATTTCTACCACAAAAGAGGCAATTCAAGACATGAGGTCTTCCAGATCTATTCTTACATGTCCAAACAAAGTAATTTAAATAACAGATTAGGCTAGAACTCCCATGAACCCAAAATCACAAATCTAGCTCAAGAACAAGCAAAACTATATAAGAACATAATTAAGACAAAGTTTTGATATACTTTAATGGAGTATGAGGTTTACATACGTATGGATGATTATAAGGTGTAGCTAAAGCAGCACCCTTTTCTCTCTCAAATTCTCTCTCACAACCATGAAAGGAGATAAGATAGTAGAGCAAAAAACTAAACTCTAGAATCTTTGGATCTACCACCTTCTCTCCTCTCTTTTAAATAACTAGCACAATCTTAATGGGTCCAACCCATTAATATTACCGGGGAAACCTGTCAACCCTACTAACACGGATTTTACACACTCTCACACATACTTCTTAAAGCATTTACAAGACTCAACCCACTAATTATTTAGCGATTGATCAACTTGTCAATTCTAGCTTTTTGACCTAAAACAACTTCCCCTTTGCGCCTCTCCGCACCATGATTTTGATCAAGTCACCAACTTAGTATTTGGCCAACTACCAAAATACCCTCGACGAAACTTCTAGACACACTCCTTTGGCTTCGTCTTCACTTTTACCTCAAAGCATCTCTCCATGATTTGATATGTAGCCCATCGTGCCTAATGGCTAGCCGTCACATCTTCACACATTCAACTCCCTCGAACTGTCTTTTCGTGTATCAGTCTCATCACTAGGCACACCATATGCATCAACTTGTCTCTTCACGATCCTTGTCTTCTCTTATGCTTCATGCTTGAGCCACTTAGCCTCAGCCGGACTTACATGACTACTCAGACCTCAGCTCATCTACTTAGTCTCAGTCCATTGTCGCCAACCTCTACGTCCTCCAAGCCACATGCACATCCAAAGACCAAATAACCATATCGAGCACAAGTTCTATGTATTTGACTCACATTAGTCAAACACATGTATCATGCAACGCAACACGAACCCTGAAAGCTCCCAAGCCATGAACTAACCTCAAACCAACTCAACTCAACTTGTTTTCTCACTGCAGCCTCCGGTCTGACCACTCTACTCATGCCGATCGAACCGCTGTGATTAGACTGCCAAACACTAGCCGGTCTATCCGGCCACCCGGTGTGACCTCATTTTCAATACCAGTCGCGCCGCCAACTCACCCCAGTCTAACCGCCAACCATGGTAGGTCTGACCACACGATGCCAACTTCAAAAGACTATCTGGAAAAAGCAGTCACTAACTAGGAATTGGTCATACCACCCCAATGGTTGGACTTTCACCCAATATCTGGTCACACCGGATTACCGGTCAGACCACCATTCATAGGCCGGTCCGATCGCTTCCTCCCAACAGTCCGATCAGGAACATTGGCAGCAAATGTATTTTGTTTGAAACTATTGGAAAATTCAAATTCAATTCAACTAAAATACCAATTGTTATCACAAACATTTATTTGACCTTGTACAGGGTCTCTCAAGTACCTGTATGAGTCTCAAGACCTTTTAGCTTGGCTCTCTCCTTAGCCTTGTCCAGGACATTATCTCTTTGGCATCTCTAATTCTAGCACTCCTTCTCAGACCACTAGCTGCAGTTGCATTGTCTCCTGCCTAGCTGTTAGCATGTTCTTGTGAGTTGATTTATCTTCAAGAGCTTGATCAACACTGATATCCTTCTCTTGCATGACACTTTCAAAAACTTCTATTCCCAGCTTCCTCCCAAAAGTAGAATATTGAGATCCCAAATAATGTGAGCTACCACTATCTAAACAATGTATTCTATCCTAGACAACATCATGTGTGGCTGACTTCTATTCAATTTGCACTTCATTTGTCAACACAATTGGTTTCTCTTGAATCATTCCAGTACTAATATTTGTTTCTTCATCAGCAACCCTTTTCTCTTTTAACATGGATTGATTTACCATTTTATCTGTACTCACAAGTGGACCTTGAAGAGTTTCATCCACATTCACCTCCCCCTGATAATCAACATCCTGCCTTTGCTGGTCCAAAAGCTGAAGTTGTTGTGCCATTTCTTTGCCTTCTTCAATCTGTTTCAATTGCATTATACTAGCACTCATTACATGGAGAGCATGTTCACCACCACTTAGCAGCATTTGAATTGTGCACAAGCTTGTCATCACTTGTGTTTTTGTCTCTTGCCACTTCTGTGAGTTTCATTAGTTTGTAAGTCCTCCTCATTTTCTTCAAAATTCCTTTTACCATTACCTCCATTCTATTGACACTGATTTTGTCCCGAACTCAAAATATGAGTAAATATATCTAAATAATCATCAAAGTATGCTGACGGCTAAAATCCATTGCAATATAAAATAGCTGGAACTAATATCCTGCTGAAAAGTAACGAGTACAAGAGTGCTCAATCTTAACATTCGTGTCAGCGCAAAATGGTCAAAAGCTTTGAGTTCGAAGTCAAAACATTCGAGCAGCATCGGTTGAAAATTTGGAGTACGCTGCAGTTAAAGATTCCGAGTGCGAAGCGATCATAGCCCATATTTGAGTCCGAATGTGGAGTACTCAGAGCACTCAAAGGAATAGTGTTGTGAGTTGTGACCACGTTGGGTTCAACCACGTCGTTTTGAGCTCGCTGAAATATATGTGTATGTAAGAAAGCTATATACAATTTTCTCTATTTGAAGGGATGGAAGGGCGTGTTCAACAATTCATCACCCTACGCTTTGGATCACTGTGGCTAGATGTGCTGGTAGGGCCTTTCCAGGCTACTACTAGTGCAAGTTCACTGCAGAAGTCACTTCTGCCCGCCAGGATGGGTTCATCCCTATTTTGTCCAAGTCAGCCAAGAGGAGGATGAAGGTTGCAGCAAAAGCTTCAGAAACCAACTCACATGAGCAGCACCTTAAAGTACGCGAGGCTAGGTCCTTTGACTCAGTTCCTGCTGGCTTTTCCAAGGTAGCACATGCCAAGTCTGCAAATCAAGAATCATCGTCAAGATTCCGTCACGCAACACTACATGAGTGGCCTATTTGTGCAAAGTGGATGGGTCCAATGGAAATAAAGCCACGTGAACAGACTATGACCCCTTCCCCAACAACTTCTAAAGTGAAGGGAGTGGTCTATCCATTGACATTGTGTACAATGCTGGGGGCAAATACGTACCCATCATTGAAGGCAGGCACTTCATCTGCATCAAGTGTCAAACCATCCTAAACTGCTCATAAGCTGTTGGGGGTGAGCTCGTCAAAGCCTGCCCTATGCATATTAGGGGCAGCTCCTTCCAAGACTGCGACTTTGGTCATGTCATCGACCTCAAAAGGAAACACTGTGGTGCTAGATCAATCCCATTGTCCGCAACCAATTAGCAAAGGGAAGGTTGTGATGGTAGAGCATGCTATGTCATCATCCCAAGACAAACCATGTCATGCACAAACTCGACTCCGAGTTGATGCATCGGAGTTCATCCTTGCGCTGGCTGACAAACCCAGCAGGTCGGTGCCCGAACTAGATCGCAAGCGTATGCTCCTGTGGGAAGGAGTGTACCTTACACCTGGTGACATCAAGAAGGGCCACGTGAATGCAGGGCTACACTTTCAGATCCTACGTCGTCATCTACCCCAATTCCACAACCTTCCTTTGAAGATTTATTTTCTTTATCATGGCATTGTCATCATCAACGCAATGTTTAGTGTGCGTGGGTTGATTTCCCTATGGCGATTGACTCTATCATGGCAAATTGTCAATGTGAGCAAGTGGACAATACCATTTGGAGTAGGGTAAGGAGGAATCGCCCGAGAATTCGAGGAAGAATGAATCCTGCCCTAGATGCATATATCACATGGAGTATCTGCTAAAATCTGAGGGAGATACTTCTGGCACGTCCACATCTGCAAATGATGTTGAGGGTGCCATTATGTGGTGAGCGGAAGCCCTCACCAAGTGGCCGTAATACCAAGAGTTCATTGAGTAAGACCCTCGGTGACAAAATTACGTCACCCAAGCTGCCCGTGTACATGCAAAATGAGCAGCCTACAAGCAAATGGAGTTAGCAGTATGAGTTAACTCGAAGACTAGCAAAATTCAAGGAGCAGACTCTCCTTCATCAAATCATGGTGGTAAGACCCAAGTGGAGGAGAAACCAGCAAGCACATCCAAGAAGGCGGCAACAGTGATGGCTCCCTAGCCAACTCGAAAGAAAGCCTTGAAAAATACACTCGAGGTGCTTCTCTTGATGCCGGTTGAAGTCATAGAGGTGGCAGATGACACTAGCGAAGCGTTTTCAGTATCGACACACTTCAAAAGAAAGAAAGCTCGAAAGAGTGTTGTAAAGGGTCATCGTCCTATAATTCGTAGTCAAACAAATTAGAGTAATGAAGAGCATGATTTGAATTACTTAGGGTCTCATAATCCCCTACATAGTGATTCCTCTTCTTCACCTGAAGATGATATTTCGCATGCTACAAACGCTTATGAACCATGTTCTCGTAGTTTTGAGCCATGCCGCACAGAACAAGTTATTGCGGCAAATGAAACACATTCAGTTGACGAGCAGCTAGCCTAACTTACAATAGCACTTCAACAAAAAGAAGATGAATTGGCTACTCTACGTAATCAAATAGCTAAATCTAAAAGCTGAGATAATGATGTGCATGTTGCTGCTAGTCATCGTAGTCATCAGTCATTGCTTGCAATTAGCCTTGAGGCGATTCAAAAAATGATTGCTGAGGGGGTTAAAGCCCAGTATATGAAAGGTCACTACTTGATGCGTCTGGAGTATGTTAAGTTGTACCCACTAGATATCGATATGGTTCCTTTTTCAAGCAATTACCGCTAGTCGCAATTTAGCAAGTTCAATGGAACCGGGTTTCTTCACAAGCACATAGCTCATTTTCTAGCAGCCTGTAAAGATACAGCCTATAATGGGGTGCTTCTCTTGTGACAATTTGTGCAAATACTGTCTGGTTTGGCCTTCACATGGTACAACAAGTTAATACCAGGGTCGATCAAGACATGGGAACAAATGCAAGATGCTTTTCTCGAGTGCTTCTATAGCACTCAGAGAATAGTAGGCATCACTTAATTGACCCAGACAGAGCGAAGAGCAAATGAAAAGGTTGCTGATTTCATTAATAGGTGGAGAAATTTAAACCTCCACTGCCCACATCCAATTACCGTGCCTGAAGTGGTGCGGATGTGCATGAACAATCTGTGCCCTGACATAGCCGTTTATTTGCGAGGCGTGCAGCCTGTCACTTTTAAAGAGCTGGCTTCTAAGGCTACAGATGTTGCAAATTATATGCAACATATTGCATGTCGAACAAAGACATTCATCAAGCCTGTAGAGAAAGATGGACAACGTGATAAGTTGCCTGCTAAACCAAAGTAGGTGCAAGCCATGGAAGCAATAGCAGTGATTCCACAATCGCAATCCAGGGGAGCCACCACAAGAAATCAAGAGCAAACGGGAACGCAAGCTCGCAGGAGACCAACTCTTAGTGAGTGACAAAATAGAGAGTACTTCTTCCCAAATGAGGATGTTGAGGACTTATTTATGGGGTTATAGGAGCTGAATCTCATAGAACTCCCTAAGCCAAAAAGAATAGAAGAAACTTCCAAGTTCAATGAGCCAAATTTTGCCACTGCAATCGCATCTTAGGGTGTTGAAGGGATAGTTGATGCAGACATCCTTAAAAGCTTCAAGAAAGGCAAGAAAATAGCTACAACAAACATCACCACCTTTCAAGATGACTTGGTGAGTTCTGCATCTTCGAATATGGCACCAACTCATAATATGACATCAGCTTATGATAAAAGAATGCTGATATTAGAGTTTGACTTTATTCCAATGATTTTCTTAGGCCATGCATCATGCCATGGTCGGCAGCAAAGATGCAGCTATCAACCTAAAGAAAGGCTTTTCATTGATGGATCCATACCACAAAGCTTAACCCATCAACTTTCTGAAGAGTCCAAGATAGGGGGCAGTGGTGGTCAGGAGGCCACGTACTGTGGCAAATGATGGCACAAGATGAGGCTACACACTCGACATCAAGAATAGAGCAAAGATGGACGATGCATGCGAGTGGTGCTCATGAAGAATTCAATGTCCTCACCATTGGGATCTTCAAAGATGATGATGGTGACTCTCTTTATTTCCCTAAAGAAGAATGTCCAAAAGTTGACCAAGTTCAACTTAGATCAGGCCGCCAACTAGTTGATCCTCATCTTCCTGCTAGAAGGAAGCCCAAAGACAAAGATGTAATCCCGAATGAAATGACTGACTCCACCGCTAATATGTCAATCAAGTATGATGTAATCTCTCACTTAAAGAAAATACCAGCTATGCTTTCTGTGTATGATGCTTTGTGTCTTTCATCTAATTTGCACAAGGCTTTTGTTACGACACTTTCTTTCCCTGAATACTATAGAGTAGAAGTGTCGCAAGATAGAGGTACCTGAATCATTATATATGACGTTCATTGAGGAGGACATGCTATTAGATTCTAAAAAGCATAATAGACCACTTCTCATGTTCAGTGAGATTGATGAAATGTCCATAAATCACATAATGATAGATGGTGGATCTGCCATAAATTTATTATCCTTACGTTCCCTAAAAAGAATCGGGTATTCCAAAAAGGATTTGAGTCAATCTAAAGTGGTTATTCATGGCTTCAGTCAGTCTGGCCAGGAAGGAATGGATACCATATCATTGGTTGTAAAGCTGGAAGCATTACGCACATATATCAACTTTCACGTGATCGATGCGGCTACCTCATATAATGCCCTACTTGGTCGCCCATGGTTTCATGGAAATCAAGTCGTACCATCTATGCTTCATCAATGCATCAAATATAGGGATCAGTCAGGGGAGACAATACAGATATTTGCTAATAAAAAGCCATTCACGATAGCTGAATCCTTCTATGCTGATGCAAAATTCTACTTTGAGTCCGTTGATAAAGTGCACAAGCCAAAGTCAATGTTTGTATTGGAATCAAATTTCATAAAGAGAGATACTAAGGAAACCTCATCAAGAAATAAGGTATATCAATATATACTAAGTAACCAAAGGAAGAAACAATATCCAATATTTCGTGTCTTGAATAAGTCAATCTCTAATAAAGGTATTAAATTTTCGACACCCTTACCTCCTTTGGTACAACATAAAATAAAGCAAGGTCAATATCAATTGCATAACTCTAGCACAAGCAAAAATAAAAGAAGAGCTGTGGCTCAGATCACCTTGTCAAATAACGATGATGAATCATTGCCTATTTCTTTATATGATAATAAAGTTCTTTATATGATATAGAAAATGGGTTATGATATATTCAAAGGTCCTTCTTTATGCAATGGCTGGCGGTAGCTTGCACCATTTGAAAAAGTGTTGTTCCAGTCACAACCTAAAGCCCTGCACAAAGATCAAACATTAAACGAAAAGATATATGGGTTGGGTTATGATGTCTGTATGACCTCGGCCGAATTTATAAACACAACAGCAGCAGCTCCACGAAGGGAGGATAGAGATCAATCCACCATTGATGAATTGGAAGAAATTAATATTGGAATGCCTAATGATCCTCGCCTAGTATATATCATCAAATATTTATCCAAGGAAAATAATAAAGAATATCATAAATTTCTTTCCGCGAATAGGGATGTGTTTGCTTGGACATACGATGAAATGACGGGGCTAGACCCAACCGTGGCAGTACATCGACTCGCTGTACAAGAAGACTTGGCTTTATAGTTACAAAGCGTGGAATCAAAATTGATCCGACTAAAGTAGAGGCGATTGTTAAAATGCCGCCACCTAAAAACCTTAATGAATTGAAGAGCCTCAAAGGTCAGTTAACATATATTAGGAGATTATCTCAAATTTATCCGAGAGATGCAAACCCTTTTCTCGGCTTATGAAAAATGGTGTTTCTTTTCATATGGATCAAGCATGCCAAAATCCATTTTTAGATATAAAGAAATACTTAATAAATCCCCTTATCTTGAATGCGCCGATTAAAGGACAACCACTGCTTCTTTATATGGCAGCCATGCCAACATCATTAGGCGCTCTGTTGGCACAAGCAATGATGAAGGAAAAGAAATCTCCTTATATTATCTCAGTCACACCCTTGTAGGGGCAGAATGCAATTATCCAGAAATGAAAAAAATATGTCTATCCTTGGTATTTGCGGCACAAAAGTTGTGCCAGTATATGCTAGAGCACACCGTGCACCTCATTTCAAGGGCTAATCTGCTCCAATACATCTTAAATAAAATGGTCCTTCAGAGAGATTAGCTAAATGGGCAATGTTCCTATCACAATTCGACATTGTATTCCTATCACAAAAAGTTATGACAGGACAAGCTTTGGCAAACTTTCTAGCTACACATCCTATCTCGGATGATTTTTCTATCAATGATGATTTACCAGACGAACAAGTATTGGTCACATCGGTCACCAATTAAATATGGCAAATATATTTTGATGGTTCTTGCCGAAAATCAGGAGTAGGCACATGCATTGTCTTTATTACGCCTAGTGGAGGAATAATTCTATATTTGTTCACTTTAACCTCGGCAGTTTTAAATAATTTTGTTGAGTATGAAGCCTTAATTATTGGGCTAAAAATAGCCTTAAATATGGGATTAAACACACTGTTGGTGTATGGTGGTTCCCAATTACTCATTAACTAACTTTTAGGAACTTCATGGTAAAGAAAGAAAAATTAATGCCATATTTCCGAAAAGAAAAGGAGCTTATGCCTATATTCACTAACTTAAGTATGCAACATATTGTTAGAAGCCAAAATTAAAAAGCCGATGTGTTTGGCAAGTTTGGCAGCTAGCATATCATTAAATTCTTATGAGACAATGGACATGCACATAGAGAAGTGGAGAGTCATGTCAATACTCACTAAGGAAGAGGAAATAACATCCTCTATATCAATGACAACAGATATTTGTGAAATCGAGGTGGGAGATTGGAGAACTCTATTTCTCGATTATTTACTCCATGGTTATCTACTCCTTGATTCTAGTGAAAGAACAAGAATCCGGAGAAGGTCAATCCATTACACATGTACAAACAATATGCTTTCTCGGCGCTCATATGATGGCATCCTACTGCGCTCCTCGCTAGAAATGAGGTGATGGAAGTGTTGAGGGAAGTGCATACCGGAGTTTACGGTGCACACCAATCTGGTTCCAAACTGCATTATCAACTTAAACTGTTAGGCTATTATTGGCCTACAATGTTTGAAGATGCCCTGAAATTTGCAACAAGGTGTCACGAATGTCAGGTACATGCCGACTTCATCCATCAACCACATGAGCCACTGCATCCCACCAGCATGTCCTAGCCCTTCAAAATGTGGGGAATGGATATAGTCAGACTCATTCAACCACCATCATCAAAAGGGTATAAATTCATTCTCGCAGCGACCAACTATTTCTCTAAATGGGCGGAACTCATACCATTAAAAGAAGTTAAGGCAGAAAATGTAGAGAATTTTGTGAGAGCTCATCTCATATATCACTTTGGCGTCCCTTCACGAATTATATCCGATAACGGATCACCATTCAAAAATAGACATATGGAAATGTTGTGCCCAAAATTTAAAATAAAACACCATTTTTCTATAGCGTACAATGTTACAGCCAACGGATAAGTTGAGGCATTTAATACAACCCTATATGAATTACTAAAAAAGGTGGTCTCAAAGAACAAGCGAGGTTGGCATGAAAAGTTGCTTGAAGCCTTGTGGGCATATAAGACCGCGACACACACACCAACGGGAATGACACCTTACTCCCTGGTGTATGGAGGAGAAGTGGTCTTACCGTTGGAAGTACAAATTAATTCACTGAGAATCGCTATGCATGAGAAGCTCTCAGAAGAAGAGGCCGCTAAACTATGATTAGAGGAATTAGAACATCTTGAAGAGAAGCGACTTCAAGCATTACACATCGGATGCAAGGATGTCATGAGCTTTTGATAAGCACCTCAAAATAAGGTCATTCAAAGAAGGAGATTTAGTTCTCGCTATTATCACCCCATGAATATTATGCATTGGATGCAAGGAAAATTTGAGCCTAAATGGGAAGGCCCTTACATCGTAAAAGAAGTGTATTCTTGTGGCGTGTATAAAATTATTTCCCTGGACAGTGAATATTCTCCACTACCGATAAATGGAAAATTTTAAAGCATTATTACGCCTGAAAAAACATACTCCAAAACCTTACGAGTCTAAACTGTGGTACAAAAAGCTCCAAAACCTTATGAGCATAAACTGTGGTACAAAATCACGTCAAAACCGTGTGAGACTAGGTTACGACATAAAGGGTTATACTCCAGCGCCGCGTGAGTCTCAACCACGTTGTATCGACCACGTTGTGGTGACAATGTTGCATTGATCACGTCGGTTCAATCACGTTGTTTTGACCACGTTGGTTCAACCACAATGGTTGACCGCGTTGGACGATCATGTTGTTCTCTTTGACATGTATTGAACGATGCACTCCCTCACACGTGAATGAATTGCAAGGCATGCACCTCGATCTAATAGCACTCATAAGCATGCATCATGCAAAGTCAATGTGTCCATGGGCAGAAACAAGCACTTCCATAAGAAAAGGGAAGGGCGCTTATATGGTCTTAAAAAAGGGGCACTTATAAAATAAAAAATAAGACTGCAAGTCGAATGATAAATAACCAGTCTCTTACGAGCATGAAGTCTTAGGGCATAGATAAACTTTAGTGCATAAATAGTGTGTCGACATACATGGGCTTAATATGAAAGACCTGAATATCAAACAATTAAAGTCTTACAGGTCCAACCAAAATATCTAAATAGTAAATTGCAGCAAATCGAGCAAAGGATCCTTAGTTTGGTCCAGAGCGCCAATTCTTTACAGCCTTAAGATGTTGCTCGACATCTTGCCCCAAAGTCACTGTTCTTGCTTGGAGAACCTTGGCTTCTTGATCAAGTCTTTGGTTAGCATCAACAAGAATGTTGCCCCATTTCTTCACTTCGGAGTCTTGGCTAGTGTGCGCTTGCTGAAAACGTTCCTTATCCTACCGGAGCTCCTTCAACGCACTGGTGACCTTACTAAGTTGAGCACTAAGATCTATTGCCAACTTTTCATTCTCGGAGTACTTTGCATCTGCAGATTTTATCTCTTGAGAGATACGCTTGATAGTGTCTTCATGGGATGTGAGCTCATGTTTGGCTTTAGCAGCAATTTTCCCTTTCTATCCAGAGCTATGTTCAAAATCTAAATGTGCTTGCTGTAGTTGATTTGAAATAGTGATGAGTTGGGTCAATATTTCCTAATCTCTGAAAACTCCTGGTATATGAGTAGGGAGTTGTGAAGAAATGGTTTCCAAGAAGGCCCCGTGAATTGGGTCACTTAGTGAAGTAGCATCTAACCCTTCAATAGCCTTTGGTAACACCATATCAGTGGCATCCATGAATGCTTTCTCAACAAATGAGAGGTCCATGCTTGGTGGCGATACTTCACTACTTTTCAGATGGTGAGTTTCTTGTTCACAACCTAAAAAAAAAGAGCAAGAGGAAAGGTACATATGCAGGCTGAATAGAAATAGAATAAGAAAATATATGCTAACACGCATGCAATGCATATGAGGCTACCGTGAATGGAAGAAGTTATGGTATCTAACAACTCAGAGTCTAGGGGCAGATTGTGAGCTATTGCCGGCATAGAAGTTGATTGGTTCATACTCAGTTCGGTTATATCAAAATCTTCAACTGATATATTGAAGAATTCACCAAGATCGTGAACGCCTTCACCTGTAAGCATGCGGTCGAGCTCCTCATTACTTACTAAATCATCAGTACTAGGGATGTCCAATGAAGGTACATGATCAAATTTCATCTCGTTTTCAATGGTGAGCTTGCACTTAGCTTTTGGTCTTTTCTCATCTGCAACGGAAATGATCGGAGGTGGTCTACGCTTTCCTTTTTATCGGGAAGCACATCAATGTTACTTAATTTCAAATTATTTGGCACAACAGGCACAGGCAAACTCTCTGTTGGCAAAAAAATTAAATAGAGAGCCATTTGCTTTGTCTTTGGGTGAGTTGCCCTTTTGCCTTGGAAACAAAAAGAGAGAGGTGTGATAAAATTGATACATGCCATGAGATATTATTACAAATGCAAATACAAAAATATATGGATATCATCTTTCTGAGGTAGGTTGTCGTGGAGATTCAACAACCTAGTCATCAGAAAGGTAAGTATGGAGGATTTGTCTCCAGTGATTCTTATTCGTTGTTTCCTTCTTTCTGATAGTGTAACATCCCAAAAATTCAGTTTTTTTAAAAAAGAATTAATTTCAAATTAATTATGGAAAATTTTTGGGATTTTATTTGGATTTTTCTTGAATTAGTTAAAGCTTAATACGAATCAAAAGAAAATTCATTTGGGGGAATCCATCCCTCTGCTGACCCTTATGTGGCTCGCTTAATCCTCAGCTGAACAACATCAGCCACCATACTTCTTTCTTCCTTTCTCATTTAGCTTTCTTCTTTCCTTCCTTTTATCCTTGAGGCCATAGTTACTATTCTTTTTCTTCTACCTTGCGCCTAGACCAATAGGCTCAAATCTCCAATCGACCAAGGGCCATTTCTCCCCATCGTTTTTACTTGGAAACTGCCCCAATTTAAGCTATGTACACGTCCTTAATGTAGAGAAACGTTTGCATGGTGCCGTTAATTCCGTCGATTTCCGTTCTTTGCCCAAGCTACAAATTCGAACACCATGATCGTATCGCCTTCCTTTTCATCTACCCAAAACCTTTCTTCCTCTAGAGAAATCCCTGAGGTTGGCCGAAGACATGTCGTGCACTGCTTGCATACATCGCCTGGCTGCCTTTACAAAGCTCCATATCTGTAAATTGTCAGGAATTGAATTTTCATGGAATCGGCCGTTTTCGACTTCCATCGTTGTCGACCGCTTCACCGTCCAAGACTGTCGCTAGAGACTTTCCCTCACCAAAGCACTCCTTCGCCGCCGTCTTCTGCTGTTGCTAATGTTGTGTTTATCTTCGTCGTGACCGTGCAAACCTCAGCCGCCTCACCGCCGATCTATCTTCGATAAAGCAACCATAGACCAAAACCTTCTCCGTACCACCTCATCTCTTTAGCTGACTGGATGGTTCGGACGTCTCTTTGGCTGACTAGATGGTCCAGACATCTCTCTGGTCAATTGGATGGTCTGAACATCTCTCTAGCCTTCAACCATGTTATACCCTCCTACCTCTTCGAACCCTTTGAACCCTTCGACCTCTCTGAACCCTCCGATCCTACGACCACAGCCGCTTTCGATCACCATCAGTGTTACGATTGTCCTGGTCGGTTACGACAACCTCATTGGCTACGACCACTCTAGGTGGTCTGACAATTCTCGTAGGTTTCGACCACATAAAACCTTTTGACCACATAAAGCCTTTTGACCACATATAACTTTTGACCATGTTATATACTTCGACCACCTTCGCTTTTGACCGCACCCTTGTTCGACCACTCCCCTATTCGGCCACGGCAGCTGTTCGACCTCTTCAAACTTTTTGACCATTCCTTCCAACCACATTTCGACCACCGACCACTCACAGCCACTTCGACCATCGCAACATCTAAATTTTCGACCACGTTCAGCCGTCCGATCATGGCTGTTCGACTACCCAAATCCTATTGACCACTATATAGCTTTCAGACTGGTCCGAATGTCTCCTAGTGCTGATCGAACTACTCCGATCTATTCCAAAGCCATCCAGAAAATCTCCTTTTTTTCTTTTTTTTGAAGTTTCAAACTTCCAGAAGCTTATACTCCATCCTAGCTCGATTTGCACTCATTTCAAATTTCTTAATTCTTCTAAATTCAATATCTTCCTTTCAGTATGTATATATTTTGTATTTTTGTGTCTTTATTTGTGTTTATTTATTTATTTGGGTTTCTCATTTTTGCGCATAGAACCCGACGTCGCCGAAGAGTTTTCCGATCCGCAGTAGGAAGGTCTAGACAACATTCAAGAAGACTAGTCTCCTTTGACCATTTGTACCTATGTTTACCAAAATCATTTTAATATTTCAAATTTAATTGCATTGCTATGTTACCTAAAATGTTAATTTCTGTCTTTGGGTTATTAGTTAATTCGATAATTGTTATACCCTCATTTGATGTTGACATCCATGTACCTTGGTCACCCTAGGTTTCCTTTATCTCAGTATTGAGATTATATAACTATTTGATAATTTTAGAACGGTAGTAACTGCTTAGACAAGATATTCAATCAATATAACCCTATGGTTGGGAATAGTGCTCTCAAATATTTAAGCAATAGTTTTTATCAAGTGTTTGGCAACAGGCGTTGCCATTGGTTTATAAAATAAAACAAATGGTGAAAATTGGTTTTAGACTTGGGCGGAGGGTAAGATTTGGTTGGTACAGATTTAGCATGAGAACTTATATTGTGAATGTTCCATCCTAGTCATTTAAGGACTGACGCTTGTGATTGTCCAAACTAATCACTACCGTACAACCACAAGTCTATATGGGTACGACCTAGCTGATTATCTTGCAGAGGTTTAGTTCAGATATCACCAGTGGTAAGTGGGTACCAGGGTGTATTAGTTTAGTCATAGTGAGGCACAGGGATTTACTTTACTCATACGACGTAAGAGGGGGCTTCTGACTGTGGTGAAAGTTCAGCGGGTGGTGTCTAGCTAGACTGGAGTAAGGTAAAGGCTTTGTGATAAATTATCTGAGTCTCATGTCTAAGAAAGCATGTTGGCTATTAAGATAACTTATCTCTTATGGGTAAAGCTGTATATCCTCTGCAGAGTGTAAAACTATTCGAACAGCCGTGGCCACGGTCAAGGGCGAGCAAGGTGCGATTTCACATGGTAGATCTTTGGTTTTGGTTTCAAAGTAAAAATTTGGGATCTCGGGAGTGGATGGAACTGTCGGGAGTGTGTCCTGGTGGATGGAGCTAGTGTGGGTGGATGGAATCCATTGTCTTGAATCTTGGTCGTTAAAGCCTATCTACTAGTGTTGGTGGTTGGAACCTTCACTGGATATGTTATCTAGTTTCAGTTACTACAATTAGTTTTTTAAATTGAGGCTTTTGAAAATATTTAATGGTATTTGAAATACAATGTTGCTTTATGCAAAAGAACCATATTGTTCTTCCTTTGTCAAGCCCTGCATCTACTGCATTTTTTTCAAGACTTGTGTAGTACTTTATGTACTAACATGCTACACTCAAAACAAATATCAGAGTTTTATGAAGATCAAGAAGGAATCTACAACTACTTTGCATGTGGATCCGATGAAGGCTTCTCAGAGTATTAGGTTGCATTTCCCCAATCAATTGCCTGTGGCATATTAATGGGTCATCATTAGAATTTCTTTTGCTTTTGTTGTGTTCTGTAAATTTGAGAAGTCTTGAAACCTCAGTTATAACAAAGTGACAATAAGGCATGTACTCTCTATTATTGTAATAAAGCGTTGTTGGTTATGTATTCATTACTGTTTGACTATGTGCACTAACTTTGATCTAGGACTAGTGCGGTAATACACTGAGGGTTTGGATTAAAAAATCCGATCCTGACAGAGATGGCATCAGAGCCAATTTGATTGTAGGACGTAATCTAGTTAGAATGTTCATTATTAGAAAAACATAACATTTATTTAATAAAATAAAATTTTAATAATGTGCTATTCTTATCTTTACATGTCTTTCTATCCTTACCTTGTCATGGTATTCTTTCTTATCTATCTGCTTATTCACTATTTGGAATGGTAATTGGATCATCTTTCCATTGTAATTTCTATAGACGGCTCAGTGAGATCGAGTTTGAGAAGCACCTGGAGAAGTGTGTCATCATGAAGGAATGAGGAGTAGTTCATTAGTTGTAGTACTCGAGTAAAGTCCATGATTTTAGAATGCTTATATATTAATTTTTGGTGTTCTAGGTGGCCTGTACCAAGCCTTTGTGCACCTGTGGTACAGCCATCCTCAAAACTATTTTGATTTCAAGCTAGGTTTCTCCTAGTTGGTATTTGCTTCTCTCTTGTGTGTTTGTTTAGGATGTTATTTAGTCATTCCCCGATATCTTATTTGTGCTACTTCCCACTTACCTTTTGCTAACCCTGATTGCCACTTCAGATGGTGAACACAAGGAACAACGTTGGCAACAACCATGGTGCCAATGCTCAGCCAGAAAGTAATGCCCCAATTCCATCACCTCCAGCTCAAGCCCCTAACCTAGAGCAGATGATGGCCATGTAATTGCAACTTTTCAAGCTCTTGCTTAGAACCAAGTCAACCGAGTTCAGTAAGCACCAATCCCAGCACCGCAATCTAAGCTTGGGGAGTTCATGAGAACCAGACCGCCTACCTTTACCAGTTCACTAGATCCGTTGGAAGCTGATGACTGGCTCAAGGATGTGGAGAAGAAGCTGATTTTGGCTCAGTGAAATGATCATGAGAAGGTGTTGTATGCTGCTCATCAACTCCAAGGAACTACTACTAGTTGGCGGGAGAATTACTGTGCTACCCATTAGGATGTATAGGCCATCAATTGGGTTGAATTTGTTGAAGTCTTCTGCATTGCACACATTCCTATGGGAATGATGGAGATGAAGAAGAGAGAGTTCTGTAAATTGCAGGAAGGCAATCTCAATGTGTCTGAATATCTTAATCAATTCACTCAGTTGTCAAGGAATGTACCTGAAGATGTCACAACAGATGTAGCTAAGATTTGACGCTTCATGGAAGGACTCGACCCCAACATCAAGGTGCAGTTGGTTTCCAATGATTTTCTGACCTTTTAGCACATGGTGAATAAGGCCCTTGTACAAGAAGATGCTCAACGCCAACTGCATGAGTCTCGGAAGAGGAAATTCCAAGCTCAGCATGGTGCTAGTAGTTCTCGGCATCGTTCTAATCCATCTCAACTCAGTAGGTCCTCAGTGCCATGTGTGCCTAGGACGCCATTCACCGGACCCCGCCCTGTTCCACAAGCAAATCGAGCAAATAATGGTTGCTAGCCCAACATAACAAGACTACTACTGCAGGAGTACAATGGTTCAATTGCAAGAATATAGGACATTATGCCAATAATTGCCCTCAAAAGTGCTAGGCTTTGACCCCTGTTTGTTTCAACCTGGGAACTACACCAGCACGAGCTCCATCTGTAGGTCAGGAGCATGGGACACCTCAAACTCCAAGGACTCCACAACGAATGGGCAGAGGTCATGTTAATCATGTCACTATAGAAGCTACTTAGGATGCACCAGATGTAGTTCTAGGTAAGTTTCTTGTCAATCAGTACCTGCATTAGCATTATTCGATTCTGGAGCTTCACATTCTTTCATATCAAAAGCTTTTGTTGAAAGATATAATTGGGATGTTTATTTGCTAATGAACCCTATGCCAGTCCAATCACTTGGAAAAGAAATGAGGACTAGCATGGTTTGCTCAAGAGCAACCATAGATATAAATGGAGTTAAGTTCCAAGAAAACCTTATTATAATAGACTCCAAGGGCATATATGTAATACTTGGTATGGATTGGTTAAACAAGTATAAAGGACAAATAAATTGTGCCAATCGTGCAATTACTCTTACAAATTCTGAAGGAATTCGAGTAGAGTGTAAGTGAAATACACCTTCAAAGAGTGGATGTGTGTTGAACAGCTTGAAGGGAATAACTCTGGAAGATGTGCTTGTAGTAAGACAGTATCCATACGTATTTCCTGAAGATTTACCAGGAATGCCACCAGACAAAGAGATTGAATTTGTTATTAACTTAGTACCCGGTACGGCACTGATTTCCAAGAGACCGTATCGTATGTCAACAAATGATCTAATTGAAGTCAAGAAGCAGATTCAGGAGCTACAAGAGAAAGGTTTTGTTAGACTAAGTTCTTTGCCTTGGGGAGCACCAGTACTGTTAGTGAAGAAGAAGGATGATAGTCTTCGCATGTGTGTGGACTATAGATCTTTGCATGATGCAACAATCAAGAACAAGTATCCTTTGCGCAGCATCGATGATTTATTTGATTAGTTGAAAGGATCATAGGTTTTCTCCAAGATTGATCTCCGATCAGGTTACCATCAAGTAAAGTTTAGACCAGAGGATATACCAAAAATAGTCTCTACTCGATATGAATTGTACAAGTTTACAGTGATGTCTTTTGGCCTAATAAATGCACCAATGTATTTTATGAATCTGATGAATAAGGTGTTCATGAAATATTTAGATAAGTTTGTTGTTGTATTCATAGACGACATTCTTATCTACTCCAAGAATGAGGAAGAACATGAAGAACATCTAAGGATAGTTTTAGAAAAGACTCAGAGAACACCAGTTGTATGCCAAATTTAGCAAGTGTGAATTCTGGATGAAATAAGTAGCTTTCTTGGGTCATGTGATTTCTACAGGAGGGGTGTCTATAGATCCTGAAAAAGTAGAAGATGTGCTCAACTAGGCACAACCCAAATCAGTATCAGAGATCAGAAGTTTTCTGGGTTTAGCAGGGTATTATCATTACTTCATTGAAGGTTTTTCCAAGCTTGTGAGACCTCTCACCCAGTTGCTAAAGAAGAAAAAGAAGTTTGAATGTACTGAAACTTGTGAGGACAGCTTTCAAGATATGAAAAAGTGGTTAACTTCTACACCTGTGTTAACACTTCTAGACATTAGAAAGGATTTTGAAGTTTTCTGTGATGCATCAAGACAAGGACTTGGCTGTGTACTGATGCAAGAAGGAAAAGGGGTAGCTTATGCATTAAGACAATTGCGTTCGCGTCCGCATGAGGAGAACTATGCAACGCATGATTTAGAGTTAGCCATCGTTGTGCATGCTCTGAAAATATGGAGGCATTATCTGATTAGTAATCGTTGTGAGATCTATGTGGACCACAAGAGCCTGAAGTATATATATTTCAACTTGAGACAAAGAAGATAGCTTGATTTAACAAAGGATTATGATGTTAGAATACATTATCATCCAAGGAAGGCTAATGTAGTAGCTGATACCTTGAGCAGGAAGAGCTACTGTAATAATCAGATGATTCAAGATAGTTAGCCTGCACTTCATGAAGAATTTCAGCAACTCAATCTGGAAGTAGTAGCAGAAGGATTTCTAAGTACTTTAGAGGTTCAACTAACTTTAGAGAACCAGATCAAGGCAGCTCAAAAAAAGGACAAATATGTCAAGAAAATCAAAGATAATATGAAGAAAGGTAAAGCACCTGGATTTTCAGAAGATGAAGAAGGTATCCTTTGGTTTGGAAAAAGAATACTTGTACTCGAGCAAAAAGAAATAAAGGAGTTAATTCTGAGGGAAGCACATGAATATGGATATTCAAGTCATCCTGAAAGTACAAAGATGTACCACGACCACAAAGAAAGATATTGGTGGTCAAGTATGAAAAGGGAAATTGTTGAATATGTAGCTCTGTGTGATGTTGGCTAGCAGGTTAAAGTTGAACACCAGAGACCTGCCGGACTTTTGCAACCTTTGCAAAAACCTGAGTGGAAATGGAAAGAAATTGGTATGGACTTTATAGCTGGATTGTCGAGAATAAAGTCAGGGTATGATTCAATTTGGGTTATTATAGATTGTTTGACAAAAGTTGCACATTTCATTCTAGTGAAGACCACTTACTCTAGTGATAGACTCGCAGAGCTTTATATGTTAAAGATCGTGTGTTTGCATGGAGTTCCCAAGAAGATCGTGTTAGATCGACGATCTCAATTCACTTCAAGATTTTGGCAAAAGTTGCATGACATTTTGGGTACAAATCTAAATTTCAATGCATCATATCATTCATAGACACATGGTCAAACAGAAAGAGTAAACCAAATATTGGAAGACATATTGAGAGCTTGTGCCTTGGCAAATAAAATTAGTTGGGATCAAAGTTTGCCCTATGCAGAATTCTTCTACAATAACAGTTATCAATCTAGTTTGCAAATGTCTCCGTTTGAAGCTTTGTATGGCAGAAAATGCAGGACACCATTGTATTGGAAAGAGATCGGAGAGGGCAAGTGTTTGGATCAGATATGTTGAAGCAAGCATAAGAGCAAATTCGCTTGATTCGGGACAGATTGAAAGTAGCACTGACAAGGATAGAATAATCCTTAAATTATTACGTCATCATATTTCTTGAATATACCCCTTATTAGAAGGGGAGAAGTCCCACAGGATAGTCGTAAGTCTTACTGCGACTACTCCCTTGTCGTAAGTCTTTCTACGATCACGTAGTCGTAAGTCTTACTATGACTACTCTATGTGGTCGTAGATCCTTCTACAACCACGTAGTCATAAGTCTTAATGCGACTACTCCATGATATTGTAGATCCTTCTACGATCATGTAGTCGTAAGTCTTACTGCGACTACTCCATGTAGTCGTAGATCTTTCTACGACCATATAGTCGTAAGTTCTTCTACGACCACGTAGTCGTAAGTCTTACTACAACTATTTCCTGGTCATAAGTCCTCATATGACCACATAATCGTATATCATGTTGTGACTACTACCTGGTCGTAAGTCCTTCTATGACCATGTAGTCGTAAATTGTCTTGCGACCATCTTATGGTCGTAGTCTTTCTTGAGACTAACCTATCTCGGACTAACTTGTCTACAATGAACAATTGCATCGTGGGTTCATCTGATAAGATAGTTAGAATGTGCATTTATCCCATAACTCCACATGATCTCTCTCTGACAACAACCGCTACATGGAGAACGACCTTATCTCTGACAGTTACTTTCGTCAAGAGGTTATCATGCAAAGTGTTGAGAAGTCTTCTAGAGTGGGACAATTGCAATTGCTTCATTGGCTATATAAAGGTTAACATCAAAGAGAGAAGGAGAAATTTTGATCGAATGAGGAGATAGTGTTAACCTTTAGCATAATTCTCTATTGTAATTCCCCTTTCTAGCAATTAGGAATCACACTGGACGTAGGGTTGTTATTCTTTTAGGAGAAGGCCTGAAGCAGGATAAAGTTTCCCGTGTCTTTACTCCGCATGTGCATACACCGGGTCTTCTTAGAGTTCCCCGAATCCAAACAAATCATACGTAAGATCAATATTAAAACATTAACAAACACAAACAAGATAGAAAAGTTATGCGGACAATTGATGCAGGTTGTTAGAATTTACACCCGGTGATCATGTGTATCTGAAAGTTTCGCCTCTCAAGGGGATGCATCATTTCAGAGTTAGTGGGAAGCTTGCTCCTAAGTTCATTGGACCATTCCCTGTTCTAGCTAGAAGAGGAGAAGTTGCATACCAGTTGAAGCTTCCACCGCAGTTGTCAGATGTGCACAACGTCTTCTATGTGTCCCTGTTGAAGAAGTGTCTTAGAGTACCAGAGTAGATGCCTCTAGATGAAGAGAAATTTTGCGTGCATAAATATGGCCATATTGGGTAGAATTGTTCATCCTCCTCCTATCATAAGGAATCTGTCGGGACCCCGGATTTCCAAACCCGGACCCTCTGTGTATTACTGCACTAGTCCCAGATCAAAGCTAGTGCACACAGCTAAACAGAAATGATTCATGACCAACAACGCATTTATTACAATTATAAAGAGTACTGACCACCAGGTCTCATTATTACATAGGAGGTTCCAAGACCTCACACAACCAGAATACAGCGGAAGCAAGGTAAATTCAAAGTAGACCCATCAATATGCCACAGGTAGTTGACTGGGGAAGCGCGACCTAGTCCTCTGGGAAAAATCCATCACAGCCGCAAGCGAAGCAGTAGTCGTAGTCACCTTCTTGAGTTTCAACTTCCTCTGAGATTTATTTTTGAGTGTAGCATGTGAGTACATAAAGTACTCCGCAAGTCTTGGAAAAAATGCAATAGATGCAAGGCTTGACAAAGGAAGGCTATATGGTTCTTTTGCACAAAGCAATATTTTAAATTCAATTACTACTAATTATTTTCGAAGGCATCAATTTAATAAAGTAAATAATTTTAACAGAACTAACAATTATTCTCTAGTGAAGGTTCCATCTACCAACACTAGCTTAATCATTTCCAACTGAACAAGTTAATATTGCGGGTTACATCCACCTCTCTGCTCCAATCGCCAGATACCCTTCCGAGAGTTCCTCCACCTCGGAATACAAAACTTTGATTTTAAAACAAAACCAGAAATCTACCATGTGAATGCATTCCTTGCGCCCTTGACCGTAGGCACGGCTATTCGAATAGTTTTACACTCTGCAGAGGTTGTACAACTTTACCCACAAGAGATAAATTATCCTAAAAGTCAACACGCTTCCTTTGGCATGAGACCCGGATAAAATATCACAAAGCCTTTACCTTACTCTAATCTAGCTAGATACCACCACGAGGTTTCACCGCAGTAGGCTAACCGCCCAACCAAGCCCCTCTTGCACCATATGAGTACGAGAAATCCTGTCCCTCACTGTGGATAACCAGTCCATCCCTGGCACCCACTTTCCACTGGTGGCACCTAAACTAGACTATCATAAGTTAGTCAGCTAGGTCATACCCATATAGACTTGTGGTTGTACGGTTAATGCTTAGTCTGGACAAACACAAGCGTCGGTCCTTAATTGACTAGTGTGGAACATACACTTACCAAGATCTCGTGCTTACTGCACCAACCCAAACCAACCATCCACCCTAATCTAAACCAACTTTCACATTTTATTTTATTTAAAATCACAGTGACAACTCCAATTGCCACTTCATTTACAAACACAAGGGTTCAATAATAAATCTTAATTTCCCATTTTCCAGAGTTTCTAGAGATATTAGATAGCATGACTAAGCATTATCCTACCATTCTAATATTCACAAAGATTAATATTAATCTCATTATTGAGACAAAGGAAGTTCTAGGGTGACAAGGTACATGGCAATCAATGTCAAATGAGGGCATAACAAAGTTGGAATAACTAATTCCTAAAGATTTGAACTAATATTTTATGTAAATAGCAATGCATACAATTTAAAATAATTAAAACATTTTCAAAAGCATAGGTTCAAGATGATCAAAGGAGACTTGACTTCTTGCAGGGTTTCGGTCTTCTTGTTCTTTGTGAAGAGGATCATCGACAACGTTGGAATCTACGCGAGAAAAGACGAAGCAAACAAAGCAAATAAATACAAATAAAAATTCAAAAAACTCAAAAATTTAAATAGAGGCCATAGTTGAATAGATCGTGATTTTAGAAGAATTTAGAAATTTGAATGGCTGAATTTGGAGTTAAAATGAGAAAGTTATGCTCATTTGAAAATCTTAGATTGAATAACTCTAGAAATTCCCAAATTTCTGACAGGTGGGGCCCACAGAAATTATTTAATTTTAATTTTAATTTTTATTCTGAGAGAATGACAGGTGGGGTCCACTGGTCAGTGAGTCCACAGAGAGCTGTCCCTGACATGTGGGACCCACTTGATAGTGAGCCCACTGGCTCAACCTCTGACACGTGGGACCCACTGGACTCCGGACCCACTTGTCAGTGACCAGCGCAGAGGGGTGGGGCCCAGCGGCGATGGTGGCCGCAGCGGCGGCCACGGCGTGTGGGGCCCACTTGTCAGTCGTGGATAAATAACGAAAAACTCAACCTCAGCGTGCGGAGCCGGAGGCTCAAACGCGCACCGAGGGAGTCAAGAGAGAGCGCTGCTAACCAGATGGGCGGGGAAGGCTTTGCCTACCCATATAGGGCAGCAAATCCTTTTTAGGGATACCTTCGGGTGGCCCGGGCAGAGGTGGTCGGAGGCGACGGCGCCGGCGGCGAGGGAGGGCCGGAGAGGTTCGGGCGGTGCGTGAAATGTAATCCCTGAGTGGGGGGGTCCGGTTGGAGGGGTCGACGAGGTGCGGCGACGAGGGGGTGGCGGAGCTGGCTCGGGTCCTCCGGCGCGATGGCGCTCCGGCGGCGGGGAGAGGCGGCTGAGGTGTCGGGGAGGTTCGCCGGCGCACGAGGAAGCTGTGGGTGGCGGCTACGGGCTCCGGGGAGGTCCGAGGCAGTGGGGGCGGCTCGCCGGAGTTGGGCGGAGCTCGGAGGGGAAGGTGGCACGGTGGCGTGGCTCACGGGGCTCGGGAAGGAGGCGAGAGCGCGGGAGGTGGTGCGGGCGAGAGAGGAGGCGATGGGGTATTTATAGGGGAGGAGGAGGAACACGGGCGTTTAATTCCTCGCGGAGATCTCGGTGGCAGCGGGAAGGTTTGGGGAAAAAGGAAATAGGGGCCGGAGAGGGAGGGAGGCGCGGGCGTTCGAATTTGGTCGCGCGGGGAGCTGGGGATTCCAAACCGAGAGGAACGGGAAGGAAAGGCGGGATCGGCTCGGATTGATCGGCCGGCAAAGAAAGGAAAGGGAGGAGAAAGAAGGAAGGTGGCGCTCGCATGAGCAGACAGATCGAGCAGTGGGGCGGGTGGCGCGCGGAGCGAGCGCGTGCGGTGCCGAGGCGGGGCGCGGGTCAGCGAGGTGAGGAGGAAGTGAGAGCGGGCGGCTGGATGGCCGCGCGAGACTCGGCTCATCCGAGCCACCCACGCGTCGAGCGAGGAGGAGGGAAGCGGGCCGCCGGCCGACGGCCGGCCCGCCAGCGGTGGGAGAGGGAGAGAGCGGCCCGGATTTGGCCGAGCGGCGACGTGGGTGGCCCAGGGCTGTCCACGTGTCGGCTGGAGGAAAGGATTTGAAATTTTGATTTTAGAATTTGATTTATATTTTCAGAAAAGGCTAGGAAATGATTTAGGCCTCAGAAAAATATGAAAATACCTCCAAAAATTCCAAAAAAATTCACAAAAGCTCCTGGACACATTTTGGACTAAATAAAATTATTTCCAACTACTACTGGTATTTAATTTTTATATTTTAAATTACTTTTTAAATTCTAAAAATAGGTTTTAAATTCCAGAAATCCAGAAAGGCAAATAAAAGCCAAGTAAAATCCAATTACTTTAAAATAATTAATTTGAATTTAAATTTTTCCAGAAAGGAGAAATTTGGGATGTGACAGAATCCGACCAAGTACGATGCCATTATGAAGTTTGCCCAATACGAAAGTAAAAGGCTGTATAAATCCATGCCACCATCTTACCCAAGCCACTGAAGAGCTGCCATCACGAGAGTCATCTGGGATGTGATATAATTGTGTTTTTCCTGGGTGCAATGAATGTGTCCAAGGAGCATATGCAATCCTGACATCATCCCTTGTATACAAATTTAGCAGGGGTGGGAAAGGCATGACTTGGTCGAATCTGAACTATCAAGCCACACGATTGGGATGGTATGGCTTGATGATAGACAAATTAGTGCACATAGTGGCACGCCTCCATGGGAGGATGCCACGACGAGTAGAAATCAAGAAAACTTTTCTTCGGTGACTCTTACCTTGGGGTTTTGCCAAATCATAAGGATGCCGCGGAATATTGGAAAATTTAAAAGAAAATCATGTGCATCTACAGGATAGAAGTGATTAGGAGTCCTAAACATAATGTTCGCCATAGCTGGCTTCTGCACCGTGTGCTTGTAAGTAGGGAAATAGGGTGTTTTCACCTTATTGCCAAAGATCCTCTATAAATACACACCCATCCAGCCAATAACAAAATGGACTGGCTAGGGTCGCTTTGTGTAGGAGGGACCGGTGGGATGAGTGTTGATCAACCACAAAGAATAGTACAAGGAGCATAAGGTATGTGGACCTAAGGAAATTGGGCACCTCAATGATATCCAATATGCCATTACTAACACACCTGGGTGGATGTATGGTCCACCTCCAACAACCACGAAACAACAAAGCCAAAGAGTGAGAAAAGTCGCAATATAGACGCGCTTATCTCGGAGGGAAGAGAATGATAAAGAACCATCTCTACTGTTATGAAAATAGTCACACCATTTTTGGAAGGAAACTTTACGCCTACTACGAGATTATTCCATACGTCTAAGAGATGGGACAAGAAGTTGTGATATAGCAATAAAGATAGGTCAAGCTCATGGGTCAGTGGTACATATTCCTCATACATGTCTCCATCCAAAGGCAACCTAGCCATTTGATGCATGTCAAGAAGGGTAATGGTGTGCTCGCCACAGCGGAATAGAAAGGTGTTTGTGTATGGGTTCCATTTTTCTATTAGGGACCTCAGCAAAGAAGTGGAAATGGAATATTCACCTAGAGACGAATAGATGGCATCATAAATGTAAAGAATGGTTTCTTAGGACTTCTGTTCCCCATTCAACATACCTAGTTGGAGATGAAATATGTTGAATGTTGTGATTCTCCCAGCCGAGGCCTTCTTCGACCATCCTGGTTCCTAGGGTAACCGCTTTGTCAGGTCAGGGCAAAGGTGATGAAGGATAATAACAAAGACCTAAAATGAAGAACCTGATTTCCACCCACGATGACCAAAATTGATAATCCCCTAGGGCATCTCTTGTTCTTTCATTACAGGGTAGGCAGCCTCACTAAGATCAGGCTCAAAAAGTTGCCTTCTTGCCACCTTTGAAAGTGACATTGAGTGGGACAAAAAAGGGTTGTTGTTCCCCCGCCATCTAAAAAAAATATACATGTAGTGCGGATTAAAGAAACGCTCTAAAATATATATACACATGTAGAGGGAATGTTATCGCCAGATACGCGATCCGAGATGACGTACCATTATTATACATGCAATATCTGGAAGTATAATGTAATCTGTAAAAAAAATATAGAGAGAGAGGATTGGGAAATTTTTACCTTCTAAAAAGAAGCTGACGCACTAAACATAATTAGAAGATAGTCATTAATGCCACACAGCATCCAATCCTTCTATGGTGAAAATAAAAAAAGGGTTATTCCGTATAGAAGAGGGTGAAAGCCAATTATGGAGAAGACAATTATGTTGAGTGACAAAGAAGTGTCAATGACTTGATCAGAGAAGAAGAAAACTTGACTCTCAGTTCTAGAGAAGTGACCATGAAAAACGAAGGTTGATAACGTGATTGTCCGGTTAGCACATAGATCGTGTACAGATCGGTCAAACGGCATGACGCCATGCAAATTAGCTTCTTTAGTGTTAAAAGACAAGAGGGGTTCCATTAGGATAAAACACTAACGACATGAGGGCTCATACCTCAAATTTCGTGTACGGTCAAAGCTAAAACATGCATGGCATGGCGGTATGGCCCACGTATATGCATGTTTCGGAAATGTGTTCATATATAGCTCAATAGCTCGAGCACGTTTGCATCCAAGTATATGTATCAGAGATGTCCAAAATGCACCTAAAAACAAAAAATATATAAAAACACATGATGCATATATACATATCGAGCTTCAGATCCGAAAATAAATATTCTTCGCATCCAGACCTCGAGGGGGCATTTGTTGACACCGATTTTGTCCTGAACTTAAATATGAATAAATATATCTAAATAATATTTCTACCACGTTGGCTGATGATGATATTTCAACCATACTGGTCGATCACCATATTTCGACCATGATATTTCAACCACGTGATTCGACCATCATATTTTTGACCACGTTGGTCAACCATGATAGTTTGACCATGTCGGTTGACTATGATATTTTTGACCACGTTGGTCGATTATAATATTTCGACTACATTGGCCGACCATGATATTTCAACCATGTTGGTTGACAATGATATTTTGACCACATGATTTGACCATGATATTTTCGACCGCGTGATTCAATCATGATATGTCCGATTATGACGGTTGATCATGATATTTCGACCATGTTGGCCGACGATGATATTTCGACCATGCTGGTCGACCACCATATTTCGACCATGTCGAACAACCATGATATTTTTGACCACGTTGGTTAACCAAGATAGTTCAACCACGACGATCGATCATGATATTTCAATCACGTTAGTCGACCATGATAGTTCGACCGTATCGGTCGACTATGATATTTCGATCACGTGGTTTGACCTGATATTTTCAACATGTGGTTCGACCATGATATGTTCGACCACGTTGGTCGATCATGATAGATCGACTACATTGGCCAACGATGATATTTCAACTACACTGGCCGACGATGATATTTTGACCATGCTGGTTGACCACCATATTTCGACCACGTTGGTTGATCATTATATGTCGACCATGATGTTTCGACCACATTATTTTTTAGCAGTGAATGATACGCTGATACCTCTCACATGTCGATAACTGGTGCCATAATACACGAAAATCAAAAGAACGCCTGGAAGTCCTAGATAATGCATGCTCAGCAACCATCAACCGTGGCTGGAGCACTGCGCAACCGATCAAGTAACCAACGGACAGAGTCCAAAGAGCCCACGTCCTGCACGACCGTGCACAAAGCCGGTTGTAGTGTTGGAACAACCCATTAGCAGAGGGAAGAAGTCAAACAGTGGTTGCCGTAACTTCCCTCAAAGCAGTTGCCCTCTCACCCTTGCTCTATAAATAGGGGCAAGGAGGAAGGATAGGCAAAGGGGGACTGAGGCTACGGACGGACGGAGAAGCTTTGGCAAGGGAAGGAAACGCTGGGCAAACTCTAGGAGAAAGGGAGAGCAGCCAATCCGTGTAAGAAGGTGAAGTTCTTGCTCTTCTTCTTCCTTTCTCCCTCTACTCTTGGATTCGGTAGCTACGACCATCTACATCTGATAGCCATGACCATCAAATCGGGTAAACACCCATTAGCGACGACAAGATTAAAGACCATTTTTCTTACATTTGTAATCATAATATGTTGTATTTTGTTATAATGGGTATGTTGGAATTCTTAATCAGGGTTTTTATCACAAAGAGATGTAATTAATAGAGTTTTTTTATGTAAATGTATTAATTCTTGAAGTAATGGAATTCTAATACTTGATTTCTTTGTATCACATTTTCAATTAAATTTAATTAATTTGCCTCTAATGACGTGGAGGTGGGTTCACGCCCATTTTCCCGTCATCACATTCATAGGTCCTCTAGCTTCAACAACAACTTCAATATGAAAATATCACATACAGGAAAGGCTTGATTGCCAAATCAGAATGCACATTGTGTAGGATCAGTATGGCGAGTTAGGGGGAGGTGAATGACTGTTTCAGAGCCTCCCTTCTGGTATTATTAACTCAATGCAGTGGAAATACAAACTCACCAATGCCAAGAGCGAAAGTGCACAAAACACCCAAGACAACTCTGTCTCCACTGATCAGACCGTCAGCTAGAAAGTAGTTGGACTGCTTTGCCAGCTTGATAACTTGACAATTGGTCTGACTGCTAGGTCACCGATCTGACCAGGATTGGTTGGTCTAACTGCTCAAGTTACTGCGGCATGGTCGCTTGCTAAAGCAAAGGACAAAACAACTGTACACATGATCCAAAAAAGAGCTGACTTCTAAACCATTGATCCAAATATAGTGAAACTTGGCACACGTCCTCCCTAGGATGTTAGGAACCTATTCTGATCATGGATTATAAAGATATATGCCAAAGCCCTGACCTTTATCCAAAACAGGGAGATTGCACCAAAATCAGGCAAAAGAGGGAAACCTTGATCTACTATTACTCGTGCGTTGTAGATGGTCTTAGATGGGTTCTCATATGTTATAGCAAGTTAGTTCACAACATGAACTCAAGTCAAATCAACCATAAGAGCAAACCCCTGAAAATAACCTTTATCTTGAGAAAAACGGGCAACCATAATAACTTTTTCTAGAATGTGCCTAGATGTATGAGATCTAATCTCCAAGAGATATATCTACCTCTTAGCCATCCTTGGCACTAAGAGAGATCATAAAGAGATAAAATCCAAACAAGAAAACCAAGCAAATCAAAAACACAAAGAGGGATCCATGGCGCAACTCACTTGGACAAACTTTAAATGTTCATTTCACTTGGAGAGAAATATTTTACAGCCATTCTCTTATGGAGGACATGACTCTAACCCTAGAGCACCACACAAGGCTCCAATACGAGTAAACCTTAATCTCTCTCGAAACCGTAGTCTCTCTCACAAAGACATGATCTCTCTCAACTCACACAAGGGTTTATAGAGTGGGGGCTCTCTCCTCACACAAAACCCTAACACCAGCAACTCTGAGTGGATACAACCACTTATAAATGGGAAAACTCGGTAATCCATACACCAACGATTTTTTTCTCACACACACTTGCACGCTTTTCAAAGCATGATTTCACATGGCTTTGATAGCCTGATAAGATGCTCCATCCTCTAAGACTTGACCTAAACCACTTAGGCCACTACTGTGGTTTTGCGGTAAACTACCATTCCAACCAGTATTGGACAATTGCCACCCATCGGGCTCCACATGAAGATGTGATACCCATAACTTGTCGCCAAGTTCGTACACCTACTCCGAGGACCGACACCACTTGAAACACCCAAATCCTATAGCACACTACACCATAACACAGTCCGTGATGCCCAATTACTTGCCACCACGATCATACGCCTGCTCCGAGGACAACCACCACTTGAAATATCTAAGTCCAATTGGCACACCAAATGCAGATATTTGCCTCCTCGCTGTTGTTGTCTTTCTTCTGTGCTTTTTCACTTAAGATGATGCTCTACTCGAACTTACGTGACACGAAACAGCCTCAGAATCCTTCCCTAGCTTCAGTCTTGCCATTAACTATAACAATCACCAAGCGCCCTGCACATCAAAGATCAAGCAACCGTTCCGAGCACAAATGACATGCACTTGACTCTCATTAGCAAAACACCGCATGCATAGACTCACACTTGAATGGACTCCACCATGATTAACACAAATGAAATAAACCTAACTCAACCACATTAACATAGGCCGGTATGACCGCCAACCAACGGCTGGTCATACCGCTAACAACCGACTTAAACACCTTGTCGTTAATAGGGGGCCGGTCTGATCATGGTACCCATGCTGGTCAGACCGTCCAACACCTATCGGTCATACCACCAACCCTTGGCCGGTCAAACTGCTCAACAAAAACTCAACACACACCTCTTTGGAATAAAGCTACCACCAACTAAAGGCCGGTACTACTGCTACTCTGGCTGGGCCGCCTCCCACATCTGGTCGAACCGCACACCTCCATCCAGTTGGACTGCCTATTGGCTGGTCACACCGCCGCCGGTCGAACCACCACTACAGGCCGGTCTGACCGCACTTGCACAGCGGTCAGACCGTCTCTATAGGCGGGTCTGACCGGTGCCACCCTGATAGCAACATCAGTGAGTAAAAACACAAAATCAAATTCAAACTTTGACATTAAGGCGTAAGTATAGTCAAATACTCATCACACTCATTGAGTAATTACCGCATGGTCTCACACACAGGTATTCTTGCTTGGATCCTTAACCCTGACTTTGAACCTTGCAATATCATGTCTCCATAGACTAGCCATATCAACTTCTTCTACGGCTCCAATCATTGACCTCACTCCACATATTCCGAAATAATTCATCATGGAGTCAGGGACACCTGAAGCTCTCACCAATAGAAGATATAACTTAGTTTTAGGCGTGTTTTCTGAGGTCCGACGTGTTACCTTAGCAGATTTGCCTGAAGTGAAAGAAGGAAACATAACCAATTCAGTTAGCAGCATTGGGAAACCTTGTCAGGAAGAAGTTTGGGCCATGTTCTCTAACATGCCATTCCCAATTCCTAGGGAGCATTGTAGTAAAATCTTGTTCAATCTGCTGAGCAGTAATAGGAGCATCAGTCATCTCTATCAAAGCCATCACGTTAGAACCAGAACTCCTGGAGCCATAAAGAAACCCAAACCCTCAGCTGCAAAAACGCACCATCTTCGCCACTGGTTTGGCTTGGGTTTGGACGCGAAGCTCATGAAGCACGCGTCTCCGGTGGGCGCCGAATCAAACCGGGGCGTATCCAATCCACGTCGATCAAAACTTGGTCTGCCAAAAGGTCCCAAACCCATCGACGGCGCCTCCCTACGCGAACGCAGCCAGCGTGGCGCACAAGGCGTGCAAGCAACCGTTCCGTTCGCCACCGAACCCCACCAGGCGCGGCGCCCGCACCCACCGGCACGCGCCACGGTCGCGAACGCATGCCGGCGTTTTCTTCCCGAGAAGTTGATAACCAGCCGGTGGGCGGGCGCGTTGCATGCGCTCTCGCCTCCTTCTCACCACCCGCCCCCGCACGGCCGGTCGCACAGCTCCATCGGCACTTTGGGCACGGCGGCAAAGCTCGAAACCACCACTCTCTCTCCCTCTTTCTCCAGCTCAACGCAAGCATTTCGGCTTTATCCTTTTCAGCTAGTGACTTTAATAGAATACTAGTGTCTTTATCGTTTTTTAAACAATTTATCAAAATAACTTTTTAAATTGACTTTTCAACTTATGAGGATTTGTAACGCGCGCAACGAAAACAAATCAGCAACTGTGCGTGCGTGTAATCATGCGCTGCACGAAATCGGCGCACCACTTTTAAGGCGCTGTAAATTACAGGTGCGTCCGGTCTGGAGCAGTTGTCGGGCGGTGCCACTTAAGCCCGACGCCGACCCTGGACCCAACCCAGTGCCCGAGGCAAGATTCCGTTCACGCAACACGGCCACAATAATTTGCACATTTGGCTCATGTTGACTGTGTGCCAGTACGTGCCCCCGCTTTAGGGAGTGCTTGTATAGTGATGATATTGTTTGTTACCATTGCATTCTAGCTCCATTATCGTCTTCTCGTTTCTCCGAGAGCTCCGTTGCTAACTGGGCCATGGCCGCCTTCCCCGTAGTGGGGCTGAGACCCCTCCTCCTGGCCGTGGCGGTGGTGCTGGTCGCGCGCGGCTCCGAAGCGCAGCTGTCGGCGGGGTTCTACTCGGCGAGCTGCCCCACCGTGCACGGCGTCGTGCGCCAGGTCATGTCGCAGGCCGTCATGAACAACACGCGCATCGGCGCCGCCATCCTCCGCCTCTTCTTCCACGACTGCTTCGTCAATGTACGTGCTACTAACAATCAAGCATTGCGCCCGCAAACATGCTGCATGTGTAGGGCGGCGGGTACGTAATTGTTCGCTAGCTTAGCTTGCGCCTCCCTTCGATTCCAGGGCTGCGACGCCTCGCTGCTGCTCGACGACACGCCGACGACGCCGGGCGAGAAGGGCGCCGGCCCCAACGCCGGCGGCTCGACCTTCGGCTTCGACCTCATCGATACCATCAAGACGCAGGTCGAGGCCGCCTGCCCCGGCACCGTCTCCTGCGCCGACATCCTCGCCCTCGCCGCGCGCGACAGCGTGAACCTGGTCAGCCCTCTAGCCTCTACGTGTAAGTGTGTAACCACCACTCGTGCTAGTGCATTAATTGCTCTGAAAGTCTCGCGCATGCAACGCAGCTCGGCGGGCCGAGCTGGGCCGTGCCGCTCGGCCGGCGCGACGCGCTGTCCCCAAACCCGACCGGCGCGGCGACGGACCTCCCGGGCCCGGGCTCCGACATCGGCCGGCTCGTGGCCGCCTTCTCCGCCAAGGGCCTCACGTCGCGAGACCTCGCCGCGCTCTCGGGCGCGCACACGGTCGGCATGGCGCGCTGCGCCAGCTTCCGCACGCACGTCTACTGCGACGCCAACGTGAGCCCCATGTTCGCGTCGCACCAGCGGCAGGCCTGCCCCGTCTCCGGTGGCGACGGCAGCCTCGCGCCGCTCGATTCGCTCAGCCCCGCCGAGTTCGACAACGGATACTACCAGAACCTGGTGGCCGGCGCCGGGCTGTTGCACTCCGACCAGGAGCTGTTCAACAACGGTCCGGTGGACTCGCTAGTGCGGCTGTACAGCACGAACGCTGCCGCGTTCTCGTCGGACTTCGCCGCGTCCATGATCAGGCTCGGGAACATTAGCCCGTTGACTGGATCTAGCGGGGAGATCAGGCTTGACTGCAGGAAAGTGAATTCGTGATTTATACACGAAATTAACATGTTAATTTGTTGTAATGAATGAAGCATGATTTGACAATGGAATAGAAATGTGTCAAACAATTAGTGAATTGATTGATTGTTTTTCTTTCGAGAAGGTGTACAGCTTCAATTTGTTCAAACTCATCTAACGCAATACGTAAACCCGTATGGCAACAGAAGCATAAAGGTGTCTTAAAAATTTTTCCTTCCCTATTGTAAATTGTTTACTCCAATAGCTATAGAGTTACAAGAATTAGAATAAAAAAAATCCAAGAACAAGACAATAATCTTAAAAATCCAAGAAAGATTTTTCAGCACCTCAGCGGTCTAACCGCCACAAAGAGTGCGGTATGACTGGTGGCAGGTTGGACCGGGTGTAGAGACAGTCTGACCGCTTCCCCTGTTTCCAAAACAGATATTTAGCTTGAGCTAACACCAAGAATGGCGTAACTCTTAAAATCTGCAACCAAAAGTGATGAAACTTTGCATGCATCTTGCTTAGGATCTCAAGAACCTATTTCATCTAAAAATCATAAGGATTTTGGTCAGAATTCCAATCTTACCAAAGAATAAGCAAGATTGCATCAAAATCGGACAAACTTTAAAATCTTGGGATATGACTTGCTCGTAGAAAGAGAATAGCCAAGACGGCTCTACATGAATTTCTATATATCACAGTAAGATATTTCTTACAAAGATTCAAAGCAAAAAATTCTAGTATTAAGAAATCTCAAGATGAGGTCAAATCCAAGTAAAATCGGACAACTTTGAAATGTTGCAAGATTTGGTGCCTAGATGGATGGGATATGATCCCCATGAGTCACCTCCATTACTTACACATCCTTGGTATATAGAAAGATCAAGAATCGGAGAGGAGATCAAAACCAATAAGAATAAGAGTAAATCAAAACAAGAAGATATCATGAGTGACGAACAAAGTTGATCTATTGCTACTTAAGAATGAAGATTTTATAGTTACTCTACCTAGAGGAGAAGAGAGCACACCACAACACTTATTGTTCTAACCCTAATCCTAGAACACAAGGTTGAAGTGATTGGGATAGCTAGATGGTTAGCTTGCAAGCTTCCATCCCCGACCTATTAAATAGATGAGTCAATAAGCTCACATATAACCATAATGGATACTATCCACTATCATATTTGGAAAAAACCTGTTAACCCCACACAACACGGGTTTTACTTATACACTTAACATATTCATGTTTTTCAAAGCACATGAGCCCAAATTTGCTAAGTCATTAACCTTTGATCCACTTCATTCTGTACATAAGAGTTGAGAATACCCATGAAACTCTAGAACAAGTACATGTTACATAGGAGCACGGATCCACACATTTTTATCTCTCCCACACAATGTGAACAATAAGATGGACCATGATATCAAAAATGATGGAGGAAAATACATCTCAAGATGACATAGAGTCATCACCACATCATCCTACAGAGCATCTAGTCCTTCGGTATCGATGATCTTCTAAGCAATTGTGTTAAATAAATAATTGTCTTTCGAATCTTGATTGGCAAAATACTTCTAATTGCAATAGGGAGCATCTGTGTCATCAGCGTATGATAATCATGAGACTTCATGCCAATTAACTTCAAATCTTGTTGGCACAGTTCAATTCTCTCGGGCTTGGACAGAGTGTAACAAGGGGAAGGTAAGTCCGTCCTTTTATCGATGCTAACTCAGGCCTGATGTCCATATCAACCAAATCAAGTCGTGCATTGACACCATCCTTTTGTTTTATCATGAATGTTCAGTAAGAGACCAATCAAGCTGCATTATACATTTTTCTCTATATGCATGACGTTGATGTAGTGCTGAACTTCTAGGTGCTTCCAATAAGGTAAGTCCCAAAATATTGATCTATTATTGACGTTCTTCTCACGGGTCATTGATTTATGTCCCTTTCCGAGCACAATATCTAAATCCTTAACCATATCATAGATCTCTTTCCCGCTTCAATGCCTTGGAGCTCAACTATTCTCCTTCACTCCATCAAATTGTTTCTTCATCCTGCGATATGGATAAACCCTCCAAAGGAACCTGTTATGACGCATGTATATAATTTTGTGCGAGTGTTTCAGCCACACACTCTCGGTATCATTTAAGCAGTGAATATAGACTTTGGCCCCTTTTGTACTCTGGCCCGACAGGTTAGCAAGGGCAGGATAATCATTTATGGTGCAGAACAACAAAGAGCGTAAAGTGAAGTTCGCTCATTTATATGCATCCCATACTTGTACCCATTCGATCCGCAGTATTTTAGATCTTTAACCAATGGTGCTAAGTGCACATCAATATTATTCCTATGTTGCTTTAACCCTTGAATAACTATCGACAACAAAATATACTTTCACTTCATATACAACTGAGGAAAGTTATAAATGTAGAGAGTCACGGGTCAAGTGCTATGTTGGTTGCTCATATTACCGAAAGGATTCATTCCATCCGTACTCAATCCAAACCTTATATTCCATGGTTCTGGACCAAAATCTGCAAACCTCCTATCGATGTTTCTCCACTGGGCGGAATCAGCAAGGCATCTTAACATTCCATCCTTTTTACGCTCCTCCGAGTACCAACGCAATAGTTTTGCCTCCTTTGGGATTGCAAAAAACCATTTTAAATGTGGAATTATAGAAAGATACCATGCCACCTTAGCAGGAGGTTCTCTCTTCACCTCTATTCCCTCGTCGTCATCTAATAGATTCCCTCTAGAAGCATGTCTACTAAAAAACCTAACAGTGATATGAAACTCTTGTTGGACCAACCGTTGCTTGCCTTCAATTTCATTAGTTCAAGCACGACTGACAACCTCATGTACTTTGACTTGCAGCACGTGAACAAAGGTTTCTCCGAATACTCCGTCAAGCCCCAAAATTTAACATACTCTCTCATCACAGTTCCCTTTTGCATCGCGAAGCAACTGATCTAGATTACCATCATGCAGCCTATCTGAATTGAAACCATAATCGACATCATCTGGCGGCATATCATTGACTTTGTTAACGATATCATTACTACTACCCTCCTGTGTAATCTACTCTTCACTATGACTAGTCCAATGTGCATACCCCTTTTTGAAACCCCTTCGAATCCAGTGTACTTCAATCTGCGCTCGATTCTTAAATATCTTTAGATTCTCGTAGTTAATGCATAGACAGTACATATATTCTACCCTCTTATTCAGCATATCCTCCTCGGCAGCTCTTGCAAAAGCAGACATGCCATTAATGTACTCTTCACGCGCACGGTTCCCAGCGTACATCCAGCTTCTGTCCTATATTATGCATATAACAGTATGAATGATTTTGTGCATGTTTTGTAAGAAAATAGCTATATGTAGCAAGAATAATTAATTAATTAGAAATAGACTATGAATTGACTAAACCATAAACCATACTAGATGTAAATAATGTTCTCTTTGCATCAAGCTTTCTCGATTTAAACCATCTTCAATTCTTCTTTCACCAAAAGCTATAGATCTAAATTATGATGTAATTAGGAATAAATTACTAACCATAGGTAGTCAAGAAATGAATAGATCTACAACCGCTCTTCACAAATAGTCTCTTTTCACCAAATGGCCACCTCAAAGCCCCACCTCTAGCTCAAAGCAATAGCCTAGATCTGGAATTTAAGACGGAGAGTTGACGGGTCTACATGCAATTAATATTGTGGAATTATTAAAAACCGTCAGTGATGAGTTAATTATCACAGATAGTATGTAATACAAACTGTCTGTGAAGTATCATAGATGGTTCAAACAAAAAGCCGTCTATAATATGTGGTAATATCATAGACGGTTGTTGTTACTAACCGTCTGTGATGCTTCACAGACGGTTTTCACCATGAATCGTATGTGATATTTCCTCTTTATAGATGGTTTTTATTGCTGGCAGCAACACAGATGGTTTATAAACTAAAGCCATCTGTGATTATATTTAATACTGACATTTTTTGGGAACATACTTTATGCAATATAAATACATTGAGCTAGGTCCAAAAAAATCCAAACCATGACCAAAATTCCCAAAACACAAATTTACCGCCAAAAATCGCAAACCTCTGGTTAGACCGCTAAGCTCAGCCAGTCTAACCAATGACAAAGGTCGGTCATACCACTAGGCATAGTCGATCTGACCGGTTATTGGTCTTGTTAGGATAAAATACCACCTATTATGAAATCGACACAACAGCACGAAACAAATGAAGAACAATAAAAAAACACGAGTCAGAGATTTAATGTGGAAAATCCTTATGGGTAAAACCCATGAATGCATGAGTTCACATTGCATTACTGATTGAATTCTTCAAGCGGTCAAAAAGACCATCAGTGGTCAGACCCGATCATATTTGGATCACAAAATATAACAAAACTCCACCTTGAGCCAAATTCCTCCTGTAGCGAAAACGAACTGAAGAACTTCTCAATAAAATCAAAGAATGGCTCTTGTGCATCAAATGTCTGAAAGGACTAATGAGTAATACTGACCAAGTCTGAGCAGTGCTTGAACTTAGTAGAAGAAACCGGCATTATCATCACATCAGTTGGATTTTCATGAGTATTATTCTTACA
This sequence comes from Dendrocalamus sinicus, assembly GCA_036346575.1. NCBI lineage: Eukaryota > Viridiplantae > Streptophyta > Magnoliopsida > Poales > Poaceae > Dendrocalamus > Dendrocalamus sinicus. The sequence goes on from CM070644.1 coordinate 9,060,980, forward strand.
AACTTTGATATCACCTTGTGCAATAACTCCTCAGATAAAATGATATCTAACTTCAATGTGCTTTGTTCTCTCATGGAACATTTGGCCTTTTGTAAGACAAATAGCTCCCTGATTGTCACAAAAAATGTTAGTATAAGATGTACTTCCATAAAGCTCAGTGTAAAGACACCTTAGCCAAACAACTTCTTTATATGCTTCTAAACTAGCCATGTGTTCGGCTTCAGTGGTCAAGAGAGCAATAATAGCTTGCAAACTGGCTTTCCAACTCACAACCCACTCTTCGATTGTAAAAACATAACAATAAGACATCTTCGCTTATCCATATCTCTTACTAAGTATGAGTCAACATATCCAACCAGCTTAGCACTAATCTGCCCAAAATGTAAAAAAGTATCAGAAGTGCCCCTTAAATACCTAAAGATCCACTAAACAACTCTCAAGTTGTCTTTGATAGGATTGGCCATATATCTGCTGACAACACTCAAAACATGAGATAGATTGGAGTGAGGGCGAACCACAACGTACATAAGTAATTCGACTATACTTGCATACGGAACACTTAACATGTATTCAACTTCTTCAATTATTTGCGAACTTGATGCAAAGGGAGCTTAAAGTGTGCAGCTAGTAGTGTACTGGTCGATTTGGTCTTATACATGTTGAAGCGATGAAAAACTTTTTCAATATACCCTTTTTGATTTAGTTATAATTTCCCAAACTGCTGATCTTTAATGATTTTCATATGAAGAATTTTCTTTTCGATACCAAAATCTTTCATCTCAAATTGACTTCTCAATTGTATCTTCAGTTTTAAAATTTCAGACTTTGTTTTTGCCGCGATCAGCATATCATCCACATATTAGAGCAAATAAATAGCTGAACTGTTAATGGTATTCAAATAGACACAGCTATCATAGACAGATATCTTGAACCCTTGAGATATCATAAAGGAGTTAAATCTCTTGTACCATTATCTACGTGATTGCTTTAACCCATGAAGAGACTTCTTTAACTTGTAAGCAAAAATCTCCTCTCTTGGAATGACAAAACCTTCTGGCTACTTCATACAGATGTTTTCTTTCTAATTTCCCATGTAATAATATGGTCTTAACATCTAGTTGCTCAAGTTCAAAATCATGTGTAGCCAAAATGTTGAGTAGAGTATGAATATAACTATGCTTTGTTACAGAGGAAAAACATTTATGAAATAAATATCTGGGATTTGGCTATATCCATTATCAATAAGCCTCACCTTGTACCTGACCTAGTCAGTTGGTGATGTGCCTTCTTTCTTATTGTAAATTTTCTTGCAATGTATGGGTTTCTTTTCAATCGGGAGCTTGACCAGCTCCCAAGTGGAGTTCTTCTCATGAGATTCCATCTACTCGTGCATAGCAGCTATCCACCTCTTTGACTCATTAGAACAAATGGCTTCTGATTAAGTTGCAGGCTCAGTAATACCTTCAATGTCTTTTTGCCACATTTAAACAATAATCCACAACATTGGCCTCTTCAATTAACCTCCTTGGTAGCTAAATAGTCCTCCTTACCCGATCAACTACAATGGATTGATGATTTTGACCAGTTCCTATTAGATAACTACTAGTAGGAGATTGAACATGAACTTCTTGTGAATTTCTTAGTTAGCTTCTAGTGAGAATCCTGAATCAACAATGTGCTCTACCTGCACGCTAGTCTTCTGCTGCTTCTTAGGAGTAGCACTGTTTGTGTTGTTTTCATCAGAGCAAACTCATCAAATGTAATATTTTTGCTTACGGCTACTTTTCTAGTTTCAAGATTAGCCTTTTACACAAAATTTATAGCCTAGAAAGATGCACTTAATAGCTATTGGCTCCAATTTCTCATTTTTGACATGGGCATAAGTAGGACAGCCAAAAATCCTCAAATTCAAGTGGTCAGCGGGAAAACCCGACCGCTTCTCAATTGGAGTTTTCTGTCGATGGCAGTGTTTAATGATCGGTTGATCAATTGACATGTAGTGGAAGTGGCTTTAGCCCAAAAACTCCTTAACATACCTAATGTTGATAGCATGCAACACACCCTTTCCATGATGGCTTTATTCATGTGCTCGGTCACACCATTCTACTGTGGTGTACCTGGAACAGTATAGTACCTCACGACGCCTTTCAATTGTCACAATGTTTCAAATTCTTCTGAGCAAAACTCCAGGCCATTATATGTTTGGAGTTTCTTAATATGCTTGCTGATCTGTTTCTCTATTATAAACTTTCACTCTTTGATGTCTTGAATACATGTACTTGTGCTTGATGAAGTATACCTAAACTCTTCTCAAGTAGTTATTAATGATGGTCAACATATAGTTTGCAACTCCATGGGATGGAATGTGGGATTTTCTCCACAAATCGAAGTGAACATAATCCAATATGCCTTTGAAGAATGAGTAGCAGTGTTGAAGCTTACCCTCTTCTGCTTGCCAAAGATACAGTGTTCACAGAATTTCAACTAATCGATGCATTGACTATGAAGCAAACTTCTTTTGCACAACTCTTTTACACCAGCTTCACTCATGTGTCCTAGACACATGTGCCATAGATTAGTTCGATCGGTATCGGACAATTTGATCAAAGAAACAATAGCTATTCTGACCAGCGTAGTGCCTTGAAGATGGTATAAATTTGCTACTTTCATCACAACAAGAGCACATTTGGAGACCTTTAGGACCCTACCCCTACCTCAAAATTTGTACCCTCAGGCATCAAGAGTACTCAATGAGATAAGGCTCTATTTCACAAAGTGTTAATGGTGCCATCAAATATCTTGATCTGTACAGAACCATTGCCTACAATATTGCATGGAGTATTATCTCCCATCAATATTGATCCACTTAGGGTTGCTTCAAAATTAATGAACCAATTTTGATTTGGACTCATGTGGAAAGTGTAAGCTAAATCAAGAATCTATTCATCGTCGGTTTTGGAATCACCGACAAAGGCAACAAGGGCATCCCCTTTGAAACTTTCTTTAGTAACAACAGTGGCTTTGGCTTCTTCGTCTTGTTGATCTTTCTTAGAACCATTCTTTCTTTTATCTTGTTTTGGAGTTTCCAGCACTCGGATATGTCGTGGCCACTTTTCTTGCAATAACGGCATAACTTCTTGTTCTTTGACTTGGAACGGCCTCGAAATTTGATATTGCTCTTGAAATCTCTGGTTGGAGACATTTGAATTTGTTTTTTATGAACAGACAAATCTTTTGTATATGAACTTGAGCTTTCACTTGACACTATGGTTTTTAACTTCTCCTTTGTATGTAGAGCATCACAAACCTCCTTGAGGGTGAGAGTATCCTGACTATAAATAATTGTCTCTGAATGTAAAGAATGGATCGGGCAACGAGCAGAGTAGAATAAGACTTAAATCTTCATCTTTATATTTAACGTCTATCGCTTCAAGATTGGCGATGATATCTTTAAAAACGGTCAAATACTTCGACACAGATCTGCTTCTGCCAATTTGAGTGACAAAAGCCTACTTCACAAGTATCTTGTTGGCCAGATCCTTAGTCATACAGATCTATTCCAGCTTTTGTCATAACGTAGCAGTGGTGGTCTTCTTTGTGACCTCTGAGAGAATATTATTAGAAAGATGAAGATGTATCTAAGAGAGAGCCTTACAATCTCTTCTTTGCTTCTCCTTGGCAGACCATGTAATAGGCATCTTGTCATTTCATAATAACACATCATCCAAATCGAGTTGTGCTAGAATAGCTGGTATCTTGATCTAGCATAGGAAAATCTTGTGTCTCGGTTAAGCAGCAGAAGATCATACTTCGTTGTTGTCATATCGAGAGTGTCCTAAATTTTATCTGGGCGAAGAACATAGCTCTGATACCACTTGTTAGGATCAAATACCACCTGTTATGAAATCGACAAGACAGGGCACGAAAGAAATGAAGAACAATCAAGAGCACGAGACATATATTTAACATGGAAAACCCTTTCATGTAAAAAAACAAGGCCACATGATCGGCAAAATCACTATATGAGGGGAAGTAATAAAATGCTCTTGGTGTATATGTGATTCTGCTACTTCTACCAGGTAGCTTGTAGAGGATATAAATAGTCTTAGAAACAAGAATGACAAATGAGAAAGGAACATAATCCTAGTTGGTAACAAAATGAGACTTATCAGAAACTCAAATAGTAACCTTCTCGTAGATGAGAACAGCACCCCACTTGGAGAGTCTCAGAAAATAAAGATGTAGAGATATGGTTGGAAGCGCCTCGAGTAGCCACGTCAGACGTGAGAACACACATATTAGAGCACCATGTTTGATGCAGGTTAGTATAGAGTCTATTACAAATTCGAAGATGATCCCAATGATAGCCCCCAATCAATTCACATTGCTTTCCTGATCGAATTCTTCAGGTAGTCAGAAACACTATCAGTGGTCTGACTTGACCAAATTTGAATCACAAAATATAACAGGTCTGACAGCCAAGATAGAACCAAAAAACGCAAACTTTGCAAAACTCAAACTTTCAACTCGTCAAACCTGGCAATGGTTCATCATCACAACATTTTAGACCCTCTCATATGATCCCTCATACATATATATACTATGGTATCAGGGCACTATGATCTAAAATAGATATTTTCCTTATGTATCATGTACGAAAAAATTTAGAATTTTTTGAATGTTGAGTTTAACTAGTTTAAATAAGTTTGAACTATAATTCGAATTGTAGTTTTCTTCTTTATGATATTTAATTGTAGGTATGTGTTATATAAATATATATAAATCACAAAGCATGTGATTTATTTTAGTATATTTTTCAAAGGTATGCATTTTATTTGAATTGTTATAGATGGGTATATATATATATCCTGAAACTGATATTTTTAAAAAAATATACCCGAATTTAGGTTGAATTCATGCATTTAAAATCATGGTGCCCTGACACCATAGTGTCCCATTTCGATGTCCGGAAAATGATTCCATACTCTTGGGAGTACGTACCCCCACTTGTCATATACCACTTAAATAAATAACTTATACCTCTTTATCTTTTTGAACATACTTAATAATGATTAGAAGATACCTCAAAGTGAGTTCCATAAAAAAATTTCATCAAAATCCATTTTTTATAGTATAATTTATGTATATACTCTTTTTACATATGAAGATATATATATATATAGCAAAATTAAAGGACTTCGATGAATTTTTTCAACCATGTTACATTGGAATGTCTTAGAATTAGTATTTAAATATGCCGAAAGTTGTATATAAGTATAACATATTCATTTAAGTGGTATATTAGAAGTGAGAGTATGTACTTTTCGGGAGTATAGAAAAGACTATATATATAAATATGTTATACTTATATACTACTTTCGGTATACTTAAATACTAATTCTAAAATACTCCAATATGACATAGTTGAATAGAATTATCAGGACCCTTTAATTTTGCTATATACATATTTTCATATGTAAGAGGAGTATATACATAAAGTATGCTATAAAAATAAAATTTGATGAAAATTTTCATATAACTTAGTTTAGAGTATCTTATAATCATTATTAGAGTATATTTAAAATGATAAAGAGATATAAAAACATCATTTAAATGGTATATAACAAATGGGAGTATATACATCTAGGAGTATAGAATCATTTTCTCTCTCGCGCGCACACACACACGTATTGCGAATATTCATTTGTTTACTTCAAAAGTGATTAGTATTATGGAACTCGGGCCTATAACATGAATCATCAACTAGTCCAATTAGGCTCTGTGCATATTAGCTTCTGCTTTTGGTTTTTTCACCTGGCTTCTCAAAGCGGTTTCTTCACTTATCTCATTCCCGTCTCGCTCTAAGGATAAGTCAGAGAATTATGGTCGCATTATGTACCCTATTTCTCTCGCTCCTGTCTCGCACATGCATCTCTCCCTCACATTGTACACCACTCACCCCTTCTTCTAAAAACCATTTCTTTCAACCACTACTATTTATTTTCAGCCAAAAACTTTCAGCCACAGCTAAAAGTCATCAACAGAAGTCAATACGAATGCCCCCTAGCCTTGCATTGTTGATCGTTGTGTGACTAGTGGCATCACTCCACATTGGCCAACTCGGTTTTTATAAGTAGTGAACATAACTCAGTTGGGAACATTTTATACACTTTGACATGGTATTGCCTACTTTGGTTTACGGTAGGGACATGCATGTTCAGCTGATTCCGATAATGGGTTTGTTTTTTGGGTTGTGGCTGTGGTTTAGGCTTATAGCTGCGGTTTATGTGCTTTGGTCTTAGTACGAGCGTTCATGCGAAAGAACCAAAAGCCGATAAGCCGTTTCTAAAAGGTTATCCCGATAGCCCGCTTTGAAATACCGAGGAGAAACGGTTCCATTTATTTGTTATAAAAAGTTATAAATTATAACCCATAAATTAAAAAGAATAGGCCTAATAATTGTTCGTCGGTAGTACTCAACAAAGAGCATAGCTACAAATTGCTGAAAATGTCGTGTTTTGCGGCATTTGAAGCAGTGGGCGATGCCCGTGAACGGCTACACTTCCTGTGATGGAATAGCGTGTCGTTTTGGCCGCCCGCCGAACGGGTCGGATGGATAGATTAGGACGGGACGAAAATCCGGCGAAATGCACAAGTCGAGGCTCGAGCGTGATGTGGTTTCCGAATGGTTCTGAAAACGTTTGGAAAGGGACTCGTCGCCCAACAAATGCGCCCAAGTTGTCTGTACTTGGTGCACTGTGCAATTGGGGTCCGGATTTGCAGATAGTAGTACCCCAATTGGTTCCCGGTACATCGATGAGTCGATTTATACGATCCCTGTTGGTCCATGCCCATCGCGTTAAAGATTCTGTGTGATGGCCACAAATTAAGAGAGTGTACATCCGGCGGTATTTGTGTTCCTGTGGACACCATCCTGCAGGTAAGTAGGTCTAATCTGTCACCATCACATATAGACAGTGATAGTAAATATTTCCTTTTTCTACAAAATTGTTAGGGAATTCGAACGTTATAACTATAGCTTAAGGAGAGCGACACATGGTCCGTGCATTGCACAAACAGAGTAGTCACGAACAATACGTAGATCCATTGGTGGTCACGAACTGGGCAGTTTTATCTCAAAAAAACTTCATTTTACAACCTGTAACTATAGCTCCGGTTTGCTTTTCAAACCTTAATCGCAAAACCGTCTAAAACATAACCTTGAAGTATCAAAACCATTTAGAACATTACATCCAAAACGGTTTTGAATGATGTGGATGCCACATGCCTGCCACATCATGCAACACATCATCTAACAAACTGGTTGATTAAAAAGGATGAAGGGATCCACATGTCAGTCCCTCCCTATTCTTCTTCTTCTTCCTCTCTCATCTCCTCCTATAGCCACCAGCAATAGCCCTTCTCCAAGCTGCTGCTCCTCCCTACCTACTGCCGCCTCTGGCCACACCTTGCCCCTTCCATCCCCATCCCTACTCCACCCCTCCAACTCTATTCCTCCTTCCTCATCATGTTTGAAGCCAACAACTACCTCCACGCGCTCACTGCTACTCGTGCTCTGTCGGGGCAATCTCGTGGGATATAATGAGGGCATATGTGTGTTAGAAGTAGGGATGACAATTGTACTTGTTTACCCATATATCCGTGGGTAAATACCCTAGCGGAGTCGGGTATGGGATATTTTCTTTATCCACGGGTATGGAAATGGGGGAACACTCTACCCGTCGGGTAAACAGGCACAGGTATTGGTAAGTTCCACTCGTACCCGCCCCGCCCGTTTACCCGCGATATAGATTGACAGGTGGCACAGTCATAGCAATATCTCTAATTACTATTGATTGTTATAAACTTTTGCATATGTGTAATTGCTATTGATTGTTATAAACTTTTTGGATAGCTATTATATTTCCTAGCAACAACTATTGCTTATATGTACCTGTCATTAGTTCAACTCTTAGATGGTGACTCTCAGTTCACGAGTAAACGGGTATGCCCACGGGCAACGGGTACCCGCGGGCGACGGGTATGGGCGAGGTTTTTCACCCGTCGTCCTTCGCAGGTATACTCGTGGGCATAAATCAGAGTCGCGGGTACGTGTATGGGCGAGCACTACCCGTACCCACCACGCCTGATAGCGCTAAAAAATTTTAGCGTTAGTCGCCTCACCCGAGCACCAGCCACCAATCCTTTCTCAGAGTCCCAACTGCACACTGGTCACTCCACCCCATCATGCGTCACCTTGTGTATCCTGCACTAGTCTCATTTTCCGTTATCTACTTACTGTCCTCTTGGATGAGTGCCATGTCAGTGCCATGTCGCCAAGTCATATTATTGTTAATGCATGGGACCTGTGTATCGCTGCAAGCGTGGGAGAAGCTGAGTTCAAGAACTCGTCTGCCCTCACATCCCTTCACTTCTTCTCTCATTTTTGATGAAGTCTGAGCTCTTCGTTGTTGGTTTCTTTGTTTGCTAGTGAATCGTCTGTGCTCCTACCACCAAGGAAGAATACCAGAGCTCTACCATTTGCCTAACCTTTGGTCCTGCCATAAAGGTGCCCTTTTATCATTGTGCACCCTCGCATTTTCATCGATTTTAGCCTCCCAAGTCTCTTATGATTTTTTCCTCTGTTTTCTTGGTGAATTTATTCACAAGTCTTGTAGTTATTGCAATAGACTTATTTGGTGTTTTCTGTGTTGTGCTAGATTATGACCAGACTACTAGATCTCTAGGAACCAGAGGAGGAAATCTCGAGGACTACTCTGTAGTGAGCAGCAAAGGTTATGAGTTGCAAGGTAAGTCACGAACCCTTGATCATGTTGAACACAGTAGTTGGGTATATTCTATATAGGATTACTTTCATATCCTTACATGAAAATGTCATGTGTTATCAATTACTTTCAATTAATCCTGCTTAGTTATGCTCCTCAATTTAACATGTGTTTATATTGCTATCCTTGATGCTTGTTCTATCTTAACATCTTTTGCAGCCATTAAGATTAGAATATTAGTCCTTCAACTGGTTTAGTATTGAATGAAATCAAAACTATAATAATTATTGTTGTTGTTGCCCGCCTTCACGAGTTGATGGGTCAGAGTGTGTTTCCAAGTGGCTCTCATGTTGGTGGAGTATGGTAAATTAAGTTGCATCACTTGCGTAGAGTGGTGTTATTGATTGTTATTGACCTTGGTGCGGTATGGTTGCTCCAATGATATAGTCTGTGGTGATTTATGCCATAAAAGTCAGTGGTCTCCATTCGACTAGTGGCAAGTGTGAAGTTTTTGTGCTAAGGGAGGACATACTTATCACCCAACCACATGATCACTCTGTCGGACCTAACTCGACTGCTGTAGTAGTTTAATGGGGTGACTCATAGGTAGGTTTGGTGTTGTCGATTTCACAGACCAATCTATGCCACAGTTTGACCCCTGGGAACGAGCAGACAAGTTACCCAAACCTAGGCCTGATCAGGACCACTGTTGAGAGAGGACCTTTATTTGTACTAGGCGACACTGGTGTCATGAATTAGTCATGAGTTAAGTTATCCTGACTCTAGCTAAGTCGTGGTATCCTATGGCTAAAGCTGGATACTCTCTGCTAAGGGGGAGATTTGGAACCATTCAAATATGTCGTACTCTCGGTAAATGGAGCTGTGTCAAGGGGTGATTCTCGAATTGATGCATGAAACTGTTGATATTATATTAGTCGGAATAGGTTTCTATTTGGTAAACTATCCTTGAATCCTTGCATTGCATTATGAAGATTACTAGTCGTGGCTTGTTGAGTACTTTTGTACTCATTCTTGCATATTTTGGTTTAGACCATGAGTACTATGAAGATGAAGTAGCCACGGGTAAAGGCTACATCATCATAGATGACTTCACATTTTAGGTCGTGCCTACACTAAAGTGTAGCCTGTGGAGTACTGGTCGGAGATCCTGAGTAGCCTGCACTTAGGGCCTCCGAGCGGTTTTGTATCCTTATAAAATTGCTTCCGACTACTAAGTCATATTCTTGTATCAAACTTTAGTTTACTAATGTATCCGTGAGTTGTGTTGTGTATTAACTCTATGTACGTGTGACTAAATCCTAGGCAGTCGTACGAGTGTGGGTCTGCTCCTCAGGTCACCATGGAGAGGTCTCCACAAAGATGACGAGAGATAAAGGAGGAAAATGGTCAATTTGTTGAGCTATGAGCACGGAAATCGAATTAACTTGGTAGATAGATTTAGAAATAGATGGAATATGATATGATGTGAAAAATTTGTGAAAACATCACCGGTGTGACAGGAACATGAAGGTGGGTTTTGGCTGGAATTCAGTGGAGACGGGCACAACACCCGGAGCAGCGTTGCATGCACACAGAGCAGAGCAGTCGCCGGGGCATGTTAGGGCGTCTCGAACAGCTGGCTATTTAGTTAGCTAGATCTGATGTGGCAAGGAAAAAGTAGGAGAGAGAGTAGTCACTAGCGACGAGCAAATAGCTGATCTATTTCACGTAGTCCAAGAACATGAGAGAGGAACATGTGGGTCCAACAGTATAAAATAGTCTTTGCTTTTGTCTCTCACCTCCACGTCAGCTGACTATATAGCTAGTACTAGCTATTACCATTGCGGACGCCCTTAGAAGGTCGCCGTCGTGACTGGAGTGAAGCTGCCCAGCGGCTAGCTAAGTTTGTTGCCCCAACAACAACTAGTACAGCATGTGGCTGCTAACTTCTCAGCATGCACGCATAAAATTTTGCCATTCCCAGCATCTTTTAAACTCGTATTTATAAAAATAGTTTTATATATATATATATACATAAGTATTAATAAAAATAGCATTTCTGTCGTCCGATCACCATATGACAGCACTCCAAAGGTGACACGTGACGTCTACCGTTCGGCCGGCAGGTGCCTACAGCCCAACCACTAGACAGCAGGCCACTTGTCGTCCACCCACAAAACAGTAGGTGATTATGCTGGCTTAATTACCTGTCTAATTCATAATTTATGTCATATTTTTAAAAATTTAAAATATAGTAAATGAGCTCAAAAATTGTAAAATTGTATACGCAACCTCCAAACATAACGTACTTCATCGCATAATTTTTTTGATAATTTTATCCACTCTAAATGTTGCTTAAAAATTTATATAATTTGGATATTTGTAGGGGTTATTACATATAGCAAACGAGCTCCAAAAATTACAAAATTTTATGTGAATCCTACCAACACAGTTGTAACATCCCAAATTTTTGCTAAAATAAAAATAATTAAATAAATAATTAAAATTGAAATAAAATAAAATTTAATTTAAAATAAGTATTTTTGTGCTTAAAGTTCAAAGTTGGATTTGCCTTGAATTTCTGTTTTTGAAAAAGCTGGATTTGAAAAGCATTTTAAGAAAAACCTTAAATAAAATGATATTTTGATTTTATATAAAAATCTTATGTCAAATTAAATATTTGGAGTTATTTGGATTTTATTTGGTTTCCTGGATTTTCTGGAGTTTAAAAATGTATTTTAAAATTTAAAAGTATTTTGAATATGAAAATTAAATACCAACATTAGTTGGAAATATTTGTATTAAGTCCAAAATGTGCCCAGGAGATTCTATGAATTTTTCTGGAAATTTTGGAGTTTATTTCATATTTTTCTGAGGCTTAATGTATTTTCTGGGCTTTTGTGAAAACCAAAATCAATTTCCAAAAAATTAAATAAAACCCCGTCCTTCTCCGGCCGCCACGTGGACGGCTTGGATCTCGCCACGCGGCCACCATCCGGCCGTCGCCTCCTCCCACCTTCCTCCCCTCCCCGCGCGCCACGTGTGCGCTTGGGATTTTGCCACGTCGCCCCGCGCGGTCTCATCTCTGCCGCCCACTCTCCCTCTCCCGATGGCCGCCACGTCGCACCCCTTCCCATCCGACCGTCGCCCGCGCCTCCCTCGCTCTCTCTCTCTCTGCCGAGCGGACCCCACCTGTCGACGCCCCTCTTCCCCCGCTCCCTCTCTCCTCTCTGCCCCGCGGACCCCACCCGGCAGCCTCCTTCCTCTCTCCTCTGCGCGCCCGCCGCGTGTCGCCGCCGTCCTCTCCGCCCTTCTTCCTCCCCGCGCCGCTAGCCGTTGCGCCCGCCGCCTGCTTCTTCCGGCCACCTCCCCTCTTCCTCGGCCACGCCCCCACTCCCGCTTGTGCGCCGCCCCTTCCGCAAGCCGCGCCCACCTCCCTCCCCACGACCCGCGCCCGCTTGGTCTCACTCGTCCGCAACGGCCGCCGCCCACCACCCACCTCCGGCGACGAATTCGCGCCGGCTCCACCTCCGCCCCGCTATAAAAGCCCCTCCCCGAGCACCTCCTCACCTCGCTCCACTCTCCGCTGCCCTCGGCTCCCCCTCTCTATCGCTCCAGAGCCCCCCGCAGCGTGCGCCCCCGCCTCCGCCACCGCCTCAGGCTCCGGCGAGCGATTGCCGCCGGCACAGGCCTTGTCGCGCCTCGCCGTCCCACCGCCGTCTTCGCGAAGCTCGCGCGACACCCCGCCGCCGCCGCCGCGCACTCTCCGCCGCCGGAGCTCCTCGCCGCCGCCGCCGAAAGCCGCCGCCGCTCGCCTCGCCGCCGGCTCAACTCCGGCCGCCCGTGAAAAACCCGCCCACCATCGCACTCCCGTGCGCCTCTCCCTTTCCCGCCTCGCCGCGCGCCGCTCACCGGCGAGCCTCGGCCCAAATCCTCCGGCGGCCTAGCCACGCCGGCGGTGGCGCTGACGTGGGTGCCGCGTGTCCGCCCGGTGGCGCCACCTCGGCCCCTCTCTCCCCGTCGGCTGCCACGCCACCACCCTGCACCTTAGCGCCTCCCCTCGGCCGTGAGCCCGGTCCATGAACCAGGGGCCCCACATGTCAGCCCCTCCCTCTCTTTTCCAATACAAAAATAAATCGGCCGAAATTCAGAAATTCCCTGGCTGACGCAATGCTGACGCCATAAACCCATTTTCCTTTATAAAAATAATTCCAAAAATCCTGATTTTCTATTTTCTCTCTTTTCAAACTTCTCGGAGCCCGTTCTCCTCCGTTCTAACTCCGATTTGACCCATTCAAATTTCTAAATTCATCAAAAATTCTCCTCTATCCATTTCTAGCCTCAACTCAAATTTTTGAGTTCAATTTGAATTTGATTTGAATTTATTTGAATTTGGTGGGTTATTTTCACGTGTAGACTTCGACGATTCGGGAAATTTCTTCGACGAAGATTCAAGCCAGTTTGAAGAGCAAGGCAAGTCACCCTCCTTGATCATGTTGATCCCAGATTTTCAAATAAAATTATGTTGATTTAAATTATATTGCATGCATATTTCTATTCAAAGTATTTCAATTCAGTTTTAAATTTAGTTATTGCCTACTTGTTAATTTCTCCATTGAATTTGAATTCCTCAATACCTTGTCACCTTAGAATCAAACTCTAGTTAATACATTGGTGTTGGCTAGAGGAATTTATATAAAATGCTTAGACTGTTTAGATATAATATTTGTTTTGGGATATCTTTCACATAAAATGATGACCCTGTTTACATAAAATGATATGTACTCTTGACTTGGTGAGTCAAGGAGGTTTATGGAATTATTTTGAAAACAAAATATCAAACTGGTTTAGACTTAGGCAATTGGTTAGAGTGGTGGGTGCAGGCATGCCCTGTTGGTTGGAGCCGCAGTGGTTGACTGTCGTGCACGGGGGTATGTGGTTGGGCCTGAGTCAATTAAGGACCGGTCTATGAGCTACTGTTGCAAAGCCCTAATCGTACTACCACATGGCTGGTATGGGACAGCCCTGGCTGAATAATTTGTGAAGTCCCAACCTGAGCCGAGTTGTAGGTTGAAAGTGAGCGTGGTTGGTGCCATGTGAAGTCTCACTTGGGCGAGCGTGGTTAAGCCATGAGAAGTCTCGTCTAGGCTCAAGAGGGGGTCCCGGTCTGGTGGATTCCTTACTGGGGTGAAACCTTAGAGTTGGCTTGGCCAGGTTGAAGGCTTTGCATTGTAAAGGTCTTGTCACGACTCTCCACCGCACACCTAAGGAAGTGTGTAATCTAGTGGTACAAAGGGATGATCGTGTCTTGTGTGTAAAGCTGTACAACCTCTGCAGAGTGTATAATCTATCCTGGATAGCCGTGCTCACGGTCATGGGCATGCTGAGTAAAAGTTTTTCATGGATTAGATTTTGATTTTCAAAATGTTTTTGAAAACCTTGCAGATGGATGGAATCCGTGAGAGATTGAAATCTGGTGAATGGATGGAATTCATCAGAGTGGTGCAGTGAAAGCGTGTGGATGGATGGAATCCATACGTGAGCTTTTGGAAAAGATGGTCCGGGTGGGATGCCCGTGGTTAGGTTGGTGTTTGGTCGGAGCCGGCACTGACGGTATTACTTTCTACTACAAGTATTGTTTTTATCTACTGTATTAAATTCAGCAATTTCAATCTATCTACTGTATTTCTTAAATGCTGTTTTATGCAAACTAACCCTATAAGCCTTCCATTGGAGCCTTTATCATTATGTTGCATTTTCCCGGGTGACTTGCGGAGTACAAGTTTGTACTCACCTTGCTTTTTCCACACAGAGGAAGATGATGTCGACTACCGTGAAGATCTGGACGAGTAGGCCGCGTCTTACTATCGTTTGCCTGTGAACAGGCTTGGGCTTCGCTATTTATCCATTTGCTTCCGCAGTTATTTCCTTTATTTATTTGCCAATGGGCGTTGATGTAAGACTTGGCCATAAGGCCGTACCTTTTATTTAATATAATCAGTCATTTGTGCTTAGTATATATCTTTGTTATTACTGTGTGCACTAGCTGATCCTGGACTAGTGCGATTTACACAGAGGATCCAGGAGTCGTTACTCCGAGTTCCGACAACAGTTGATCTAATTGTATAATTTTTTTAGAAATTTTATGTGCTTTGAATTTGCTATGCTAATTCATGATAATTTAATCATAATTAGTGATGTGCGAGGAGGGATGTCCCCCTTGGTGCTGCCTCCTTTGCTGGCAGAAATGTCAGTCTGTCTATACTGTAGGAGGGGGACAATATGGATAGACTAACATTTCTGAGGGCAATGGGGGAGCACAAGGGGGGACATCCCTTATCGCATATCGCTAATTATAATTAAATTAACACAAATTAATATGACAAATTTGGAGCACATAAAATTTCTAAAAAATTACACAATTAGGTCAACTGTGTTGGGAGGCCTCACATAAAATTTTATAATTTTTGGAGCTCGTTTACTATATGTAATAACTCTTATAAATATCGAAATTGTACGATTTTTTTAGCAACATTGAAAGTGGATAAAATTATCAAAAAATTACACAATGAATTATGTTGTATCAGAAGGCTGCCATAAAATTTTGTAATTTTTGAGCACATTTGGTATATTTAAAGCTTCAAAAATATGGTATAAAATTACGAATTTAAGTAGATAATTAAGCTAGCTAATTAGCTGGCTTAATCACCTGCCATTTTGTGGGTGGACAGCAGGTGGTCTGCCGCTTGCCGATCGGACGGCAGGCACCACGTGTCACCTCTGGAGCGTTGCCACCCGGTGACCGGACCAAAAACGCTATTTTTATCAATACCATGTTCATACAGCTATTTTGTAAATACAAGTTCAAAATACAATATATATGCCAAAAATTATGCATTCATAGATCTGTAGCTAACTATCAATCATATCCTATACACGTACTCACATACATACATCAAAATGGGAGTTGTTGGCGGCAAGAAACCATGGGTGGTGGACGTAGAGATGATGCTCACGGAAGTCGACGTGTCAGTTGAGCAATGGCGAAGTCAGGATGGAAATAGAGGGTAGGCTCAAAACCTCAAAGGACTAAGCTAGATTGATACAACATAGTATTTTACTTTTGTGCAATTCAAATCCAATATGTGAATAGAAGATAAACAAAGCAATATGTGAATAGAAGATAAACAAAGCTAGATTGATACAAGCGTAGTATTTTACTTTTGATCCATTTGTGATTTTTGCACACTATGAATGGTAAAAAAAAATATGTTCGATTCGCAATAATATTTTACGATCATTGTATATTGTTGTAGTGCAAGAAATTTCATGAAAAATTTTGTGAGGACAACTGGGATAGGAACGATTACTAAGTACGAAGGAAAGTGATATTGAGCTTGCGAAGAATTGAATGCGAAAAGACGATGAGATTTGATGTTGTAATTAAAATAAACTTCATAATAACATGGGAATAACACGGCGCACAGGATTTGGTTACGTGCATAAGAAACAGTATCATGCATGATGCAACGAATTGAAGTACTCCTACGATACATATGCGTCTTCTTGGCATGAAAATAAATTGGACATTCAGGGGACTAGTGTGAAACGGCCCGACCTACTGCGTGGACCGGAGCCATTTTTCCTTCCTTGCGAGTTCGGCGTTGAAATCCTCGGATGCCTCTTTGGCCTTGGCTGCCATTTCCCTTTTTCTCGCGCTCCCTTTCGCATGCCTCGAGATGAGATTTCGTCTCCCGACGTATACACTCGGTTTGCTCGTCGTTGCGGTGCTCCTCCTCCTGGATCTCACATGCCCTTTTGGCATTCCACTCTAGTCGAGAGTCCACTGGTCATGTAGCACCTCCATGCAGTCAAAATAGCATGAAAATTCTTGAACATAAATATTTAATGAGTTGTCCATATATGACAACAACTATCACATGTAGAAGTGAAAAAAAACTACTAAGAACCATGGTTTGCACAAAGATCAGTCTTCAACAATCCTCCACAAGGTATAGTTCGACAAAATTTTGCAGGCTCAGTATCACTGAAACATATTAGCACATTTTATTACACGGTTCATACAAAGGTGCATACATGTTTTACAGCATATAGCAGTTGTATGGAGCTTGCTAGCGCACAGAATATATGCCTTCAAATTTATGAAAGAAAATTTTTTGTAAGACCAACTTTACCCCTCTATATGAGCAACATGGAATAGATTAACTCAAGTGGCCATAGCTAACAAATTCAGAAATTTTTAGTAGGAAATGCATCAACTCAAGTTTAACAATTGAATTATAGAGAACCAAAATAAAAACAGTGTTGTTCTGGTTGCAGAATGACATCACTTCTACAGGCACTACAAAACTAATTAATTAGTTTCATGTCTTCCCCGCTACTAAGTGATAGCATCTTGAAACGGTAGATAAATCACACAAGCCACCAATGTCACCCAAGAAACAGCAATCCATGCATGATCGCAAACCAAGGTAGAAGATTTGAGCAGGTATTGGTAAAAAACCAAAATAGCTTAAATGGATTTCCTAAAGCAACAAAACAGATTGAGGTTTCCCTGAACGAAGCAACCAGCATTCACTAGAAGTCTGGAACTGCATCCAGGGACGCTCAGATATGCCAGTGATATGAGTCTACAGCTGTCAAGGATGCTACTCACCATTCACATTTATGCAAACCTACAATATATCGTATTCATGAATTCGATCACACCTAAAAGCCTCAAAGACAAGTATCATACCATTAAATGGGCATGATGCACAAAATCGATAGTACCAATCTGTAGATAGAAAATGACAGGCATTTCCTCCCCCAAAAGCACAAGATAAATAAATTACCCGAGATCTACTCCGAACATTCTGTTTCAGTGACAACCATGTCTCCTCCGTCCAACATTTCCAATCCAATCCACATCTAATTCATCATAACAGACATGCAAGAAGGACATACGAAGTTACGAACCATAAGGTGCCGTGGTGGAATTCAACAGGCTGCACACACCGCAGCAGAAAAGAACTAAATAAGTTTACCTTAACCTCTTGCTCTCTCAGCTGTCGGCTCGCTCAATCTACCACTCCATTGGTTCGCCTCCCTGTGCCTCCAATCCAATCCCCTATTGGCCCGACCGGTCAGCTGCCTCCACAGCGCTAGCTCGCCTCCCCACAACCCCGCCGATCACCGGACGGCATGACCCCACCCGACTGGCCAGATCTAGCTTGGCCCGCCACCCTACCGTGCTGGCTGTGGGCTGCCCACTACCACCTTCTACTATTCCTCTGGCTTGAACCACCGCACAACCAACCGTCGCAATGCTAGGGGGTGGGGGTTGAGGGTGGGCTAAAGCCTGACGAAGCTCACCCGGTGGCGTTGCCCTTGGGTGGAGGTGTCGCGGTGGCAGTGGCATTGCACCTGCTCCAGTGCGTGGATTGGCTGCTTGACGAGTTCATCACCGTTGTGGAGGACGCGGCAAAGCAACTGGAGCCTAGAGGGTGCATACCTAGACCTCGGAGGTGAGTGGCGTGGTGGCACCGAGGCGAGGGACCCCATCTTCAGCCCACACTGCATGATACACATGGTGTAGTACATCCGGCGTGACATGCTCATGCTTGAGAGTCCGAAACCAGCTACCACTGTTCATGCTCGAGAGGCCTGTCTCTATCAAGAACATATTTGATTTTTTTCTTTTCATAGTCACTGACGTGTGGGCCCACTACCGGGTGGAAAAAGTCAAGCCAGTAAAGAACCAATTTATTGCCATGTGAGAAAGCCACTCACATGTAGGTCCCATGTCGAGGCGAAACCAGACTAAAATGGGTCGAGAGGATCAATTGAATTAGTTTTGGTAGTTGAGGGCTGTGTTTCATTTAGTTTTGGAGTTGAGAGTTGAAAATCGAATCGAGGATGTAGTTCGAGGTTAAAAATGGAGTTTTTCTTTCTATCTTTGTTTTGTGCAAAACAGATTTGACACAGACAATACGAACTGAGTTCAGAATCTACAAAGTAATTTTAACAGTGGAGGCAACAAAATTAGTCATTTCATTTGAAAAAGAGTGAAATTAAGGCAATCTCTGGTGGCCGAAGTGCATTAAGAAAGGGAACTAGAGTCTTTCTACAATGATGGTAGCCTGGAACAGAAATCAGCCATTGGGCCACCGGACTAAGCCCTAATTAGAGAAACCCATAGCCAAACCGAACACAAGGCCGAGTTATGGCCTCAACACAGACACGGTTTAAACCCAGTGCAAGACTGGTACCACGCGTAAATTTCATACTAGCATCCTCTCAAAGAAAAAACCTTACCAACAAAGTGTCTAGCGACGATCAACAGGGCGTCAGCCTAATTCCAAGTCCTAGTCTATTTATAAGGTTACTAGTTTTTTACTACTAAAAGGTGACCGGATTTTGTTAAGTATAAGTCATATTTTTAAGAGATAATTGAATCTATGCTACTGAATAGCGTCCGTTTCTACAAAATACTACTAAAACACTTTTTTTATTATATACCATTGAATTACACTGAAATTCAATTATATATCATTGCCATCAGTTAGAGTACGTTTGCCCATAGAAAAAGATGATTTTGCCCTCAGTTCAAATCTGTCCCTATGATAAAAATTAAATATAGGGCAAATTGGCTTAGCCAAAAAAATATTGAAGTTTTTTTGGTCTGTCATTGGAGCAGTATAAAACTCGAATAAAAACTTTCTTGAACTAACCCTTCCATTTTTTTTCTATTTTTGAAATTTTACACCAAAATCAACCTATTTGAGCTATTTTTTAAACCGGGACAAATTCACTACAGAAAAGTAAAAAAATCATAATTTTAAAAATCTATGTGACATCTTAGGAGCATGTGAGAATTTTTCCAGAATTTTTAGATCTCATTTATTCTTTGTTTGTAAATAGTAGCCTTTATTAGCATTTAAATTAAAAATCTGAAAATTTTCTTTGAACAGTGCCTTGAAAATTTTTTCCTAGATCACTGACATATTGAACAAAACCCCTGTGAATTTTAATAACTGTTTAAGGTTGTTTGCTATTTTAAATAAATTAGGTCTTCCATCTTTTAGTAGGGGCATTTTGGTCTTTTTAGAATATAACGGTCTTCCCTAACAGTCAACTAATGGCAGTGGCATATAATTGAATTTTGCTGTAATTAAGTGGCATATAATAGAGAGAGTGTTTTTAATGGTATTTTATAGAAACGGACGCTATTCAGCGGCATAGAATCAATTATCTCTATTTTTAACTATTGATTCGAATCAAATACTCACATCTGTTAAAACTAATCCAATGGTTAGGAAACTTATACTAAAAAGAATCAGGCAATTTACAAGCAAGGCCGTTTCTTTTGTGCTCGAGAATAGAACTTCTTGATCCCTACTAGTTGCATTGAAGATCTTGTTGTTCCTTTCCTCGCCATCAAAGGACCCATGTATTCTTTCCTATTAACCAAGTGAATATGTGCATTTTTTTAGTTAAGATTAAAAGATATGGTTTTGATAGCTTTCAAATATACTAGCTCTGATTGCAAATATAGGCCAACCTAGAATTTGTGCTGGTTAAATATTTTTAGGTTTGATCATCAATATGTAAAAAATTACCTAGATTGACAACATGAAAATTGGTATTACTACATACATCATGAAATATACTTTCATAATTTATATTTATTTTTATTTTACTATATAGAAATGAGTAAATTTTATAAAACCACACTATCATGGGCAAAACTATCACAAAACTACACTTTTAAGCATTGTCGTCATATCCAACGGGCTTGATAGGTTGGTCCCACTTGCCATTCTCACAAGACTATCCCTTTTCTGTTTACTAATATGGAGGTAGTTGCCATGCTGGATAAAACACATCAGCATGACTACATGGCATGGTAAGTTTTACCAGAAGGCAAGTTAGTTATTTATAGGTGGTGATTTGAGGCAAAATTTCATTGTACTTGGATGGGTCCTTCTACTTAGTCATGTAGTAATTGATGCTGATGTGTTAGCTCTTATCTAACATGACAACTACTAGTGATTGTGTTAGGCTCATTGGATACGATGACAATGCTTAGAAATGTGGTTTTTGTGAAAAGTTATGCAAAGAAAAGTGTGGTTCTCTGAAATTGATCATAAAAAAAGGTGGTTTGTAATAGTTTTACCAAAGTTAGTGTGGTTTTGTGAAATTTACTCTATAGAAATTGATGGTTATAATTTTATGTTACACCCTGATACCCCTTCTTATGCATAGTAGCCCTAGGATCGAATCCAAGTTTATGAGGTAGGCACAAGCGTGCATGGTATCAAGATCGAAGAAAATGAATTTCGTAGAGAGAACCAAAATAACGACATTCAAGCAACTACGACGAGAGAGAAAAGATTTGGTGAAACTGATCATAAATTCCTTAAGCGCATCTTCAAAAGAGTACAAGCGATTATCGCTCACTCACAAGTCTCTCGAATCTTTTAGGACCCTCGGATCCTTTTCCTATACAAGAATCTAGTGTTAAAAAATATCATAGTCTCTTATGCTCTCATGTGCCCTCTACTTTTGATGAGTAGGCTTAATTACTATATTGCTTGGTTGCTTCTCCATGGTCACCCCCATGATTTATATAGTCCCTTCTAGCTCTTCTCCAATTTAGAGTAGGAATCTTAATCCAAATAGGAGTAAGAGTATTAATCCTAATAGGATTCATCTAGGATTCTTCGTAGCACACTTTTCTAAATTCTAAAATACTACGATATGAGTCACACTCTAACTCAACAATCTCCACCTTGACTCTTATCTATTGAAGTCATTATACTCCTCTAAGAACTTGCTCCAAGTTGACTCCATATTTGTTTCCTCCCACCTTTAGGAGTGCCTTCACCATAGGGGCTCATGCATATCACCGCAACGTGCATGTCAGTGTCTAGGCTAGCCTACTAGGACCCTCCACTTGAGAGCTCATTCATTGTATAGTTTGATTAACCGCACCTTCTATTCCTACAGCCTTCAATGCCATAGGTTTGTATAGCCTCTGAGCTTCATTGGCTCACCGGTACCGCATGGTTGGTCCCACCAAATTTTCCTCCTTTCAACAACTCGCACCTTTGCCTTTGTGTCTGCTAGATTTTGCAACCATCTTTGCAATTCCACACATAAGTATAGATGAGATCTAAGTACCTACTGTTGATAATACAGTTTTCTTCTCTTGACCAGGATTTTTATCATACCTCATATTGATTTCTCTACATTTAAGATTTCCCTTTAATTGGTATCCTCTATTACTCTAAATACTTTACATGATTACTTGTCCTTTGCAAGTAACTCGTATAACTCCACCTCGAAGTGATACATCACAACATTCAAGTTCAAGAGACCTCATAGATATTAGATTCTTCTTTAAACCAGGAACATGCCAAACTCCTGGTAATGTGCGATATTCCCTATCATACGTCTCGAATGTAACCATTCCCACCTCAGTAATTGCATACTTCTTGCAATCTGCTAAGTGAACAGTTCTATGTACCAGGTGTAGAGATAATTCGTCAAACATCTCCCTCGTCGAACATATATGAAAGTAACAATTTGAATCTAATATCTATCTATGAGAAGTACCTGTTGAATGACTAGTATGTCCGAATCATCCTTTGGTATAGTCGCTGAGCATGCACCCTTTATTTACTTCAAACTCGAACAATATTTTATCATGTAACCTTTCTCGCCACATAGATCACATACACATATGCCCTAGGTCTTGCCATTCTTCTTTCTGTGACTTATGCTTCTGTCTGTAATGCCTACTGTAGTCAATGTTTGATCACTTGAGGATGAAGATTCTGATGGCTTTTTCAAAAACTCTGCTTCTAATAGATATGCAGTTGCCTCATTGAAGTTGAGAGTGGTTTTTCTGATAATAATATTCATCATCAATTGCTCCCATGATGATGTTGAGTTGATGCTAGTATGACGACTTTATCGTTCTCTTTAGTTTTCTCATCCACACTAGTTAGCTATATAATAAACTTGTTGAAGATATTGAGATGGTCAATAAACCGTGTACCTTCTTCTATGTGCAACATGTACAGTTGTGGCTTTAGCACCCACCGGTTTATCAGTGACTTTGTCATATACAATTCTTGTAAGTCCTTCCATAATTTCTTTGGCTAATACTCCTTAATCACCGAGTACTTTACCTCATCGGAAAGACATAAACGGTTTGTACTGACAACATTCTGCTCCATCATATTCCCATCTTCATCGAACATCTTTTCTGTTTTGTCTTCTTCAAGAGCATGGATTAGCCCCTGCTAGACCAGAACAACCTTTAGCACGTGTAGCCACACGCTGAAATTTCCTCCACCGTCAAATTTCTCTATTTGCTTTCACGTCATCGATATTGGTCTTGATTTTGTACCACCTGACGCTTTATTGACCTTCTCACAAATAAGATTAATATGGTTTTGGTTCTGATATCACTTCTTATACTCTAATACCCCTTCTTATGCACAGCAGGCCCTGGATCGGATCAGAGTTTGTGAAATATGATACGAGTGTGCATAGTATCAAAAACAAAGAAGATAAATTTTAGAGAGAGCTAAAATAATGACTTTGAAGTAACCATGACGAGAGATAAAAGATTCGGTGAAGCCGACCACAAATTTTTTAAGCATAACCTCAAAAGAGTAAAAGGAATTGTTGCTCACTCATAACCCTCTTGAATCTTTTAGAACATTCAGATCCTTACCCTATACAAGAATCTAGTGCTAAAGAATATCCTAACCTCTAATCCACTATGCGTCCTTTGCTTTGGATGAGTATACTTGATTACTATGGTGCTTGGTTGCTTTTCAATAGTCACCCTATGGTTTATATAGTTTGTCCTAGCCCTTCTACAATTTAGAGTGGGAATTCTAATTTAAATAGAAGTATGAGTTTTAATTTTAGTAAAATTTATCTAGAACTTTTTATAGTACACCTAGGGGTGAAAACGGGTTGGGTTAATCCCGACCGATCCGGCACCGAATCCGATTGGTACCGAATCCGACTAGTACCGAATCCGGAGAAAAAAATATGGGTTAGGATATGGTAACAGCAATATCCGTCCGAATCCGAATATCCGTCCGAATCCGATACATCTTCAAGTTTGATTTCAGGTTAGTGCTGCTATTTGACGTTTCATTTTCTTTTGCAATGGTAAAATAAAAGCTTCCACATCAGCTATTAAATAGTAACATCAAGTCAGTGCGTCCTACTCCATTTACTGCACTGTATGCATTCCTTACAAACAAGTAGGGGTGCAAACGAAATGGGTTAATCCCGACCGATCCGACACCGAATCCGATTGGTACCGAATCCGGAGAAAAAATATGGGTTAGGATATGGTAACAACAATATCCGTCCGAATCCGATCCGTTTTCACCCCTAAGTACACCTTTCTAAATCCTAAGACACGAGAATAGAAGACACACCCTAACAACACTTTATGTATGTGAAGGATCGAGAATTCAGTTCACCTCAACTTCTGTTTGCCTGCTAAATACCGTACGTGATTCCAGGTACAGAGATTTGGCAATGCTAACGTTTTTAATAATGAAAGCCACTACAATTTTTTTTCCAATTTGATAGGGTCAGTAAAGGCATATCTATGTTGCTGTATTGTAGATACGTCTTGGCTGGTGTGGATATATATTTGACTTCCTGAATCTATTTTAGTGATAATATCTATTTGTTGGTGTGGATATATATTTGACTTCCTGAATCTATTTTAGTGATAATATCTATGTGTCTGTTCTTTTACAGATGATAGCAGCATTAACCTTCCCTGTAACATGCGGTTCGGCTGGCATTCTTGATCGCAAATAATTTTCAGGAATGTGCGAAAAAACCCTTGTCCAAGGTTCAAAATCGTGACAGTAGTTGCGTTTGCTAGTTGCTTGGAGAAAAATACAGAGGGACCAATGTAACATCATATACTTAGACAACTTAAGAAGAGAGATAGTTTAGTGTTATATTACTATTTGGATGGTAAAACAAACTGTTTTTTTTTGGCAATTTTTCTATGAGGGGAACCATGGCCCTCTGTGGCCTGGAGAAGCTCCACTCCTGGAGATTTGCCTTGCAGTTCAGTTGTCTCGAGAAAACAGATACGATTTGCATGCAGTGGCACGCCCTGCACGGCAGCGCGCAGCACAGTGTTCGCCAGCGCCGACCAGCTGCGGACGCGTCCAACCCATCGTCAGCTGTCGGGTCTGCGCGTGCGAACGCTCCGTGCGGTTCCACGCCGTCCCGTTGGGCCGTGCGCGAGGAAACTTCCGGCCGAACGGCGGCAGCAGCTAGTAGACCAGGTGTACTACGACGAGCGTGTTTCAAGAGGAGAGAATGCTCATCGTCACCTGTGCAGAATTTGCGGGCAAATCCTCTTGAGCTGTCGAGTTCTTACGTGTGACACCGGGCGTGCGATCTCTCGATCCTTCAGTTGATCATTTGCACCCTTGAACTACATACAAGAAAAGCAGAGGGCATAGATGCAGTGGAAGCAAAGCAACAGTACCGATCGTAGTAATGTCTGTAGATGGCTTGGGCTTCGACTTTTGATTTTACTTTATAAATAGTTAATAATTTATAGAGAAATACTTATATATAATTTTAAATAATATAAATAAAATTATTATAATGTTACTATAATTAATTGATTGATCTAACTAGATATAAGATACTTTCCAAGATATAGGAACAGGGCCTACACTTCCCTTTGCTTTGCTCTGAGTCGACAGTCCACACCATAGCTGGCTCGTGTCAGACCAGACGGATGCCAGCCAGAGAGATGATGTGCACTATATTAATTGTACTCAGCGCACAACGCAGCCATTCCGCGTGCGGTCAACCGACCACGGGCCACCCGCTTCAGTATATCATTTTTAATTGGGGATCTTTATCATATACCCTCTCTTGAATTGGGGATTTCAGGATTTACCTTCTCACCTCAATGACATATGAGGTCATCATAAGTCACTAACACGTGGGTCAGGACGGTAAATCCTAAATTTCCATCTATGAGGAGTGTATATGATGAATAAATCCTTTTAATTGTGACTTACATTTTTTAAATTATTATGAGAGAAAATATAAAGTAATAGAAACCCATTTCAATTAATATAAATAAAATTGCTATAGTATATATTATAATTAACTTATAAATCTCACTTTAAAAATACTTTATTTAAAAACTAGTTCCTATAAAAAATAATTTTTAAAAACTAAAAAAATCCTCAATGTCATTATCTCCATCACATAAAAAGCCCAGCACTACAAATACCACCTTGCCGCCACTTCATGCGTCTCACACCCACTGCCATCTCCATCTCCGAAGCTTAATCAGCCATGGCCGCCTCCGTTTCGGCAAGGATCTTCTTGCTAGCCATCGCTCTCCAGCTCGTTGCCCTGCTGCCTTGCCGTGCTGGCGCGGCGCTGTCGGCCAAGTACTACGACAGGACGTGCCCCGGCGTGCAGTCCGTCGTGCGGTTGGTCATGGCGCAGGCCGTGGCCGCGGAGCCCCGCATGGGCGCCTCCGTCCTCCGCCTCTTCTTCCACGACTGCTTCGTCAACGGCTGCGACGGTTCCGTCCTCCTCGACGACGCGCCGGGGCTCACGGGCGAGAAGGGCGCCGGCCCGAACCTCAACTCCGTGCGCGGCTTCGAGGTCGTCGACATGATCAAGGGGCGGGTCGAGGCGGCGTGCAAAGCCACCGTGTCCTGCGCCGACGTCCTCGCGCTGGCCTCCCGCGACGCCGTGAGCCTCCTCGGCGGGCCGACGTGGAACGTGAAGCTGGGCAGGAAGGACGCGCGCACGGCGAGCCAGGCCGCCGCCAACGCCAACCTCCCGGGCCCCGGGTCCAACCTCGCGTCGCTGCTCGCGTCGTTCGCGGCCAAGGGGCTCTCGGCGCGGGACATGACGGCGCTGTCCGGCGCGCACACGGTGGGGCGCGCGCGGTGCCAGACGTTCCGCGGCCGCGTCAACGGTGGGGACGCCAACGTGAACGCCACCTTCGCCGCGCAGCTCCGGCAGGCGTGCCCTGCCGGCACCGGCGTCGGGGACGGCAGCCTTGCGCCGCTGGACGCGGAGACGCCGGACGCGTTCGACAACGGCTACTTCCGGGGGCTCGCGCAGCAGCGCGGGCTGCTGCACTCGGACCAGGAGCTGTTCGGCGGCGGGTCGCAGGACGCGCTGGTGCGCAAGTACGCCGGCAATGCGGCCACGTTCGCCAGCGACTTCGCCAAGGCGATGGTGAAGATGGGCGACCTCGCGCCGGCGGCCGGGACACCGGTGGAGACCAGGCTCAACTGCCGGAAGCCCAACTAGTTAGCTATATAGGTTGCATCATTAGCACGTAAACATGTATAGTACATGCAAAAGGACACAAGATCACATAGGATTTGACCATTCTATACTGTTCGTTTGTAACTTATTTGTTGATAACTTGATACATGCAGACATCCAGTACAAAAATGTGTAATCAGTGATCACGTAAAGACAGGTAGTTGTTGCTTGTTCCTCGCAAGGAAAAAGAACGTACTCGTAGTTCATACTTGTACAGGAACACACGTTTGGAACGAAGGATTATTCGTTGTTGTCATGTAGGCGTTGAATTATGTAGGATTTTTTTTTTCCTTTGATGTCATTTGGATCCTAGGTAACTAGGAATGCTTTTAACAAATTCATAGGAAGCTTTTCTTTCGTACGCTTCTCAGAGGATTTCAAACACCTCGTTCCATTTTATTCTCTCCCCTTCTCTGTATTCAAGAAACATTTTCCCTCAAATTTTTTACTGTGCATACAGACATCTCTCTTGAACCGTTCCAGCATTTGCAATCTAAGGTCATCTTCCAAAGCATTGTGCCTTTTGTCTTTTAACAGGAGTAACACTATATTAACTGATACTTTTTTCTAAAATATTTAATTAAAGAAAAAAATAAAAAAACATCGTTATAAGTATTGTGCCTTTTGTCTTTTAACTGAAATGATATTGTATCAATTGATAGCTTTTCTAAAATATTTAATTAAGAAGATAAAGAGAAAATAAAAAAATAAAAAACATCGTTATATTTTTATGATAATATAAAAAGAAAAACTATTTTTAAAAACTAATATTCTAAACAGCTCCTTCGCTCGCCGTTTGAAACAGGCGTATCACCAGATTTTATATAGTTTGAAGGAACACGTTTTTGTGGCTGTAGTACTCCTGAAGAATGTTCTTTAATGTTTCTGAATGTTTTGAAGTGTTGGAGATCGATACGGCAGCGCCGCGTGATGATGCAGCGCCGCGTACTGGAGCATGGTGACAGCAGTGTGCAACAGTTCACCGACAGCTCATGTCGGCCACTCGGTGCGACGGAAGAGGCGGCACGTCGCACCCGCCGCGCCGCTCATGGGCCATGGCCCATAGGATAAAAGCGCGTGAAATTTCACGATAAGATAAAAAAGAAATGGAAGGCGGGTATACTGATGGGCCAAAGCCCAATAGATGACAAAGGCCATTTTGCTAGTATTTTCCCTCCCCAGTCATCCCTTTACTTTCGAGAAGTTGCTACGGCTGAAAAAAAAAACAAGATAAAAATCAAGATGATGTCTAAGGAGTTCTTGAATGCTTTGTTCCTAAATAATACTCAAAATTTGATTCTCCAGATCTAGATCTAATGGATGTAATCAATTTGCCTCTTTTCATCTTATTCAAGTACTATTTTGTCAAGGAGTACTTCATTATTTAAACTCAATTATTTAGACGTTAGATGCATATCCACTTCCTTCACTAGTTTGCTCATTAGTCATTAGTATGTGATGTGATACTTTAAGGAACGTTTCAATACATATTATACTTTTATGCATGGCCTTTTTACATCAATTATATACTTGTTTTACACAAATCAAATTATTAAAAAAATGATGTGATATATTGTAGAAAAGATGAACAAAATAAACTTAAGGAAAATAACAAAGACTCCACTTGCTCGTTTATGATGTGGCTCCTAACGACACTAAAAAAATTGATTGCTCTTTTATCACATTGTTAAACGGGAGAAAAAAACACAAAGTCAAAATCATAAAACACAATATGGATCACAAAGTAACATCGATGTATAAAAAAAATGAGAAATCCCTGTTTCAATGCATGCGCTCTTTGGTTCGTCAAAGCGCACACCCCAACGAGCCATTGGATCGGGGAGCAGGTCATCTGGAACGCCCACCCCGGGGAGCATGCCGCGTTGATGGTTGAAGGTTGCATGCATGCAAGGCTGGCTAATACCAGTAAAGGGATGCTAGGCCCCACTCCTTTGTTTACATAATGACGTCGATGGTATGAATGCTGCTTCGATGGAACTCCCATGGCCCCCGTGCTACCAAATAGTCATGAACGTATGTGCATGTTGCATGTCAATAATGGGACACTTGTTGTATCTGCTAAGATAATTAATTACCTGTAGTATATATAAGTTACATGCCTAATGAACCTTGTAGATCAAGTGGCAACCTAATCATGGATAAATTATTAGTGCACATGCATATATGTAATAATAGTTCTTTTGTTTAAAAATTATTATAAAAAATATGCCTCCTCCGTAACATACTCCAATGCCAAATTTGCTTTCGAAATTATCGTGAATTTACTCTTAGAATTATACTGAGTTGCTCTCAAACTTATATTGAATTTGCTTTTCAAACTTATTCTAGAATTGCTTTTGAATTTTATATTGATTTGCTCTCAAAATTATCTTAAGTTTTGCTTTAAAAATATCTTGAATTTTGCTCTCGAAATTATGCTGCCTTTTGCTCTAAAACTTATCTTGAATTTTGCTCTATGAATTATTCTGATTTGCTCTCAAACTTATATCGATTTGTTCTAACTATTATTTTGAATTTGCTTTGAAATTTATATTTATTTGCTCTCAAGATGATGTTGACTTTGCTTTTGAGCTATCTCGAATTTTCTTGCATATGTTATTTTTTGCTTACTGTATAAGTGTGCCTTGGGGTAGGGTACGGGTGTGCGTTGGATGAATGGAGTGTTGGTAAGAAGAGACGTGTCTCTAAGCTATTTTGTTGTTTAGCTCTTTATGGCATATGTGTGCGCAATGACCAACGGACACGCGGCTAGTCTGTAATCGCCTTCTAAAAACTTTTGAGTGTTCACAAACGGAAAAAACATTCTAGTACTGTCTAACAAATTTCAAGAATCAATGAGCATACTGCGTGCAGAACAGTGCTTATCCCTCAAAGCTAGCTTTGTAGGCACAAGCTCCAGCAAACCGCGATTTATCACCTGATATTCATTTGCACAGGGCAAGCAAGTCCATGAAAGGCAGACCAATATATAATTTTTATTCCCTTGAAATTCTTCTCTTGTCATCGTTCTTGTAGGGAAAAAACACGAAAAGCTTCACAAGTTCTACATCGATCGACCACTTCGTTTCTTTCCTGTTCTTGCATACGGCGTAGCCAATAATCGATGTCTTCAATTAAGCACAGCGTGCCCTTCCATGTCCGTAGATGAACCTCGCGTCATCCTCCGTGTACACGTGCGTCTCATTCAACAGCCTGCAATTTTTTTGAAAGAAAAGAGAGATTTATTTCGCGATATATTCAGTTACGATGTATTTTGAGTTGTTCAACAGCTTCAGCTTAAAGCCGCCGGAAAGAACGGGGGCACCGGGAACTTACGACTGGCAGACGCTTTTGTTGAGAGTGGTGGAAGAGATGAGGGACTCCCCGCTAAGGTACACCAGCTCCCCATCGATCCGGTCCTTGATCCTCTCGTTGATTTGTTGGGCAGTGAGGCTAAATGGATGATCCGACGCCTGCATGTTGGGAAGAAGAACACATCACGTCTATATAATAAAACTAGCTAGAAAGAAAATTTGTACTTTTCAGTCCCAGATTAAGCAAGATCCCTACCATGACCCAGCCCCAGGTGTCAGCAAAGGATGGCACATGAGCAGTATATGCTTTGACATCTGTGATCAAGATCAGGCATGCATATACGCAGTTAGGGCAGATTGTCCTCCCATAAAAAAACAACACAAGAATTTGCCGTATTCGTAAGAACTAGAGTATGTACTCACACTTGAAGACATGCCTAAGGGTGTTGTAGATGGACGAGAAGACCTCCTTGTGGGTGAGAACACCGGCTGGCCCAGCCTATCACACAGAATCATTAACAGGTAAAGAAAAAGAAGAAAAAAAGATGTTGCATGATATTGATCTGCGAAAAAAAACTGATTACATAGAAGAGAGCAGAAGAATGCTTTTTTTTACCTGTGTGACGAAGATGCCGCGGTCGTTGAGCTTGGGCTTGAGTATGTGCTCGTAGAATGACTTGGTGTAGAGCTGGTAGCAGGGGCCTCCCTCCACAGGGTCTGCAAGGTCTCCCACTATCACATCGAACTTCTCCCGGCTCTTCTCCAGCTCAGCCCTGCAGCATTGCCACATATTAATTACATCATTAGTATCTATACAGTGATCAATAGATTACCCTTCAAAACAGTAGATTAACCGAGGAAGTATATTCCAAAGTCCAAACTAATTCCATCTTGAGCTAGCATGCATGAACAGGGAGGGAGTGACATGTGAGGTAACTGTGTTTGTACCTGGCGTCGTTGATGATGAGGCAGAGCTTGTCGCTGGCGAACGCGTCCCAGTTGACGGTCAGGTACGTCCGGCAAAAGTCCACCACCTCCTGCTCGATCATCGTGAGCATGCGTGTTCAGACATAGAACACGAACAAAGCTTAAGAACCTACGGTGTGATTTGTATACGCAGTACGAACCTCGTCTATGTCGCACATGACCACCCGTTGGACGGTTTTATGCCTCAGTACTTCCCTTGCTGCGGAGCCCTCACCACCCCCCATAATGAACACTGTCTTTGGGCTGTGCAATTATTTCACCGGGAAGACGCATGCATGCATCAGTGATCAGTCAAGATGGACAGCAAAGTTAGACAAAGTCGAAATCCCAATCTAGCACTCCGTTGAGTGGACCACAGCAAATGGAAATAAAATTAGCAGAGCATAGTTCTATGTTATTGCAAGATTAGCAACAGAAATCCGAAGTAAATGGGAATCAAACATGCAAGAGTTGCTCAAAGGAAATATCCCTCACTTTGGGTGGAAGAGAAGGGGAGGGTGTATCAAGGACTCGTGGTAGATGAACTCATCCACCTCCGTGCTCTGCATCTTCCCGTCTATTATCAAAGCCTAATGAAAACAGAAACGACATCATGTCCAAATCAAACATGCATACATGCTACTGTAGACTGTGGTACTAGTTACACAAAGATAAACAAGAACAGAAATGGATGCATATATACAACATACCTTCCCAAAATGCTTTGTATCAATAAGAGCTATCTCCTGGTACTTGCTTGCCCCCCGGTGCAGCACACTTGCAAGCACAAAAATGGATCAGTCTTAGTAGAAAAAAAAAATCATTCGATAGGCCAATAGCTCAACAGTTACGATCGATAATTGTCGTGCGAGATGTCACAAGTTCAGTTGTCATGTGTAGCTCAGTTCAGTTGCATAGCTTAAAATTTGCTAAAAAGAGGTAGTGTGTACTAAACTGTTCAAGACATATTTTACAAGATATGGATCAGGAGTAATTTCAGCGGTTTGGCTTTCTTTCTTTTATCAGTTCCACTTTTGTGGCAGCAAGAAGATGGACATGTATATCCAGTTCGCCGAATTTAGTACTCTAGTAGAAATTGGGGTTCCTATATATCCTTTCACCACAGACTACATAAAAAAAAGTTCAGTCAAAGAAAAAAAAGGGTCCCAAGCTAATTTTTTAAAAGAGGAACAACTAAATTACAAGCGAGCGATATCTGCTCTGTTATTGGCTATGCGATATATATGCGCACGCACGCCATGCGTGCATGTGCATTTTACCTGTTCAACGCGTAGCAGAGCTTGAGGTCGTCGTCGATCTCCTCCTCGTACCACTTGCTCTCCTCTGCCCTCTGCTGCTGCTGCTGCTTCGTCATGGCGGCCCTGTCATACCCATTCGTCTCAAACCCGTTCATCTCGCGAACTATACCTTCCTGCACAGCCCCGACCATCCTGTCCCAAACGGTTCGAAGACGGCGTACAAGACACCTGATCTACGAGCAGACGGCAATGCAACAAGATCAAGAGCAAGGGGCGATAAATGTAGCTATGGCTAGTCCAACTAGCTCTGCACTGTGGGTGTAGAAGCAAATTGCCGACGATGTCTAGACGCCAATATATAGGGCACGTACGCCAGTGTGGGTGCATGTAGCTGTGGAGGAAGCGGACAGGCGCCGAGAAAACAAATCCGCGGAAAGATCGAATGGAGCGCGCGCACAGAGGGCGAAGCAGAAACCGCATAATGCTAATGCAGCATGGCACCGCAGCAATGCGGCATGATGGCGACGGCAGTAGATCCTCTGCAGTAGGCCGCACAGCTCCTTTCCTGACCTGCTCCTGCTTGTACATTGGATAATTGACAAACCCCGGCCCCCGGTCCTAATTCCTTCCTTTTAGCACAGCGCAATGCTGTCTGTGTATCGCCGAGAATCATCATGCCACTGCACCTCGATCTGCGTCGTGTAGAGCACAGAGATTGTACACATATATGCTAATTGTACACGTATATGCTGACTGTACATAGATATGCTGACTTTTAAGCGGGAGGCACATGCAGTGCAGGTCGCAGAGGATCACAAGCAGAAATGCATTGCAATCCAGTTTGGGAGTGGGGGTCGGCACGCGGGCATGAGCACCAGGCCAAGTGCTGCGTGCTAACCTGCGTAGAAAAGAACAGCGAGGAATGGAGGCCTAAGAAAAAAAAAAACTAAAGAGCGGTATATCGTTTCACTCAAAGACAATGGTGTAGTTTCTTATTGTTTGATCTCTCTCATTTTCGCTCTCTCAATCTCTCTCTTACTCATGCCGACGGAGGGTTGCCACCACCGGATCCATCGTCTCCAGTCCTGGTGCCGCCATGTATCGCCATCCTCAACCATGGTGCTGTCGGATCCGATCGTCCTCCGGCGGGGCCAAGGTTGACCGGCTGCTTGAGCTCTAGCCTCGATGGTATGGCCCTTGCTCCAGTGCTTTAGCTCTCTCTCCTACCTTCTCGAGCTCCAGCCACCGATGGGTTCACGCCTTCGAATGTAGAGGAAGGCTGGAGAGGCGGTAGTCCGGCTGAAGAATCTAGCCTTACCATATTTGTCAATGGTGAATTTTGATAATTGATAAGAACTATTTGTGGAATTAACATTTTTCTTGTGTTTGTGAAAAAAAGGTTAGATTCTATTATGACAGATGACTTGTGGATGGTATCATGTGTTGATCATCGTCAAGTAAAAATTTAGGATGGAAGATGGCTTCATGAGTTGAAAACCATAAAAAAGAGAATGCACCATGTGTTGATGTATATCAAGATCCCGAAGAAGAGATGATCATGAGTTGATCAAAATCTCGAAGAGGAAATGGTCATGTGTTAATCATCAAGTTAACAGAAGACCCATTATGTATTGATGGATAGCAGGTGAAGGATGCATTATGAGTTGATGCATATCAAGATAAGAACCTAAACTTGAAGTAAGGATGCTCATCATCAAGGTTCAAGAGGATGCGCAAGACAAAATTATAACTAGCTAGGCAAAGGATGTGCTACTAGTTTTTTACCGGTCTTATTATTTGGTTGGAAAATCGGATTTCTAGTATAAGATTGCCATACTATTAAAAGGGGTAATATCTAATATTTTGAGTCTCATCATGTGTTAATAGCTCAATCTCTCTTGCTCTTGTTCTCTATGGCATGATACTAATATTTGTGAATGTGTTTTGTAAATGGTTGTAGCTCATACATAATCTTCGTGACATGTAACTAGAGTTTTGCAAATAGTTGAAGTCCATGTTTCCTATTCCTTGTGGCATGAGGTTTATATTTGTGAATGTGTTTTATAAATAGTTGAAGCTCATGCACAATCTTTGTGGCATGTGACTTAAATTTGTGAATGTATTTTGTAAATAGTTTAAATCCATGTACCTAAATCTTGTGTCATGATTCTAAAAGTATGTGAATGTGTTCTGCAAATTGTTGAGAATTATGGGGTGATCCTTGTGTGCATGGTACTATAATTTACGAATATGTCTTGTAAATTTATTGAAGTATATGCACTCTTGTCTTTACTGAAAAATGGTGTCTAGTAATACCGGTCTGTGCTTGGTGGTATGACCGGGGCAGTCAGATCGGCTCTGTGTGAGCGATCAGACTGGCGTCCAATAATACTAGCCTATGCACAGCAGTATGGTTGTCGCAGACAGACTGGCTCTGTGTGAGCGACCATACCGGCCTCTGATTTATCGGCTTATATGGTGCGGTACAAATGGCTTTTATGGTACTATCCAGCATTTTTTTGCTGGTAGGTATTTTTAAGAGAGTGCCAATTTCTGGTTTGAAATCATATAGTATGATCGGCCTTCATGGCGGTTTGATCGGACCCAACAATATGACCGCGCCCTGTGAAGGTGGTACTAACATCAGCGCCTGTAACAACTAGTTTTCTAGCCATTGCAAGGTTGCAATTGTACCAATTCTTGCATGGCAGTACTATTGGATGTTTGCTGATTTTGGCCCAATTGTGGGTTATAAATTTCCCCTTGGCCAGTTGGAAGAGGGTTGCTGCTCATATTGGCTATGTTTCTACACCCATTTCCATTCTCCTGAGCAAGTGTACAACTCTCTACTCAATTGTACATGTGTTGTACATTATGAGCAAGGTGAGAGATAGAAGTAAGGGGTTTAACTTATTACTCTTAGAAGTTGATGACTTCTAGATGGCTGGGGAGGTGTTGTGCCTAGCAATCTTCTCAAAGAAGCTTGTGAAAAGGACCAAAATATTGTAAACGTTGGAGCTTACCTCCCCGAGGGGAAAGAGCTACCACTAGTTGATTTGAGGTACTTGGCTTAATTTGTGGAGCCAATCCAATTTGTTTGGACTTATCTCAACGTGAATTAGAGAAAACTAGCAAATTTCTGAACATCACGGTAAAACATCGCGTGTCAATTGTGGTTTGCTTTTTTGAGCTCAATTTACTTGCAATGTATATTCATACAAATTAAATTGATTATTTGTCACCCTAGGACTACAAAGCTTGACCTAGAATTAGGATATTGGTGCACTTAAATGAACTTAATTGATTTATATCTTAATTGTGTAAAACCGATTTGATTTATGCTTTTGCATTATGAACTTAGTTTTAGCCAAAGAAAATTTTTAAAAACGCCTATTCATCCTCAGTCTAATCTGCCTCGTCATCCCTACAAGTAGTATCAGAGTTAGTTTCTCATTTATTAGGTTTTACCGCTTAGAGAGTAAAGGATGACGACTATAGAGGTTGTGTACCCCGGTACGGTTCTACATTTTGATGGCACAAATTATGCATATTGAAAGGTTAGATTGTCTATTTTTAAATGCCATGTATCCTCAAATATGAAGAATTGTTGATGAAGGTTTTGCTACTCCTATTGATCCACTACATCTAACTCAAAGGGAAGCGCAAAACTCACAAGGCGATGCTCAAGCCTTAAATGCTCACTTTAGTACCTTAAACAAGGATGCGTTTAATAGAGTAAGCAATCTTAAAAATGCTCATGCTGTTTGGATGACATTTATAGATATTCATGAGGAAAAATCCGCAGTCAAGGAAGCTAAATTATATAGATTGAGGATAAAATATGAGAACTTTACTATATTATCTCATGATAAAATCAATAAGATATATATTAGGTTCAACAACATAGTAAATGATCTCAAAGCTCTATCTTATGAACTAACCAATATTGATATTGTGCGTAAGATGTTTAGAGCTCTACCCAAAAAATATGAGACATTGGTAACTCTATTTCTCAACTACTCTGATTTACCAAGAATGACTCCTACCAATCTCTTGGGTAATCTCATTACCAATAAGATGTACAAAAATGATAAATTGGAGATCAAGGAGGTAGCCTCGTCATCAAGCATGAAAATTCATGCATTCAAGGGCAAGCATGAATCAAATGATGATGAAACCGAGTGTGGACATGAGGACACCGATAAACAAATGACCACTCATGAGAAAAATAAAGAAAATCATGAAGAGACGTGGCTCACAAGGTGATGACTCAAGAAAAATCGCATCCTCCTAGACAAAGCACAACAAGACTATCACATTCTTTGAATGTTAAGAAAATGACACATTGCCTCAAAGTGTCCATACAAGAAAAAGGATGATGAGCCTAAGTCATCATCAAGAAGGAAGAAAGATGGCAAAAGAAGGCATTTTATCGGGTTTGCCATCAAGGAGGATCCGTCAACAACTCTAACAAATAATGAGGCTCTATCATTATATGACATATCCACATGTTTCATGGCAAAAAGTCATGATGAGGTAGATGATAATGAGTCCTCTTATAATGAGTTTATGGATATGCTTGAAGACTTGAATGAGTATCTTGGGAAGGGGAAGACTAAGTATAAAATTTTTAAGAAAGAGCATATTGCTCTTCAAAGTGACTATAATATGCTAAAGGGTGAGCATGAGACTCTTTC
Source organism: Dendrocalamus sinicus (assembly GCA_036346575.1). Lineage (NCBI taxonomy): Eukaryota > Viridiplantae > Streptophyta > Magnoliopsida > Poales > Poaceae > Dendrocalamus > Dendrocalamus sinicus. Next base: position 9,098,383 of record CM070644.1, read on the forward strand.
TCAAGGATCTTACCAAGTCAAATGTGGATATAAGCATCACATGTAATTTACTAGATGATTTGCCATGTGTAGTTCCTAACTCTTGTATTTCATCTAAGGTTAGTATATCCACATCTTGTAATGATTTGATTGATATGCCTTATTGCTCAAATGAAAGTGCTTATATTTCCTCTATACATTATGAGACTAACCTTGTAGATAAATAAAGAGCACAAGGATTAAGTCACCAAGTTGAACCTTGACATGAAGAAATGTTATAAAGGTAAGGTCTCTCGTGACAATTTTGAGCAAGCAACCATTTGCAAAACTAACATTTTTCTTGAGTTGTGAAAAATGTTAGGTTCCATGATGATGGATGACTTGTGGATGGTATCATATGTTGATTATCATCAAGTCAAAATTTGGGATGGAAGATTGCTTCATGAGTTGAAGGCCATCAAGAAGAGAATACATCATGTATTGATAAACATCAAGATACCTAAGAGGAGATGATCATGTATTGATCATCAAGTCAAGAAAAGAATCATCATGTATTGATGGAGGGCAAGTGAAGGATGTATTATCGGTTGATGTATATTAAAACAAGGATCCGGACTTGAAGTGAGGATGTTCATCATTAAGCTTCAAGAGGATACGCAAGACAAATATATAACTAGCTAGGCTAAGTGTGTTTCTAGTCTTTTATCGTTTTTGGTATTTGGTTGAAAGACTGGATTGCTAATATAGGATTGCCATACTATTAAGGGGGGTCATATCTAGTAGTTTGAGTCTCATCATATGTTGATAGCCCAGTCTCACTTGCTCTAACTCTCCATGGCATGACACTAGTATTTGCGAATGTGTTTTGTAAATGGTTATAGCTCATGCATAATCTTTGTAACATGTGCCTAGAGTCTGTAAATGTGTTCTACAAATGGTTGAAGTCTATGTTTCCTACTCCTTGTGACATGAGGCTTAGATTTGAGAATGTGTTTTGTAAATAGTTGAAGTTCATGCATAATCCTTATGGTATGTGACTTAGATTTGTGAATATGTTTTGAAGATGGTTTAAGTCCATGTACTTAAATCTTGTGTCATGATTCTAATTGTAAATATATTTTACAACTTGTTGAGAATCATAGGGTAATCCTTATGTGCATGGTATTATAATTTAAGAATGTGTCTTACAAATTTATTGAACTATATACACTCTTATCTCTGCTAGAAAATACAAGTCGATATGATTGGTCTGTGCATGACGGGATGACCAGGGTGGTCAGATCGGCTTTGTGTGAGTGATCAGATCGGTGTTCGATAATACCGGCCTGTGCATGGTGGTATGACCGTGGCAGTCAAACTGACTTTGTGTGAGCAATAACACTAGCCTCCAGCTGTGCCGGCTTATGTGGTGTAATACATTGGCTTTGCGGTACTATTGTGTATTTTTTGTCGATAGGTATTTTCAAGAGAGCGCCAACTTCTGATTTCAAATCATGCGGAACAATCGGCCTTCATGGCGGTTTGACCGGACCTAGTGGTATGACCACGAACTATGAGGGCGGTACGACCGTAAGCACCTATAACATCTTGTTTTCTAGCCGTTACAAGGTCACGGTAGTACTAGTTCTTGCATGGCGGTACTACCAGATTTTAATAATTTCAGTCCAACGGCTAGTTTTTGAGGTGTGGGTTATAAATACCCCTGGTCGGTTGGGAGAAGGTTGTTGCTCATATTGGCTATGTTTCTACACTTATTTCCATTCTCTTGAGTAAGTGTGTGGCTCTTCACTCAATTGTGCACGTGTTGCATCTTGCGAGTAAGGAGAGAGATATCTAGTTGCATGTGTTATATCTAGAGGTGGATTTTGTATCCACATTGAGCCTGTGAATTCGTTGCATGTTGTGATTATCAAGCAAGAGGCTTAACTTATTATTCTTAGAGGTTGCCGACTCTAGATGGCCGTAGAGGCATTGTGCTTGGTGATCTTTTCAAAGAAGCTTGTAAGAAGGGCTAGAGTGTTGTGAAGGTTGAAGCTCATCTAACCGGAGGGAAAAGAGCTATCGCTGGTGGAATTGAGGTGCTTGGCTTAATTCGTGGAGCCGGTCCAATTTGTTTTGGCTTACTTCAATATGGATTAGAGAAAATCGGTAAGTTTATGAAAACCACGATAAAACATCACGTGTTACTTGTGGTTTGCTTGTTGAGCTTAATTTACTTACTTGCAATTTATATTCATAGAAATTGAATTGATCGATGTTACCCTAAGATTGCAAAACTTGACATAGAATTAGAGTGTTAGTACATTTAGGTGAACCTAGTTGATTTTGGTCTTAATTGTACAAAATCGATTTAATTTATGCTTCTGTATTATAAATTCATTTTTACCCAAAGAAAAGTTAAAAATGCCTATTCACCCTTTCCTCTAATCGTACTCCTTGTCCCTACACTGGCGTGGGTGGCGACGGAGGAGGGCATGTCGAGGCGGTGACGCTCTGAATATTACGTTGGGCGGGGCGGCGGTGGCGGCGGAGAGAGGCACAGTAGCATAGCGAGGCGGTGAGGCCACCGTGTGCACCAGTGGGGCATGAGGGCATGGGGGGAGGTGGTGGAGGGGTGCGGAGTTGTAGTTGGCACCGGAGAAGAAGGTAGGGAGGGGAAACAACAGAAGAGGAGGGAGAGGAAGGGGAGGTGAAATTTGCTGAAACTTAGTGAAGGTCTATAACGTTAGGAATATTTTCAACGGTATACCATCCTATAGCAACTCCCTCAGAAAAGGGCACACTACTACAAAATAAGCTATACTGGACGTCTCATCACAGACGGTTCATGTGGAGCCGCCTGTGCTTTGATTATTACAGACGGTTCATGGCTATAACCATCTCTGAAACTATCACAGACAGTTAAGATTAAAAGCCGTCCGTGATATACACATTATCACAGATGATTTTTAATTAGAACCGTCTATGAAACTATCACAGACGGTTTGTATAACAAACCATCTCTGATATGTGCATTATCACTGACGGTTCGTATAACAAACCATCTCTGATAATGACACATCACCGATCCATGGCATATCCCCCAGGATTTTGATCTTACCCGTCCATTCTTTCAACATCAGATGGCAGACACCTATTTCTCCCACTGCTTGGCCCTTATTAATTACTCCCCATCTACCTTTCCACCGGTAGTCACAGGTGAGTTCATCCACTATGTAGCTTCCTGCATCCTCCCCTTGACGACGCTGACTATCACCGTGAGCTAACGCTTCCGTTGTGACACCACGGTCGACTGCATAACATACTCTTGTCGTAAGTGTCATAAGAGTGTCTTATGCAGTCTCATCGTCGTGCCACAAAGGTGGTGCTACCGCCACCTCTCCATTGCCGGTGATATCCAGTCGCTATCCGATGCATCTAGCTTGTTCCTCGATGACGCCAACTACTGTCGTGAGCTAGCACCTTCGTTGTGACATTACGATCGACTGCATAACACACTCTTGTCGTAAGTATCGTAAGAGTGTCTTCTGCAATCTCACCGTCGTGCTACAAAGGTGGTGCTACCACCGCCTCTCCATTTCCAGTGATATCCTGCTGCCATCCGATGCATCCAGCTTGTTCCTCGACGACGCCAACTACTGCCGTGAGCTAGCACCTCCGTTGTGACACCACGGTCGACTATACAACACACTCTTGTTGTAGTGTCGTAAGAGTGTCTTGTGTAGTTTTACCGTCGTGCCACAAAGGTGGCGCTACCGTCGCCTCTCCATTGCCAGTGATATCCGACTGCCATCTGATGCATCCAGCTTCCATATTGTTATTAGGATCTCTGCTTCTTATATATTTTTGCCATGTTAAAGAGTTGGGTTCATTATCTTGTTATGCTGTAATGGTGGATTCTAATCTTAATGGAAATGGATTATGTTTGTTGTGTTTGCCATTGTATTTGCTTATTTTCAAAAGGTATAGGTATAGAATGAACTATCACAGATGATTTGTCCTATAAACCGTCTACGAAGGACTACCATAGACAGTTCTATATACCAACCGTTTGTGATACTTACCAATCACAGACAGTTGGTAACTAAAACCGTCTGTGATATGTGAGTATCACAGACGGGTTTTGGTTTGAGCCGTCTGTGATAGTTTTCTTCACAGACGGTTCTAGTTACAAATCGTCTGTGTTGTTTTTATTACAGACGGCTCATAAACCGTCTGTGATAACTTCCAATTATCACCGATACATAAATACAAATGGTTCAGAAAATCGTTTGTGATAATAGTTTCGAACTGTTTGTGATGATCCTTTTTATAGTAGTGGCACTCGAAATGTTCCCTTTAGATTTAACAATGGGGCAATGAATCAAGACGCACGGGTTCGCACGCTTATGTAACAGGAAGTGCACGGGGTGGTGATGACCGGTGAGAGGATTGGATCTACTAGCTACCTAAATTCATGCTCATCTTTATCTCCATATCGAGGCATGTAAAATTGTCGACCATCAATTTATTTCTAAGCAAGTCTCTTCAGAGACTTCCGATAAACTTGGAACAACCTATTTCAAAACGAAGAATAGTGCACGGTATAGAAATGCCTCGAGCATTTCCAGTATTTGGTAGTATCACGTGACCGGTTAGTTACCGCTGATTTTTCAATCACTACTCAAAACCCCATGTTATCGGATGCGCAACTATACATCCTCAAGTGCATCTTGTTATAAATAATGCTATGCTCAATGTGGCTTGTAAGCCATGACTTTTGTTTTTTATGTTTTAGCCGCTGCTAGCTTTTTTTGAGTAATTAAATTTAAAAAATGAAAAATAAAAAGTTATATCACAAAAAACAATACAAAAGAATAAGAGGACAAGATAAAAAAAGCTCAAAAAACAAAATATACAAAATTAAGAAGTCAGAAGTTAAAATTGTTTGGAGCTGAGCCTAAGATTATATAACATTCCAATAGACACATGCCAAATTGCTCAGTGAGAAGACACTAGCTCCCTATGTACCCCATAATCTCGTGCCAAGGAAAAAAAAGAAAGAAAGAAAGAAAAGAAAAGTGAAATCACATAGCCGTTTATTGCCCACATTGGAAGAACCAAGCTTGGGGCACAGCACTTATGACTTAACCCCTCTCCACTGGCTCCACTGCCACTAAGACCTTCTGACCTGACCTTGTTATCTCTTTAATAATAGCCACCATTAACCCCCAATCAGGTCAAAGCCTTTTCCCTTGGCATCATGATGGTGAGTCACCCCAACCAAAACAAACCACACTGAGTGCTTCGTAGTAAAACAAATCCAATTATGATCATCTTTTCATTATTTATCAAGCACATAGTAATATTTGACCAAAACAAAAATGCATGAGTTAGAGACAGGCAAGATTTCGATCCGCTAAAACCCTATTATGGCTTTACACATGTACAATCCATCGGAGGAGTAAGTGTCGACCCTGGATAGACCGCCATGAAAGCTGAAGAAGGCGACAATCCGATTTATTTTGGTATTCGATCGTAAAACCATCGAACCTTAATTTGTAACGTCTGTGCTTGTTTTCACCTAGGGTTGGGTTCGATTGGGCTTAGATTTTTTTTTTGACTTTTATCCTTTACGACAGCAACTCGTTTTCAAATGGTACTTCTTTTTAAAATATATTAAGATATATTAACAAAATTATAGTACTATAAAAGTATTTTTAACGATAATTTAATGATATCATTTTTGTATAACTAATTTAGATAATTTTAAATATATTGGTAATGAAATTTTAGAAAGATTAACAATATGGACTCTAGAAAATACTAATTATTACTACCAGTGCCTAGATGCAAGATCCAAAATCTAGCAGCTAGTGACAAGAGATTAGTTATGTGTGGGCTGCCCCTCGAGGGAACGCCAGAATGATCACGCCCTCACCTCGTGTCGACGGCGTGTCGCCTTGCTGTGCCAGATGGCATCAATGGCCGTGCCACTCGGCGCATTATGGGTCGCCTTTTCGACCGTGCATAATTGTGGGGGGACTGGACGAAGAAAATCTAGCGTGGTGCGGTGCTCTTCATTCGCCTCTGGGTCAAAGTACCGAAACCAACAGCCTATCCTTTCGATTGCTTGTCTCGTAGCATAATGGCAGGTGAGCACGTCCGTGCTTTTGGAATGGTGATTACCTGCAGAAGCTACTCGCCTTTTCTTCCAATTTTTATTGCATTTTTCTATGAAGATTTGCAGGCACTGGCCAATCCAGGTCCTGCGTCATGGGCTCACTCGTTGTGCCTTGCCTGTCAGGTTCTTTTCTTTTTGTTCTGATGATGGGCACTAGCTCGCACTGGGCTATGATGCGAAGCTACCACGAGCCCAATTGCCGAAGCAATGGTCAAATTGCAATTGGAAAGGGGAACTAATTATGAGAGCGTTCCTGGAAAAAAAAATCTAGCTAGTCCCTCCTTTTAGAAAATAAATTGTATTGCTTGCAAAATGGGGGAAGGACAAAGGAGTTAAGTTATACCATGTAAAAACTTGCACAGGAATGTGCCTGCCGAAAACATCACAAAAAAACTTGCTTTGCCTGCCTCTTGTACTGTTTGGCCGAGTTTCAACTTATAGGCATACGGGATCGAAGACCAGATCAGCTACAATTACTATTGTAACGGCACAATAGCGATCTCTGGCGCAATCTATTTCGATGGCTTGGACTGTCTGCTACAGTGCTCGCCGAACATTACCTTCTGCAATTTTGCTACAATTTTCCAGCTGTGGTGCTGGGGAATCTAAGCCTTATATATTTTGGACCCTGCAACTGCACCGAATCCATGTGTGCACCTCAAAGCTAAAGCTAGAACAAACATGTCGAACTGCTTATTAGGTTTATTATGCATATATAGTTCTGTACGTTTGGAGCTCCAGATAAACTTAAGCTAGCGAAAAGCAGCTTAAAATGATGCGGATCGATACCTCAAATAAATCCAGCTAAAACATAAGATTTACAACACGAGCAATACATACAGGTCATTCGATCAAAGAACGAAAATTAACTTGGGTGGAAGGTGGTGAGAGATGGATGGGTTCACAAGCTTGAATAGCCATGAACGACGTAATTTGGATCGAACAAGGTAGAAAAGGCTCCAATTCGTGCCACTATACTACGTAGGACAGTGACTTCCATACGCGCACGGCGCACCACGGGCACGCCCAGAAAGCCACATCGCCGCTCCGCAGAGAGGGAGGGAAACAATGGTCCAAATTGCTCGATGTCGGCATGCGCCGCGCGCGCGCGAGGATTGGTCGAGGCGCATCACCAACTTGGGGGGACGCAGCACGTTGCGAGCTTCCCGCCCCATGCGCATGCACGCACCAGACGCTTTAATCGGCACCGCCGCCGCATACCTACCTGCGTGGTATGTATCCTGCATACTTACGGCACTAGCACGCGAACTTCCGGCGTGAGTCATCCCATTAGGCCCCGCTTGGAGCGAAGGAGTTCACAGTGGAATTCGCATCCTCCTCGCACGACAGTGGAGCACCGAGCAAAAGGATCATTAGCAGCGAATGCTCTCCCTGCCTGTATACCGATGATCTCTTTGGACATGTAGCGCTGGCGAATCTAGAGTTCTAGCCATGTAGATTTTGTGCCGCAGCTAAGAGATATCACGGATCAACGAAAAGCTACGGAGAAGAAAGGACTTATTTGCCATCTAGCTCGCTAGAGTTCGGCGCTGAAATGCTACTTGTAGGACTGCTAACAGTCCGACAAAATCAACTGCAGAGTACAAAAGCAAACCGCAAAAGAAGCGAAGGCTCTGCATTTTTCGTTCCGCATGCAAGAACTATCCGCAATCTTACATTGACCTCGATTCGATGTAATATAAATTGTGAAACAATACTACCGTATTTCCGGTGCTTCTTTTCTCACCCTGGTGTTAAATCAAGAACAAATGGTCATGATACGCGTGAAATACCGTAAATTCGGGTAGGACTGGGAGTATTTTTAGCCAGCAGGGAACCAGGAACGCTGAAGTAGAAAGCTGGTAGTGTCAAATGCTTACGTGTACAGCATAACGTGCATCACCACTAATGGACTTTTATAAGCAATTCAGTACGCGTTTGCGTTAAGATGAGTACGAATAAATTATGGCGTCGTGAAGTATTATTTGACTTAGAACTGAAAGGTTGATCAAGACGTAGGTGGCATTTTTCTTCCATTGGACATCATACAGTGGCGACTTTGCTTATTGAGTTTCTATGTACTAGGTAAAGAAATATGGACTCAGGAAGAAACAGTATTTTGGAGGCGGAAAAACTCAATCGCTAGTTCCTTCTGTTTCATACTTATACACAGTATTGCCAGTTCGGCTACAGTCCAGGCGCAAGCCTTATAACAGAAATAGCAAACTTATCTCTAAAACAAACATCATCTGAATCTAAACAAATCTAATATATCTTCAGAATACATGATGTATCTTATCTGCTATTTCAACAGCCCCCCTCAGTCACAACCGAGTTAAAAAATCAAGGTTGGGAATGTGCAGCAATAACCTGCACTATCAGACTGCTGCCCAGCATTTTCAGACTGCTGTCAAACTGTTGACAATTCAGTTGAAATCTCAGCAATCAGTTCAGTCAGAATCTCTGCAACCTGAACTTGATAACATCTGACCAAGATTAAGATTGTGTTTAAGAGCTGTAAATGATTGAACAGCTAAGGGCTTTGTAAAAATATCTGCTAGCTGATCTTTAGAGGAGATGAACCGAATATCTAGCAACTTCTGCGCCACTCTTTCCCTGACAAAATGAAAATCCACCTCAATGTGTTTTGTGCGCGCATGAAACATTGGATTAGTTGAAAGATAAGTAGCTCCCAAGTTATCACACCAAAGGCACGGTGGTCTAGACTGAAAAATACCCAGTTCACGAAGGAGCGATTGTATCCAAATCACCTCAGCTGTAGCATTTGCCAAAGCTTTATATTCAGCCTCTGTACTGGACCGTGACACGGTGTTCTGCTTCCGTGAACTCCATGCGATCAGATTGGGACCAAAAAACACATCATATCCCCCAGTTGATTGCCTATCATTGGGACAGCCTGCCCAGTCAGCGTCAGAGAAAGCACTGACCAGATTGGAGGAAGACTTTTGAATTATCAGCCCGGTGACTGAAGTGAGTTTAAGATACCGAAGAATTCGTTTGACCGCCATCCAATGGGAACTCGTCGGAGTAGCAAGAAACTGACATGCCTTATTGACTGAAAAAGAAATATCAGGTCATGTGAGAGTAAGATACTTCAAGGCTCCAACAATACTATGATACTTTGTGCTATCATCATCTGATAATGGTTCACCATCTGTTTTGGTGAGTTGCGTTGAGGAAGACATCGGAGTGGAAGCTCCCTTGCAATCCCGCATTCCAGCTCGGGCTAGCAACTCCCCAATATACTTTCGCTGTGACAGAACAAGACCTTTAGCACCACACTGCACTTCAATACCGAGAAAGAAACTTAGGTCACCAAGATCTTTAACAACAAAATCATCGCGGAGTTATTTCAAAAGATTCTCAACTGTAGAGTTCGAAGAACTTGCTACTATAATGTCGTCAACATAAATGAGCATGTATATGGTGACTTCCTTGCTGCTATATATGAATAGAGACACATCAGTTTTGGAGGGTACAAAGCCAAGTGTTTGAAGCTTGGAACTTAACCTTGAAAACCAGGCACGTGGTGCATGTTTTAAGCCGACAAACATGATTGGGATAATGTTTATCTTCATAGCCAGGCACTTGCTTCATGTATACCTCTTCTTCAAGATATCCATGCAAGAAAGCATTTTGAATATCTAATTGCCGAAGGCTCCAATTCTTTGAGATAGCAATAGACAAAACTAACCGAATAGTGGCAGGCTTAACGACGGGACTAAATGTATCATCATAATCAAGACTATACCTTTGCTTATAGCCTTTGGCTACCAACCGCGCCTTGAACCTTTCAACTGTCCCATCAGCCTTCTTCTTCACCTTAAACACCCAACGACAATCAATGATGTTTGCACCACTTTTCGGCAGTACAAGTCACCATGTTTTGTTTTTAAGAAGTGCACTAAACTCATCATCCATGGCTTTTCTCCATTGTGGATGAGCTTGAGCCTCCACATGATCGCGGGCTCCTCGGGAGTATCAAGAGTATCTGCAGACTGCTACTCCGAGCAAAGCATGACGCTTCATGGGATAGCACATCGTGCCATCGAGTACTTCTTGGGCTGTCGATATTGTCTCTCACCTGTGCCATCATGGGATGGATGTTGTGTGACACCGCAACAGAGCAGCGATCGAGAGCATATTATCTTCGAATCCAAACCATCGCAGATCGCTCGGTAACAACAGAGAGTGATCATTAGCTTCAATACTCAGTACTGCAGGGCTTGCTGAAACTGTAGCACATTTTGTCGGATTTCCTGCATGCTCTAAAGTTCCTGCAGTAGTTGGATTACCTGCATATTCTGAAGCTCCTGCAGTATGAACGTCATCACACATAGAAGGAGTATGGATATGCTCATTTGAATCATTCACAGAATTGGAAATATGGATTTAGGCATTTGTAGCCTTTGTGCATACTGCTATAGCCAATGAATACACACCGTTGTGATCTAAAATCAAGTTTGTGAGCATTGTATGCCCGAAGATGCGGCTAGCAAGTGCAACCAAAGGTCCGAAGAAAAGTATAATCTGGTTTTGATCCAAAAAGATGCTCCAGGGGAGTTTCAAAATCGATGACTCGACTGGGAAGATGATTTATTATAAAACAAGTGGAAAGGAAGACATCGTCCCAAAAACGAAGAGGAACACAAGAGTGTGCTAAAAGCGCAAGACCAGTCTCCACAATATGTCGATGCTTGCGTTCAGCTGTCCCGTTTTGTTGATGTGTATGTGGGCAAGAGACTCTATGCGAGATACCAAGTTGTGTGAAGAATGAGTGGAGTTTTTGATATTCTCCCCCCAGTCGGTCTGAACACATAGAATTTTCTTATCAAGTATGCGTTCAACATGAGATTGAAATTGTAAGAAGGCTTAAATGCATTAGCTTTACTTTTCAGCAAATAAATCCAAGTAAATTTACTGAAATTTTCAATGAAGCTAATGTAATATTTGAAGCCTCTTACAGAGGTTCGAGCAAGCCCCCAAACATCTGAACAAATGAGCTCAAGAGGAGCACTAGACACATTACTAGGCAAGGAGAAAGGTAATTGATGACTTTTTGCTTGCATACAAGCATCACACACTCTATTGTCATGTTTAGAAGAACACATCAATTTATTAGACTCAATAACTCGCTGGACTGTAGCAAAAGACGGATGACCAAGTCTGGAGTGCCAATCTGTAGACGAAAGGGTGGCTAAGTTGCTGACATGCTTGACAATGGAATGGACACCGGACCTGGACGGAATCTGATACATACCTCCCTTGTTTGTACCCTTAAGAAGAATGTCCTTCGTGACTTGATCCTTGATGAGGAAGAAGTCAGGGTGAAATTCAAAAAACACACGATTATCAGAGGCTACTTTTTGGGTTGAAAGAAGGTTTCGGCTAGATAAGGTTTAGATAGGGTTGAAATTTGTGAATGACCAATATGAGCTATATCCATACCTAATCCGTTCGCAGTGTGGACCTGATCATTCCCATGATTGCGCTCCTTGGTGCTTAATTTGTCCAATTCTGATGTATTATGATCGGTAGCACCGGTATCCGCATACCAATTTGTATCAACAGTGTATGCTGCAATGGTGCGCTCCTCTTGATAGCCATGATTGAAGCGATTGTAGCAGCGTAGTGCAGTATGGCCGATCTTCCCACCGATTTGGCAGATTGGTCGCTCTTTGTTGCCATTGTTGTGATGCGAAGAAGAACGACCATTAGGACGACCACCATCATAGTTCCTTGATTTGCCACCACGGTTGTTGTTGTTGTTCTTCCAGTGCCTTTTGCCTACTTGTGAATTACCCCGAGAGGCAATATTGACAAACGATCCTCCCCCAACAGCCGAGCCAATCATGGCTGAGCCATCTTGTGTCGCTAAACGCATCTCATAACTCAGAAGATGAGAATACAGATCGTTTAGAGACATTGCATCAGTTTTGATTGTAACCGATGTAACAAGTTGATTATATTCTGAAGGAAGCCCCGCCAGAATATAGCTGATGACCTCATCATCTCGGAGGGGTTGGCCGACTGTAGCCAAAGTGTCAGCAAGCTGCTTCATCTTGTTGAAGTAGGCGACCACAGAATCTTCTTTCTTGGTATTGGCCAATTGAAAATGGATCTGCATGGCCTTCACATGCGACTGTGACGAGAACATACTCACTAAAGCATTCCATACTGCCTGCGCGGTGGTGAGAAGATGTACTTGTGAAAGCACTTCTTCAGTTAGAGATGCCAGAAGGGCACTAAGGACAAGCCGATCCGCTGTACTGAGCTCAATGTGCGGGATTGACAACTCGCGACGCCTCGGCGCCAATCGTCGCACTGGGACACACCGTCGTGTCGTCGACATATCCTAGCAAGTCCTGGCCCCTGAGATAAGCTGTGACTTGCGCCTTCCATAAGAGATAGTTGCCATCTGATAGCTGCACAGTCACCATATTGCCAAAGGATGGCGTGTCAGACCCGGATTTTTCAATCCAGAGTCTCCTGTAAAACCACTGTACTATTCCCTGGATCAGTAGATAGTGCTCACAGGTACATTGCTGCATCATTTCATACATCGCATGATTCACATCAACACATAATAATATTACATGGCTGAGTTTGAATTATACCACGTCGGGCAATAGTTTTACATAAGGGCCGATCAGGCCAAATGTTCTCAGTACAAAAGTATAACAGCGGAAGCAAAAGCAAGGTAGACCTTTAATCCACAGGCAGCGACTGGGGGTAAATAGGTGCCATATGATTATTACCTAAGCTAAGGCAATAATTATAGGCACACTACACCATAGTCTATCTACCTAGGACTTAAAATGCGCAAAAGACGCCCTAGTTCTTGGCGTTGTTCCCTCCTTCTGCAGCGGGGGCATCTTCATATGCATAATGATCTTGGACTCCTGAATCTGATTTTGGTAATGCGAGTGTGAGCACAAACCACCGTGCTCGGCGAGCCAACACACAGAATGCAGTAGATAATATGCATGGCTTATCAAAGTGAGGCTCAGGTTATTTTGTTTGCCAGAAATTGCTTTTGAAGTATGATACATAAAAATTTTCTAAGACCTAGCAATTTGGACTACAACATAATGTGTGAAAGTCTGCAATAATAATAATGATCCAGATTCCATCCACCGTTACATGGCCTCTGCACCCTATGCCAACATTCCAACGTTATAGCCGCTTATATTACCACTGGGACAACACCCAGGACAACTCAAATCAGGGCTTTCCACTGCCCATACTTTTTCAATTCCACCCACAAAGTTGTTTTTGAAATAGAACTATATCTGGTTAAGTTCCCATGTCTGCCCTTGACCGTGGGCGCGGCTATTCGAATAGTTTTGACTCTGTAGAGTTTGTACACTTTCACCACAAGAGACAATCAACTCGTTGCTCTACACGATTCCTTAGTCATGTGGTTGAGCGGATCATCACAGTGACTGTTCAAAATATCTAGTCCCTTTTGTCATCTCACCTCATGGGCTGCTCCCACTTGCGGTGGGTCCTATACTATGCACGGGATGTAACCAAGTCTACTAGCGCAGCTGGGCTCCACTCCCCGCAATGCTAGTACGGCTAGTTACTTCACCCTCCACTCGGTGTCCCTTTAGGCCTCACCTTGCCCTTGCGTATCCACTTCTTTCCACTACCAGTGAGATGAGTCCGGGGGTTTCGATAAATTTACTTAGCCAAGTTGTACTTTACAGACTTGTGGTTGCACTGTTTTACATAGGAGGTCATGACAAGATTCGGTCCTTAGGGGTATCTGGGCGGTTCAACCACTACACACTTTGTGCTTCCGCTGCACCCCACACACACCCTCGAACCATCCGCCTAGATATTTAAGCAAGTTAGGGTTTTTGGGAACATAAAATAATCATACCAACATATACCAGTCATTACCACCATGACTCCCCAAACCAGTTTCTCATGATTAAAAATGATAATGATGCTTGGGGCATTTCAGCGCCCCCGAGTATCTATGCAGTACTAAGCATAGCGTATAATTAGGGACTTATTTTTCGAAAGGTTACTATTGTAATTTTGCTAGGGCGACAAGGTTCACACATTCAAATATTCCAAAGGAGATGTAATATTAATCAAGTTAATAATGGGCATATAATTAGAATCTTGAATTAATCATGTATTTGCATATAAAATAACAACATGCAATTTTGATAATTTAAACAAAAGTAATTTGCAGAAAAATGTAGGTTCAACATGATCACAGTATTGACTCGCCTTGGTCACAGTGGGGTGGTTCTTGGTTGTCTTGAGCTTCTAGAGCTGCTGCCTTGGCTTCTTCTTCCTGAGCCTCGTAAGCTAGTTTTATCGTGCGCGAAAATTTGGATAAAACAAATCAACAATCAATAAACACTTACCAGAAAACCAAATAACTCCAAAGTTCACATTTTTAGTTTCAAGAGGTAACTGTGAAATTTAGACGACTATAGAAATTTGTTTCACTCAACTTGGAGTTGGAATGAAGAAGTTATGGACTTTTGAAGTTTGAGTGGGATTCATTTTAGCAAGTTTTTAAATTACCATTAATTCAAATAAATTCCATTTTGCAGCATTTCAGTTCCAATGAGTAGATCTTGATTTTAGATGAATTTAGAATTTTGTTCCATTCAATTTGGTGCTAAAATGAATTAGTTACAAATAATTGAAGTTCTCAGATTAATTAAATTCAAAAGAAAAAGAAAAAGGGAAATAATAACAGAGGCTGACAGGTGGGGCCCATATGGCAGTAAATCCCACATAGTGCGGCCCCTGTCAGGCGGGACCCCTCGGGGGACCGGGCCCTCATGTCATTGGTCGGGCTATGACAGGTGGGACCCACCCGGGTTAGCGGAAAAATTAGCGAAAATTCGACCTCAGCGCTGCGGAGCCGGCGGCTCGAACGCGCGCTGAGGGAGTCGGGGGGGGGGGGGGATAGCGCGATAACCACTCGGTCACACAGTGTTACTCGACCGTATAGGGTGCATAATCCTTTTAACCCAACCCAACTGTACCTTTGGGCAGAGGAGTTTGGGACTGGGGACGGGCGGCGGTGCGGTCAGCGGCGGGCTACCGGAGGGCTGGCGGTGGTGGCCAAAATGGGATGCTCGGTGGCCGAGGAACCCGACGGTGGGGTCGGCGGGGGCCGGGGAGGGGTCGGCGGCGGGCGGCGGCGGTCTCGGGTGGAGATCGACACCGACGTCAGAGAGGCAGCGGAGAGCTCGGCTAAGGGGGGGCGTCGGCTTTGCCGTGTCCCGAGGAGGATTCTGGTAGAAGGAATTAGGTTATGGCGGCTTGACACGGGGGCGCGCTCGCCGGCCGGCCGTGGGGAAGGAAGAGGCGCCGGCGAGCCAAGAGGGCACGGGGGACCAATCGCCTGGAGTGGAAGCTAGAGCGCAAGATGGCGAAGCAATTGCGGGCTTCGGCAGCCTTTATAGGCGACGGGGATGGGTTGGCGTTGGGCGCGGGGCAGGGCCGGTGATGGTGGTCACCATGGCGCCAGTGTGGCTACAGGGGCCGGCTGACTTAAGGGCAGCATCATGAGGGCGACCTTCGGCAGGGTATGGCGGAAGAGATGCGATGGCGACGCGGGGCAGGTGCGGCAACTCGCGGCGCTCGGGCACGGTGATGGCGATGGGGTGAGGTGATGACGCCAGAACAGGGGAGGAGAGGGCGTGCTCGGCGACGTGAAGGAGGCGACACGGGCAGTTGGCGTGGCGACGTGCGGTGACGGGTGATGGGGGCAGGAAGAAGGAACGGAGGGGGAGGGAGGGTGATGCGAGCAGGGAGAAGACAGTGCACGGTGGGAGAAGAAAAGAAGGGAGGCGGCAGTGGCGTTCGGCCCATCGACAGAGGAAAACAGGGAAGAGGGCCCACACGCAGGGAGAGAAGGAAAGGAAGGGAAGGGAGAGAGAGAAGGAAAGATGGGGGGCCGGCTGCAGAGGGAGGACGGAGAAAAGAGGAGGGCCCCACGTGGCAAGGGAGAAAGGGAGGGAAAAGATAAAGGGGAAAGAATTTTTAAGCATAATTTTGGGACTTGAATTTTTAACCTAAATTTCTATTTCATGTTTAAGACCATTGATTTTAATTTAATTCAAATCTTGTTTTAAATATCTAGGTATAAGATCTAATACTTCTCTATACTTCATTTTATTTAGTTTGATTTTCTAGATTTTGGTTCTTAACATTTTTAACTCACATTTAAACTAATTTGTATCTTTTATCGTCACATTTCTTCGTTGCATTTGAGAATTACTTCCATTTATTATTTTGTTTAGCACAACACTGGGGAAAATTCAAATAAAATTTCAGCAAAAACGCCAAATGCTAATAAGAGGCAAATAGAAATTTAAATTCTTTAAAATTTTTGAACATTCCAAAATTTGGGATATTACATGGCGTGACGACAGCACTCCCAGACGTCGCTGATGAAGACATCTCGTCGGAGATGCTAGATCACTCTGATACCATAAAGAAATATGGACTCAGGAAGAAACAGTATTTTGGAGGCGGAAAAGCTCAATCGCTAGTTCCTGCTGTTTGCATATTTATACACAGTATTGCCAGTTCGGCTACAGTCCAGCGCAAGCCTTGTAACAGAAACAACAAACTTATCTCTAAAACAAACATCATCTAATCTAAACAAATCTAATATATCTTCAGAATACATGATGTATCTTATCTGCTATTTCAACACTAGGTAGGGAGATAGTACACCACTGCTTCAGTTTGGGGCTGTGCATTCTCCAGTTCTTTTTATAAAGCAATTTTCAGATGTTTTGTCATTGGTTCGACAAGATGACCAGGTCGAGAGCTTGAAAAATGAATTAGTCTAATTTAGTTAGCCCTCAACAATCATGGGTAATTAATTGAGATCACCCGAGCACATTTAGCTCGTTCTGCAAGACTAATCTGAAGTACTGCTCCTCCTAAGATCATGATGTCTGTCAAATACAAAACATGAATATAATGCACCATGTTTAAACATATTTCAGACAACGAACGCAACAGTTCCACTTTCAAAATTTAGGAGGAAATGTTGGAGAGTATTCCAAACTCCAAGCGTACAACAGAGGAGAGGACGAAGGAAGCCCGACAAACTCCATGGTTTCATATCTGAGCACAACAACTCCTCAAAGTACACTTGCAACCATGCCAGAGGGGAAAATATCAAGGTTTCCGCTAATCACATCGCAGCTATTTGTAGCGATACAATGTAAACAAGCAGAAGGAAAAAAAGTTTTGAGTGAACAACATCTAGAAGAAAGAGATGTAAGATAATGTGGAGGTCATCCTATGTTTGTTATGAGTATTTGACTATGCCTACAATACAGTGTCATAGTTTGAGTTTAATTTTGCATTGTTTGCTCACTGGTTTTGCTATCTAAGAGACAGTGGTCAGATTGGCTTGCATAGGCAAGTAGACTAATTTGGAGAGGCGGTCTGACCTGCCTTGCATGACTATCTGACCTACAGAGTAGGTGGTCTGATTGGCTTGACTGCCGCGATCAGACTGGCCCCTATTGCTAAGAGAGGGAGAGTAGGTCGGTTTGGGGTGGTCTGACCGGCTATTGGTTGGCTATTAGACCGGCCTCTGGTGATTTTCAGTGAGCTACTGGTTTCGACAGTGTGAGTTTTGGCTAGAGTCCCTGCATGTGGGAGTGCGAGTTATGGCGTGAGTTCATGCATGTATTGTTTTATTGATGAGAGTCAAGTGCATATCATTTGTGCTCAGATCAGTAACTTGGTCTTTAATGTGTATGGTGCTTGGTGATTATTGTGGTCAACAACAAGACTGAGTCTAGAGAATATGTCCCGAGGCCATGGCGTATCGAGCAAGTTTGGGTGGAGCTTCATCTCAAATAGAGAAGCATGAGAGAAAGACAAGGGTTGTGAGGTGGTAAGTGTCTATATGTAGTGTGCTAATTGGATTTGTGCGCTTCAAGTTGTCATGGTCCTCAAAGCAAGTGTACGATCTTGGTAGCAAGTAATTGGACATCACGGACTATGGTGTGGTGTTTCATAAGATTTGGATGTTTCGGCGATGGTCCTCGGAGCAGGTGTACAATGTTGGCGACAAGCCACTGGGCAACACATCTTTGTATAAAGGTTGTTTCGAGAAGAAGTGTCGTGGAGTCTAGTGAGTGACAATTGAGGAAATTATCCAATACCAATTGAAGTGGCAGTTTACAAAACTGTGGTGGTGGCCTAAGCGGTTTAGATCATGTCTTAGAGGATGGAGCGTCTTATTGGGCTATTGGAGTCATGGAAGTGATGCTTTGAAAAACGTGCAAGTATGTGAATGTAAAATCCGTTTGTGTTTGGGTACCAGGTTTTCCCATTTGTAATTGAATGTATCTACTAAGGAGTGGTTGGTTAGAGTTTGGTGTGAGAAGAGATTGTCCACTATATAAGCCTTTGTGTTAGTTGAGAGGAATAAGGGTTTTATGGTTTTGAGATAGATTAGTGTTTTCAGCCTTGTGTGTATGATCTAGGGTTAGAGCTCTCCAAGTGAAATGAACATCCCATTTCGTCCAAGTGAGTTGTGCCATAGATTATTCCTTATGTTTTTATTTGCTTGGTTTTTTTGGTTGGATTTCATCTCTTTCTATCTCTCTTGGTGTCAAGGATATGTAAGAGGTGGAGATATCTCTTGAAGATTATATCCCATCCATCTAGGTATGTTCTAGGTGTTTGCCCGATTTTCTTTCCAACTTTCACTATGTTTGGATCAGTGGTTTAGAAGTTGAATTTTTTCTTGGATCATGTGCAATGTTGTTCTACACTCTATCTTGCCAAGCAGTTAAACCAAATGACCCAAGCGGTTAGACTAGTTGATTCCGGTCAGACCGGTGCCCCTAGCGGTTAGACCGCACCTAGGCCAGCAGGCAGACCAGTTGGGGTAGAGAACTCCATGAGTTTGTGATCTTTGGCTCTTGGTTTTGGTGAGCTTATAAGTTTATATTTCCACTGCGTTAGATTGTTAATGCTAGAAAAAAGATTTTGAAGAAGTATTCACTCCTTCTGACTTATCACAAGAGAAAACAATGATCATCTCACTAAGTTGACAAGAGAACACCCCAGACTCAAAAATCATCGCACATACAGAGGCAAAGAAGCACACCATATTCAATAATGAAGAGAGACAAAAGAAACACTCCAAATATTTACAAACCAATGGGCGTAAAACAATCAATTCGATTTGGTGCAGCCATTCCATGGGAGTGACTAGCGATAGAACATAGCAGCCGCCGCTGATGCGTGGAGGAACCAGAAAAGTCCCAGGGACCGCCAGCGTCAAAGGCACATCCTTTTAAAGGGGTGCTTACTGCCATACTATGGGCCTTCAATTTGGGCTAAAATATAGAAAAAGAAGAGCCCATAGTGCAACCCGCCCTCTTTAGCCTTTAGGCTATGCATTGGCCTATGTAGCTTGTGAGCCTGTTCCATACTCTAATGTAGTTTTTTATGAATGACTACTGCTCGGATGTCTGATTTAAATGCTAGGATTAGACATTGGGGGTAGCTGTTAGACCTCACTTAACATTCTATTTCAAAGCTGTTCGATCTTCCCTTAGATTGGCATAATAATTTTGTAGCAACTTGAAGGATCATGTGAATAGATCCAAGATAATATTGTGATGAACCATTATAAGTTTTGTGGAGTGGTTATTCGATTTTGCAAAGATTGCATCTTATTTGTATCATTTTCTAGTTTTTTAAGGAAACTGGTCACATCGTAGATATAGGAGCAGGCATACCACAGAGTGATAGTATCATGGTTTACTTAGTAGTAGCTATTTTCTAGAGAGGTCCAGCTACAAGGTGTGGGGGTGCGGTAGTACTGGCCAGTGGTGAGTGCTGGTACCGGTCGAGAGGGAAATTCTTATATTTTGGAAAATAGAGTCATGGGCTGACTTAGGTTAGTGCATTAAGGTTGCATGAAGTATGTTTTGACTAACGTATGTTAAGTTGTGAAGAACTTATATCTAAAAATGATTTCTTTGTCTTTGGATATATAGGGTCACTTGGAGTCAACCACGATCAATGGTCGGGGCTACGCTTATGGAACAGTCGATGCCCAGAACAACAAGGATACCAGGTAAGGTGGTGAGCTCCAGCATAACACAAGAAAGGCGGAAAATGTTGAAGAGAAGTTCGAACGATGGGTTGCAACATATGGCTTGGTTGGTCTAAGTGAGGTGTGATCCGGTGGAACCAAAATGAGAGAGACTTACTGCCGCGTGGTAAACCAGTGGTGCACCTACACGTGGCAAGCATGACGATTGCTGAAGATGAAGATCGAATTAAGAAAGGGTATTTTGATAATTTGACGAAAATACTTGAAACTACCTTGGGTTAAAACCGCGGTGCTTGGGAGAGTAGTTTAGGTCAAGGAGAAGTTGGGATGATCAAGATGGATCAAGGCTAAGGGCTTAGCAGATTCGAGCTTATACGCTTTGAAAAGTGTGCATAAGTGTAGTGTGTGAGTTAAAACCTGTGTGTGGGGGGTTATTGGTTTCCCCCAATATGCTAAGTGGATAATATCTACTAAGGGTTAGATGTAGCTAGCTAGCCTATCTATTTAGCTGGTTGGGATGGAGACTAGTAGTTAACCATTCAATCATCCTCTCTTGAGACTAGTGTTCACATATGTTAGGGTTGGAGTTTGAGAGGAGTTGAGTGTTGTTGTGTCCTCTCTTATCTTTCAGGTAGAGTGGCTATAAAACCTTGATCCTCAAGTAGCAATATATCAATCTTTGTTCATCTCCATAGATCTTTTATGTTTTGGTTGATTTGCTTTTAATTTGGTTGTTTTAATCTACTCTCTCCCTTTCTTGATCTTGTTGGATGTAAAGGACATGTAAATGATGGAGATATTCCATGGAAATCAATCTCCATCCATCCAGGCATAAGGTATGACAAGTTCTTGGAGTTGCACAGTTTGTGCTTGATTTGGCCTCTCCGAGAGATTTCTTGATCTAGCTGTTTTCAGCTCGATTCCTTGGGTGTTTTAGTTTGCTGTTATATGTGGGAATACATCTAAAACTCTCTTGGCCATCATCCATCCACAAGTAAGTCGTATTCACTGTTTTTTAGTTTTTGCCCGATTTTGGTGTGATCTTCCTTCAAATGAAATAAGGTATGAACTTTGGCAATAATTCTCTTGATCGTTGATTAGAATAGATTTTTGACATCCTAGAGAAGATGCATACCAAGTTTCAAGTTATTTGGAAATATGGATCAAACGTTACATGTATTCTTAGTTTTGAAATACAAGTTTACTATTCATCAGGCTAAATTCACTCTAGTGGAACCACTGCTACTGTAGAATGATACTATCGATACTATAGCAGTACTACCATTATTACTATTCATTTCTCAATTTTTAACTTCTTGATTTGTTAGGTTTTGTGTTGGCTCTTTATCTTTAATCTTTATAGTTTTGTAGCTATTAGAGTGAAGGATTGGCGAATACTTGGAGAAAAATTTTGGGGCACCATTCACCCTTCTATTGCCATACTAGTTTGTAAGTGATATCAGAGCCCAGTTAGCTCTTCTCATAGATCTCAACCGATCTCAGGAGCCATGGCATCAAACAAATATTCTACTAAGCCATCTATTTTCAATGGAGTTAATTTCTCTTATTGGAAGGCTCACATGCATGCCTATATTGAGGCTCACAAGCACTCAATTTGGCTTAAGGTCAAGAATCCTTATGCAGTGCCGCCTAATAACGATATGATCACACCTAATATGGCTGCAAACATCAAGGCTCAGAATTTCTTGATTCAAGGGCTTATTCGATCTGAATTTGATCGTGTTACTTACTTGTGGTATGCTCATAACATCTGAAAGACTCTCGCTAACTACCATGAGGGCTCTAACATGATCAATGAAGAGTGATAGGACCAACTTAAGAAAGAGTACTTAAAGATCAAGCAAATGCCTAGTAAATCTTTGGATGAGTTGTGGGGAAGATTTTCTAAGATCATTCATAACTTGCGTGCTATTGGCCCTGTGTTTTCTAAATTTGAGAATACACGCCAGCTCTTGAGTGCACTTGGTATGAGAGTTGGGGGGTGAAGATCACTTTCATCAATGACAACACTGTCATGAGTGAGCTCATCATGGATAAGTTCTACTTGAGGTTGAAGACACATGAGATTGACTTCATCTTACATCTCTCTAAGGCAAAGTCAATGGCACTAGTGTTGACCATTCTCGTAGTAGCTCTTTCGATTCCTGAATTTTGACTCATCTATATTTTTATTATCCGCTTTGCACTCCTTGAGTGATGAGCAGCTAGAGAAGCTATTTAAGGATGATTTAGCCCTCCTATCCATAAAATTTACGAGAGCCTACAACAAAGTGAGGAATAAGAGGAGGGGTTTCCCTGTTACTTGGTTTGAGTGTGGTGAGCCAAATCACATTTGGGCTAAGTACCCCAAGTTGAAGGACAAGAAGGAGAAGGACCTCTGGAGGTATCCTCAAACTCGAGATGCGAAGGCCAAGAAGCCCAACTACTGAAAGTTCATCAATCGGGTCCTTGCCACTCTTGAGAATGTTAACATGAGTGACATGAACTCAGGGATGGAGGATGATGAGAACAACTCCCATGGCAAGAAGAAGGTCCAGGATTTTACTAGCATGTGCTTCATGGCCAAGGGTAGCAACGACGTTGACTCCGACGACGATAATGAGCCCTACAGTGATTTCGGTGAGGTACACCCCTCTTTCAAAGCAATGAAATGTGCTCTTATTGTTGCTAAACAAAAACTAAAAAACAAGCTAAAATAATTAGAAATTATAATATTATGATTGACAACTTAAATCTAGAGGTTGTTAGGCTCAAATCCATTAATCTTGATGATAATTATAAATCTTTCTTGTCCTTCCATAAATTTAATCCTGATTATACTTGCTCTCATTGTGTGGATGGCAAAATTAAAATGAAAGAAATGATAGAGATATTTCTTCATTTTAGGATTGAATCATGTGAAAATTGTCCTAAACTCACAAACTAAGATTGATGCTCTTAACAAGACACTAGAAGAGAAATCTAAAATTGAAAGATCCATATCCATGACTACATCTGAGAAATTAATCAATTCTATTTCTTGCGCAATTTGTGCTAAAATTAGGACTGATTAGATGAGATGCATGGGGCTTTTAGAGTCAAGTATAAGTAGCAATTGGCTAGGGTTAGAAATTCACCTTGTGTGTCTTATGAGGCTATAAAGTTTGAGATAGCTATCCATAAAGAGAGATATACTAGGGTAACCAAAATAAATGAGTGTGTCACATGTGAAAACCTAGCCCAAGAAAATGACTACCTTAAAGAGACCATCGAGAGATTTTCTAGTGGCAAGAAGAATCTCAATATAATGCTTAACCAATCTAAGGTGAGTGTGGCTTAGAATTTAATTTCCAAGAGCATTCCAAGAACCACCCATCTAAGGTTGTAAGAGTTATTGAGAGTGGCAAGTTTAAGGTAAAACCCCCTGAGTCGTCTAAGATAGTCTTCAGATCTGCATATTTTCCCCAAACTCCTAATAAGATAGGTGATTCTACTTTAGCAGGTCAGATCCCTCAAAAGGTCAAGTACCATTACACCTTATGTTAGAAGGATGGCCACATATTTGAGTTCTGCTTCCATAGGCCCAAGGTTGAGAGGAAAGAGTGAGTGTGTACTTTGAGGTCTATTAGAGGAGTTCATTCACCCATGAGTGCCTCTGGAGCTAGGTAGCCAATCTTTCCTTCTAGACATAGGTCTAGGTTTGTGCATAACTTCTTTGACTCCTTTGATGGCTCTAGGCAATGTTTTGAGTTAGGATATCATGAGGGTAAATCATGAGTAGCATCTAGACATGGGGAGTACCAGCCTTTTGGTAGGCAAATTTGAGAGGTCTAGGTGGTTCTCGTGTGCATTCTCATGATTATTTGTGAGACCCCGGAGTAGAAACTCCTGGACTCCCTGTGCATTACAGTACTAGTCCCAGATCAACGCTAGTACACACAGTTCAAACAGAAAAGATGATACATTGCCAACAACGCTTTATTATCATAATCGAGATTACAGACCTCGAAGTCTTTATTACAAATGAGGTTTTAAGACCTCACACCAAAAAGAAAATTACAGCGGAAGCAAAAAGAAACTAAAGCAAGACCCATCAATACGCCACAGGCAATTGACTGGGGAAACGCAACCTAGTTCTCCGGAAAGCCTTCGACGAATCCATCCACGAAGTAGTCGTAGTCCACCTCTTGAGCTTCGATCTCCTCTGAGAGTTAATTTGAAGTGTAGCAGGTGAGTACATGAATGTACTCCGCAAGTCTTGGGAAAGATGCATAGATGCAGGGCTTAACAAAGGAAGGCTATATGGTTCTTTTGCGAAAATCAGCATTTTATTTCAAACTTTCCTATTATTTCAAAGCCATTTGTTAAACATCATGTTTTCAATAATTGAAAATAGATAAATAATCTTAGTGAAGGTTAAACCACCAACACTAATATCATAGGCTAATCCGCCAAGGTTTAAAATTACGGGTTACATCCACCCTCACTCGCTCCATCCGCCAAGATCAAAATGCAGTTAAATCCACACGAATCGTTACATCCACTGATTGAAATCACGAGAGTTACACCACTCCCGAGTTTGCCAAATCATTTTATTTTAAAATCAAAATCAAACTTCTACCATGTGAATGCATTCCTTGCCCGCCCTTGACCGTGGGCACGGCTATTCGAATAGTTTATTACTCTGCAGAGTTTGTACACTTTACCCACAAGAGATAAATTATCTTAATAGTCAACATGCTTCCTTTGGCATGAGACCCAAATAAAATATCACAAAGCCTTTCACCTACTCCAGTATAGGTAGGTACCACCCGCTAAGGTTTCACCACAACTCGAATCCACGAGTTGGAGCCCCCTCTTGCGCCGTATGAGTACAGTAAACCCTGTCCCTCACTATGAGTAACCAGTACACCCTGGCACTCAATACACCATTGGTGATATCTAAACTACACCTTTATAGGTTAGTTAGCTAGGTCGTACCCATATAGACTTGTGGTTGCACTATTTTGCTCAGTTTGGACAAACACAAGCGTCGGTCCTTAAACGACTGTGGTGGCTCATTCACAAACCCAAAATTCTCGTGCTAAACCGCACCAGCCAAGCCTTCCATCCACCCTCGTCAATTTTTACTTTCAACTTCATTTTTATTTTGAAATTACAGTGGTAACATCCATTACCACTTTTCAAACAAATCATGAAATCCAAAACATTCATTGTCCATTTCCTCAAATGAGCATTTTTACATTTATCAGCTAAACTAAGCATTTGCTAGTATTCTAAATTTAACAAGAATAATAATAACTCATTATTGATCCAAAAATCATGCTAAGTTGACAAGGGTACATGGTAAACAATTTCCAAAGGAAGGCATAACAAGGTTGGCATTTAACTAAATTTTATAAATTAAATTATCACTTGATATAACATAGCCATGCAGTTAATTTAAAATAACTAAAAAAACTATTTTTAAAATATAGGAGCAAGATGGTCAAAGGAGACTTGCCTTCTTGAGCGCTATTTGGGTCTTCTTGCTGCGACTCGACGAATTCCTCGGTGACGTCGGTTTCTACGCGCGAAACAACAAAACAACCAAATAAATAAATACAAATACAATCACAAAAATATAAAATATATACTGAAACATAGATTATGATTTTATACAAATTTAGAAATTTGAATCACTGGATTCGGAGATCGGACGAGGGAGAACGAGCGATTGGAAGTTTGATCGGTTTGGAAATTCCAGAAAATGCAAAACGGGGGAATATTATCTGGAATCTTATTTTGGCTGATTTTTGGGGTATTTTGGAGTGTATGACATGTGGGACCAGGTTGTCATTGACTAAAAAAATTTTGGCCAAAGCCCCAACCGAAAATTGCCTTGCTCTGGACTTGATCTCACAACCTCATGCATACATGCACTAACATGCACCTACTAGCCAAGTGAGCACTTGCTATTTCTTGGCAAAAGAGCAACAACAAATCAAATAAACATGGATGAACATGATTGAAGAAGGAGACACAGGGAGGCACTCATGGCGCGCGCGGGAGGAGAGCTCGCCGGCGGCCGGAGGCGGGGCGGCGAGTGGCGGCGGGGGTAGAGGAGGTGGCGGCGCACCTTCCCACGGCGGCGACGGGTCCGGGGTGGCGGCGGCAGCGGCAAATGGCGGCGGAGGCGGGCTGCGGGTGGCCGGCGGGAGATGGCGGCGACGACGCGGCGCGGCGGGCGGCGGCCCAAAGGTGGAGGAGGTGGGAGCCGGCCGAAATGGAGGAGGAAAGGGGGAGGAATGGTGAGGGGAGGCCAATTTATAGAAAGAGAAGGGAGAGAAGAGGGTTTCGGTTTTGAGAAGGTTAAAGGACGAGGAACGGCCGGGAGATTGATGAGGGTGATTAGGGCGTCCGTTTCCATGTTTTAATCGGGAGTTAAGAGGGAGAAACGGCGGAGTTTCGAAGCTTTTAATTGTCATCCATGGTGGAGGAGAGAGAGGGTGGGAGGAGGAAGAAGAAGAGGTTGAAGAAACATATGACATGTGGGGTCCATGTGTCATAGGAAGGGAGAAGAAGTGAAGGGGTACGGGCCGTCAGATTTGCGACACGTGGCAAGTGGATGTGTTATGGCTCTTGGATTTTATGAAGGGGTAAGTTATCATGTGTGGCTAGGATTAAAACGTGGAGAGAGGTGGATTTAATCTGAGAGCGACACGTGGCGGAATAGGATTAATTTGATTTTTTATTTTCGGAAAAAATTTCAGCAAATACTAGAAACTTTATAAACACTTGGAAAAATAATATTTAAAGTATAAAAATCCCACAAAAATCATAAAATATTCCTGGAAGCATTTTAGACTTATTAAAAATATTTTTAATTTCAGATTTGTATTTTAATAATTTATAAAATACTTTTTAACTTTGAAAATTGATTTTAAATTTCAGAAAATTCTCAAATAATATTTAACAATTTAGGAGAGGCTAGGAAAAATATAATTTTCCCTTTTTGACTTTAATAAAATATTTAAAATACATTTTCTTGCTTTAAAGCTTGAAATAAAATCCAGAAAATCCAAATAAAGTTCAAATACTTTAAAATAATTATTTTGCAATTAGTTTTAAAGAAAGCAAATTTTTGGGATGTTACATTATTTTACTAACTATTTTATTGCTGGTTCTACTACTGTTCCTAGACATCATGTGGTCAGTACTACTTATGCCATATAGGTCCAATGTGTGAGGAAGGGGGATGTGTGGCTTGTTGACTCCGAATGTTCTTGACACATGACCAGAGATTCTAGATGGTTCTCCTTCCTCACACGTGCATATAGCAATGAGTTGATCATATTTGGGGATGCTTCTACCAAGACTATAACAGCCAAAGGCACAATGCGCGTCAACAATGACTTCTTGCTTAGGTATGTAACTTTGGAATGTAAGCTGAGGTATAATATGCTATCTATCTTCCAGCTTCTTGATGAGGGTCTGGAAGTGAGATTCAAGAGTAGTGAGTGTAGAGTTCTAGACTCCTTGGGTGAGTATGTCTTTAGGATCTCTAGGTTTGAGAGGATATTTAGTGCTAATTTCAGTATCTTTTCTACCTCTAGCCCTAGGTGTCCTATGGCTTCTGACTCTTATGACTTAGTGTTGTGGCATCATAGGTTTCGACCACTTGACTAGAGTTAGTAGCAAGAACCTTATTAGAGGATTGTCTAAACTTAAGAGTACTAGAGACCTAATGCGCACACCCTGTAGACATGGTAAGATGATTTCTACTTCTCATTCACCTCTTAATTTAGTGATGACAAATGTTCCTGGACAACCCTTGCACTTAGACACAGTTGACCCTTCTACAATCTAGTTTGTGGTAATTGATCATATACCCTCCATTTAGATGGAAATTGAGGATTTACCCTCCTGGCCCACGTGTCAGTGACTTATGATGACCCCGCGTGTCATTGAGATGCGGAGGGAAATCCTCAATTTCCCAACTAAAGGGAGGGTATATGATCCAATCTCCCATCTAGTTTGCATGAGAGCAGTGGTATATACTTGTCATTGTAGAGAGTTGGCCTTTAGACTAGCAGTTGACTTCCTAGGGGTCGTAAGAGCTATTAGGAGTAACAATGGTACATAATTCAAGAACTCATTCTTTGCCACTTTCTACACTAAGAGAGGGTTAGAGCACTAGTTTTTCTCACCTAGAGTCCCCTAGCAGAATGGGGTTATAGAGAGGAAGAATAGAATTCTTGTAGAGATGGCTAGGATCATGCCAGATGATCACAGCACCCGTAGGAGATTTTGGGTTGAGGAGATCTCTATGGTTTGCTATATGTCCAATAGGGTTTTTTGAGATCGGTTATAGGCAAGTCTTCCTTTGAGTTTAGATTTAGTCATAGACCTAGAGTCTCTCATTTCAAGACATTTAGTTGCAAGTGCTTTTATATTTTAAACATGACAATTTAGATAAATTTGAATCTAGATGTTATGATGGTATTTTCTTTGGATATCCTGCTCATTCTTGTGGATATTATGTATTTAATTTGAATACTAATAAAATTATTAAGATGTGTGAAGTCACTTTTGATGAGTCTAGTCTTAGCACTAGAACTGACGGTGTAGGTACGCAGGTACACGGTGATCAGAAGAGCATCTTCGTCGATGATGACTCTGACATAGAGGATGAGGACCCAATCCATTCTCTAGTCACTCTTGAGTTGGTTAGAGAGCCTGCTTCTATTTCTCCAGCTTTAGAAGAGCTGCCTCATCGCACCTTCACTGGCGCTTCAAGTAGCTCTGCTCCTATCTCCACAACCCATAAGGTAGGGTTCACATCTGCACTATGACCTCCTCTTCATATTTAGCAATGACACGCTCCAGAGTAGATGATTGTGGATCTCTATGAGCGAGTTACTCGCTCCAGGTTTATCTCTCTAGATTCTTATGCACATTCTACTTTTGTTGCGTCTTTTGAACCCCAAGATATCACCCATGTTTTATCTGATTCTTCTTGGGTTGATCACATGCATGAAGAGCTTAAAAACTTTGAAAGAAACCAGTCTGGACCTTAGTTGAACCTCCACCTAATCACAATGTAATAGGAACAAAATGGGTTTTCAAGAATAAGCAAAGTGAAGATGGGTTGGTAGTTCGTAACAAGGCTAGGCTTGTAGCTCAAGATATTCCCAAGTAGACAACTTAGACTTTGAAGAGACCTTGCACCTATAGCTTGATTAGATGCCATTTGTATGTTGCTAGCATTCACATGGGTTTCATCATAGTTTAACTAGATTTTAGCCATGTTTCATATAGGTTTCAGCCATGTTTCACATAGGTTTTACCATTAGGTTTCACCAATGATCTTCTTATCACAAAGTTTCATGCGGTTTCCCATCCACAAGTGACCTTAAAGCTTCAGCCAATTTTAACTTCAAGTTTTAAAAATGTTTCAAGAAGGTTTAGTGTGGCAACATCTCAGATTCATTAAGTATCAACACATTTTTAGGAGATTCACATAAGGTTCACTACAAGCATACAATATTAAGAAATTTAACACAAGTTCCAAACAAGGAGTTCCAATCAATAGCACCACCATCCATGCATACAAAGCATTACAGATAACCATGTGTTTGCAATATTGAAAGAAATATTAAAAAATCATCACAAAGTGTATCAACAATCAAAAGGTGGAGGTCTCCTTCTGTGAGTCTTGATATGGTTGCTTCGTTATTTTCTTTGCCTTCTTTTTTCCCCACAGTTTTGTCATATTGAAAGACGGAAGACCGTATTCTTGTTGAGTTTTTGGGTAGCCTCTAGTAGTTTTTTGTAGGGTCTCTAAACACTAGTGTGTTACTCTCACCCTACAAATATCTCATTTACAATGTTGCATCTATTAGGTTTAGGAGGGAGAGCATGTTGTCGAGATAAGTTGATAGTGGCTACACTACTACAGAGAAGGCCATACTGGATGCTACATCATATACGATTCCCCAAATCCATTAGTGTTTTAATTATCACAGATGATTTTACATATGCGACCGTCTATGTTAGTAGCGATGGATAGAACCTTCTGTGATACATAATTATCACAGATGGTTGTTATTAAGAACTGTTTGTGAATTATTATAGACAATTCTAATAAACAACCGTATTGAATTGTCATAGATGGTTCTTGTTAAGAATCGTATATGATAATTCACAGACGGTTCTTAATACGAAACATCTGTGATAAATAATTATAACAGACGGTTCATGGTTGGAAGTGTCTGTGATATATCATATTATTAAATACCACACTAGGCTAGTCTTAATAGATCTGTCTGCTCTACATTGTGCTGCTTTGAAGGAGGCAACCGACTTTGGGGAGTTTGGAGAAAGCATACTACAGATTTGCAAGCCTGCTTGTAGATTGATTTGTTCTTGGTTATTTGATGTTAGCATTTTCTTCTAATTATATGCATTATACTAAAGAGTGATGATAACTAGATTTAGATCTAGCTTGGTAGTTTACTCCAATTTAAGAATGGGTCACTACTCCTATTTTACTTCAATATATTCTGGCTTGATATATATATATATATATATATATATATATATATATATATATATTGCTTCATGAATAGTACGTAGCTAGCTACTTTAGATGGACAATTTAAGGTGAATGACAATTATGTGTAAGTCTTAGGCTAGCTAGCTATAGGAGTATTAATCTAATTTGATACTAATTTGTTACATGCATAGCGTGGATGGACCGCAGCTGGTTGTACGTCGAGAACTATGTGAGTAAAGAGTATATTTATGGCATGTCTACTTTTAGAAGAGCAACAGAGTAGAATATGTTGAAGAAGGGGATGGAATATATGTATTGTTCATGCATTGATTGTGATAATCTGAAGATATTTATTAACTTAGTGTAGATCAGAACTCACTTGATTTGAAAGGGTTTGAAAAAGAGATACACATGTTGGACCAGTCACGGTAAAGAGAAGATTATAAAGGAAGGTAGTTATGACATCGTTGATGGAGACAACGATATGTCAGATGTGGACTGTACTTTAGATGAGAATAGGTCGTACAATGATAATCTGGATCAGATGCTATGCGATGCAGAAGGGAACTATAGTGTGTGAGAGAGAGAGAGTTTGGTAAATTTGAGGGCTTGATGGAGGACTCGGAGAAACCTTTGTTCCCGAGCTGTAAGCCGCAATACACAAGGTTGCCATCCATTCTTGAATTGCTAAAATTGAAGGCAAGCAATGGTTAGTCAGACAAGAGTTTCACGGTGTTGCTAGGCCTTGTAATGAACATCCGTTTGGAGAAAAATGTGTTACTGAGAACCACTTACTAAGTTAAGAAGGTTCTTTGTCTATTGGGAATAGAAGTAGAAAGAATACATGCATATTCGAACAATCGTATCCTCTAACATAAAGAGTATGCAAACTTACATATTTGTCCAATGTGTAAAGCATCTTGACACAAGCGTAAGAATGACTCTGATGATGGTGAGAGCATCAAGGTGAGGCAAGGACCTCCTGTTAAGGTGTTGTGGTATTTGCCTTAATTCCCCATTTGAAACGTTTATTTGTGAATTGAAAGGATGCAAGATTGCCATGTTGGCACTCGGAGGAGTATAAGAAAGATGGAAAGATAAGACACCCTGCTAATTTTGCCTGTTGGAGGAACATCGATAGGATGTTTATAGACTTTGGTGCGGAATTAAGGAATATAAGGTTTGCGTTGAGTACAGATGGAATGAATTATTTCGGTAACATGAGTAGCCGACATAGCATCTGGCCCGTTAATGTATGCATGTACAACCTTCCTCCTTAGTTGTATATGAAGCGGAAGTACATTTTGATGTTATTACTTATCGAATAGCCAAAGCAACCTGAGAACAATATTGATGTGCACCTAGCACCATTCCTGAAAGATCTTGTGACATTATGAAATGAAGGGGTACTTGTATAGGATGTGGACAGACGAGAGAACTTTATTCTGTGCACCATGTTGTTCTGCGCCATCAATGATTTTCCTGCCCTTGGTAACTTGTTGGGGTTGAGTACAAAAGGAGCAAAAACCTATTTGCACTACTTAGATTATACCGAGAGTGCGTGGTTGAACAACTTGTGTAAAATTGTTTATATGTCTCTCCATAGGTTTCTTCCAAGGTATAATTTATACCGCAAGATAAAGAAATAATTTGATATGAAAAAGAGGATGACTCAGCTCCAAGACTTTTTAGCGGGAAAGAGGTATATGAAATGGTTAAGGATATCAATGTTGTGCTTGAAAAAAGATATAAGTTGATAACCCATCAAAAGAACATGTGGAAGAAGATATCAATATTTTGGGACTTGCCTTATTGGGAGCACTTAGAAGTTCGCAATTGTATCAATTCATGCATGTAGAGAAAAATATATGTGATAGCTTGATTGGTCTCTTATTAAATATTCGTGACAAACAAAGGATGGTGTCAATGAATGATATGACTTGGTCGCTATGAACATTAGAATTAAGTTAGCTCCGCAGAGGCCAATAAAGGCCGAATGTACCTTCGCCCAGTTTACTGCAATCTGTGTAAGGCCAAGAGAACTGAACTATGCTAGTGCTTGTATGGTATGAAAGTTCCGTCCGGTTACTCCGTCAGCATGAAGAAACTTGATCCATGGAAGATTTAAAATTAATTAGCATGAAGTCACATGAATATCATGTGTTAATGACACAATTGCTTCCTGTTATAATTAGAAATATTTTATTGAACAAGATTTGAGTGACAATCATAAGGCTGTGTTATTTTTTAACGCAATTGCTTAGAAGCTCATCGATCCCAATGGACTAGATGCTCTACAAGCTGAGGTGATGACGACTCTATGTTATCTTGAGATGTATTTCTCTCCATCATTTTTTCATATCATGGTCCGTCTCATTGTGATATGTTGTGAAAGAGATAAAGATATGTGGCTCTGTATTTCTTCTTCATATGTATGCATTCGAGGGGTATGTGGGAATTCTCAAATATTATGTACGGAATCGATCTCTACCGGAGGGCAGAATCATTAAAGGTTATGCAACCAAAGAGGTCATTGAATTATGCATAGATTACATTGCTCAGGTTGAACTGATAGGTGTGCCTCTATCTCGTCACGAGGAGAGACTAGAGGGTGTCGGGACCATCGGAAGGAAAACAATAACTCATGATCTAGATACGTACGCTCAAACCCTTTTCATGATCTTGCAACACATGACTAAAGTGTCCCCGTGTATTGATGAGCACAAGAACATGCTACGCCAAGAGAATCCAGGCCGATCAGATATTTGGATTATGAGACAGCACAGTAGTCGGTTCAATGAATGGTTGAAGGTGCAATTCATTGGGAGGTCATCAAGTGATATGTTATAATGGTTGGCAAAAGGGCCAAAATTTATAATTCTGACATAGCATGGATACGACATAAATGTGTACATATTTTATATAATAGATCATGATAGAAAGAGTATAGTCCAGAACTTAGGTGTCCGCATATATGCAATTCATGAGTAGTTCAGTACCACTGGCTCAAGCTCCTACTACAGGCTTGTAGAGAATATTTGGAAGCCTGACTAGGTACTTTTTAAGGTCCCTCTATTTCGGTGCCGTTCAGTCCAATTCCCACAAGGTGTAAGGGTCGACAAGTATGACACCACTACTATGGAGCTCGAACGTGTAGGAAAGAAAGATGGACTATTCATACTCACAAGGCAAGTTATTCAAGTTTTTTATGTAATTGACCCGACAAATAGGAAGTGCCACATAGTTCTTCATGAAAAAAAAGAAGGATTGTCAGAGTTAAGAATATCGTGGATGAGAAAGAATACAATCAATTTAATAAGTTGCTTCCTTTCGAAGACGACATCAAGCTCTAGGAAGAACCAAGTGATGAAGCTAGCTATATGCGTGTCAATCATCGTGAAGGGTTTTTTAAAAGAAAATAGCCAAGGGGAATGATCCCACATGATGAACACCTATTTGAAAATTATTCCAATGTAATTAAGAAACTCAGCATGTAATTAAAAAAATTATTCCATTGTAATTGATTTATTAATTAAGAAATAATTTCATCTGTGATTATATCTACTTGCTTATTTTTAGATGGCATGGCTAGCATTTTCTGAGGCTATCCAAAAAATAGGGCATATTGTAGCTATGGAAGGAACTATCATAGACAGTTTAGTGGCACGAACCATAAAATATCATAAATAGTTCTATTATGGAACCATCTGTGATATTAATATCACATACGTTTCTTTTATAGAATTGCCTATGATAGTTCCTTCTATAAGTAGAGCCCCGCTAGGGTTTGCGCCCTTGCTCCTCACACGCATGCCCTAGTCACCCGTCCGTCGCTTCCTCAAGTGCCACCTTCTCCCCAACTCCATCTCTTGCGTCGATCTGGCACCGCCTCCCCGTTTGGCCGCCTCCTCGTGCAAATCCACCGTAGCCACATCTTCTCATGTCTTCATCTTCTCAAACCTCGGTGACCTCGGCCTCTTCTTCCCCAACCACAACGACGTCTTCATCGTCGGCGTCCTCGACCTCTTCTTCCCCAACCACAATGGCATCTTCACCAACTTCCTCTACTGGTATTACTCCCCATTTGTATATGAGTTAGCAATTGTCTATGTGCTTATGAGTTAGCCTTGAGTAGTTTGTCTATGTCCTAGGATTTGGATCTAGGGTTTGGACCAATGGAAGGAAACCCTTTTAACAGTACAGTTAAAAGAAAAATAAGCCCTTACCTAACAATATGGTCTAACTAGTAAATATATAAAAACATCCTTAACCTTCATTTATATTATTGCACTTTGAATTTTCATACATGGTGCCATGCCATCAAATCGAAGTCACTCAAATACCATCATAGGGACCTAATTAAACAATTAACAATATTGATATCGTATTAGTTCAAATAATTCAGTGTTCATTGAACACCAAAACTCGAATACTATTGGGGCCTAGATACTTTACACTGAAATGAAAATTTAAATGTGTAGCTTTGCAATAGTTTTGTCAAACTACCTGTACCTTTGCAAATTTTAATCATACCAATATAAATAGCCATTGATACTAAATTAAGGCATATCATTTTCTCTAAGAGGTAGAAATTCCCGTGGATAAACTAAAAAATCATAGAAATTATCTTGTTAGTTAGGTAAAAAAGGGTTGGCACTATTAGATTTGTGGAGCTTGATTTTAATTATGCAAATTAATCGTGTATCTACTAGACCAGTTATAATTGGCGCCAAAAAGTGATTCAACAACTGACACCTTGTCTCATTAGCGAGGGTATACAATTTAAACTAATTCTTATGAATTCGATGCAAAGATGAAAGCTTTAAAGGAAG
This sequence comes from Dendrocalamus sinicus, assembly GCA_036346575.1. NCBI lineage: Eukaryota > Viridiplantae > Streptophyta > Magnoliopsida > Poales > Poaceae > Dendrocalamus > Dendrocalamus sinicus. Next base: position 9,134,001 of record CM070644.1, read on the forward strand.
ATTAGGTCAACACATATCCTTCCAAAGAGTGATGTTTAACAAAATACCATCCTAGTCATTATCGATTGTCTAGTACCATCGCAAAGGCTGAAGTTATGGAAATACTAATGTTAGAAGTGAGCAGTTCATTAGGGGTGCAAAATAAACCTTCTACTGTAAATTAGAGTAGTAGTTGTATAAGAGGAATATTAAAACATTGTACCCTTGGGCTTCAAAGGGTTTGAAGTAAATTAGTGCGTGGTTTGCTTCATGCCCTTTGAAGCCCAGGTGTATAGTGGTTTAATGTTCCTATTATGGTTAATGAGAAATACCAACATGAGTAGCCTGGCTACTTTCTAGAAGAATTTGTGGACAATTAGTTATCTTTACGATGTATTGGCATATATTATTGCTATAAGATCTATTTAGAATGGCATGTTGGTGTTGCAAAGCGACCTTATAGCAATAATATACACCAAGATGAGAAATAGAGAACCAATTGTCCACAAAATTTTCTGAAAACTACTTAGGCTATTCTTGTTTTTATTTCTTAACAACCACATTAAGAACATTAAAGTACATAAAAACAACCATGTGCCAATGTTTATGCTCACAGCTCACTGTAATTAGTTTTTTTTGTAAGAGACATGACGTTCGCACAGCCATCACCACTGTCATCAACATCGCTGAATGTCTAACGCTCCAAAGACCGGGTAACTAAGCGTGGTAGAGGAATATCAAAAAGGCCTGAAGGCCAAATGACCACCACTGAGGTCACTTTGGGTGGGGTCCCTCTACATTCGAAGAAAGCAACGACAACATTTCGGACTACCCGTGGGATAGTTGGAAGGGAATGGGTCCCCATCACCATAGCAAGCTGGAAGTCTCTGATAGAAGTACAACAAGAGTAGCTATCGGTGGAAATTTCAAGGTTGTTCGAGATCCCAGTAGAAGTCTAGGGACTCGTGTGACAGTAGGTGTTCCTCGCGATGGAAAAAGCATGGAAGACCTTCAAGAGCACGTTTGTCATGTAGTATGTGAACAAAGATCGGATGCCCTTCACAATGTATCCTTTCGTGTTGCTGGATACATGGGACGCTTTTGTGCAGATGAAGATGACAACTGAATTTCAACAGCAAAGTGCGGTGCACAAGGCTCTCTAGGCACAAAACACTCATCACCACATACTCGACACCGCTAGGTACGTGGGTAAAATACCGCAATGAAGGAGGGAGGATGAGGTCGCAATCCGATCGGAGACCTCCCTGCATTTGTTGGGATCACAAACGAGTGTGCCCAAAACTGGTTAAGAGTAAGGTCATTAACTACGTCTTTGAGCGTCTCCTCTTTTAAAAACCCTGCAAACGAGGAAGTGTCCCAACGCCTGATAAGATGTGTTAAACTACCTAGTTGTTAATAAGTCCATAACTTCATAGGGTCTAAAATAAATATGATTACCTCTTGCAACAAACATTGATTACCGAATCTTCTCAAGGCTCATTCGAAGTAGTCAGGAAGAGGGATATACTATCCACGGTCCTAGGAAACAAGGAACACTCGGGTTGCACATGAGGCCTTAGAGTTTACGTACCTTGGAGGCAGGGATTCTCCGACGAGTCTGAGGTGTATAGAAGTAGGAAGAGATCCAAGGCCGAGCGTGAGGAATGATTGAAATAGGACATTTGTACAAAACTTCGAGGAGAGATAGCCATAGAACTTCGAGGAGAGGTAGCATCATTGAGGGAACAATTGAATCAAGTCCTCAACCAGTAGCAAGCCAGCACCATTTTTGTAAGAGCCAGTCCCCCTCAACGTCGGAGCAGCTGTGCGTCCATGCCACTTTCTAAACATAGCAACGTTCACTTATCTATCAACGGCATTCAGGTTGTGTACATCTCTAGAATACTATATAGATAAATCTGTTGGACATTTTAGCTAATCGTGTATCGTTATGTAGGAGCCGCTCCAGTGTAAAGGAGAGCTGCCTATTTCTAACACAAATAGTCCTAAGTAGAGGTGCATCTTGCATTTTACATCAGGAAGAAGCTTCCGTAGGAGACTCTGAACATACAACAAAGTTGACGTCCGAAGCATCATGTTCTAAGGCTCTATTTTTTGGAGTTACGGCTGACGATTTTTTGTTGCATTTTTTAAGACACCTGAAAGGCATAGTATTCTACCTCTGCAATGAGAACAGTTACAAGCATCGAAAAAGCAGGTAATTTTCTGTGTATGCTCTCATTTGCCAGTCACCTCATGCTTTCAGGTCACTGCAAACATAATTTGTGCTACAAGATTGGACTGGAATATCAACGCCCTTAACTAATAGAAAGTTTGTGTATACGAAATTACTGTCAATCCTTGGGAAAGCATGGAGGCCAACTGAAGCGCTTCGAGTTTTCGCCATCATGTGGGTATAGTTTTTTTTCCTACACAATCAAAATTATTTCTATTTATTTATTTCATTTGTCTCCACCTACAAAAATCAGAAAACTAAATGGCATAGACATTTTATCTTGCTTCACATCAGGGAGATGCTCAACTATACTCTGATATGGCTGCACACCATAGTATTGCTATTACACTTGGTCGAGCTGGACTTATAAATGATCTAATTAAGATAACAGAGCATATGAGACAGAAGACTTCAAAAAGGCTAATGAAGACGCGACGCAAAGATTGGGATCCTTTCTTGGAACCAGACGTTCTCATTTATAACTCGGTGAGGAATGAGGATAGCATCTGATGCTTTTCTTTTCTTTCTGTGCTCCTAGCTCCCTGTTGGAAGAAGTCTTGTTCTCATTTTAAAAAATGGTTGTCTTGTCCCTTACCTTCAACCTTTGGTTTTGTAGGTTCTTAATGCCTGTGTTCTATCAAAGCAGTGGAAAGGGGTATTTTGGGTGTTTCAGGCAAACAGTTTTGCTATTGCACAGGCGAATGAATTTTTTTTATCTTTCAGTCACCTGAAATTGCACTCTCAATCAACTGAAATTGCAGCCCCCCTAAAAAAAAACATCTGCAACTTCAGGTGATTCAAAGTGCAACTTTAGGTGACTGAAAGATAAAAAAATTTCAGTCGCCTGTGTAATAGTCTATCCCTTCAGCAAATTAGTGGTTTCACACCTACAGGGGCAGCATTTGGGTTGGCCATGGAGGTAAGCTTTTTAATTGGTCATTTAGTCATCGGTACTGTTCTTTGGGTAGTTTGGAGTTAGTATGTTTGTTTGTTACACATATTTGGGAACTATTTGTGGAATTTGTTGCTCCGTGAGGATGGCATTGACTTCTTTGATTATTACCATATTTTTAAATTGTTGTCACTGCGATAATCTGTTGAGATATGGACATATGGTAGAACCTAGGATCTGGGAGTTCTTATACGTACACAGTACTACACAAGGCGAGGGAGCAGGCACCAGGGATGATGCGGTGGCTACCAGTTTGTTGGCAGGCTGTTTGCAGCAGTGTTACTAGGACTCACGTGTCCAAAAAATTTTTTGGCGTGTCAACACGTATCTCCACGTCGACTCGCGTCCGACATGGCGGGATGCAAGCTCGGCGCGGTGATTGGTCGGGCGGCTAGGCGGCACCAAGGCGGTGGAGGAACAGAGGCTTGGGCGGAGTGGGAGGCGGTGGGGTCGGGGTGGGAGACGGCACGGGGTCAGGGTCGGGTGGGAAAGGGTTAGGGTTAGGTAAAATTATGTAGTAAGGGGAGGGTGTTTTTTTGTGATTTAGTCTTTGGAGTTTCTGAGAATTACGAATAGATCCTTTTTTCAATAAATATCTTCCTATTTAGACCTTCCTAAATATATATATTAGGTGAATTCTAAAATCTTAATTTATAAAGTTTACCGAATTGGACATCCGAATCCAAGTCGGACTCCAACACCCACGTCCGAGTCCTGGTAATACTAGTTTGCAGTGCTCATGCGGATGTTGCTTGGTGTAGAGGATGACCCTGCTTGCCGCTCTGCAGAAACTGAGGATGAAGATGCAGGTGAAGGGAACAACTATGGAGTGCCGCAAGAGTGCCTTGACCGCCTTGCCATTGCAATTGGTGGAAATGCAATTGTGCCGATTGCATCTGAGCTGCTTCCCCAATACCTTTCTGCTCCTGAGTGGTAGAAGCATCATGCTGCACTCATCACACTTGCACAGATTGCAGAAGGATGTGCAAAGGTTAGCTCGATCACTTGATAATTATACTGGCATTCTGACTATGTATGCAATAAATTTACTACAGAAGCTTGTTGAAAAGCTGGATCGAATAGATAGAAGAAAAATATCCATGAACTAACATGTTGAAGCTTGTTGAGGTCATGGTGTCATGGACTCTTCTCCAGCTTGATTGGAGATTGGCCATGACAAACAGATGCAACTTGGTTGGCCTACATAAGCATTTAGTCAAAGACAAACAGAGATTAGGCAGCTTATAAATGATGGAAATTAGCTGATTTGATGCAGTCCTACTAGGACCGTTGATTTGTGTAAAATTTTTCAAGAATTTTGGAGCAAAGTGCAGGATTATCAAATGGAGCTGCAAGGCAAAATTGTGACAATCCTAATTGAATCAACAAAGAACAACATAGACAAGACTGACAATCTGCCGGAGAATGTCTTTCCCGGCAGCACTTTACCGGGCAGGCGATAAGTGCCAGGAAACACATTCTCAGCAGATAATTTGCTTTCCAAAGCAGTTTTCTTCAGCAGTTTGATTGCCCTTAATACAGTCATGGTGTAGTGTCCTGCTTTGCCGTTATAGTTTTATGTTGAATAAATTGAAATGATTAACTGCAAATACTCGAGGATTTCGGCAATGTCATTCAAACTTCTATCCTTATCTGATTTGCTAGGGTTGCATTTTTTTCAAGGATCAGTTGCGGAATCCCACTTCATGAACCAAAACTTAAATATGATGTGCTACATATGTATTTGCACAAATTAACATGAACCCATTTTCCCTCAATGATTGCCTGGATGTGTGGGCTAAGCCACACGAATACAAGGCAGAAAAAAAGATGTAGAATTGACCCATAAAAAATGTAGAATTGACCCATTCGGTTATATAATTGGGAGAGGAGTTTCCTGTTTTCTGTGCTTGAGTAATATATATCTGCACGAATTTTTCGCAAGTGCTCACAGTTGTCATACTCGGTGCAGCGTAGTGCGCTTACCATTCTAGTAATTCTGAATCAAGGAGAACGTTGTTGTCTTCCGCGTTCGGACGTGGACGTTGTCTAATACCTCGTCCAGCCATGGACGCTAAGAACGTCCAGGTTCTGGTCTTAAGCCCATCATTTTCCTTAGTCTATTGATCGTTCCTCTCGTTCCTGCAGAGTGCTTCACCAAGTGTAATATTTTGATATCTTTTTCTACCTAATTGAAGTTTGTTGCTCTTCACTACAATCTAATCTAGAGTAGACCATTGGAAGAACCATTAGGGTACGGTGTTGTGTAACATGCAATCGCTCGGAGGATTGCCCACACAATTGCGTGTCTAGATATAGTGCAATACATATATTCATATTTGAATAAAAGAGAAGAGCTCAGTATATGTTATACAATTCTAGAACCTAGATAGAAATATAATATTAGTTTTATTATACAACCACAACAGCTTTACTTTCTATAAATATATCTGTTTAATTTGCATGGTTATGATACAAAGGCACCACATAACGACAAAAAGCTTCCTATTTTTCTTCCGATTAATATGAGAATTTCTAACCTTTTGGAGCTATCGTGAGAAATTCTAGCCTCTTGGAGCTAATGAAGGTCACTGAAATCCACTTTCCGCTTTCGTGATCACCGGAAATTATATTATCGTTATAAGATCTGAAGTCTACAGCGAGCAAGATAAACATGTTTAATAGATTGTTCATCTAAAATCTTTAATGTAAAAGTGAGATGCCTGTGTACTTTAATTTTGTGTTATTATTAATATCACAAGAGGATTTTTTTTTAAAAAGATTGATTCTAGAAAAAGAACATTGTCAAGCCAATTGTCAGAATACCGTCGCACTCCGTGTGCAGTATATACTTTTGGGAAATTTCCTTATATATCACCGAAAGTTTACCTTATCTCTCATATTGTAGAGACCCGAATATGCAAATCCGGACTCTCCTGTGTATTCTGCACTAGTCCAGGATCATGCTAGTGCACACAGTATAAACAAAGATGAAATATCGAACATATCACGATTTACTAGGAAAAGACTCAAACATTATTAATAATTATCAGAGTGCGACCTTATGGCCAAGCTTACAATTAATAGCCTGAAAGGCTTAAAAGAAACTAGCAGCGGAAATCCAAAAGAAAGCGCAGCAGCCAATCGACACGCCCACAGGCTATCAAGTGGAGAACGAAGCCTAATCCGCGAAGACGTCGAAGTACTCTCCTTCTGGAACCTCCTGCTGGTGATTCTCCTCCTCCTCAACTGAGCAACAGGGGCATAAAGTCGTGAGTACATTGGTACTCAGCAAGTCGTTTGTAACAAAGATGCAATATAGTATGCAAGGCTTACCAATGGATGGCTGAAAGGTTAATTTTGCAGAAAACAACAATTTAAGGTAAATACAATAAGTAGATTGAAAAGCAAGCTTTGTAAATGATAATAAATAAGTAACCAAAGGAATTGAGACCAACCACAAGTGAACTGACCATTCACCCAAGGAATCCACCATAAACCAAGATCCATGAAATGAACACCCGTGAACTAACCATCCACTTCCCAACTTAACCCAACCAGATTTTTATGAAAACTCTACCCCTCGTGTGAAATCACCGAGCATTGTCCATGACCGAGGACGCGGCTATTCGAATAGTTTTACACTCTGCAGAGGTTGTACAACTTTACCCACAAGACATGATCATCCCATATTGCCACCGGATTACACACTTCCTTAGGTGTGCGGCGAGGAGATCATGACAAGGCCTTTACAATGTTCAATCTCAACCCAGTTCCGCCTCGCTAAGGTTTCGCCTCTCACCCCCTCTTGCGCCAATGTGGGTCCATGGCCACGCCAAACCACACTCATCACAATGACGGAATCGGAATTGAAACATCCCAAATTAATTAGCCAGGTCCATCCCATACTGGACATGTGGTAGTACGGTAAGACTCAGATCAATGGCGCACAAAGTTAAGTCCTCAAGTATTACCCAGTCGAAACATCCACATCCCATGTGCATCTTGCACCCCCTTTACTGCACGATCAATCGCCCAAGTGAAAGCCCAGTTTGTATAACCAACACCAATGACACTACCCATGCCATGGCAACCAGTTTTATAAGCGTGGTTAACCACCACATTCAAGTATATCATTAAGTCAAGATTAATTAACCACATGCGATGATGAACCCTTTCGCAAAATAAGCAAGGCTAAGCATTCTAATCATACCAACCCAATGTGACAAATAACATAGCATCACTAATTAAATTTCCAACCTAAGGTGACAATGGCATCAAGGTATTCCAAAATATCAAGGAGGGAAATAACCAATTGGGACGATAACTACCAATACAAGGGTTTGAATAAAAATAGCGATGCAAGATAATTTAAAATAAAATAATTAAATAGTAGATTGCAAACTGGGTTCAACATGATCAAAGGACACGACTTGCCTTGGCCTTGCTCAGTTGACGGATCTTGATCTTCAAACCCTGCTTCGGCTCCTTCGAAAACGTGATCTAACGAGAGAGAAAACGGAACGAAAACACAAAACAAGATCAAATAAAATTCAAATGAACTCCAAAAACTTTCAAACCTGAACCAAAAGGTAGAGCTCAATTTTAGATGAATTTAGGAAAAAGAATCGGGTCAATCGGAGCTAGGACGAGGGAGAACGGGCTCTTGAAAAAATTGGATCTAAAGAAAATCGGGGAAATTCAGAAATTGCATTGTGCTGTGGATCGGGTGCACGGGGGAATGGGTCTACGGTGGACTCGGCGCATGGCACAGTGGGGCGATCGGCTTGCTGACGTGGCTGCTGACTAGGCTGACACGTCGGCTTAGGGCTGACGTGGCTGGCTTGCGTGGCTGGCCGAGGTGGCACGGTCTACGGCTATGGCCTAGCGGGTGGGTCCCACCAGGCAGCGGCTCGGCGCAAGGCGGACCAGGCGCACGGGAAGGCGAAGCGGCGGGGCTCGGCTGGCGTCGGCCACGTCGCGCGCGGCACGGCGCGAGGCGTCGCTGGCGCGGCGCGTGGCGGCGATCGAGCGACGGCCGAGCGGCGGCGGCCGGTCGGCGGCGACCGAGAGGCGAGGACGGTGGCGACCTCGGCGGGCTCACCGGCGGCAGCGAGCGGCGGCGGAGACGGCGAACGACGGCGCGAACGGCGGCGAAGGCGGCGACGACGGAAGACGGCGACGCCGACTTCGAGCTCGGCGGCGAGGCGACGGCGGCGTTAGCGCGCGAGGGCGGCGGCTGCGGGATGAGGAGGACCCCGGGGGGTCGGCCTCTTTTATACCCGGTCGGCGAGGAGTCCTTGGCGGAGACGGCCGCGGCGGATAAGGCAGGCGGCGGCGGATAAGGAAGGCAGCGGCGGCGGGTTCGAGCCGGACTCGGAGACGAGAGTCCCGGCCGGGGACGACTCGACAGTGGGCCCCACCGCCGCCGCCGACGACGAGGCGAAGCGGTCGGGATGGCGCGCGGGTGAAGCGGCGCGGCGGATGGGAGACGCGCGTCAACCATCGGGCGGAGGGTGCGGGCGCGGGCCGGGCACGGATGCGCGCGCGGCACGCAGGCCGGCAGCCGGGCGGTGGTTGGTGGGCTGGACCGACTGGGTGGGCTTCGGCCCACCTGGCTTTTTGGGGGTTTTCTTTAATTCTTTTTCTTTTTCAGAAATTCATTTAAATGCTTTTGAGCTCTAGAAAATAGCAAATAAATCCAGAAAAACCCAGGAAAATACCAACAAAGCCCTTGAGGCTCAAGGAACTCAAATAAAATATTCTTGGCAAATGTTAATGTTTAACTTAATCATATTAAACCCTTTTAATTCATAACAATTCCAATTAAGCTTTAATTAATTCCAGAAAAATCCAAATGGTGAATTTTATTTCAAAAGCTTCAAAAAGGCTCTGAAAATCAGGATGTTACACATATGCCACCGAGCAAAGAGACAAGTCACATTCTTTAATCATGTTGCACACCTATTGGTTGGGTGGATGGTTATTTCTTGCATTACTTCTTTTCTGACAATATGTTATTAAATCATTAATTGTGAACAGTCATGCTTGTTAGTTAATTCCCATTAATTGCTTGATTATATGCCCATCTTGATAAATTCATCTAGTTTCCCTTTGATAACCCTAGGACTATTACATTATACTTTATATTAATATGTTAGCAAAACAATGAAACTGTACTTTCTTATCACATTGTTGTCCGTCATCACAAGTTGATGTGTCCGAATTAATACTTATTGTGGTCTGGTATACGAGATGTGGATTGCTCGCCAGAGCTATGTTGTTGAGAGAGAGTGGCTGAGGGCATGCTCCTGTGCTTTGCACATGGTTATAGTTGGATGTCTCACCTAAAGTATATAAGGACTAGAATCTTGTACCAAATAAAGAATATAGTTGCCGCTCAACCACAGGATCGATTCGTCGAACTGGGTTGGTGTATTGCCTAATAAGACAAACTTCCATAATTGGACATGGGTTGGTGGAACTCTTCCTGACTTCCCCAACTTCAGAGATGGGATGGTTCGGGGGAACTCTACATGACTTCCTTGACTTGCAAATTGGTTTGGATCATGGGTACTCTACTTGATAGTCCCAATGCCTTGTAAGGGTGGATTGGGGTAACTCTGTGGGACTTCCCCAATTTCACAACAGTGGGGGATGATGTTAACATGTGGATAAACTTCCGTTGTAGGTTTGGTGGTTGCCACTCTGGTTAACTAGTCACTGAAACCCATTGGACAAAAGTGAGACTTGTCTTGCGTGGTATTACAATCTTGTTATTCCGGCCCATACAAGTCTAGGTATCTAACAGGTAAAGTTGAGCACTTTCTACAGATATAACTTAAATCATTCAAATGTATGGTGCTCCTAGTTAATGGGGCTGTGTTTGTGGGGTGATTCCTAAACTCATGGCATAATAGTCTTTTGATGGTTAAATGGTGGTAACTGTAATAATTACTTATACCCTTAAAAATTGAGTTGTTTTATTATATATCTTTGTTTCAATCAAAATGTTTGTTAGATAAAGTCCCAACTAATCCTCCATGTAAGACATCCATTGAAATACATTGCATGCATAAATGTTTACAATCGTGGCATGTTGAATACAAATATACTAATTATTGCATATTTTGGTTAGAGGATGAATACTATGACCAAGAAGTACCAGAAGAAGATGAGTATTATGACGGTGAAGAATACACAATCTAGGTTGAGGCTACACTCAAGTGTAGCCAGTGGTGTTGCCATCTTTTGGGTCTTTTGTTTGTAATATATGTATGTTTAGCCTAGAGGCACGTGAACTCTATACCGATAGCTATGTCATATTTTATGTAAGAACTCTATTATGGTAATGTGATCATAAGTAGGTACTATTTACCAACCTGTGTGCCACTGAAATCCTGGATAGTCAAAGGAATACGGGACACCCCCCTTAAAACCAGGTGTCCCCACAATGCCTAGAAACAAAAATCTACTTGCTAGTTTAATGTTGAATCTAGCCTTGATCGACCTATGTGCTTAGTCGGAATGGGCGAGGTTTGCTAATCTAGTCAGGTTTAGCACACATATTGATGCTGTTTAGAGGTCTAGAGAATCTATATATATCTACAAACAATGAGTGAAGGTATCTTCTTTATTTTAGAGGTCCAGAAAATTCCACAAGAATCCTTGAATAAAAAGGCAAAATCCCTAAAAAAATCTCTCATTAATCGAGCGAAAAAGAGAAGATCTACATCACTTATTTTGGTGGGGTTAAATTATAATGGTGTAGACTAATCATATATAAAAATGAAATCTAGTCATTAATTGAGAGAAAAAGAGAAGATTTAAAGTACTTATTATGGTAAAACCAAAATGTAATGGTACAAATTAATCATGTACAAATATTACATGTATTACAACTGTATAGCAAATACAAGAATTTTTTCGAAAGGCAATAGAGTTATACAATAAATACATTATGTTAAAATATTTGACAGCACAATTGCACGAAAAATTATGCTAGTTTCGATTAAAAAACATCGATTGGGTAGTCCCAGTCCCCTGCCGATGACACCTCCTCAATCACGGTCACACATGTACACACCAACCAAGTGGGCCAAGCTATGCCAAATTTTCTCAGGCCTAAATGCCACTATGCAGGCTTCTGCCATCGGCCGTGTCTGCTGGGATCTAAAAACCGACCGAAAGAGCCATGATGATGCCTTCTCCTCAATCACAATCACACCTGTAAACACCAACCAAGTGGGCCGAGCTATGTTGAATTTTCTTAGGCCTAAATGCCACTATGTAGGCTTCTGCCATCAGCCACGTCTGCTGGGATCTAAAAACGAATTTTGGGTAAAAATAACTCTGTAGATCACCAAAATACCAGATCTAGCCCCTAACAGCAGTAACAGTGAAATCGTGCAGTCCCCGACCGCACGACCACTGTTCACGTACTAGTCGTGCGGTCGGGGACCGCACGACCACTGTTCATCCGTACTTTTTCCCGTTTAGTGTTTGTTTGAATTTTCAAATATATCAAATGAGCTCAAAAAATTACGAAACTTTATGTACAGCCTCCCGACATAACGTTCCTCTCGGTATAATTTTTGGAAAATTTTATCCATGGCGAATCTCGCAAAACAATTCATATAAGTTTGATATTTTTACGAGTTTTTACATATAGCAAACGAGTTTCAAAAATTACAAAATTTTATGTGAAGCTTTAAAATGCAGTAATAGTTATTATGTAATTTTTTGGAAATTTTATGTAGTCCGAATTAGCCACGTTTGTCCGAGTCATGCGGTCCTCGACCGCATGATCTGCATGTCTACAGTACGACCGCACGACTCTGACAAACGTGGCTAATTCGGATCACATAAAATTCTGAAAAAATTACATAATAACTATTACTATATTGGGAGGCTTCACATAAAATTTTGTAATTTTTGGAGCTCGTTTGCTATATGTAAAAACTCATAAAAATATCAAAATTGTATGAATTTTTAGCGAGATTCGCCATGAATAAAATTTCCCAAACATTGCACCACGAAAAAAGTTGTGTCGGGAGACTGTATATAAATTTTTGTAATTTTTTGAGCTCATTTGATATATTTAAAGATTTAAACAAACACTAAATGGGAAAAAATACAGATGAACAGTGGTCGTGCGGTCCCCGACTGCACGACTAGTATATGAACAGTGATCGTGCGGTCGGGGACCGCATGATTTCACTCCATAAATGGAATTACTGCTATTAGGAGACTAGATCTGGTATTTTGATGATCCACAGTGTCATTTTTGCCTAAAATTCTCTAAAAACCGACCGAAAGAGCCATGTTATGTTGGAAAAAATTGGTTTATGCTACTGGTTATTTTGTGGTTTTGCCATTGCTTTTTATCAAATTGGCACTATGCCACTAGATTCGAAAATTTTATTGGAAAATGCCACTTTGACGAGGTCGATGTCCATTGAACTAGCGGAAAGGACTATTTTGCCCTTGCAAATATGTAGAATTTTCAATCAGATGCCATTAGTAATATACTCTTAGCCGCTGTTTGGTAGAGTTTCTGCTCCTAGCTTTCCGTTCGAATCTAGTGGAGCTATACTAAACACCCAACTTCTCAAAACTAGTGGATTCTGATTCTTATGAGAAACAAGAAGAAAAATAAACTAGCCAGGAAAAGCGGGTTTGAGTTGGATCCCGCTGCTCCTCAATGAGCACTACAGGTGTGTGTGGAGACCAATGGCGATATCTAATCACACCATCAACGCCGTGCTAAAGTGGTGCCATAGCCGTCGTGGACGGGATTAGGGGCTGATGCCTTTGCTTGGTCGGAAGATGGAGATAGAAAGTTTTAGGAAGAAGGGAGAGAAGAAAGTGGACAGGCAATTTTGGAAATTTGATAAAAAGCAATCTCACAGTGGTAAAATCAAAAGAAGTTTGCGATTGCAATTGCGAAACCCAAAACTGTGAAACAACCAATAGCATAAACCAAAGTTTTCCGGTCATGTTCGGCGGATTTTTCTCACGCCGTCGCGTGGCTCGGCTTGTGTTTTTGGGGCCCTTCCAAAGCAGCCCATCAGGCCGACGGCTAAAATTTTTGTCCGGCCGAGGAACCCAATGGGCCACTTACGCAGGCAAGGCAGAGGATCTAGTAATCCTATCAATCCGGATGTTTGGAATTTAGAGTTGACCAGAATTTGCGTGAGGGTTTCTGAAATGTACACATTTACATCAACCTAACTCACTTAAAATGGTTTAGTGTGTATGAATCGAAACCATTCTATGGAGAATACGACGCTCAGCGCTACATGACTCACGTACGGGTCAAACTTTTGGGGCTTTGGCTTTGGGCAATAAATAAGCCAATAGTAGTAATGCAAATTAGTTTTAAAATATAACCTTGTAAAAAGAACACATAGGCCTCGTTGGAAATGTAGGAATTTATTAGGACACAACTTAATAACTGTGTTTCAAATATTCTCGTGTTCCAAATGATCCAAATGTGGCCAAGTATACAAACCACACCAACCAACTCAATTCTACGTCACGACTTGCTTATAGATTAATTTCTATATATAATTCTTAACATGTCTCATCGCATCTCTACAAAATGACGATGTCTCAAATAGCGTGACCACAACTTCTTTTGCTAATTGAAAAAGTGGAGTGGTGAAGGAGAAGGGACACATTTCGTTTTGGCCTATATGTACCAGCCGCTAGCTCGATCGATCATGAGGTACACTGCATTGGCCATGGGTGGATTCTACCCTTTGCCTCTTGGGATATGGAATCAAGAGAGCTAAAGAGAGTCAGCTGTGAGAAAAAGAACTAGTGAGTAAAAATAACTCTGTCCTCTTACCTCTCACCCCCTTAGGGGTTTATATACATGATGGGGTAGAATGGGGATTTTCTATCATGTTCCTCAATAAATTGCAAAAGGTAAGGGTATATCGGTACATTCCTTTAGATAGACCACATTATGTTATTGAGGTTGCTCCAAGACCTACCAGCTAATCCTAACGGTCCGAGGTGTTGGGCATCCCCACAATAGTACTCCCTCAACAACAAGTTTCGAGATTCGGGGGTGAGCTGGCGCAGCTAATTGGCATATCCCCTCGAGCAGTGGCGGATCCAGGATTTTACCAAAGGGTATGCAGCACCAAAATTTTCATATGAAATTCGGTAAAAACCATTTGCCAATTCGGTAAATAATTGTAAAATTTACACCGTAATTCGGTATACAGGTACTAAATAATATGATAAGTCTTAAATTCAAGGATTAAGTTGGTATAACGAACATACCTGTGGGACCGCCCCTGCTAAGGTATCTTGACTGGTAATAGTACTAGTGCAGTAATTTATCACTTCGTACTTCATTTACTTCATATTTTCTACAAAATATCCTTGAAAGAAAAGATGGCCTTTCTGGCGAGTCAAAGTCAATGCTCTCGTCGGATGATGAATCAGAGTCATTAAAAGGATCAAATGCTTGTGCAGCTTCTCGCATAGCAAGGATGAAATCATACGTCCTCATTCCCTGGAGTGTATCATGAACAAATTAAATTGACATGAATGAGAGGCTATTCCTGAACACTATACCAGTAATCTAAATAAGCTCAACAAAAAGTGCACACCTTTCTCATAAGCACAACATGGAAGAAGAAGAGCTGACCTAGTGCTGCCGTACTATATAAAGTGAAGATGACAAATGCCATCCGTGCAGTGGCGGAGGACGGGAAAAAAATGAGGTGGGGCGGATTGAAAGAAATACCCTCCAACCTGGATCGAGTCGAACAGAGATCATGGTACGGTTTGCATCACCTGGATCGCATCGAGGTGGAGGAGGAGGCCAATGGCGGCCTCGGAGATGGCGGCGGGGTCGCCGCAACCGCGGCGGCCGAGCGAGAGGACCCCGAGCGCAGCGCCCTGGACCGGAGGATGGCGATCTCCTTGAGCCGGGCGCAGCGTGCGGGAGCGCCGGGCCAGAATCGGCGAAGTGCGCTCGATCGCCCGCGCCGCGAAGTTCCTCGCCGATGACGGCCCGCGTGCGCGCGCGCGTGGCGGCGCGGCGGGGCTCTTGGTGTGCGGCGGCGCAGTGCGGACGAGGCTGGTGCGGCGGTACCGGAGGAGGGAAGCAGTGTGGGAGGGTGGACTCGAGCGCGCCACGCGGCGCAGAGTGAGTGGAGCAGAGGTGGCCATGGTCGGACGGATTCGGCGCGCTGCGCGGCGCGGCCGGGATAGGGATAGGCATGGGGTTTGGGTTCTTTGGTAGTGGTAGGCGAGGGGTAGGGATTCGCGTGGTGCGCGGCGCAGCGCCGTGCCGCGGCGGGCTGGGCTGGTCTTGGTGCGCGCGGGCGGGGCGCGAGTCAAGGAGGAGGTGGGCCGCGATGGCGTGGAGGAGATGGTCGGACGCGGAGCTGGGCGGGGGCGGCGCGGGGTAGTAGCACGGCTGCAAAAAATCAAGGTATGGCTCAAGCCTTACCTTGCCCTATCGGGTCCTCCGCCCCTGCATCCGTGGAAAACTTTATACAGGAAAGTGTGAGCTTCGTAAGTAAAATACAGCAGTGATGCCTATTACCAACCCAGGTATGTTCGTTATTACTTACAGATAATGATGCATGAGCTCCTCTAGGGAGCCTTATGTGAAGCCTATGCTCCATTTCCATTTTCACCCCTTTGCTGTCGACAAAGCAGGGAACAAAGACAGCAATCGTTGTTCCTCCCTGAATAACAAGCTGATAAAGTAGGCCGGCATATGCTAATTAGTACCGGCCAAACTACAACAACAACAACACAAACAACACCAAAACCTTTTGTCCCAAACAAGTTAGGGTAGACTAGGAATGAAACCTTCTCAAGATCAAAGAGAATTACAGAACTAAAGAAACATAATTACAAAAGCGTTCGCATTTGGCACCCACCATCAACATTAGTATCATGCACACAAGGATCAAACATAATTCCCAACAAGTTGCAAAAACACATTTACACATTTTTGGAATCATGACACAAGGATTAAATAAGCTTTAACCATTTGCAAAACACATTTACAAATATAAGCCTCATACTATAAGGAATAGGTAACGTGGACTTGAAACACTTGTAAAACACATCTGCAATATATAATTCCATGTTACAAGGATTTGACAAATGAGCTTCAACTATATGTAAAACACATTTGCAAATATAAGCCTCATGCCAAGGAGAGTTAGAAGAGGTGAGATTAAAGTATCAATACATGATGAGACTCAAGCTACTACACATGACCCCTCTTAGTAGTACGGCAATCTATACTAGCAATCTGGTTTTCCAACCAAACACCAAGACCGATAAAACACTAGGAACACATCCTTAGCCCTAATTAGTCATACCTTTACCTTAGATCATTGTTTTGATATGCATCAACCCATGATGCATCCTTTACTTCAAATCTATCAACACATGATGGGTCTTCACTTGACTTGATGACCAACATATGATCATCTCTTCTTAGACATGCATCAACTCATGATATATCATCTTCTTAATGACCTTCAACTCATGAAGCCATCTTCTTCGAACATCTTGACTTGATGATCTTCAACACATGAAGTCATCCTAAGTAACCCTCATTTGTGGAATACAACCTATTCATTCAACTTATGGAAAATGTTAGTCCACAAATTAATTGTTATCAATTACCAAAACTTCACCATTAACTCATAATTAAGGGACTAGATTCTACAATCTTCTCTTTTGAGTAATTCATGACAATCTCAACAAATAATGAGATAGAAATTGAATTTTGAGTATACAATATACACACAACACTTGCATATTCTAAGATAAGCTTTTTAAGCAAATCTTATTCATCCAGTTGTCATTAATCATCCAACTATTAATGCATAATGGAGGAACTAGATGACAACCCGATCATGAGTATATATGAACTACACAAGCTATATATACTCAAGGGATATGTTTCAAAGTAAAGATATTTAATATGTGGAAAGATGAACGTGGATCAATACTAATGAAACCTCAAACATAGAGTGAACTCCCCCTAAATATGTGCATACTAGAATATATAATAAAGACATATACGCATATTCATGTTTAACTATTTGTGGAGTTCAATCTATATTTGAATCTGAGGAATGCACTAAGATATAAGAGTATGATGTCAAATGCATACCTCTTATGATTTTCACCTTTTCATCCAAGTGAGACTAAGCAATAACATAATCAATAAACAAGTTAGTATCATAATTAGATTTGCCATTATCATCAAAACTAACTTAATAGAGCTTGAACTTACATATGTGCGCGAAGTTATGATATGCACCAGGGACACCACTAAAGCGGGGGACTTCCTGGTGAGACATGCGCAAAGGTGCGATATGCCTTGGGGACACCACTAAACTGGGGGAATCCCTGGTGAGACGCATGTGAAGGTGCGATATGCACCAAGGAAACTGCAAATGCGGGGACTCTCTGGTGGGACATGCATGACAATGAGATATGTACTAGGGCGCCGCTAAAGTGGAGGACTCCATAGTGGGACACGTACAGCGGCCTCTATACTTGTTTTTGACTCTATAGAGTGGCCTAGAAGCACGTAGGTCCCTGTGTGGTTATACCCCATCGAGTACGCGAGGATGTGAGGCTACTGTGCAGTTTCTTTAGAGTCCCACGCAGCGGCGGATCCAGCGGTGGGGCGGGGGCTCGAGCCCCTACCGCTACCGGACCCTTGGAGCCCCCCTGGAGCCCCCCCTAAATTTTTAGCCATGGATGTATAATGTGGAAGAGGCTGAGGTTGAGTTGAAGGTACTTCAGCCCCTCCAAAAACTTTTCCTGGATCCGCCACTGGTCCCACGGGACTGGGCTGGGATGCACGAGGGTCACATTGCTTATTTTATACTACGTAGAGTACACCAGGGCGTAAGGTCATTGTGCAGTTTGTTTAGAGCTCCATGGGACTAGACCGGGACACATGAGGGTCACGGCACTTATTTTATGCTCTATAGAGTACCGGGGGCGCGAGCCTACTGTGCAGTTCTTATAAAGTCCTGCTGGACTTGGCCAAGATACACGAGGGTCCCAACACTTATTTTATACTTCATAGAGTACGTCGGGGCATAAGGTCACCGTACGGTTTGTTTAGAGTCTCGCGGGACTGGGCCGGGATGCACGAGGGACTCGGCACTTATTTTATGCTTCGCAGAGTACGCCGGGGCACGAGGCCACCGTGCGGTTAGTTTAGAGTCTCATGGTTCTGGGCAGGATTTGCGAGGGTCCCATCGCTTATTTTATACTCCGTAAAGTAGTAGAGTACGCCGGGGCATGAGGCCATAGTGCAGATTGTTTAGAGTCCTGTGGGACTAGGCTGAGATGTGCAAAGGTCCCGACGCATATTTTATACTTAGTAGAGTACACGGGACACGAGGCCATCGTGTGGTTTGTTTAGAGTCCTGCGGGACTGAGTCGGGACATGTGAGGATCCTAGCGTTTATTTTATACTCTGTAGAGTGCACCAAGGTACGAGGCTGTTGTGCGATTTGTTTAGAGTACCGCGGGACTGGGCCGGAACGTACAAGGGTCCTGACACTTTTTTATGCTCTATAAAGTACGCCAGAATACGAGACCACTATACGATTTGTTTAGAGTCCTACGAGACTGACTAGGACACGCGAGGAACCCAACGCTTATTTTATACTCTCTAGAGTACGCTACACGAGGACGTCATGCGGTTTAAGTGAAAAGTAGACCAAAACAGGGGCGTAAGAAAGGAATAGCAAGACCCATAGAGTGCAAATTTTGGAACCAAACAATCAGGAGACACTGCCAGGACACGGTAGCTTTAAACGGCGTAACAGTGCACATACACACCCCTTGGTCCAAGGCACCGTGCTTGCCCCTTACTTTTTAGGCTCCCTAAGCAAGTTGGAAACGTGCTACCATCCAGCATGCACTCACGCCACATACCTAGTCACAAGGTTGAGCTGACTCGTACGTACTGAGCAATTCGCGCGAAGCGGGCATGCCCTATTGGAGGCCGGTGCAAAGGCAGCTGCTTGGAGGCGGATGCCGGAGATTGGCTCAGAGCATAGCGGAGGCCAGTGTGGGGCTAGGCGGCTAGGAGCTCGGCGACACGGAGGTCGGTCCGGCAGAGACGAAGGCTGAGCTGGCGGAGACCGGCGTCGCGTCAGATCCAAACATGGAGTGAAGCCCGGCATCACGCTGGCACAAAGGCAGTGAAGCCAAGGTGTAGGCCGGCATCACGCTGGAGCCGATCATGGCGAGGCCCGAGTGGAGGCTAGCGTCACGGGATTCGGCGTGGCGAAGCCTGAGCAGAGTTGGCGAGGACGGCGACGGAGCCTTGGCAGAGGCAGCCAAACCGTGGCAAGGGTCGGCATCATGGTGGAGCCGGTCGTGGCGAGGCTGTTGGGGGAATTGGCCAGGGAGTCTAGACGAATGATGGTCGCCAACCTCTTAGGATCACATACACGCGAAACACAAGTAGACACAAGTCAAAGTTTATGACGTGATGCAATGCGATGCGTCTGTGTTATTTTCTTCTTTCTTATATAGAGGAACAATATACATAACTTTAAAACCAACACGGCATACCACGTTGGAATCCAATATGAAAACAACTCAACTTTCCAACTCTGAATCTAAACAGACTCGGTCTCCTGACCCCTTACAACTTACGACTACTACAATCTAACTTACGACTGTTATAGTCCATATAACTTACGACTTACGACCATTATAGAACTTGAATGTGGTCGTAGAACATGGTCGTAGATTCGACTAGACCTGAAGACAATTAGGTTAACTATATCAATCTCCTCCTTAACCTTGTTGTCTTCCATCTTCGATGTTTCACACACCAATCTTCTCCCTCATCTCCACGAACTTCATTCTTCCGAGTGATTTGGTCATGATGTCTGCGAGTTGATCCTCCGTGCAGACATGCTGCACGTCGATCACCCCCGACTCCACACATTCTCTTATGTAATGGAACAGAGTATCGATGTGTTTGCTTCTCTCATGGTAGATTGGGTTTTTGCACAACATAATTGCCGACTGATTATCAATCTTCAAAGTTACATTCTTAACCTTCGTCTTCAATATGTCAGCCAACAATCGACCCAGTCATACCCCTTGACAGGCCACCACAGAAATTGCAATGTACTCTAATTCACACGAACACTACTACAAAATGGGCCATCACAGATGGTTTTCCAAACCGTCTGTATTTATGTGTCAGTAATAATCGAAGGTTATCACAGACGGTTTGTGGGCCGTCTGTGATAAAGATAACACAGACGGTTTGTAACTAGAACCGTTTGTGAAGAAACTATTACAGACGGCTCGAACCAAAAATCGTCTGTGATACCCACACATCACAGATGGTTCTAATTACCAACCGTCTATGATATCCACACATCACAGACGGTTCTAGTTACCAACCGTTTGTGATTGGCGAGTATTACAGACGGTTGATATATAAAAATGTCTGTGATAGTCCTTCATAGACGGTTTATACCACAAACCGTTTGTGATAGTTCACTTTATACCTTAATTTTTTTTCTGTTTTTTTGTTAGCCTCAAGAAATAATGTTACCTATGGCTTTTGTAAGCAAGCAAATATAGAGACAAGCACAACAACACATTCTATTACAGGATAACAAGCTAACAAACCCTTCGTGGCATGATGGTGAGGCTGAACAAGACACACTTACAACAAGAGTGTGTTGTCCAGCCTACCGTGGTGCCACAACGGAGGCGCTAGCTCACAGCAGTAGTCGACGTCGTCAAGGAACAAGCAAATACAGAGGCAAGCACAGTAACACATTCTATTACAAGATAACAAGCTAACGAACCTTTCATGGTACAATGGTGAGGCTGAACAAGACACACTTACGACAATAGTGTGTTGTCTAGCCTACTGTGGTGTCACAATGGAGGCACTAGCTCACGGCAGTAGTCGGCATCGTCGAAGAACAAGCAAATACAGAGGCAAGCACAACAGCACATTCTATTACAGGAAAACAAGCTAACGAACCCTTCGTGGCATGACAGTGAGGCTGAACAAGACACATTTATGACACTTACGATAAGAGTGTGTTGTCCAGCCTACCGTGGTGCCACAACAAAGGCGCTAGCTCACAACGGAGGGGAGGATGCAGGAAGCTAGCTAGTGGATGAACTCACGCGTGACTACCGGTGGAAAGGTAGATGGGGAGTTATTAATAAGGGCCGAGCAGTGGGAGGAACTGGTGCCTACCATTCGATGTGGAGAGAATGGACGAGTGAGATCGAAATCCTGGGGTATATGCCACGGATTGGTGACGTGTCATTATCAGAGACGGTTTGTTATACGAACCGTCTGTGATAATGAATATCAGAGATGGTTTGTTATACGAACTGTCTGTGATAATGCACATATCATAGACGTTTTGGTATACGAACCGTTTGTGATAAGTCAATATCAGAGACGGTTTGGAATACAAACCATCTGTGATATTAATACCAGAGATAGTTTGATATACAAACCGTCTGTGATAACCCTTTAAAATGCGCACCCTAATCCAGCTCTTCTACACTATGAGATCCTCTCCCTCATATTCTTCACCAGATTTCTCAATAATGATATCTAATATTCTTTTGATCTCCTTCCTCTCATCTATCCATCATGAGTTGTTCGGCCACAAGCTTTCACATGCGGCCAGTAATTTACGTCTAGAGCAGCTCCTCCGCTCATGCCCTACTCTTCTTCTTCGACTCGCTTCCATCCGTCAGCTGGACCTCATCATCCGCCGTCGACGGAGGTGTCTCATTGCCGCTCAGGAAAGGGAAACCACCCTTAGCCTCATTCTTCTCTGCAATGTACACAAAGCGAAGGAAGCTCTTACGGCAGTGGAAAGACACATGGATAACCTTGCCGATCAAGTAGAATCAGTCGATTCTGAGGAAGTTTATCATGGCATCCTCTTTGAGATCATGGGCCATGCTAATGATTTGCCCAGGCTAGAGGAGGAAGTGGAGAGCGCAAGAACAATCTTCACATCATTCAAGAACTCAGCGGCTGATCCTCCAACTCCAAAAGTCGAATAAGAAGCATATGAAGCCCAGAAGATTAGGATCTGGGAATCTCCTTTTTTAAGACTTTTGTAATAAATTTGCCTTGAATTTGACTCTCGTCTCAATAGTTTCTTTAGTTCATTATCAGAGACGGTTTGTTATACGAATCGTCTGTGATGTCTTAATGATCACAGACAGTTCATGTTAAGAACCGTCTGTGAAAGTTCACAGACGATTATTAACACGAACCGTCTGTGATGTCTCAATTATCATATATGGTTCGTGTTAAGAACCGTCTGTGAAAGTATCACAGACGGTTACTAGAACAAACCGTCTGTGGTAGTTTAAGCACAGACGGTTCCTCCGTCCAGTATAGCCTCTTGTAGTGGTGGAAGACAGTGCGATCACCTTTTGCTTCTGCGAACACCAGTTGACTAGGTTTGACCCCAGGAAAAACACCACGCCTGAAGTACTCTTCTGATCATCTGTATCACTAGCTAGATCATTATCTGAGTAACTGACTAGCTCCAACCTTCTTCCTTCTTCTCGTAGACACACCCGTAATTCAGTGTTCCTTTATGTACCTTAGGATGCATTGTACTGCACTCATATGCTTTGTTGTCAGATTATCCATGTATCTACTCACTATCCCAACAGAGAACATCAGATTTGATCATGTGTATATCAAGTACCTCAAGCTTTCGATCATGCTTTTGTACAAAGTCTTGTCTATGGGTGGGTTTGTGCTATCTTTACTCATCTTCAGGCGGGGTTCCATCAGAGTTTTCGTTGGATTGCAATCCTCCATGCCGCATTTGTCCAACACTCTGGTTGCATACGCGGTCTGGCTAAGAGTAATCTTCCCGGAGCATTGTCGTACCTCAATACCTAAGTAGTAGCTGAGTAACCTGAGGTCGCTCATGCAAAATAACTTCTTCATCTAGCATTTGAAACTATTGATGTTCTTGATACTCTCTCTCTCGTGATGATCAAATCATCGACATAAACTCCAACCAATAAACTCCCTCTTCCCTGGTTTCGTTTGTACACTGCATGCTCTAACGGGCACCTTTCAAAGCTGAGTGCCACTAGAGGCTTGTCTAGCTTCGTATTCCAAGCTCTTGAGGCTTGACGCAGACCATATAGCACTTTGTGCAGTTGTAGTACCAGGTGTTTATCTCCTTTCTTTTCAAAACCTGGAGGTTGCATGACATAAACTTCTTCTAAATCGCCGTTGAGGAAGGCTGACTTCACATCCATATGATGAACCTCCCATCCTTCTTGTGCCGTGATCGCAATAAGTAGTTGTACCATTTCTAGTTGTGCAACAGGGGCAATGACTTTGTCAAAATCAACTCCTTATCGTTGAACGTACCCTTTTGCAACTAGCCTTGCCTTATGTTTTACGATTACGCCTTGGGTGTCCTTCTTCACCTTATACACCTACTTTAGTCCAATCGGCTTGTGATTGATTAGGAATGGAACATGCTGCCAAGTTCCATTTTCTTAGATAGAGGACATCTCCTCCTTCATCGCTCTTCTCCACTCCGGCTTTCCTTTTGCTTCTTCGAAGTTCGCTGGCTCCTCCTTTCCGAGCAAGCAAAACTCGGAGTCTTCCAGCTCGATCAGAGATGTGGCATCATAGAGGCTTTTGCTATTGCACTACCATCGAGGTCCTTCATATGACCTCGCATCGAGCTCCAGTCTTCACAGAGCACTAGGTGTGACTGGTGCTCTCACTGTCTCTACTGGAGTGCACGGTGTAGTCGAGCCAGGCAAGCCAGTGTTCATACCTCCCATGGTTGTACCTAGGGATTTTGCAACATGGTCATGTCCTCTGACTTCATTCTCCATGGTTGTAGCATCAGAAGTTACCACGTTGTCATTAGAATCTACGACCATGTTGTGGTTGAATCCTCCAACTTCACCCACCGTGGTCAACGCGTCGGTTACATAGTCATCGAAATCTGCATCAGTGTTAGGAGGATAATGTCCTTCGACCATGATCCTGCAGCCATTTTCATCCAGCAGTCCGAGGCTAATGATATTTCTTCTCAGCCTTGGGATGTAGTAAACATTTGTGAGAATATGATGTTCACTCGTGGAAAACTCCAATAGTATCGAGCCCCTTCTTTGTATCTCCACAGCCGAACCATCTCCAAATTTGACTGAGCCTTTTATCTTCGTGTCAATCTTAGCAAACTTTTCAATACATCCAGTCATGTGGTTGATCATGCCGGTATCTAGATACCAAGCCTTGTTTTGGGTGCCGCTCAACTTCGGCGTCAGCTTCTCTTCATGCAGAAACACCTTTTCTTCAAGCGTTGGGACTGTATGGACAAGTTTGCACACTTTGATCATCAGTAGCAGAGGGTCATCATCATTCTGCTTCGCTACAAGATTTGCCCTTGCTCTTTGGTTTGGCTTGGACACTCTTTCGCAAAGTGCCTATACTTATTGCAGTTGAAGTATTTAACCTTGGTCTTGTCGAAATCTGGCGGCAATCGTTCATCGCCACCTCGATTGCCATCTCCTCAACCATCGTCTTGACCACGAACATGTCCCTGTCCTCTTCCATTATGACCACCTCTTTGAGCGCAGCTCGAGAACTCATTCTTCTTAGTCTTCGAGCTCCTCTCATCCCTCTTGTTTTCGGCAAAGAGAAGTTTGTCTCCTCCATCCTTTGAATGCTGTCAATCCTTGAGTACTTCCTCAAAAGTTCTGAGATGATCAATTACTTCTGAGACTGACATCATTTCAACATCGCCAAACTGTTAAATCATGCTGATAATCTAAAGGAATCGGTCTGGAACTAAGTTGAACAGCTTTTCGACCATGTCGCTTTCTTCCAGCTTCACGTTGAGCGAATGGATCTCACCCACCAACATGATGAGTTTCATGGAGTACTCCTTCTTGATGCGATCCTCGCCTATTCGCATCTCCCTAAGTGCGCTCCAGGCTTCTTTCGCTGTCTGCTTCTCGGCGATCGACATCATCATGTCGTCAGGCACAGTTTACAAGATGGCCACCATCGTGCCTTGATCCTTGTCACCGTCATCATCTCCATCTTTGACAGCCAACCAAATCCCTAGCGAACACAATATTAACTTCATCTTGATAGCCCATATGCCGTAATTCGTTTCGCTTAACATCGGGTATTGAATCGGGATTGTAGCGCTTCTTGTCATCGACTTGATGAGCATGCCTGCCTTCGATGGATCAAGTACGTCGCCCATGGTCTTGATGAGCTCTCCTGACTTCGTTGGGTTACTTGCATTATCGGCCATCGCTTCGTCCTCAATTGTTGGGGACCGAGTCTGTTTAGATTCAGAGTTAGAAAGTTGGTTTGTTTCCGTATTGGATTCTAGCGCGGTATGCTGTGTTGGTTTCAAAGTTGTGTATGTTGCTCCTCTATATAAGAAAGAAGAAAAGGATGTAGACACATCGCATTGCATCGCGTCGCAAAATTTGACTTATGTGTACTTGTGTTTCACGTGTGTGTGTGTGATCCTAAGAGGTTAACAACCATCATTTGTCTAGACTCCCTGGGCAATTCCCCCAACAATTGGTATCAGAGCCATATAGCGCTAGAATCCAATACGGAAACAACCCAACTTTCTAACTCTGAATCTAAACAGACTCAGTCTCCTAACCCCTTACAACTGCTACAGTCTAACTTACAACTTACAACCATTAGAGAACTTGAACGTGGTCGTAGAACATGTTCGTAGATTCGACTAGACCTGAACACAACTAGGTTAACTTTATCAGAGGCTAGAGTGGCGGTCGGCGTCGAGCCCGAGCTGGATGTGGAGCAAAGCCTAGCGTCATGCCGGTGCGGAGGTGACGAAGCTGAGGCAAAGGTCGACGTCGCGTCGGAGCCAGTCTTGGCGAGGCCAGAGGGGAGGCCTATTATTAATAATTCAGACTTGGAGAGGTTGGTTCACCAAGTTGGGTCGTTAGTCGGAAGCAGTCAGAAGTCGAAAGTAGTCAAAAGTCATAAGCTATGGTCCAAAGTGGCTGTGGTCAGAAGTCATAACAATGAGTAGATTCTACCCTTTTCTCCATGGAAATATAGAATAAAGAGAGCTAAAGAGGGCTAATCGTGAGAGAGCTAGTAACTAAAAATAAGTCAGTCCCCTCTCCTCATTCATTTCTTTGAGGTTTATATACATTAATAAGGTAAAATTAGAATTACCTATCCTACCTCTCAATAATTGTAAAGAGTAAGATCACATTATATTATTGGACTTGCTCTAAGACCCATCAGCTCACCCTAAGAGCAAGTACAATAATGGTCTTATAGCCAAGCTAGTCAGCATTTTTGCTGATGTGGAGGAGAGAAAAGAGGAGAGAGATGAGAGCTTGGCTCTCATGCAAGCAACAAGCTGGGCACGGGAGCCTATGCAGTGGTGGGCTAAGATAATAAATGTATGTGAGGAGGAATAGGAAAGAGAATGTGAGACATGGTACCACATAATAATAAAAAAACCTTTTGTAGACAAATAGAAGACAAATTATTGTATAACTTGACTTATAGCCAAACACTTGGCTCTATTATTGGACTTACTCTAACGAACCGAGGGCTAGACACCCCACAACACACATATATAATCTAGTTTAATTAGTCGTCCCTCCTGGTCTGAAGACTGAAGGACGAACGTTTGTTGGTTCGTCGTAGTTTTGCGTAATCTTCGCTGCATGTGCATGTTGTTGACTACTGAGGTCGTGAGGTGTGACGTGTATACTGATAATTCATCTCACGATGCATTCTCATGCATGGACCGAAATTTCCATGTCGGTTGAACGCGGGTCGCGCGAGCTAGCTGGCTATCTAGGATGCGATTGCAAACACGTCTCGAGCATGATGTGAACTGCGCGCCGTGGCTACGCGTGTCGGGAGCGAGCGCATGCATCAATGCATGCAACTGATGGAGCGGTCGAACGCACGTCGCGCCTTGAAAAATTAGGACATGTCCCTGCGTTAACAATGTCGATCGGTGGCGCCGGCAACTGCTCGTAGTTGTACCAAACGACGGATCCAGGAATCTCGGACAGAAACACAATTAAGATAAACTTGTCGTATAACTTTCTCCGGATAATCCACATGGCCAGGTAGCCAAGGGGACAGAAATAATAAGCTAGCCTAGCTTTTAAATTGCATGCATGCAACGCGCGCAAGACAACACTATAAATAGGGCACCATACAAACACCTCAGCTCGTGCCAGTGCCAAAGGAAGATCTCCCTTGGTACTAAAGTCTGAACTGTGTGGATTAACTGTGAGCTAGCTCGCAATGGCTTCGTCCACTGCCTGGCACTGCCTCCTTGCCCTTTCCCTTCTCTCCTCCGCCGCCTACGGGCAGCTCACGCCGTGGTTCTATGACTCGAGCTGCCCGAAGCTGGGGCCCATCGTGCGCCTGACCATGATCAAGGCCATCATCACCGAGCGCCGGATGGGCGCCTCCCTCCTCAGGCTCTTCTTCCATGACTGCTTCGTTCAAGTACTGATCCCTCCCCTCCTCCGGATCGTCTTCCGGCTGAAATATGCGTTGATGATCGATCAAAGTAGTTCAAACGACTCTAACGTGCGATGAAATTTTGTTAGGGCTGCGACGGATCGATTCTTCTGGACGACGTGCCTGCAAGGAACTTCACGGGGGAGAAGACCGCCGGCCCCAACGTGAACTCGGTCCGCGGCTTTGAGGTCATCGACGAGATCAAGAGGAACGTGGAGCTCGTGTGCCCAGGCGTTGTATCCTGCGCCGACATAGTCGCCCTGGCCGCACGGGACGGCGTCTACCTGGTACGTACGTGCATGCGTGTACCTCGCCAAACAATGGCGGTAATGGTACCACGCGTACAGTTATATAAATGCAGCTGACCCACGTTCTGCATGCATGCATGTATTTTGTCGCAGCTCGGCGGGCCAACCTGGCCTGTGCCGCTCGGCCGGCGCGACTCGACGACAGCGAGTCTTGACGCGGCGAACAACGACCTCCCCGCGCCGACGTTAAACCTCGACGCGCTCACCACGGCCTTCCGCAACAAGAACCTGAGCCCGCGGGACCTCACGGCCCTCTCCGGCGCGCACACCATCGGCTTCTCGCAGTGCCAGAACTTCCGGGACCACATCTACAACGACACCAACATCGACGCGGCGTTCGCGGCGCTGCGCCGAGGAAACTGCCCGGCCGCGCAGGGTTCCGGCGACAGCAACCTGGCGCCGCTCGACGAGAAGACGCAGCTCACCTTCGACAACGCCTACTACAGCAACCTGCTCGTCCCGCGCGGCCTGCTGCACTCCGACCAGGAGCTCTTCAACGGCGGCTCGCAAGACGCACTGGTGCAGCAGTACAGCTCGAACAGCACGCTCTTCTTCGACGACTTTGTCACGGCGATGATAAACATGGGGAACATCAGCCCGCTCACCGGAACCACCGGCCAGATCAGGTGCAACTGTAGGGCCGTTAACCGCAGCTAATTCTTTTAGGCTTTCCGTTGTTACTGAGAATTGAAGTAAAATGCGTAGTTTGGTCGGGAAGCATGCGTGCAGAAGTTTCTGTTTTTACTGGTGAGGATTTGAGAAGTTATTGCACCTCTGTAATAAGTACATTGTACTACATCTTTTCCGTGAGCTTGTTCTGTTGTTAGCTATACTTATTAATTGTGACCCGTGCAAAATATGAGCATAACTGATGATGATATATGAGTATATGACCATTGGCTGGATCAGTGGTGCTGATTGCTGAACTGTAGGGACCGAAAAGGCGACAGAGGGGGGGTGAATGTCGTTCTCTAAAAAAACGCCCCCGAGAATTCGTACACAGAAATTGCAGAAACAGAGTAACTCACAGAAAAATAATTATGCTGAAACTTGGAGCGCATGCGATACCCAAAAAATCCAGCATAAATCAGAGACCAGCTAGTAAAAATTTCAACTGAAAATACCGCTGTTTGAACCACATGCAAAATTGTCAAAGATAGCACCAAAAAGAAAATAAATAGCTACCTCTTGCCATTGGGACCTGCTGCTGCAAGTAAAGAGAAATGGGACATGTTCCCAGCCGAACAAGACTTGAGCACTCCCAACCGAAAGAAGGAAAAGTGATTTACTGCAGCCTTTCCGAAAGAGATCAATACAGAGAGTAAAACTGCAGCTCATGAGTAATATCCTGCTGGCCAAATGTAACAAATTATGTGTGCATTCTTGCCGCAAGGAGCTGTTCAATGCATGCCACATGCATCAATTTATCTCTAGTCGAGAGACAGTAAACAAGCAGTTTTTTTTCAGAAAAGCAACAAGGAGATTTTGTCAAAAACATGTGGAGGAGATAAAAGAAGCAAGTCACTTCAAGGGAAAACTTCAAGGATCTATTCCAAACACTTTTGAGAGACCAAATAACATGGGAAATCAACTGAAGGCTTAGAAATTCAGATTATGCCCACAACCTGAAAATACAGGGAGCTGAAAATACAATCTCAAATTCTCCCAAACCCTTGATCCTTTGACACTGAAAATCTGGGCATATAATAGCAATAGCAAGGGGACCTCCCAGATCAAATATCAGCTCAAGCCAAGAAAGGGATCAAGGATTAACTCAAAACCCTAGAACTTGAAAAACTTCAGGAAGAGAGCACACAAACTCAAATTACTCCTTGGTCTCAAATCTTTGGCACATGAGAGTTTGCACATATGTTAGCAATAGCTCAAAGACATCCCAGACCAGAAATCATACCATCTCTTCAAGGGAAACCAAGTTCTCTCCAAACCCTAGAATGAGAAACTAAAGAACAGAGGAGGCCAAAAATGAAATATGAGAATCAAACTCGGTTTGCTCTTGGGATTAAATAGCCAAATGGCTTTTGAGCATCACCCATGTCATAGCAACCCATTTTGGCACTCCCCAACAAGCAAGAACTCAAAAGACGAAAATCAAGAAATCTTGCAAAGAGGAAAATGAAGAACTGAAGCTACGACCAGAGAATGCAAACTTCAGATTTTCATTTCTTGAATCACAGGGAATACAAAGGAGTCCCGATACGCATGGACATTAGACCCATGGATGATTACAAGGTGGTTCAACTCTACCTCTCCCTCTCCATCTCAAGAACATAACCCATGAATGATTGAGGAGGAAGAACACACACCAACACCTCACCTAGAAACCATCGTAGAGACACAAAGACAGGGGAGCACACCTGCTGCTACCAACTCACACCAACTAAAGAGCTAAAGGAAACATCCTTCCCAAAGCCTCTTTTGACTAGTGTAAACCCTATTTCCTCCAAATGCTCAAGTGGGCATGCAGCCCTCAATCCTTTATATAGCCCACGACTAACGGGTCTCCACCCGTTACGCCCGCTAAGTCCAACGGAGCCCGCCCCGCTTGTGCAGCCACGCGAATTTCCGATTCGCCTCGTGCACCTTCCGGAAGCTTCGCGCTCCTTGCCTCGCACGCCCGCAACCACCTCGAGTCCACGTCGTCTTCGACACATCCCGACCGTTCGACCTCGGCGCCACTGCGTCTAGTCCGGTCCACCGTGTCGCCACGACTTCGCCTCAACGCCCCGCACCACACGCATAAGAAACACGCCAAATAGCACCGCCGATACATGAAAGCGTAAATAACATCATACTTACCATCAAGAAGTCCAAACTCGCCGAATCATCGAATATGCAACCTAACCCTATACGACCAAGTTTGACCTAAACGACCGAGTCCGTCGCACCACGTACCGACTAGACTCCGACACAACTCAAACCAAACTCGACTAGCAAAACCAATATCAATTACTCATCATACACATGTGGTCACCTCCACATGGTTCATCAATCTCCCCCTTGATGAGTATATTGACAAACCCCGAAAAAACGCAAAGAAGAGTTTGAGTTTGACAAATCCAACATGGTCCAAAGAAGGGAATGAAACAAATGACCATGTCGACAGAAGGAACACTAGAGCAACAAAAGAAAGAGCAAATTGTTCTCCAAAGCTCTAAAATGATCCCAACTAGCTTTTTCTACTATATTCTCCCCCTTTTGGCAATAAACACATCAAGAATGCAAAGGCGAGAAAATGACATGTCAATGAATGAAATGGCTGAAGTTTGATTATTCGAAGAATTTAGAGCCATGAGAATTATCCAATATGACCAACAAGTACTACACCAAGCCATAACTGAATAAACGCTATCTAGATCATGACAACATATATATGAGCCAGCTAGAGCACATATATGACAATCTGAAAATGAGGTGCATTATGTGAGCAAGTCAAGTCATCAAAGAGCAAAGTCTAGCTAGAGACATCCAAGGATGATGCAGGCCATGTCAATAAGCTAAGCGTAACTACGAAGCTCAAATAGAGTCCAAAGAGAATGCTATATACTCAAGAATGAAACATTTGTTAAAGTACTTGGTTCTTGTTGTAGCTTAAGCAAATTGAGCACAAATGACATATTTTCTTTTGAAATTCATGGTTGTTGCCAACCAAATTTTGTTTTATCATGTGCTAGACCTCAAGCCTTATGCGACTACTTCAAGCGATAAGCTTAAGAAGATAGTCTAGGTCATCCAAAACTCCCCCTAAGTTCATGCCAAGTGCAATGGCAAGCCGTCTCATAGGAGAGAATTGGTGAGATCAGTTTTTTTCGCACAAAACGAGATCTTTTTGCTTTTTAACATTTTGTACTAACTCATGCATCATCAAGAGACTAAAATAGCTCAATCTAAGGCTCAATAGAGATTCAACGCTCAACTTAGCCTATTTGACATGGCATGAATCATAAAAGGATCGCTAAAGCAAGACTAGACTCAAATGTGAGCATGACAAGTTTTAATTCAAGTTGAGCAAGTTTAATTAACTTATCATGGCAAAGGCTAGTCTATACATATGAAGTCATGATAAATCTAGCAAATGAAGCATAAATCATGGCAAGGTGTAAAGCATTGTAAGCATGTCAAGACAGGATAGTAAACAGGGCTCAATGTAGTTATATTACAATGCTAAATGCTGAAAAATGCATAAAATCCAACTCCCCCTCAACATGAGATGCAACTTTTAGTTCAAGTTGAGTTATGTCAAGATTAAGCTCCAGAAGCTCCCAAATGAACTCCCCCTGAACCAAAGCAATAAAATCGAGAAGCTGGCAAGAAAACAGCAAACAGGCAGTCCTTAAAGCATAGATAAGATATAGAGACAACTATAGCTCAGACAGACTCTCATCTACCCCATATGACTCCAGGACTATTAGCTGACCGTAAACCACACACTAGAGAGCAAACACGTACCCTGTCTATCCGAGGGTGGTCCGACCCTCGCTAGAACCTACAAGAAGTGAGTGAGCTCAATCTAGTGAGATAAGAAGCGGCTAATAAGAAGCAACCTGGAAGTATAAGATAAGAGTAAGAAGTCTAAGCAACTAGACAAGAGAAGCACTCTAACCTATGCTAGAAGGACTAAGCCCGACGCACCCCGAATGCAGAGCAACAGAAATGAGACAGAAGCATAAGCAATATAGTAAAGCAGTAAAGCCCAAAGCTCCCCATCACTATAGTCCATAAGGACAAACCACCCCAAGCTCTCCCCGCAGAGCTGAAAAACTCGAACTATCCAAAGGCTTGGTGAAAATATCAGCCAACTGGTGGTCACTCTCCACAAACTGGAGCACTATATCACCCTTCTCTACATGGTCTCTAAGGAAGTGAAAGCGTATATCAATATGCTTGGTCCGGGAGTGCTGCACTGGGTTCTTAGCAATGTTAATCGCAGAAGTGTTATCACAGAAGAGTGGAACACTATCTATGACCAACCCAAAGTCCCGCAGGGTCGAAGCCATCCAAAGTACTTGGCTACAGCAGCTGGCTGCAGCAACGTACTCGGCCTCTGCGGTGGACTGTGCAACACCGGACTGCTTCCTCGAAGACCAAGAAACGAGAGAAGTGCCAATGAATTGGCAAGTGCCAGAAGTGCTCTTCCTATCTATCCCTGACAAGCAAAGTCTGCATCCGAAAAGGCTCTCAAGGAAAGACAAGAAGAGGAAGAGTACCAGATACCATAGTCAATGGTAGCTCGAAGGTACCGAAAGATGCGCTTCACCGCCTAGCGGTGAGATACGCGAGGAGAAGCCTGAAACCGAGCACACAGACACACGGAGAAGTGTATGTCTGGTCTCGAGGCAGTGAGGTAAAGAAGGGAGCCGATCATACTTCGCACTCTTTCGATCAATCGCTCGCCATTCTCATCGGGTCAAGATAGGTGTAGAAGCCATGGGAGTCGACACAAAGCTTACCATCACTCATGTCGAGCGCTCAGAGGTCACGAGTGTACTTTCCCTGATGAAGAAATGTACCCTCCTGAGTCTGCTTGATTTGGAAGCCAAGGAAGAAAGTCAACTCGCCCATCATACTCATCTCAAACTCGGTGCTCATGACATCCGAGAACTGTGAAACCAGAGTATGGGAAGAGCCGCCAAAGATGATGTCATCGACATAGATCTGGACGAGCAGAAGGTCATTGACATGATGGCGGATGAACAAGGTCTTGTCTACTTTACCCATTTCAAACTCATGACTCAACAAGTAGGACTTAAGCCTCTCATACCAAGCTCTGGGGGCCTGCTTAAGTCCATACAACGCTTTGGAAAGCTTGAAGACATGGTTTGGGTATTTGGGGTTCTCGAAACCTGGAGGCTGTCTGACGTAGACTTCTTCTTCAATAAAGCCATTGAGAAAGGCACTCTTGACGTCCATCTGGTAAAGCTTGAAACCCTTAGAAGCTGCAAAAGCAAGCAGGATTCTAATGGCCTCAAGTCGAGCTACAGGGGCAAAGGTCTCCTCGAAATCTAGACCTCAACCGGGAGAACCCCGAGCTACCAGTCTAGCCTTGTTCCGAATAACCACTCCATCCTCGCTCTGCTTGTTCTTGAACACCCACTTAGTCCCAATGATATTGTGACCTTGCGGGGGCTCAACAAGCGACCAGACCTTGTTTCTCTCAAAATTCTCTAACTCCTCATGCATGGCATTGACCCAAGACTCATCGGAAAGAGCATGAGAAACATCCTTGGGCTCAAAGGAGGCAATGAAAGCGAATGGAGACAGAACTGAGATAAGCGATTTTGAGCGGGTAACACGCTCGAACAGTCTCCAATCATCCGCTCGAAGGATGCCTTTTCTGGATATGTCGAGGAGGTCCTGGATGAGGAGAAGAAATGGCCTCTACCTCATGAGCTGATGAGGTAGGAACAGAGCCACTAGCTCCAGAAGAAGCAGAGGGCATGGTGATCTCCCGAGGTGCGGTGGAAGAAGGCACTCAAGGGGTGGATGAGGGACTGGATCGTAGACAACCTCATCTCCATCATCCTCATCATCCACGAAGATGGGCTCGGACTGCTCTAAAGAACCTGAGATATCGGGCCTAGTCCCCGGACTGGCCTCGTCGAAGGTCACCTCACAGGTCTCTACCAACTTGCTAGACTCGCAGTTCCAAACCCGATAAGCCCGCGAAGAAGACGAGTAACCTAGAAAGATACCATCACAAGAGCGTGACTCGAACTTGTCTAGGTTCCCGGACTTCAAAATAAAGCACTTGCAACCAAACACACGAAAATGAGAGACGCTGGGCTTTCGCCCATATCTCAACTCGTAGGAAGTGCGGTGCAAGTGAGCCCGAAGAAAAATTCGATTAGAAACATGGCAAGCGGTAGCTATAGCCTCAGCCCAAAACTTCCGCGGTGTAGAGTACTCATCAAGCATCGTCCTGGCCATCTCGACCAAGGTACGGTTCTTCCTCTCCACGACGCCATTTTGCTGTGGGACGTGCGGAGAAGAGAACTGGTGCTCTACACCCGTCTCATCGCAGAACCTCTCAAAGTAGGAATTCTTGAACTCCGTGCCATTGTCACTACGGATTGCTCTCAAGGCACCCGGAAGCTCAACAGAAAGCCTACTAAACAAGCCTCGGAAATGGGTAAACGTCTCATCCTTCGAGGCTAAGAAAAACACCCAAGAGAACCTCGAATAGTCATCGACCACAACAAAGACATACCACTTCCCTCCGGCTGACTGCACTCGAGCTGGTCCAACAGTGTCCATATGGAGCAGCTGACCCGGTGCATCGGTCATGGTCACGATGGACCGGAGGATGTGAAGTGGCAACCATCTTGCCGTGCCGGCAAGGAGAGCAAACAAGATCTTTGACCATCTTGAGCTTCGGCAGACCACGAATGAGATCGTGGCCGCTAACTCGGGTCAAATGGTCAAATCCTATATGACCAAGTCTCCTATGCCAGAAAGTCAAGTCGTGGGACTCAGAAGCAACTAAACACCGGAGAGGATCACCAGAAGACTCAGAAAAATCAGCACGAAAGATCCTCCCAAAACGAGAAATCCCGCAAACAAAACTACCCGAAGAATCAAGAATTTTGCAAGCATTTTTCTTAAAGCTCACCTCAAAACCGTCATCGGTAAGCTGAGAGACAGAAAGCAAATTGTACTGCAGCTTACTAACCAAGGCAACATCCTTAAGAATAAAAGAAGCATTAATGCGCACAATACCTTTGGCAATGACGCGCCCAGATGAAGCATCTCCAAAGGTGATCGTCTCATCACCTAGAGCACGGGCTAGGGAGGAGAACCAACGGGAGTCTCCGGTCATATGACGAGAACAACCGGAGTCTACAAGCCAAACCTTCTCCTTCCCTACCCGGCGAACCTGAGTCAAACAGAGAGTAAAGTCTCAGTACTGGGGTAAATCAGGAGTGATTTTGGCACCCAATACTGAACAAAGACGCCGAGCGATGAAGTCGTCAAGCACGATCGACCTCTATCTACCCTACGCTCTCGTGACTCAAAGAAGCGAAGGTCCGTGGAGGACTGGCCGTGCGGGTCCGATCGCTACGGAAGAGCGAGTCGGAACACCGGCAACACGCTGATCACGCCGTGTGTAACTGTCTCGACGGGGGAGACGAGATGTACCCTCAGGACGGCGGAAGTCATGACCCAGAGCAACATGAGGACGAAAATCAGAAAACTCGGAAAAACCAAGTCCTCGATGCTGCCCAAACCCATCTGAAGCATCTGAAGCAAACCTAGACCTCGTGTTGGTCTTAGATGCACTCAAAGTCTGGGGCTGACCCTGAGTACGCCTAAGAGCTGCAACACGGTCTCTCTGCGCGATCCTGGCGCGCCTGAAGCATCGATCGATCAAATGTCCATCCTTCTGACAGAAGGTGCAGTGGTACCTCACCTTCGAAGAGGTGGAAGTAGCACGCGAGGGCTTCGGCCGAGAAGCCGAGGTAGCAGTGAACTCACCTTGCCGCCGAGATCCCTTGGACAAAGCCCGCTGATTTGAATTTGACTTCATCAGACCTGGGCTCGACCTCGATCACACCTCCTACTATGGGTCTGAGAATAGCAGGTGGATGCTTTCTCATGTCCTCATAGAAATCATATCCTAGACCCTGATTAAATCTACAGATCTTAGATTGGTCTAGAATAAGATTGAGCTTCTTCTTGCCACCTACAAATCTCTCGAGAGTGTTCATAAGATACTGACACTCCCGAAAGAGAGAGGCACAAGACGAGCAGGGAGAGGAGGGAACAGCAGGGGGTAAGGGAGCAGATGAAGAACCAATAGCAGAGGAACGAATGGCTTGTGCACGCACAGCCGACTCAGAATGGACAGTCCTACTGCTAGCAGGTTGATTTGCGTTGCTAGGCGTCTCTACCTTACCCTGGGGCTTCTCCCCCTCCTCAGCAATCACATCACAACAAGATTGTGGCTTCTCTAGTAAGTCCTTAGTTAGCTTCACATATTTTTCATCCAAAGCAATCAAGTCAATTTTTAGTTGTTCACAATTTTTGCATGGTGAGCTAACAGGGTCCTTAGAAGCATAATTAGCCAGTTTCTTATTGTGATCAATCATTTCTTGAAACCGCTTGGAAACAGATTCAAGTTCAGCAGTTTAATCTAGGACAATTTGAGCATGAAGGAACTGCTCACACAACCAAGCATACAACTCAGATATTTTGTCATCTGCCCGTTTTAGGTTCATCTTCAAGTTATTGCAATTTTCACAAGACTCGGGCAGATCAAGCAACATGGTATAAAGACCTCTAAAAGCATTGTCCTTATCCTCACATGAGGTGCAAACACTAGTCTCAACAGAGCAGATGAAATAGGAGTAATCCTACTCATCTCTAGTTCAGCCAATGACTAATGTTCTCCACCTTAACAAAGATCAAGCTCGGAGGACAAACTATCATGCTAAGTCCTTAATTTTTCCATATCAACCAACAGAGCAGAGCATGTATCACAATCAGAGGAGGATCGGATGTAATAGCAATAATCTCTAGTGACAGTCTATCTATTTCCTTCTCTAACTCGGCACACCTAGCCTTAGCTCTAGCATAAAACCACCTAGCTTAAGAAAAGCATGATTAAGCTGGTCATAAGAAGGAGTACCTCATCCGAAGTCGGAGTACAGCTCATTGTCGCCGAGTTCGCCCTCGAGGCCATGAAGCACATGCCGAGAAGTCGTCGCTGCCATCCTTGGGCTCTTGGTCACCCGTCCGTCGTCGTCACTCCATCCCTCCACCTCGCTGAGGTCGAGGTCGTCGAAGCGGTGAGGACGCGGTGGAAGAGCTTCTTGGCCTTCCGGTTGCGGAACTTCTTCTTTCCCGCCCGAGTGGAGGCTTCTTATTGCGGTTCTTGTCGGTGTAGTCGATCTTGCCCGAACCGCCGTAGTCGTTCTTGCCCTTTTCAGCTTGGGGCAATTTGCCGAATGTGGTTGGGGCCACCACACTCGAAGCAAATGACGTGTCCTCCTCTCTTTCGTCCCTCCTTCTCTTGTAAGCATGGGAAAACTTCCGAGCTAGGAGGGCCAGTTGCTCATCCTCGAGCTGCTCTAACTGATCATCAGTTATGTCACATAGAGCAGCAAGGGAGAAATCGCAAAGCGAACCCGAAGGAGGACCAGAAGAAGAAACGGGATCGGTGACCAAGGCCATCGACTGTGACTTCGACCTACGAGAGACAACGTCAATCTCGTGAGTCTTGAGGCGCGAGTACAGCGCGTCAAGAGTCAGGGTCGAGAGGTCTGTCGTGTCTTTGATGGTGGTCACTTTCATCTCCCAAACACGTAGATCGAGTGCAGTGAGCATCTGTCGAGCGTTGTCCGAGTCGGAGTATGTGAGACCGACGGCTCGGAGGTTACTCAAGATCTTGTGAAATCGCGCAAAACACTCATCTAATGACTCACCAGCAAGCATCTCAAACTTGTTGTACTCACGCTTGAACTGGTCTTGTCACACCGTCTTAATCTGGGTGGTGCCCTCATGATATGCATCGAGGGTCTCCCAGATATCGAAGGCGGACGAGA
Organism: Dendrocalamus sinicus; assembly: GCA_036346575.1. Lineage (NCBI taxonomy): Eukaryota > Viridiplantae > Streptophyta > Magnoliopsida > Poales > Poaceae > Dendrocalamus > Dendrocalamus sinicus. The sequence continues at coordinate 9,172,618 of CM070644.1, forward strand.
GATAAGAGATGCGGTCGAACTCACTGCGACTCAGGCCCTGGATAATGATGTTCCTCGCCTTAGCATTTGCCTCAACATCAGCCATGTTCCCGGCATTGATGTTCTCATCGGCAGGAACAGCAAACCGGACCTTGACCTTGCGCCATATGGCGTACCCCTGGGCCTGGATGTATGTCTCCATTCGGCTCTTCCAGAAGGGGTAATCGATGCCATCGAAAACGGGCGGCTTGGTCGAGTACTTGTCCGTCGCCATGGCTCTTGAGACCGGTTAAGATCTATGGATTAGAGCTAACCGGCTCTGATACCAATTGTAGGACCGAAATGGCGACAGAGGGGGGTGAATGTCGTTCTCTAAAAAAACGCCCCCGAGAATTCGTACACAGAAATTGCAGAAACAGAGTAACTCACAGAAAAATAATTATGCTGAAACTTGGAACGCATGCGATACCCAAAAATCCAGCATAAATCAGAGACCAGCCAGTAAAAATTTCAACTGAAAATACCGCTGTTTGAACCACATGCAAAATTGTCAAAGATAGCACCAAAAAGAAAATAAATAGCTACCTCTTGCCATTGGGACCTGCTGCTGCAAGTAAAGAGAAATGGGACATGTTCCCAGCCGAACAAGACTTGAGCACTCCCAACCGAAAGAAGGAAAAGTGATTTACTGCAGCCTTTCCGAAAGAGATCAATACAGAGAGTAAAAACTGCAGCTCATGAGTAATATCCTGCTGGCCAAATGTAACAAATTATGTGTGCATTCTTGCCGCAAGGAGCTGTTCAATGCATGCCACATGCATCAATTTATCTCTAGTCGAGAGACAGTAAACAAGCAGTTTTTTTTCAGAAAAGCAACAAGGAGATTTTGTCAAAAACATGTGGAGGAGATAAAAGAAGTAAGTCACTTCAAGGGAAAACTTCAAGGATCTATTCCAAACACTTTTGAGAGACCAAATAACATGGGAAATCAACTGAAGGCTTAGAAATTCAGATTATGCCCACAACCTGAAAATACAGGGAGCTGAAAATACAATCTCAAATTCTCCCAAACCCTTGATCCTTTGACACTGAAAATCTGGGCATATAATAGCAATAGCAAGGGGACCTCCCAGATCAAATATCAGCTCAAGCCAAGAAAGGGATCAAGGATTAACTCAAAACCCTAGAACTTGAAAAACTTCAGGAAGAGAGCACACAAACTCAAATTACTCCTTGGTCTCAAATCTTTGGCACATGAGAGTTTGCACATATGTTAGCAATAGCTCAAAGACATCCCAGACCAGAAATCATACCATCTCTTCAAGGGAAACCAAGTTCTCTCCAAACCCTAGAATGAGAAACTAAAGAACAGAGGAGGCCAAAAATGAAATATGAGAATCAAACTCGGTTTGCTCTTGGGATTAAATAGCCAAATGGCTTTTGAGCATCACCCATGTCATAGCAACCCATTTTGGCACTCCCCAACAAGCAAGAACTCAAAAAGACGAAAATCAAGAAATCTTGCAAAAGAGGAAAATGAAGAACAGAAGCTACGACCAGAGAATGCAAACTTCAGATTTTCATTTCTTGAATCACAGGGAATACAAAGGAGTCCCGATACGCATGGACATTAGACCCATGGATGATTACAAGGTGGTTCAACTCTACCTCTCCCTCTCCATCTCAAGAACATAACCCATGAATGATTGAGGAGGAAGAACACACACCAACACCCTCACCTAGAAACCATCGTAGAGACACAAAGACACAGGGGGAGCACACCCTGTTGCTACCAACTCACACCAACTAAAGAGCTAAAGGAAACATCCTTCCCAAAGCCTCTTTTGACTAGTGTAAACCCTATTTCCCTCCAAAATGCTCAAGTGGGCATGCAGCCCCTCAATCCTTTATATAGCCCACGACTAACGGGTCTCCACCCCGTTACGCCCGCTAAGTCCAACGGAGCCCGCTCCCGCTTGTGCAGCCACGCGAATTTCCCGATTCGCCCCTCGTGCACCTTCCGGGAAGCTTCCGCGCTCCTTGCCTCGCACGCCTCGCAACCACCTCGAGTCCACGTCGTCTTCGACACATCCCGACCGTTCTGACCTCAGCGCCACCTGCGTCTAGTCCGGTCCACCGTGTGTCGCCACGACTTCGCCTCAACGTCCTGCAGCCACACAGACAAGAAACACGTCAAATAGCACCGCTCGATACATGAAAGCGTAAATAACATCATACTTACCACTGAAGAAGTCCAAACCTGTCGAATCATCAGAATATGCAACCTAACCCTATACGACCAAGTTTGACCTAAACGACCGAGTCCGTCGCACCACGTACCGACTAGACTCCGACACAACTCAAACCAAACTCGACTAGCAAAACCAATGTCAATTACTCATCATACACATATGGTCACCTCCACATGGTTCATCATGAACGCTAGCTAGCTGATGATTTTAACGGTCTCTAGTATTTGTGCTACCAATTACGGACCATTATCTCATGCCATAGGGTACAAGTTAAGCCTTTTTGTTTAAGAAAAAGAAACAGCGTATACCACTAATGACGGCCTGCCAGTCTGACTTGCACGTTACAACAGGGCAAAGCTTCCGTTGGGGACTCAGAACATAAGCCAAAAACTGTGGCCCAAAACGTCATGTTCTAATTCTGCCACTGCTCACGCATGCTAACCAATCATCCCAGCAAATAAGACCAGACAGACCATCAGTTAGCTCTCTGCGTACAAAAAACGTCATTTCCATACACCTACAAGAATTTGAAAATGAAATCAGTACGCGTACGTTCTATCAGCTGCAAAAATACATACACTGGTGGTATAATGCATTGCCTCAGGGGAACAATGTGAACATGCAAAAATACAGTCTTGAGGAAACAGAAACGACGGGAACAACCGAATTTTTTATTAATAGTAAATAATAATTATGAAATCACAAAAGTAAGAAAGGTAAACCAATAATTCTTAATCAAGGAGAATGTTGTTGTCTTCCGCGTTCGGACGTGAACGTTGCCTAATACCTCGTCAAGGTTCTGCTCTTATGCCCATCATTTTCCTGAAGTCTATTGATCGTTCCTCTCGTTCCTGCAGAGTGCTTCACCAAGTGTAATATTTTGATATCTTTTTTTCTACCTAATTGAAGTTTGTTGCTCTTCATTACAATCTAATCTAGAGTAGACTATTGGATGAATCATTAGGGTGTTGTGTAACATGCAATCGCTCGAAGGACTGCCATCATCTATTTATTACTAAAAGTCGATGTCAGATCTTTTAGAATTAATAAAAAAAGAGAAATATGCTAAAAATTCTCAAAAAAAAAACATCTAGCTCTTAATTAGGTGAACTCAAGCTATAACAGCTCAGATTAAAAGAAAGTCCATGTCAAGTACAATCCAAACTAAGAGAAATTTGAAATTAAAAATAAGTAAAAATTAGCAATTTGATTTTCATACGACTTCCAAAGTAACATCTATAAATAGTAAATTCACAATAATAATTAAACAAAAATTAGCAAAAAGCACGTTCTACGGGGCAACCAGAACAAGAAGATTTCCCGCGCCGCCATCTCGGTGAGCGTGATGCACACGTAGTGCCGGCTGCACCAGATGATGCACACGGCCATAGCATCCACTGCGGCAAGGACTGCGAGGGCGCCGGTTCCAGCGCCGATGCTAAGGCGATGGACGATGGCCAGAGCCAGCCGGTCGTGGCGTTGGAGGACCATCGCCACGACCGGCTGGCTCTGGCCATCGTCCGTCGCCTCATCGTCGGCGCTGGAACCGGCGCCCTCGCAGTCCTCGCCACGGTGGATGCTACGGTCCGTGTGCATCATCTGGTGCATCCGGCACTACGCGTGCATCACACTCACCGAGATGGTAGCGCGTGCAATCTTCTTGTTCTGGCTGCCCCGTAGGACATGCTTTTTGCTAATTTTTGTTTAATTATTATTGTGAATTTACTATTTATAGATGTTACTTCGGAAGTCGTATAAAAATCAAATTGCTAATTTTTACTTATTTTTAATTTCAAATTTCTCTTAGTTTGGATTGTACTTGGCATGGACTTTCTTTTAATCTGAGCCGTTATAGCTTGGGTTCAACTAATTAAGAGATAGATGTATTCAATCAAACTTGAGTAGTTATTAGACCAGGTTTGACGAATTAACACTTGTGGTTGGGCGTTTGCTATGTTCTTTACTTGGCATAAGGTTCTAGTCCTTAGTTTTCTCTGAGACAACTTCCACCCACAAACCCATATTTCAGTGCCCACTGCACTGTCACCTTCCGGTCCAAGCCTCCACCCTAGGATAAGGTCAGGAGACCTAGCCAACTCATGGCTTTCTCGTGAAACTTCCTTACCCTAGAACTACTTTTAAAATTCTATCAACAAAATGCCAAGTCTCTTAGTAGTGGAAAATTTGTTGAGTTCCCGAATTACCATGATTACTTTAATTATATATTTAATATTACTAAGTCTTGTCAAGGTGAAAATGGCCATCAAATTAAATAGGGCTTTTTAGGGTGGTAGGACGTTAGCTAATATCATGTCATTCTAAACAATTATTGTACAAAAAAAATAACAACTTGTAAATAGCATAATGAAAGTACTGATAAATAATTGAAGGAATGTAAGTTCAATATGATCAAAGACATGCGACTTACCTCTTTGTCCATAGTCTCTGATTATCTATATTGTAGTCTTCAGATTGGATACTGACTTCTTTAATTGCTTTTGTAGTCCTTCTGTTGACCCACTCGTGTGGTCCGAGTACTAGCATGGAAGACGAATACAAATGAGTTCCTGCTTTGCAGAATGGAAGCTGGGAACAAAATACTAATAAATAACTATAAAGAGTAAAGGTTTAGCCGGTGTTTTGTTTGCCTGATTGGAGTTAGGAATTGGCTTGGAATAGTCAAGATAATCGAGATGGCTATATAGGTGGATATAGGTTTTGGTGAAGGGTTGCAGACATGGACGACATTGGGTTTTTTAGTTCAAAATATTATTTGGGTGGTTTAGAGCTTTATTGGAGTTTAGAATGACAGAATAGAGATGGGAATGGTGTAGATAGGTTCAAGACGATCAAAATGGGTGCATACCAGGTCCATTTGCTGCAGTGTCGGGTCTACATTGTTTGCTAACAAGTTGGACTGCTACAATACCGGGTCAAGCACTGTTCATCATCTTCCTCCTGCGTGGGCACTGTAGCGGCTGAACAGAGGATTTTTGCGATGGCAATTCTCGACAATACGGTTAACTCCAGCAAAAACCGATGGCATGGATGAAATCCTAGGACTAAGGGGAATCCATTTTAAGGCTTGGCTTAGTTTGAAGGATTTATTCATCATATACCCTCCTCATAGATGGAAATTCAGGATTTACCCTCCTGACCCACGTGTCAGTGACTTATGATGACCCCACATGTCATTGAGGTGGGAGGGTAAATCCTGAAATCCCCAATTCAAAGGAGGGTATATGATGAAGATCCCCTAGTTTGAAAGGCTCTATAGAAGGTCAATGTCGATGAAGAACTTGCAATGGATTTCTATGGTTTCTGAGCTACAGAGAGATTCATCCTTGAAATTGGCTGCTTTTTAAACATCTCGGGGTCATAAGGGTGGCTCGGGTGGTGGTGGTCCAAGTTAAGGAGGTCCGTGGTGAGTGGTCCACGACGGGGTGGTTTCCTTGTGCTTCCTCTGGTGTTGTATTGCGGCGGTCAAGAGTTGCAGCTTGGGGTGCTCGGTTGTGAGATGGTGGGGAGTGGCGGCGGCAAACTTAGTTTGGCTTGGCCTATTTGGTAGGTTGTCAGGGTAGGTAAGGCGTATGACGGGTTGACGAGGCAAAGGAGTGGCAGCAAGAGATAGAAAAGGTGCGACGGCAAAAGAAATAGGGACGATGCCGTTGCCGGACGATGAATAGTGCCTGAAGATCATGCCACACAGGAATGAACGTAGGGGGGGAACGATAGGGGAATTGAAATGCAGATGACGGAGAAAGGTGGAGATTAGGGCTAAGAATAAAATGAAATGAAAATCAAATGAAGATTCAAATCCTTTCTAAATTTTGGTATCGTTTCACAGACCATCGGCTTCGCGCAGTGCAAGAACTTCCGGGGCCACATCTACAACGACGCCGACGTCGACCCGGCGTTCGCCGCGCAGCTCAAGGCCAACTTCTCGTCCTCGCTAGGCCCCACCGACAGCAACCTGGCACAGCTCGACTTTGACAACGCCTACTATGTTAATCTGCTCTCCAAGTGCGGCCCTGATCTGCACTCCAACTAGGAGCTGTTCAACGGTGGCTCGCAAGATGCACTGGTGCAACAGTACAGCTCGAACAACACGCTCTTCTTCACGGACTTCGTCGCGGCGATGATGAACATGGGAAACATCAGCCCGCTCACCAGAACCACCGGCCAGATCAGGCGCAACTGAGGGCCGTCAACGCCTGATCGACTATTTCAGGCTAGCAGTACATATATATATATATGGAGACTTCTAAGTAAAATCCATTTCTGTAGCTAATGGTGACAGATATTTTGCACCTCTGTAATTAGTATTGTACGTTGTGCTCGCATCTGAGCCCGGAATGAGGTGGGCATTGGGCCGTGCCGTGCCAGCACGGCCGGGTCCACCATGCTTCGGGAGTAGCTCTTGTTCGATTTCTCTTTCTTTGATTGAGCGTAGTAAGAAGCAAGTTTGGCGAACCTTGAGCTAAAATTTATTCTTTTCTTTCTCAGATCGAAGCCAAATCCTGATTTCATTTTGCTTCTCCCAGTCGATCGACTTGACTCTTTCCCCTACCCCCGTCCTCTCACTTTGTTTCGTTCTTCCTCTATACACTCGCTTGAATAAAGACACCCAATCGGCCCAACTTTCCCAAATGCCCACCGACACAACTCGGCCCGGTCACCCTGCTATGCCATGCCATGTTGGCCCGCCTCGCAACCGGCCAAGCCCAGGCATAGCCCAAAGCCCGCCATGCCAACGTTCATACCGTGTCAGCCTAAGCCCAGCCTAAAGTAATTATATACGATGAAGGCGGTAACGAAGGTGGCAACGGCCGCCATCTTCCTTTCTTTTGTACCATCCTCATTAAAAACTAGTTAAAATTGAATTAGTCGCATAAAAATATGGGTATGCAATGACGTAAATATTTTGGGAAAAAGTGGAATTTTCTTGATATTTTAAAAATACAATGTCACTGCCTTGTTAAAAACCTTACGCCCCAGAGTGGGGTTACCCGAGTAAGTAAAAGAGTACAGTAACAATATACGTACATACTAACTATAACAACATGCGTACATAGTATCTACTCATAAATATCCAAGTTGTTCATCCGTTCGAGGTCAGCATATGCCTGCACGATTTCAAGATCTTACATTTGATGTTGTTGTTGCTCTTTAGCTAATTCCTCGTTTTTGATATATGTGTTTGCCTCCACCATCCTGAGCATGAGGGATGATCTTTTTTTCGATTATTCTCCCTACCATGCTGAACATCACTTCTGAAGAGATAGTGGACACTGGCACCAGGAGAACATCCCGTGCGAAATGTGATAGCACAGGAAATATCCGCTTTTTGTTCTTCCACCAATCGAGTAAGTCTATCTTCCCTCCGCCAGCAAGATAAGGATCAATATTTACAAAATCATGCTCCAAGAAGTGGTTCAGATTTGAGACAAAATTCCACTTGGAGGCTACCTGATGCTAAAAAGACAAAGAAGTAGACTTACCCTTTAGCTTCTTTCATAAGTGTGATGTCAAGCTTGTATTTACTTGTTGCGTTTGCTGTGAGGCTTTCGATCTCGCGCTGCTGCCAAACTTGTCATGATACATACAAAAAACATAAAAAAAAACTCCTCAGCTCTATTACTACTAGTACTACTAGAAGAACTAGTATACTCCTACCCCACCCCACCTTCATGCCTAAATGCCGCCTCCTGTGGTCTTGCCACCCCGACGTGCCTCCCCAGCCAACCCCACGCTCATCGCTCGCCTCCGTCCCACTGCTGGCCACACCCTTCGCCTCTGCACATGTGCCGTCGTCCACCTCGGCGACCCCCTCACCTCGGTGACCCATCGCCCTCCTCCCTCAGCCGTCTCTTGCCATCCCGGCCACACCTCCCCTGGCCAACCCCGCACCTACCGCCCGCCTTCGTCCTGTCACCGACCACGCCCTTCACCTCCCCACCCACGCTGTCATCCACCCCAGTGACCCTTTGCACCGTCGTCCTCCTCCCCCGGCCACCTCCTGCCACCCCAGCCATGCCTCCCCCGGCGACCCCTCCGCACCGTCGTCTGGGCCTCTGGGGGTGGGGAGAGGTCACCGCCATCGTCCGGGGGTGGGGGGAGGTCACCACCATCATGCGGGGGTGGGGGAGGTCCCTGCCGTGCGAGGGTAGGGGAGGTCACCGCTGTTGACCACCACTGGCCTCCCCTTCGGCCTTCGCCTCCTTCACCGGTCAACTGCCTCCCACTATCTACTCAACTCCTCCGGCCCCCATGGCCGATGGCTCCTCCTCTTGCACAGCCCCCATGGCATGCCGTCATCACTCCAGTGCCACCTCTGGGCTTTGGTATACTCTAGTCCTTTCCCTCTACTCCCTCTCTTTCTGCTCTGTGATGGCTTGTAGGGATGACCGTGAAATGGTAATGCTCATGGGATGGCGATCAGGGGGAGGGCGACGAGAGGCAGGAGGCGGGAGGTGAGGCCGAGGCTGAGGTGGCCGCTGGCGCTGGCATGCTAGCCATGCTCACCAAGCCGGGCCAGCCCGAGCACGATATGATATGCCATGCCATGCTGTCTGACGGGCCGACTTTTTAGGCCTAGCCCAACCCACCACCTGTGCCGTGCTGACGCGGCTCACCACGTGGCATGCCCGTGCCGTTCTTAGGCCATGCCGGGCTAGTCGGGCCTCAGTCTGGCACGGATAAGCCTGGCCCAACTCCCAGCTCTACCGGTATGTATGCTGTTAACTCCTTGCTGTTTACCTGGGATGCAACTCATGCTGGTTCTTTGGGCCCACTCGAAATGCAAGAAATTTTATAAGAACATTTCAATTCCAACATGAATCGGAAAAATGTCTGGCGTTGCAAACGGTGTCATCAATCTTTATTCCTCACATTCTAGACTAGAGATTGTGTGTGCACCAATCACAACATAAGTAGCCTAAAGCGTCATGTTCCAATTTTGCCACTATTTCAAGCTATTCAACCATCCCAGCAAAATTAAACCATGGAGACCATCATACTCTAGATTTCTCTTTGAGAGAGAAGAAGGCCAGCAAAAGATGGGGTGGAAAAATCCCCCTATTACAGGTAGGGGTGGGCATTATTTTACGGAAACCAAATTACCGAACCGAACCAAATCGAATAAACTGAATATTACAATTTTTTTTTGGTTTTTGGTTTACTGTTTGGTTATTGTTGTGCTTCTATTCAGTTTTTGGTATATGGTGCGGTTTTTTACTCCAGAAAACCTAATAAGACATATACCGCAATTTCAACTTGTAGTATTCGTTGGTTCATCAATCAGCAAGCCTAACAAGCGCAAGGCCTGAAGGCCCACTCGCCAGGCCGCCCATTTCCTAACCCACCCGTCTGCGGTTCGCCCGTGACCGTGAGTCTTGAGAGCCGAGAGAGACTCCACCCTAACTGGCCTAACCCTAGGAAAGTAGGAGGCAAGGGCGTAAGCGCCGCATCTCGCGTGCCATCAGCGCCTCCGACTCTCCGCCTCTTCCCATCAGTGTAGCCTCTGGTTCTCCCCAGTGTGTCGTTGGCACCACCTCTGGCCCTCCGCCCGTGTCCTGCCGTGCCGTCTCCGGCCCTTCGCCCGTCGGCACTGCCCACCGCCTCCGGCCCTCCGCCCGTGTCCTGCCGTGCCGTCTCCGGCCCTTCGCCCGTCGGCACTGCCCACCGCCTCCGGCCCTCCGCCCGTGTCCTGCCGTGCCGTCTCCGGCCCTTCGCCCGTCGGCACTGCCCACCGCCTCCGGCCCTCCGCCCGTCGGCGCTGCTTCCAGCTGTCGGTGCTGCCCTACGCACTCGTCCATTGGCATCATCTCTAGATGTCGGCGCCGCCCTACGTACCCGTCTGTCAGCGCCATCTCCAGATGTCGGCACCGCCCGCCGCCGGTCCTTCCCAAGTCCCCAGAGGCCAAATCTGCACATTTTGTTTGATTTCAGGTGGGTCCAATATAATAGTGTAACATCTGTAATTGGATCTTGGTTGAATGATTCTTGACATCATCCTTTATCCTTAAAGTGTCAGAAAGAAAGATGATGCATTTGCAAATTTTCCTTTCCTCACCCTACAGGCTTTCATGACATCACTCATATTTTGTGCACAAGTGCATCTGTGACGTATAGCAATGCCTAGTTTTATAAGATAATCTGGCAGTTTGCCTTGATGATATGCGTTTTTGCCAAGTTGCTGCACCATCAGTTCTTCATGAAGGGCCTACAACATAACTTGCATCAGTCTTCTAAATCCTGAATATTTAGTGCATGAGCTTCTTGTGGATTACTTAGCAGTCAGCAGTCCAACAATGACTAATATCATTGTTGGTGCCTTTTCAGCATCCTTCATTTTGCCTTGATGATATGTGGTTTTACCAAATACCAAATTAACCGAACCGATTTAGTTCAGTTAATTTAGTGCAGTTTATATTTTTTTCTACTTATTTCAGTTTCTAATTTGTAAAACTAAAAATTTTTTATGTCAAAAAAATGATATTATATAGACGAATAAACCGAACGCCTACCTCTAATTACAGCAAGGGTGCTCAGCCGACGTTGTTCAGCCGCTGGGCTTTCTGCCTCACGCCAGGAGCACTAACCAGGGGCGGAGCCCAATGGGCCAGAGGGGGTTCCAGGAACCCGGATCCAAAAAACATTTTAGTTATTACTAGTAAACATTCACCCTTTGTGCACCCCTTGGTCCAATATGGTGTACGCCTAGCCCAACAAACACCCTCATTCGCCCTGTCCAGCCCATTCTCCCACCGTCCTATACTCCCACGCGCGGCCCGTTACACCCCTTCGTTTTGCTTTAGCTTCGCCACTGGGGCTAACCCATGTATTTGTTTGCCCATGTAGTTGCTGCCGGATTGCACTTGCACGACGTAACGACGGTAACGTCGTATTCACGAAATGAAATATTTCGACCGGGCAGCAACCGGAATTAGCCTTGTCATTTCCAGCCAAATCGCTAGCTAGCTAGGTCCTGTAGTGACAAATTGACCTGACCGTAACAGTACCATACCTACAAAGTTGGACGATCTGTTAGCCAATTGACAAAAACATCGTTGCAGGAACTTGTGCCTTTCCCCATTTTGTGCTCTGCACTGAAAAAGCACTTATGAGAGCAAGTACAATGGTGCTGACTATGTTACCTCTAGTGAAATCCACATCAGCACAATCCTAAGTGGAAGAGAGAGAAAAGAAGAGAGAGAAGCAAGCTGCCCCTCATGCAAGAGGTGACCTCTAGCACATTATACGAGGAGAGAGAGATAAACTACCCCTCATGCAAGAGGTGACCCCTGATATATTTATGTAAGTATTAAATGTTTGAGTGCTTTAGTAAAGGTAACATCTACTCTACTCATTGTATTAGCTACCTCCACATAAGCCACATGTAGTCTTTTTGCTTATGTGGTTAGTCCTAGAGGTGGCAGCCACCTCTTCTATTGTACTTGCCCTGACTCTTGCTTGAACGGTACGCAGAAAGGAATAGAACCCGAAACCTACAGAGTGTGCTTTTTTGACTAGTGCCGACCTCTCCTTTCTGCCAACAAATAATTGCTTGCCGGCCGCATCTATTCCTTAGAGCTTTTAAAGGGCTTGTGTAGCTGATTTGGTAGGAAGGAATTTTGTGGCAATAACTTAATACAATATGTTTGATTTTGTGACAACAGTTTAATGTAACACATTAGATTTTATGGCAATAGCTTAGTGCAACGCGCTGAATTTTGTAGCAATGTCTTAATGCAATATGCTTGATTTCATGGCAATAGCTTAATGCAACGCGCTGGATTTCGTGGCAATAGCTTAACACAACGGGCTGGATTTTGTAGCAATAACCTATTGCCACAAATTAAAATGTACATAACCATACATATATAGAACTATTTTGCATTAATTATACTGACATCATTTTATACCGACAATATTAGACAAATGACTTATCAGACAATTAACCAAAAGTAGAAGCAATTTAGTAGCACGTCGAAGCGTTCATAATAATTTGATGGTACTGGAAGTAAACAACCAAGATTACATGTTCAAGCATTCGTACATGTTATGGAAGCAAACATCCTTAGCTCTCTGCACCCAACCCGGCCTCCTCTACCTCCGGTCTCCTGCGCCTTCGGCCGTCTCCACCCCCAGCTCGGCCCAACTCGGCTCTCCCTCTCCCGGCTCTCGCCACCATGGCTCGACCTCCCCTCCAGCTTCCTCTACCGGGATCTAGCCGGATCCATGGCCGCCCCACCCCTCTGCAGTTTGGCCATGGCCTCTCGGTGCCGCCTGGTCGGCTCAGCCCTAGGCCGACGCTTGGAGGAGATGGCGATTCAAAGGTGGCAAGGTCGATTTGGCGGTGACCTCGATTCGACAATGGCGGCGGCACAGAGGAGGAGGGAGGAGGTGATAGCTGGAGGAGGAGCTGGGAGGCCTTCGATTTGCTACGAATGTAGAGGAGATGTGAAGGACGACGTGGTTGAGGTAGCCACAGAGGCAGAGCAGAGAAGGGACTGGTGGGGCAGTTAAGGAAGGAAATGATTAGTTGCGGTGGATGTGGGGAACGGCGAGGCTCATGGTGGCACAAGGCTATATGGTGAGGCTCACGACGGTGCAAGGCTACACGGTGAGGCTCGAGCATGGCACGGGGCGATCGGTGGAGTTGCAGTGGGCGGCACACGGTGAGGCACGGTGGACGGTGGTGGCGCTGTGAGGCTGCTACGGCGCTGGGAAGAGAGAGATGGGAGAGAGTGGTGAATAGGGGAGATGAAGAGAGTTGCTTTGAGATTGTGGCTAACACGTGGCAAACATCTAGGGAGGGCCTCAAAAGGAGGGGTTCAAGGTTCTCCTTAGAATTTTCTTCTTGATTTGATGGACCATCCAAATTACTCTGGCTGAGTTCATTTCGACTTTCAGTCGACTTATGGTTGTACTGTCTACATTAACTAGTTTTTAAACGATGCGTTTTTCAAAACAGAGTCAATAGAAAGATTGTAATAAAAAGTATACTGAGTTCAGCTGTATCGGCTAAAATCATATGTGACTATTCTCCTGTGCGTACTACCTCTCGCAAATAGTCAAAATTCAAATATTTAAACCATAAGCCATCAACCCAAAAGAACCCGCCGAGAATGTTTATGCAGATCCTGTGCTTCCATGCCTCCTTGGCTGCACGTTTTGATTGGGAACTCTGCAGTGTCTTCATGTTTATGATACTCTGTTTATGCAATTCTTGATGTGCGCATACAGTGCTAGCGTCTCAAATCCCAATTATGATACTTCAAGTTTGACAATATCCATTTGTAATGTAATTTTTGACTTTTGTGGTCTGCAAAGTAGTGATAGTGCGGTTTGACAAGTGATAGCAAAACATACCTATAATTTGACATTTTGAAGTTCATAACCTGTAAAGGGATCACGCGGGCTGGTCTTACTGTAGTTCCTTCTTTAGCACGATCGAGGCGTAGCCGCGTAGGATGGAGCATTGCTTGCATTTTTAAGTACTTTGTCCGGACGTCCACATCCATTCTAACTGAATTTTCCTTTGTAAATTTGCAGTCTATTTCAGCCTCCATGGTACTTTGTAGAGGTATGGGACTGCACCTCCGAGTAATCACACTTAGCTTTTCAGCATGTAGCACAAAACAAAATATAATGATATATGCTAGCTTGAATATATGCCCACTCAAAAATTTCCAATTTCATGACGCTAGAATTCCATGTTGAAACTGTGAAGCAAGAATTGTCCAATAGTTTGTTCTTACTTCTTAGCTGCGTGCAGAAGTTGATGGTTTGATCACTGTGACAGCTTTGATCCCTTTAGGCAATGTCTTGCTGAATTATCCTGTCCCGTCAACTATTTGTCCTATTCTTTGTTCCTACTTAATATTCTTATAATTAAGGTCTGAAATGTGTGGTTAACTCGAGATAGTTCTCTCAATGGTGGCGCTGTTGTTTTATCAACCCTGGCTTCATCAGAGCTTCCAATGAAGGGTGGTATGGCGAGGTTGTTAGAGCACAATTCATGGTAACATCAGCATCTACAGGGTTACAAGGCAATCCTATCCTACAAGGCTACCACACTTGTGGTGACGTTTTTAGTACTTTTTTCCTATTCCATAGTAGTGGGCATCCTCCCCAAATCTGTACTTGGTTATTTTGTTATGCTGTCTTAAGTGCACATCTAAGTCCAGGTCAATGAAAAGATTAGAAATCCAATAGTTACGCACTTAATTAATGAGGCTAATAAACAAATGCTGGGTAGGACTTTGAGACCAACACTCGCGGCAGAGCCAAGTTGATAAGGAACCGAGTTTGTCTTGACCATGTTCCAACTTTCCTTTCTGGAAGCGTCAGGCGCATTGACCATGGATCAGATCGAACAAACATTAAGGAACAAGTAAATTTCATCACCCTCAACTCTGCCTGAGTCTGAAAAACACCATTCTACTCCAAAGCCGTTCTTTTTCACCACCGAACTCTAAAAACCGGTGCAGAATACTCTCTCATCCTAAACCACTAGTGGTTTCAGCTATCTCTCAAGTAGAATGATTTCAGCTGAAATCATAGTGGTTTAGGATGAGAGAGTATTATCTCATCCTAAAAAGATGGTTGATTCCCATAATAAATGGAGGACGACGAAAATAAACACTATCGCATTGGACATAAAGAGGTTTGGATTGGGTCAAGAGGTTATTTATTGAGGGTTTTGTTAAACGTTATCCGGATATATATTTTTTTTTCTATCTATCATGCAGATTTAAGATCATTGGATTAGAGATCCAATAGCCGTGAATTCTCCTCCCTCCCCTTGAATTCTACTCCCTCTCCTTGAAAAAATGTCTCCCTTTAAAAATAAGGGGCCCTTTGATCTCTCATTCAAAGGTCACAAATTTGGATGATAATTAGGAAGAAAACATCTGAGTGATGCCTACACAGTCCATTTGTTGATTCTGCAGGCTAGTTTCTATGTCATCCCAAAACCACTATCGCATTGGATATAAACATGTTTGGATTATTGGGCCTGTTTGGCAACGGCTGCGGCTTATGACTTTTGGCTGAAATTTTTGAATTTTGGTTGTTTACGGTATAGATTACGGAGAGATAGATACTCACTTGCGATTTTAGATGGTACAAATGTTGGGCTTTTAATGTGTACATCGTTTAACTTATAGACCTTGTCTTGAGAAAATACTTTGTTTAAAAGTTAGGTACTGTAGCAAAAGCCAAAAACCGCTAGCTTCGGAAGAAAAGAATAGGCCCGCAGGGTCAAGAGGGTATGTCGCCTGATTTTTGCAGATGGAGGGTGTCAACCAAACGGTTTGGGACTCGTGATGTGCTCAGGAGAGAGCCCGTTCGTCCGGGAAGTCGGCGCACGACCTTGTTGAAGTAAATCTAAAGATGAGAAAATCCGGCTGAAATTCTTAGAAATTTATGGATCTAAATGGTCAGCTACTTCGATGATCGACTCCATGCATGAATTAACATGACCGCGTTGCCAAACAAATCTTTATTCGAAACAAACACACACCAGATACCAGCACAGCATGCATGGTGGACGCACATACATCACGGCTTGCCACTTGCACGTCCGTTACTTCTGCTTGCGAAGCGCCGCCTTCCACTTGACGGCCACTTCCTCCAGCGCCCGGCGCGACGGCCCCCCCGGCGACCACGCCCGCGCCGCCGCCTGCTGCAGGTCCCTCGCCTGGCGCCGCACGGCGCGCCCCTTCGCCCCTTCCATGAGCTCCGTCACCGCCGCCGCGATCTCCTCGCGCATCACCATGCCGCCGTCCTCCCGAGCGCGGGGCCGCAGCGCCACCCCGACGTTCCCTTCCAAGATGACCGCGTTCATCTTCTGCTCCGCGTACAGCGGCCACGCGATCATCGGCACGCCGGACGCCACGCTCTCCAACGTCGAGTTCCACCCGCAGTGCGACACGAAGGCCGCCGTCGCTGGGTGAGAAAGCACGCGCACCTGTGGCGCCCACGCCGCGACGGCAAGGCCCCTGCCCCTCGTCCTCTCCAAGAAGCCCTCAGGAAGCCACGCCAGTGGGTTTTTGTCACTGCCGTGGTCCTCGTCATTGCCGTGGCCGGTCCCCAAGGCGCAAAGGTCGCCGTCCAGGCATGGCATGCGCACGACCCAGAGGAACCTGTGGCCGCTCGCCTCCAACCCGGCGGCTAGCTCGGCCGTCTGCTTCACGGACAGCGCGCCACCACTCCCGAAGGAGACGTACACCACCGATCCCGTTGGTTGCCGATCCAGCCAATCTAAGCAGGCCGACGCGCCGCCTTCGTCGGAGCATGACCGTACGAATGGCCCCATCAGGTAAGACGGCGGGAACGTACCTTGCTCCGCCGCCTGCTTGAACTCTTCCACGGTGGCAGGCTCCATCTCATAGATGGTGTTCACCAGGAAGCCGTCGGCGCAGCGGTACCGCCGGCCCTCGTCGATGAGTTGCCCGTAAACCGGATCGTTACTGTCCTGGAACCCGTCCGCGATGTCCGCGCGTCGCAGCGATATGCCACCTGGAAGCTCGAGAGGCACCTGGAGGTTGCGGTACTCGCCGGGGGCAACGCCGTCGTTGAGCTCCACGGCGCGGCGCATGAGGGCGATCGCGTTCAGGTTGCTGGGGACGAAGATGTAGCCAGGAACGCCGAGCTCGGTAGCGAGGGGCAGCGCCGCGGAGCAGAAGAAGTCCGGCACCAGCGCGGCGAGCGGGGCAGTGGAGCTGATGGAGCGGAGGAGCGTGCGGAGGTGCGGAACGGAGCGGCGGATGATCTCGAAGAGCACAGTCTCCATGCGGGCGTCGCCGGGGAGATCGTCGAGCGGGACGGCGGGGAGCACCGCGGTGTCGACGGAGGCAGGGAGACCGGAGAAGGCGTCCTGGGCGGAGCGGTCGGCGAAGGTGACGAGCGTGGCCGCGAAGCCGTGGTGCGCGACGAGCCGCCGCGCCAGCTCGGCCAGCGGGATGAGGTGACCGGCGCCGGGGCTGGCGAGCAGGACGACGTGCGGCGTCGGCCGCTCGGTGCTTGGCGCTGGCGCGGCGCCTGTGCTAGTCGACGACTCCATCGGCCGGGTTCTATGGCTTCTTGCAACACTCTGATGGCACTGCGATTGCGGTGGATATATCGATTTCTGTTTCGGAATTCAGACCATAGGACTTTGGGACAACAATGGCGGCAGAGTCAAGTTATTTTTTGGGTTTCTTGTGTTATTCTATGTTTGCAATTTTCCTTCATGAAAGCGTCAGCAGCATTTGACCGAGTCGCGCATACCGCGGAGTTGATAATGAACCGAGTTTGCCTTACTAAGATGAGCGTAGATGCCATCTGTCTCTCGGTGACGAGTGACGACAATGAGGTTAGCAGCCCGTGCAAGGGACTGCGAGGTTTAATAACAAGGATTACGGTAGAGGCTACACTAGCGTAAATTAAAATTTCTATTATGTAAATTAGAAAGTCATGTAAGTAAAAAATTATAGAAAATGTGCAATGTTGCAGAAGGAATGGCTCACTTTGAAGAGCTCGCTCGCCGGCCCAGTGGTGGCGCTTCCTCCAGCCGGCACAGCTCGTCGGCGACGAAGATGGACTACACGGTGGTGGGGCGTGATCCCTCGCAGACCAATAAGCGGTGGACGACCGAGAAGAAAATGGAAGGCCCTTGCTCCAGCGTGCTGGGGCAGACCCTCGTGACAGAGGAGACGATCCAGTCTCTGCTCCACGAGGGAAAGCTGGCGGACCACAGCGCAGTTCGCCTTCCTGCTCAGGATGAGACGGAGCCGTACCCAGAAGAGTCGGAGGCGATCGTCTTCATGGCATACTTCGAAGCTGGGCTCCGAATCCCATCGGCCAAGGTCGTCGGCGACGTCCTTCGTGTCTACGAGCTGGAGTTAGCGCAGCTAACTCCGAACGCCATCGCTCGCTTGGTTGTTTACAGTTGGGCGACACGGATATAGGGGGTTTGGCCAAGCGCCTCCCTATTCGCCTTCCTCCAGGACGCGCGGTGCCAGCCGAAGAAGCTCGAGGGAGGGGAGTTCTCCAACTTCGGCAGTGTCAACTTCGTTCTGCGGTACCCGTGCATGAAGATCTTCCCCGCTAACTCGACCTGAGCGAAGTGGGA
Source organism: Dendrocalamus sinicus (assembly GCA_036346575.1). NCBI lineage: Eukaryota > Viridiplantae > Streptophyta > Magnoliopsida > Poales > Poaceae > Dendrocalamus > Dendrocalamus sinicus. The sequence goes on from CM070644.1 coordinate 9,190,972, forward strand.
ATCCAACTGGATGCAGCGGTGGTTCTACCATCGCGTGGTGAGCGGCAGCAGCCTTCGTTGCACGGGGCGACCAATGTCGTTCAATACTTTACCGAGCATGGAGCCCGATCGCGACGACGAGCAGAGGGTGCGAAGGTTGGTGGGGATCACTCGCCGCTTCAACATGCGTGACCCCGCGGAGGAGTTCATCATGTACGGGGTGGCGCCGCTGTCCTGTTGGTGGCACCTTCAGCCCAGGCCCGTCTAGACCGACGGTGTTCAGCCGTCCGTGTCTTCGCTGCCGGCGCCCTCCGACCCTCATAAGTTCTCTCGTCGTAGAGTACATTCAACGTCTCCTTTTTTCTTTTTTTCTTTTTAACCTTGCCTCGATTTATATGCAGGACTTCTCCTGGAAGATGCGGAGCATGCGGTGGTTGCGTTCCTTGGGCCGTACGTGGCCAAGGAGCATAGCCTGCGTGGGTCCGCGACCGCCACAGTGAAGCTAGGGCGGATCAACAATATGCGAAGCTCTGGTCATTCCTGTGCCGGAGCGCGCCACTCCGACTGGAGGATGAGCTCGCCTTCGCGACGGCGATGACAAAGGGGAGGCTTCCCCCCTCGGCAAAGGGCCCGGTCCCCAGCCACCATATCCAGTCCTCTGGCTGCTCTGCCCGCACTACGGCCATAACCGAAGGTATGGCAGTCACCGGCTTCGACTTGGCGGATTACGCCAATTCGGATCTGGAGGCGGAGGCGGAGCACCCAGCTCCCGACGAGGAGTCCTTGGGCGGCGCAATGGACAAGGGGCGCGGCGCGGACATCCAGGAGGGCGAAGCCTCCTCACCCACGCCGGCTGCAGAAGACGAGGACGCATCGCCCAAGTCCCTGAGCGCGAAGCGCCCTCGGACACAATCATTGTCCAAGGTGAAGGAGGCATTCACGGTGGCGATTAGGGTCGGGGGTGTGTCGGAGTCGGACTCCGACACGGAGGTCGTCAGGCCCGAAGAATACCCCACCGCCCCAGATGCAGGCGGCGCCCCTGCGGTTCAGTCCGAGGCGGAACGGACCTCGCCCATCCATGCTGAAGGTAGGCAGAACTCTTTCTCCTCCCACGACTTCGCAAAGCTTTCCCCGATCTGCTCGCTGATCCCCTCGTCGACATCAAGTGAGACACGGTCTCCGGCGCGTAGACAAGGATCCACCAACGGTAGCGGGTGCGAGATCTTCGACGCACCCGTCTCGGACTTTATGTCGCCCCCCACCGTCATGGAGATCATCGGCTCAGAGACTCGGCGCCTGACCATCTCCGATTTTGTCCCTGGGCTGGAGGTATTGCGAGCTCTACAGGCGGCCGCCGACTGCGTGGACGTTGGGCTGGACCGGCGGGCACTGGCATGATGCGGCTCAAAGCTGCTGGAGGGGGTTCTCGAGGCCTCGGAGATACAGGTAAGTGTTGGTGGCATTGATTTGTACGTGCACTTACGTTTGGGGACTGAAGTGACACTTGTGTTGTGCAGGCCCTCGCCGTTGCTCGCGCTCTGCAGGCGGCCCACGCCCGCGAGCGAAGGGCATTAGAGGACCGCCTTCGTGCCACCGAAGAGGCGAACGTTGTCAAGGACGATCGCATCCATCTCCTTGAGACGGAGGGCGCGCAGCCATCACGGAGGCCCGAGAGCTCACGGAGGAAGCGAAGCGGGCGGTCGCCGCCGAACGCAACGAGCTCCTCCAGCAGATTACAGCGCTGGAGGGGGAGAAGGCTCAACTGACCGTGTCGCTTGCGGAGAAGGACTGGGCTTTGGGCGACGCCTCGGTAGTAGTGTGGGACGCGATGGAGGCTCTCGAGGACGCCCTGGAAGACCTGTCTGTGGTCGTGCCGCCGCGCACCTTCGGCTCCGAGGACCTATCGTGGATGCTTCGGCGCATCGGGGAAGCTTCCGGCCTCGCCCTCAACGCCGCTCGGTCCTTCGACAACCACTGCTCCGTGGTGATGTCACAGATCGCCTTCGCCCTCCTCCACCATCGGGGCTGCCACCGTGTGGGCGAACTAGCGAACCCCTGGCTGGAGATGCCAGCAGGAGCCGGGGTCATGTCTGGCGCCGTGCACGCCGTCCGCCGCACCGTCAGGGCCTTCCACCAAAGGATCTGGGACTATATCGGGGAGGCTGAGGCGAAGGTGGCATTGCGCAAGACTCTACACGGCGAAGGGGACTTCAATGCATGGCTCGAGGAAGTCCCGCGGCGCGACGAAGACGACGCCGCTGGCACGGGGCAAGGCGTTGACCCACAGGTGTGAAGCCGAAGACTTAGGGGTGTAGGGGTGTGTCATCTTGTATCCGTTAACTCTTGTAACATGGCACCCCTTGGCCCTTTTATCAATGAAATGAGAAAATTGCTCAAGTGTTTTATCAATGAAATGAGAAAATTGCTCAAGTGTTTTGATCATGTATTACTCTACTACGGACAGGTGCTTGACAGGGGCTGCTTGCTAATTTTGGACCTCATGGTCCGGCGGCGCCTTCGACATTGGGGTTGGGCGGAGGATTCGTTGCACTTTTGGGGAGCCCGAAGGTCGGAGGGGGAGACTTCGACGCGAGAGCACGTTAAGGTAGAAGAGCCAGGCGAGGAGTAACCCCGATCACTCTAAGATATTTGTAACATTGCTCTGCGCAAATGTAACACTCGAACATCTCTGTAATCATCATTTCGTAAATGCAATAAAAACCTTGGTTGAAGTAAATACGTGTCCTTGTCCTTATCGTTCTTGCAATTGCACTTGTCTTCGATCAACACGTAGGACATCGGGCGCGAAGCGGCCTCTGCGGGCCTTGCCCTTAGCGCACTGTATGTGATACACACAAGCTAGGGTAGGAATGAAAGGCCAATGACCTTGCCCACATAGGCATAGACCTCATGAGCGTTCCGAAGAGCTCCGTCCCCTGCGATTTTGTCTTATTTATACTCCGAAGTGTGCACGGGGAGGCCTGCCTCTGCGCGTCTTATTTATACTCCGTAGAGTGCACGCGGAGGCTTGCCTCTGCGCGTCTTATTTATACTCCATAGAGTGGCTCGGGACGACAAGTTCCCGATGCTTTATACTCCGTAGAGTACGCAGAGGCTCAAGGCCATCACGCGATTTTTTTTATAGTCCATAGAGTGCGCGCGAAGGCATCCCTCTGCGTGTCTTATTTATACTCCGAAGAGTGCACGCGGAGACTTGCCTCTGCGTGTCTTATTTATACTCCGAAGAGTGCACGTGGAGGCTTGCCTCCGCGTGTCTTATTTATACTCCGAAGAGTGCGCGCAGAGGCTTGCCTCCGCATGTCTTATTTATACTCCAAAGAGTGCGTGCGGAGGCTTGCCTCCGCATGTCTTGACATCGACGCACGAGGTCTTGTGCATCAACGATGGCAGTTGGCCAGTAGAAGCCTTTCCTGAATGCCTTATTGACCAGGGACCTCGGCGCAATATACGAGCCGCAGAGCCCGGCATGAATCTCCGCGAGGTGCTTACCCTCGTCACGTGAGAGGCATCATAGGAGTGGGGCGCAGACTCCCTTCTTGTAGAGGACACCGTCCAGCACCTAAAAGGACCTGGCGCGGTGTTGCAGGCGTCTCAGCTCGAGGGGGTCATCTGGCTCCACTATGCCTTGCAAAAAGCCATAGATAGGTTCCCGCCAGTCGCCCCGCTAAGTAATTTGGTGGACGAGGGCCGCGTCACGGTTGTCTTGAGCAATTGCTGCCGTAGGCAAGACCTCGTAGAACGCCCCCTCAAGGAGAGGGAGCTACTGGCTGGCGGCCTTGGTAAGGACATCGGCCTACTCATTATCCGCTCGCGGGATGGCCTTGACCATAACGCCCAAGAATTGGCGCTCCTTCACCCTCACCACCACCAAATACTTGGCCAATTCAGTGTCCTTGGCCTGGCAGGATTTATCGACGTGGCTTACGACCAATCGCGAATCGGTGCGGACCAGGATCCTTTGGGCACCTAGGGCTTTGAGCTTCGCGAGGCCGAAGAGAAGTGCCTCGTACTCAGCCGTGTTGTTTGTCGCTGGGAACCCAAGACGCGCCGAGTACAGCAGGCGATGTTCCTCTGGCGTAGTGACTATTGCGCCTACTCCGGCGCCTAGAGCACCGTAGGCTCCGTCAGTGTTGAGCGTCCAGATCGGCTCCTCTGGTTGCTGCACGCGATGCTGAGCTGCCGGAGTCCACTCGGCAAGGAAGTCAGTGAGGACTTGAGATTTTATTGCTGTACGCAGAGCATACGTCAATGCGAATGGTGCAAGCTTGACCGCCCACTTGCCGATGCGCTCCGTGGACTCCTTGTTGTGCAGCATCTCCACCAGGGGGAACGAGGACAACACCATGATCAGGTGGGCCAAGAAGTAGTGCCGGAGCTTCCTCGAGGCCATGACCAATGCGTAGGCCAGCTTCTCGAGTTCGGTGTATCGCGTCTTGGCACTCTGAAGGGCTTTGGAGACGAAGTACACAAGCCGCTGAAGGGCACCTTCCTCGAGGACGAGGACTGCGCTGACCGCCATCGCCGTGGCAGTGAGGTAGAGCAAAAGGGGAGCCTCTGGTGCTGGGGCGACCAAGGAGGAAGGCTTGCAAGGTGCTTTTTGAGGTCATTGAAAGCCTTCACACAATCGTCATCCCAGTGGAACCCGTCACAACCGCGAAGGGTCTTGAAAAATGGCAGGCCTCATTCAGTCACCCTGGACAGGAAGCGGCTTAACGTGGCCATGTGTCCAGTAAGCCTCTGAACCTCCCTCGTCGTCTTCGGCGGCTCCATGGCGAGAATCGCGTTGACCTTATCGGGGTTCGCTTGGATGCCACACCTGAACACCAGAAAGCCCAGGGGTTTGCCAGCTTGCACGCCAAAGACGTACTTGTCTGGGTTGAGCTTGATGCCCGCTCGCCTAAGGTTGTTGAAGGTCTCTTGGAGGTCTTGACCGTGGGAGGCGAGCTGCTTAGTCTTTACGACCACGTCATCAACATAAGCCTCAACGTTCCTCCCGAGCTGGGAGCCGAACGCCAGTGCGACGAGGCGAGTGAAGGTGGCACCTGCGTTCTTCAAGCCGAAGGGCATCCTGACAAAGCAGGATGTCCCTACCGGCGTTATGAAGCTAGTCTTGTCTTCGTAAGCCTTGGCCATGTGAATTTGGTGGCAGCCGGAGTATGCATCAAGGAAGCTCATGAGCTCACACCCTACCGTGGCGTCCACTAGCTGATCTATCCACGGCAACGGGTAATTATCCTTCGGATACGCCTTGTTAAGGGCGATGAAATCAATGCACATGCGCCAGGCACCGCTAGCCTTTTTCACCAGCACCGGGTTGGCAAGCCACTCCGGGTGCTGGACTTCGCGGATAACCCCGGCCTAGAGAAGCTTCGCTACCTCTACCTTGGCCACTTGCTGCCGCTCGATTGACATGCACCGGAGTTTTTGCCTGACCGGCTTGGTGTCGGGGTGGACTGCTAAGGTGTGTTCAATGAGGGCGTGATCGACGCCCTTTATGTCATTTGGGGACCACGCGAAGACGTCTGCGTTATCCCGGAGGACCCGGAGTAGGTCTTGCTGCACTTCCGGGGGAAGGCCCTCGCCGATGGATTCAATTGTCCTTCGGCCTGCAAAGGCACCCTCTTGACCCCGCCGTCCGGCCGAGGCTTAGGCGTCCATCCCGAGGCGGAGGGCGTGTCTGCCTTCAGAGTGTCGGTGAGGACATGCACTTTGCGGTGCGGGCCCTGGGCACCAAAGCTCTATGCGTTGGGCGAGGTCCTGGTCACCAAAAGTGGTGATGATACCTTGTGGGCCTGGGAGCTTCATGCACAGGAAGCCATGGTGCGGGACTACTCCGAAGGAGTTGAGGGTTGGGCGTCCTAATATGGCGTTGTACGGGTACGGGATGTCGATGACGTCAAAAGTAATGTCTTCACTCCTCGAGTTATCGCCCTGGCCAAAGGAGACTTGCAAGCATATCTGGCCCAGCGCCTTAGCGGCTGACCCCCGAAGCCGTGCAATGGGATTCTCGAGGGACCCAAGCGGCTTCGAGGGATCCCCATCAGGTCGAAGGCTGCTGCGAACAAAATGTCGGCAGAGCTACCTCCATCTACCAGGACGCACTTGACATCGCAACCTGCGATGGCGGCCTGGATGACCAGGGGATCTTGATGAGGGAATTCCACACCCTCCACGTTAGCAGGTGTGAAGGTGATGTCGTGCTGCGCCCAAGCCGGCGGCGCTTGCGCAGGATACGCCGCGACGTGGTGCAACCTCCGCGCGTAGGCCTTCTGTTGCCTCGCCAAAGAGAATTCCAAGGAAGAGCCCCCGAAGAAGACATTTATGATCCGGCACTAGGCTCCCTTCGGGGCCTGTATCCGCAAAGGGCCCTCTTGGGGCTACTACACGTGGGCCACGACTGGTGGCCCCGCTTCCAAGGCTCTATCCCTGGCAACGCTTTGACGAAGTGCTGCGATGGCGGTGCATGTCCGTGTGAGGTGGTCACCACGACCATGCACCTCACACAACAGGCCATAGTCCTGAGGCTCTTGCTCTACGCGGGGTCTATCGTCCCGACCTCGGCTGCGCCCTCGCCCCCATCCTCTGCGACCTCGTCCGCGACCGACGGGGGCATTGTCCTCAGAGCCGCCTTCGATGTCGAAGACATAGTGGGCCCTCTGGGATCTACGCTGATTGCGCTTGGGCTTGTCATTAGACGAGTCCTATTTACGTTTAAGGGTGTCTTTCTACTCGGAGGTGTCCTTCGAGGACTCTTGCTTGCGCTTGGCGACGCTCTTTGATGAGTCCTCCTTCGACGAGTCCTCTACTTGATTAGTGTCGAAGTCGTCGCCTCTACGCCGCTGTGTGTCCTCCTCTACCCTCGCGTATTCTTCCATCTTGTCGAAGAGATTAGCAACCATCTTGATTAGCTTGCGCGCATTGTACTCGGCCAACGGCCCTGGGCAGAGGCCTTGTATCACTGCGTTGATGATGGTGGTCTCGTTGACGTCCTTTACCTGGTAACGAACCTTAGCGAAGTGCTTGAAGTACTCTCGGATCCTTTCCGAGGGTTTTTGCTTGATAACGAAAAGCTGATCTACATCGACGCGTTCGACATAATTCCCTTGGAAGTTGTTGTAGAGGCGGTCGTAGATCTGTTCCCATGCGTAGATGGAGTTCGGCTCTATGGTGAAGAACGAACAGAGCGCCACTCCCTGCAGCGCGAGGGGAAGTCCCTTCGCCTTGGTGGAGTCGTCCCCTCCTGCAGCTTCGATGGTGGTTTCGTACACATGCACGAACTCCCGGGGGTCCGTGTCGCCTTTGTACGGCTCAATAGTGGTGGGAAACTTGGAGTCCTCCGGCCACGCCAATTACTGCAGGCCCGCGAAGAGGGGGGACTCCGGATCGACACGCTGAAGCAAAACGAGGCTAGATGTAGGGGCGTCGTGGCTATCCGCCCGCTCTGGCGTAGGCTCCGTCGCCGCCGGTGGGACTTGTTGGCTCCGAGCCTCTTGTATATCCCGCATGGCTCCGCGAAGGTCCGCCAGCTCCCGCTGCAATGTGCCGAGGGCCATCAGCAGGGCATTCTCCACCGCCAACGTGGTTGCACCAGTAGGAGCATCGGCATGAACTCCTGGGTTGGCGGTGACCACGGCTTGTGCTTTGGAACTGCTCGGTGCGCCAGTGCGGTGGACTCCAGGGTCGGTAACGAGGCCAATGTTGCCACCAGAACCACTCATCGTTTCCACACCGGGTGCGGAGGCGGTGGCCGTGCCACCGCGGGTGTTGGCGTCACTGCTCCCGGTAACCCGGTCGGTGTTATAAACATCGATCGCCGTGCTAGCGGTGGGGTCGGCCATCGTGCCGCAGGTGTCGACGTCAGCGGCCACAGCACTAGTGCTGCCATCCGTGCCAGCTGCTGATGCGGAGGCTCTAGCGTTGACGAGTGCTGCCGCTGTGCTCCTCTTCTTCTTTGTTGCCGATGAAGCTTTCTTGGGTGCCATCCTTCCTCAGATCTCAGGCTTGCTCGGTCGTCCCCACGGATGGCGCTAACTGTTGTGGCTACTGACCAAACAGTAAAGTGGGAGTATGGTAGTGGAGATGATAGATGAACAATGCTCGCCCCTTCCCCATGTCCAGGGTAGCCATGTATATATTCACATGGGGAGTATTTTACAAGTGTGTCCTTACACTCATGTATCCCTCACAGGGGTGCTTATGTCATTACACACATTTTATTTTGGGCTTTATAATCCCTTAGTAGGCCGGCTGGGTCTAGGTAGGGGTCACCCCTACAACATCCAGGTCAATGAAAAGATTACGCACTTAATTAATGAGGCTAATAAACAAATGCTGGGTAGGACTTTGAGACCAACACTCGTGGCAGAGCCAAGTTGATAAGGAACCGAGTTTGTCTTGACCATGTTCCAGTTTTCCTTTCTAGAAGCGTCAGGCGCATTGACCATGGATCAGATAGAACAAACATTAAGGAACAAGTAAATTTCATCACCCTCAACTCTGCCTGAGTCTGAAAAACACCATTCTACTCCAAAGCCGTTCTTTTTCACCACCGAATTCTATTCCTAGTGGTTTAGGATGAGAGAGTATTCTGCACCGGCTTTTAGAGTTCGGTGGTGAAAAAGAACGGCTTTGGAGTAGAATGGTTTCAGCTGAAACCATAGTGGTTTAGGATGAGAGAGTATTCTCTCATCCTAAAAAGATGGTTGATTCCCATAATAAATGGCGGAGGACAAAAATAAACACTATCGCATTGGATATAAACAGGTTTGGATTGGGTCAAGAGGTTATTTGTTGATTCTGCAGACTAGTTTCTAGGTCATCCCAAAACCACTCTCGCATTGGATATAAATAGGTTTGGATTGGGTCAAGAGGCAGGAGCGGATCTACAATAGTTCATAAGTGTTCAGCTGAACACCCAAATTTTTTGATAAAAATTTAGTATATACAAGATATAATACATATGTATATATTTAGTTGGACCAAAATAGCTATTTTTGTAGTCATAAATCAGCCCAACAAACGCTGGGCCATCCCCCTTTTTCAGCACCCGCCTGATCGGCCCATCGGCCCACCCGGCCGCTCCCCAAACCCCACCACCACACCCCCGTCCCGTGCAGTCGTCCCATTTGCAAATCGGCATACGCCTCCATCTCCGTGCGACCGGCCACTGACCGCAGTCCGCACCGGGCTCCGGCTCCGCGCAGCGTAACCGGCCGCCGTCGTCGGCTCCATTTCTTCCTCTTCTTTTGCCATCGTCGGCCGCCGCTGCTCTAGCTCCTGTCGCGAGTCAAGGGGGCAACGGCGATGGAGGCAGCGATGGTGCGGGTGCCTCAGCGTCAGCCGCGCTGCAGCCCGCCGGCTCGGCCTCCCTTCACTTCCTTTATAAGCCCGCCGGCAAAGAAAGGGACCAATTGCTCTGTAATGAAACAAAGAATTTAATGAGACTATATGTGAATGCCATGGCAATTTGATCTTGAGTTTGAATTGAGTCTCACTGTTGTTCTCTTATTACTGTCCTAGAGATTGTTCTTGCTGCTGTCTTTAGTTGAGTAATTAATTTAGATTACTTTGCAGTGGCCGAACTCTGTTATAATCAATAGCATACATACATACGTACATACGAATTTCAGATTGATTATATTGTGGTCTTTCCAGTTCAGCTTATTTGAAACATATTATTGGTGAGTTTTGGGCTTAGTGAGCTTATTCTAGGGCTCAAGATCAAATTTGCAATTGTCATATATTGTCGAGATTAAAATCTGTGATGGTAGAGAAGGTCAAGATTCATTCTTGCGCATCTAGGTTTCTGAGAGCAAATAACAACAATGTACACATGATGATTTTAGTCATTTATGCTTGGCTAATTTTGATGGCAGCATGTCACTTTAATGATTCATATCACAAACTTGAATATATGTTGATACTTTAGGCCCTGTTTGAATCCCATGGTCTAAAGTTTAGTTGTCTAAAGTTTTGGACTAAACTTTAGTTGGCTAAACTTTAGCCACTAAACTTTAGTCGAAGGTCCTGTTTGGATCCTGTACTAATGGATAGGACTAAAGTTTCAAAAAGACCATACTACCTCTCCTCGTTTCGTGCGTCAGCCATTAAATGGGAGGTGAGAGACCAACATGCATGGGTAAACACGTCTTTGTGCCTAAGAACCCAAAACTTTAGACCACTTTAGTTCACTTTGGTGGACTAATGGTCTAAAGTGTTTTTTAGGGGTTAGCTAAAGTTTAGATCTAACTTTAGACCACCTGTTTGGAGACTTTAGATCTAAACTTTAGTGACTAAACTTTAGATGGAGGGATCCAAACAGGGCCTTACTCTTGCATGATATACTGTTTAAATGGCTTAATGAATCCACATGATTATTTCTTGAAGAAGTTATTTTTCCATTCAATTTTGAAAGCGTGATGTATTTAGGTGAACACGCAATGATTATTCATGTGTCAAGAGATTACATATATAACCAAAAGCGCAGCCTCCTTAACCGGTTTATAGAAGTAGTCAGCCGAGAGAAAGGAGTGCGAATGGCAATACGTGATTAGCGGCCGGTTGGGCGTAACAGTAGCATGCATGATTAACAGAAGCGTGATTAGCGGCCGACCGGGCGTAACAGTAGCATGCATGATTAACAGTAGCATGCATGCGTAATAGGTGCTAAGCCTACACGGTACACACATACGTATACGCATACGTATACGTCTAACACTCCCCGCAGTCGGAAGGGGAGAAGGACGAACATTCAGATTGGAACGAAATTTTGTGAACACAGATGTTGGTAGACCCTTGGTGAAAATGTCTGCGTACTGCAACAACGTCGGGACATGAAGAACGCGGACTTGACCAAGAGCAACGCGTTCGCGAACGAAGTGCAGATCGATCTCAACATGCTTGGTACGCTGGTGTTGCACCGGGTTGCTGGAGAGGTAAACTGCACTGATGTTGTCACAATACACCAAGGTGGCATGCCGAAGAGGACAATGGAGTTCAAGGAGCAGCTGGTGCAACCAGGTGGCTTCGGCTACGCCGTTGGCGACTGCACGGTATTCAGCCTCGGCACTAGATCTGGACACTGTGTGTTGTCGCTTAGAGGACCAAGAGATAAGGTTGTCGCCCAAAAAACACCATAACCCAAGGTGGACTTCCGTGTATCGGGGCAGCCGACCTAATCAGCATCGGTGTACACAACCAACTCAGCTGGAGAGGTATGGCGTAAAATAAGACCAAGATCCAAGGTGCCCTGAAGATAGCGCATGATCCTCTTCATCAGTGCAAGATGGGGCTCACGAGGGTCATGCATGTAGAGGCATACTTGCTGCACAGCATATGCAATGTCAGGCCGAGTGAATGTCAAATATTGAAGGGTGCCGGCAATGCTGCGAAAATGAGTGGCGTCCTCCACGGGTGGACCGTCACCAGAGAGTTTGGAATGTGTGTCAACAGGTGTACTACAGGGTTTGCATGCAGACATTCCGGCTCGCTCAAGGATATCCAAGGTATATTGCTGCTGGGATAGGAAGAGTGTGCCATCGTGTTGTCGTACAGACATACCTAGGAAGTGGTGCAGGGAGCCAAGATCCTTCATTGAGAATTCCTGCTATAAAGCGCCGATGGTCCGACGTGAAAGTGTTGGAGAAGAGGTTGTTAGTACTATGCCATCGACATACAAGAGGAGGTAAATAGTATCGGTGCCACGATGAAACACAAACAGAGAGGTGTTCGACTTGGCTTCCACAAATCCAAGGGAGAGGAGATGTGAAGCAAAGTGACCGTACCAAGCGCGGGGAGCCTACTTCAAGCCATAGAGGGACTTGTTAAGGCGACAAACATGGTTTGGATGTGCAGGATCAATAAAGCCAGACGGCTGGGCACAATAGACTGTCTCGGACAAAGTACCATGAAGGAAGGCATTCTTGACATCCAGCTGATGAATCGGCCAGTCTCGAGAAAGGGCCAGAGTGAGGACCATGTGAATCGTCGCAGGTTTAACCACCGGACTGAAAGTCTCAGCAAAATCAATGCCAGGACGCTGTGTAAATCCTCGGAGAACCCAACGTGCCTTATAGCGATCGAGGGAGCCATCTGAATTGAACTTGTGGCGAAAAACCCACTTCCCTGTGACCACGTTGATGCCAGGGGGCGAGGATGAGATCCCAAGTGTTGTTGCTTTGGAGAGCTGCAAACTCTTCCATCATAGCACGGTGCCAGTTTGGATCCGAAAGAGCACTTTGATATGACATGAGAATCGGCAAAAGGGCTGCTGCATGAAGACTGAGTCGCTGGACCGGCAGCCGAAAACCAGACTTGCCCCGCGTGACCATCTGATGAGCATTGTCCACAAGAGGAACTGGAACAGCAGTGGCTGGTCGTGGTGGCCACCGGATTCCACTGGCAGCAGCCTGTGGCCCGAGGGTGGCAGGGGCAATGTAATCAGTGGAGGAGGTAGGCAGCCCATGCGACGACAACACTGGACTGTCAGGTGACGTCGGGCGATGGTCCTGCGCATGCTGTGGAGGGGAAGATGGCCCCAGCTGTGCCGCCCCAGACGGTGATGCAGAGGACAACCCACGCAGGTGGCGCTGGCGCCCCAGGGGGCGACCCTACGAGAGAAGGCGTCCCAGGGCGCAGCCGAGCAGTCGGTCCGATGGATGATCCGACCGATGTGGGCAGTGGAATGACGTCCTATGCATCGGTACCTATAGAGAATTGAGAGCCAGTTGGACATGTAGCACCATTAGTTAGAAAATCAAGGTTGGGAGGGTGTGAGGAGACCTCGGCAAAGGGAAAACAAGATTCGTCAAAGGATACATGGCGGGAGATGATGATTTTGTTAGTGGAGAGGTCAAGACAGCGATAGCCCTTGTGATCAGATGGGTAGCCAAGGAAGACACACAAGGTGGAATGTGGTGAGAGCTTTGTCGGTGCAGTGGAGGAAAGATTGGGGTAGCACTTGCACCCAAAGACTCTCAAGTGCGAGTAAGAAGGAATGACCTTGTAAAGGGAAAAGTACGGGGTTTAAGAACGAAGTGTTTTTGTGGGTTGTCGGTTCAGCAAGTAGGTGGCTGTGTGGAGGGCTTCAACCCAGAATGAGGGTGGTAAGCTAGCCTGGAACATGAGAGAACGCATTATATCGTTAGTGGTGCGAATGATGCGTTCGGCCTTCCCATTTTACTGGGATGTGTATGGGCACGACATGCGGAGTGCGATGCCGTGAGTGAGGAAAAAGGTGCGAGTAGTGGAGTTATCAAAGTTGCGGCCATTGTCGCACTGGAAGGCTTTAATGGAGGCACCAAACTGAGTGCGAACATAAGCGACAAAGTGAGAGATATGAGTGAACGTGTCAGACTTGAGACGTAAAGGAAATGTCCATAAAAATGCGAGCAGTCATCGAGAAGAACAAGGTAATATTTGTAACCGGACACACTGAGTACAGGGGATGTCCAAAGATCACAGTGGATTAAATCAAAGGTACGACTAGCTCGAGATGATGAAGAGCAAAAAGGTAGACGGATATGTCATCCAAGTTGACACGCATGACAAAGGGGGGAAGAGTCTTGTCCAGAACACGGGAGACCACTGGAGCTGATGAGTTTTTTTAAGGCGTCATGACCACGATGTCCAAGACGACGATGCCACAAGGTCGAAGACGTGTTGACGACATGAGCTTCAGGACGAACTTGATGATGAAAGGGGTATAGATCCCCGAAGCTATTGCACCTGGCGATCACGTTCTTGGTACGAAGATCCTTCACAGAGAAGCCGAAAGGGTCAAATTTGACAGAACAATGATTATCAATTGTAAATTGTTGAACAGAAATGAGAGGTGGAGCCAGGAAACGAAACGGAACCGGTGGAAGTAACAGGTAAAAGGGATCCATTACCAACCACAACATTGGATGCAGATGTTGTGGAAGGGTAGATGGAAGAGGATACCGGTGTCCGAGGCCATGTGCGAAGAGGCACCGGAGTCCATATACCATTCAATATTGGAGGGCGGCGGGTTGAGCGTCACCGTGCTAAAGGCGTTGGCAAGTTGCTGTTGATCCCAAGCGCCTACACCGAGCATGGGATGCCACTGGTTTGGTTGCTGCGCAGGTGCTTCCCTGGCGTCACCAGGCCCATATGCGCTGCCCGGACCGGCCGGTGTAGTGGCGGTCATGGCATGGGGCGCCTGAGGTATCGGAGCCAGACGTGGTACACCATCTGGCGAAGCTGACCCCGTAGCACGACAATGGGGCCACACTTGCACCGTCCCTGACCAGGGGTTGGAAGGGGGCCATCCATGCGGGTTGCCACCACGTGCGCCACCAGGGACACTTCGGAAGCCACCAGAGCTAGTAGCCTGGGCGGTGTTGGTAGAAGTATCGCCAGGTGCAGAGTTGTTGCCCTTGTTGCACCAACGACGCCTGTTGGTGTTGGTGCTGCGTCCAGATCCCCTCGCCTCGATGTTGAAGTTGGGGGCATTCGGGCGAGTCTGTTGGTTGGAGGCGAGGAAGGCAGTTTGTGTGCTGGTGCCGCGGATCTTCGAAATCTCCTCAAGGAGAAGACAAGAGCGCACTTCGACGAAGGAAGGGAACGGGCGCTGCATTTTGAGGATCGGCACCATGTGGGCAAACTGCTCGTTGAGGCTGTGGAGCACGGACAGAAAGAGGGTTCGGTCTGAGATGGGCTCGCCGAGATCGCTGAGATTATCTGCCATGGATTTAACTTGCGACAGTAATCATTAATAGATTGATCACCTTGGAGGAAGTTCTGAAATTCTGCCTCCATGTAGAGAGCGCGTGTTTCCTTGTTGCCAAGAAATTGGTGCTCAAGCCCGAGCCAGACGGCGCGAGCCGTGGTGCCCGACGACATGACAATCTCGAGTAGATCCGGTGCAATGGAGCTGTAGAGCCAGGAACGCACCATGTAGTCCATGTACTCCCAATCGCCGTGAAGCAAGGACAGGTCGTCAGAGAGTACGTGGTCCGTCAAGGCATACTTCCCAAGGGTGGTAAGGAAGAGCCCATGCCACTTGGAATAGTTGGAGGACGTGAGATCGAGTGTCACCGGGACAAGTGCCTTGATGTTGATGACGCCGACGTCTTGAGCATGAAGACTGGCGACGGTGTAGCCGGTTGGCTCACTAGATCCAAAAATAGGTGCGTTGGATCCAGGTATGGAGCCGCCGGTGATCTGGGTGTTCGGCGTCGAAGTGGAAGCAGCACGCTCGGCAGCGAGAACCTCGCGTCTGGCGCGATCGATAGCAGCGTTGATTAGGGCCTGGATGCGTCGATCTTCTTCGGCGGTGGCGAGCTCCATCTCATAGATGGTGTTCACCAGGAAGCCGTCGGTGCAGCGATGTCGCCGGCCCTCGTCGATGAGTTGCGTGTAAATCGGATCGTTACTGTCCTGGAACCCGTCCACGATGTCCGCGCGTCGCAGCGATATGTGTTGGGTTGATCTCGGCTAACTGACTCCGGGATTTTAGGGAGGCCTCAACCTCCACTCGCGCGTCTTGATCGGAGACGGCAACCAACCCGTTTGGTTTCAGTCCCGGTCACCCAGCGCTATATAAAAAATGAGGGTTTTCGGTAGAGTTTGGTTCACGAGTTGTTCTAGACTTCTACAAACCCTAACATACCCGATCGCTAACGACGCGCTGTGGTGAATGAAGGCCAAAACCCATCTCCATCCACGGCTCCGTCATCCACGCCGGTGACCTCTGTTTCACCGACGCTGACCGCCTCCGTCCGCACCAACCGAGCACCTCTCATGGCGTCATCAACTTCGGGTACGTCTACTAAAGCTTCCGCACTAATGCTTATGTGTGTGTTCATGATTAGAGCCTAGATTTAAAGCCGTTATTCTTGTTTAGACTTAGATAAGATTTAACATTTGGTATCAGAGCCTTGCCTAGATTGGTCATGAACCCTAAATTATTTTTTCCCGAACTGGATCTGGGGGTTAGTGGCTCGGTTAGAAATTAGGAGGGGAATTAAGAAAACTCTAGAAAAACCCTAATGATTTCCCAGAAAAAACAAACCCTTTTAGATCAAAACCCGATTAAGAATATAAGGTCGGCAATCAATCAATCAAAAAAAAGGAGGATCAGACTCACGGCTGATGTTGCCGTGTCCTGCTCGGTGCGGGCGCCGCCGCCGTGCCGACGTTTTCTCCTAGATCAAAATTGTAACAAGTGGTATCAGAGCCTAGGCGAAAATCTGAGTCACTGAAAAAAATCATCTCAGCGATTCCGTTTCAACGCGATCCGTTGATTATTAAGTTCCATTTCATTTTCTGCCCAACGGTGATATGAATTGGAACTGTAGTTTGCATGTTATTAATCAGACTAACGTAGGGTTAATTACATGCAATATATATTTATGGTATTTCTAATTTTTGCCCTGTATTTTGAAATTCAGCACTTAATGCATCAAATGTTGCCGCCACAATTGATAACATTGAACAGCTCACGTGGAGCAATTTTCTCACGTGGAAAGAACGAATTCATGTTGTCCCTTGTGTTTTGGACCTTGACTATGCCTTAAGGGTAGTCGTTCCCATTCCTCCCACCGAAGGTGAGGAGAATTTTGATGAGAAAAGGAAAATTTACGAGGCTAATGCTGAAAAATGGGAGCGGTCTAACCGCTTGTCACTAATGATTATGAAGACCTCTATTTTTGTTGTGATTAGGGGAGCAATCCCCGATTCCGAAAATACTAAGGAGTACTTGGCTTCAATCGAGGAGAAATTTTATAGACTCCACTAAAGTTTATGCCAGTCAGAGGCTCTTAACAACTAAGTATGATGGGTCCAGCAGCATAAGAAAGCATATCATGATGATGACTGATATGGCAATACTCAAAAAAAAAAGGGAGCATGAGCGATTAAATCGCCATGCGTATCCAGAAGAAAGAGAGAATAAGAACACAAAAGAAGAATTTTGCTCTTCATGTTGGTGGCTCTAACAAAAGGAAGTTCCAAGGGGACTTCAAATCTAAGAAAAAGCTGCTATTCTCCCCTAATTCAGACAAGTCGGGGCCTAAAGTGCAATATGCACCTAAGCCTCATATTGCTCCCGCCGGAGCATCTAAAGTGGGGAAATGTCTTTTCTGCAAGCAGCTAGGGCATTTTCAGAAAGATTGTGTGTGATGCTAAGCGTATAAAAATAATAATGATGATGATGATGATGATGATGATGATGATGATGAGACTTCTTTGAAACTGTGGCACTGTCGTTTAGGCCACATTTCAAGGGGGAGAATGGAGCGTCTCATTAAAGAAGAAATTCTCCACCCATTAGATCTCTCTGACTCAGACCACTGCATTGATTGCATTAAAGGAAAATATGTTAAGCAAATAAAGAAGGGAGCTACTCCAGTATAGGACTCTTAGAATTAATTCATACTGATATTTGTGGTTCTTTTCCAATGACAACAGTGTTATGTTTTTGATACATTCATCACATTCTCTAATGATTTCTCGCGTTATGGTTATATCTTTCCCATTAAAGACCGATATGAATCACTTGATAAATTTAAGATTTTTAAGGCTAAAGTTGAAAATTAGCACAACCTAAGAATTAAAGTGATAAGATCATATCGTGGGGGAGAATATTATGGAAAACATGCCCCTTATGGGCAAATACCTGGCCCTTTTCGCTAAGATAGTAAGTTGCCATTTTATTGGGTATCCTGAGAGATCCAAAGGGTATCGCTTTTATTGTCTTGATAGGATAACTAAGAAACAAGGCACGCTGTGTTCTTAGAAAATAACGAGGACCTGGAGCCAAGGAAAATAGATCTTGAGGAGAAGCGGGTTTTATGTTCCTACGCCGCTCATCCCAGAGACCTTTATTCCCGCGCCTCAAGCGGTTGCACCTCTAGTAGAGAATACTGTTGTTGCACCCACTGTTGAGGTCTCTGAAACTCCTGATGTTATACCTAATGAAGAGCCTCAGCAATCTCCTGAAATAACTAATGAACCTATTAGAAGATCACAACGGGGGAGAAGATCTGTCATCCCAAATGATTATGTTGTCTATATAAATGAGGATATTAATAATATAGGGAAGGTAGATGATCCCACCTCTTATAAGGAGGCCATAATGAGTGAACATTCTTCTAAATGGTTTGAAGCCATGGAGGATGAATTAAAGTCTATGAGCACTAATGATGTATGAGACTTAGTAGAGATTCCCGACGGAGTCAAAATAGTAGGCTGTAAATGGGTCTACAAAACCAAGCATGATTCTAAGGGAAATATCGAAAGGTTCAAAGCAAGACTCGTAGCAAAAGGCTTCTCACAAAGAGAGGGGATTGATTATAATGACACCTTTTCTCCTGTCTCAACTAAAGATTCATTCAGAATTGTTATGGCACTTGTAGCTCATTATGATTTAGAGCTGCATCAGATGGATGTTAAAATGGCATTTCTTAATGGCGACTTGCAAGAGAATGTTTACATGGCTCAATCGGAAGGTTTTGTCGTGGAAGGCAAGGAGCATATGGGGTGTCGACTTAAGAAATCCATTTATGGCTTAAAACAAGCGTCGAGGCAGTGGTACCTCAAATTTGATAAGATTATAAGGAGTTTTGGCTTTAAAGAAAATGAAGTTGATAACTGCATATATATTAAGTTGAAGGGGAGTAAATTCATCATCTTAGTACTTTATGTGGATGATATCTTATTGGCCAGCAACGATAAGGACATGCTGTTTGAGACCAAGAAATTTCTTTCATCTAATTTTGATATGAAGGATCTCGGTGATGCCTCTTATGTTCTTGGCATTGAAATTCACCAAGATAGGTCCAAAGGAATATTAGGTTTATCTCAGAAGGCATACATTGACAAAGTACTGAAGAGATAATATATGCATAAGTGCTCTGGCTCGCCTGCTCCTATTGTTAAGGGTGATAAGTTTGGGACATTTCAATGTCCGAGGAACCAATATGAAACTGATCAGATGAAGTTGGTTCCTTATGCTTCAGCTGTCAAAAGCATTATGTATGCCCAAGTATGTACACGCCCTGATTTAGCTTTTGTAACCGGGATGCTTGGCAGATATCAGTCAAATCCAGGACCGGACCACTGGAAAGCCGTTAAGAAAGCTTTGCGTTATATGCAAGCTACTAAGCATTTCATGCTCACATATAAGTTTTCTGATAACCTTGAAGTTCTTGGTTATTGGACTCAGATTTTGCGGGATGTGTTGATACTAAGAAATCCACGTCAGGTTATATCTTCACACTCGCTGGAGGAGCTATCTCGTGGAAAAGCTCCAAACAAACCCTTACGGCATCTTCAACGATGCAAGCTAAGTTTGTGGCATGTTATGAGGCTACCGGGCAGGCTGTATGGCTTAAGAACTTTATCCCGGGACTTAGAGTGGTAGACAGCATCTCTAAACCACTCACTTTATACTGCGATAATGAACCCACAGTCTTTTATGCAAATAACAACAAGTCAAATGGTGGTGCCAAACACATTGACATTAAGTATCATGTTGTGAAAGATAGAATCCAGGAACAAACCATAAGTATCAAGCATATTAGCACTAAGTTAATGCTTGCGGATCCGCTTACTAAAGGCTTACTACCCAATATCTTTCGTGATCATGTTGCCGGCATGGGTTTATTGGAAAGCCTCTGATTCTGGATAAAAAGGACCTTAAAGCAAACCAACTCCCATTAAGTATGATGAATATCCATTTCAAGATAGGAGAGTACACTATAGGTACTGAGGTTGTACGACACTTAATTGGCCATGCAACATATTGCCTTGGTATGCTGTTTTATCAAGAATGGGCTTATGATGTTAGCCTTACGATCAAAGGGGAGAATGTTGGGTTGATCTCGGCTAACTGACTCTGGGATTTTAGGGAGGCCTCAACCTCCACTCGCGCGTCTTGATCGGAGACGGCAACCAACCCGTTTGGTTTCGGTCCCGGTCACCCAGCGCTATATAAAAAACGAGGGTTTTCAGCAAAGTTTGGTTCACGAGTTGTTCTAGACTTCTACAAACCCTAACATACCCGATCGCTAACGACGCGCTGTGGTGAACGAAGGCCAAAACCCATCTCCGTCCACGGCTCCGTCATCCACGCCGGCGACCTCTGTTTCACCGACGCCGACCGCCTCCGTCCGCACCAACCGAGCACCTCTCATGGCGTCATCAACTTCGGGTACGTCTACTAAAGCTTCTGCACTAATGCTTATGTGTGTGTTCATGATTAGAGCCTAGATTTAAAGCCGTTATTCTTGTTTAGACTTAGATAAGATTTAACATTTGGTATCAGAGCCTTGCCTAGATTGGTCATGAACCCTAAATTATTTTTTCCCAAACTGGATCTGGGGGTTAGTGGCTCGGTTAGAAATTAGAAGGAGGGGAATTAAGAAAACTCTAGCAAAACCCTAATGATTTCCCAGAAAAACAAACCCTTTTAGATCAAAACCCGATTAAGAATATAAGGTCGGCAATCAATCAATAAAAAAAGGAGGATCAGACTCACGGCTGATGTTGTCGTGTCCTGCTCGGTGCGGGCACCGCCGTGCCGACGTTTTCTCCTAGATCAAAATTGTAACAAGTGGTATCAGAGCCTAGGCGAAAATCTGAGTCGCTGAAAAAAATCGTCTCAGCGATTCCGTTTCAACGCGATCCGTTGATTCCGAAGGCAGCTATTCAACGAGGCCCCTGAGACACACGTCGTCTACCTACCCCAAGTCTACGTAGAGCAAGCAAAAAGCAAGCAGCATTTTTGGTTTCTTTGTGTCATGCGCAAGAGAAAAAAGCAGCCATCTCAGAGGAGCAGCGCAGCCCGACACAACAAAAAGCAAAGAAAAATCAGTGCAGGACCAGTGCGCCAGGAAGAGAGAAACAAGATAGGACAGAGAGGCTAACAATTCACTGCATTATCCAATCGTGCATCACGTCACACAAGGAAAAGTGTAGCAAGGCAGAGGAGAAAGCACCTTTGTGTAGGAAAGAGAAGAGACAAGGACAGCAGAGAGAGAAGTTTGCTATCTTGACCGGCTCTCTTTGGTCCAGCGCAGAAAGCAGGCGTAGTGTCAGAAAGACAGCAGCAAATTAGAAGAGAAGTGGTTTCAGATATTTTTTCCATCTGTCCGTTTGAAAAAAATCGATGCAGCAGCACGCTCGCATCAATTTTTGTTCGGTCCGTGTGTGGCAGTCTCTGAGTCGTTTGTTGTCCTTCTCCGAGCTGAAGTGGTCTCCGAGTCGCACGCAAGGCAGAGCGAAAAAATCAACTCGTCTGCGTGCAGTACTCCAAAAGGAGCAAGTTCAAGGAAAAAAGAAAAAACAACACAGTTTTTTTCTCTCCATTCCCTTGGTCCAAGAGCGGCTCCAAAGTAGCCCAATTTCATGACCTGTGCCCAAGATCATGACGCGTTCTTCGAGAAGTGGTGTCACCAGTGATGAGGCATCATCTAGTTGATGGCGAATAAGAGTTCCGCTATCTCGCTGCATTATCCGATGCTCACGACGAGCAATTATGCAACCCGGGCAATCAAGATGAAGGTGTACATGAAGGCTCAAGGAGTGTTGGACGTTGAGAAAATCTGTTCACCATCCAAACTCAAGTAAGGTGAAAAGAAATCAAAACGTTGAGGAGATGTTTCACCGTTCTGTGTCAAGTATGAGTTTAGTAAGTCGTAGTTGAGTTCGACTGTCTCAATGTTTTAGAATATTTGCATTTGGATGGACCCGTACAAGTTGAGTTGAGTTCCTACATGTAGTTTGCATGTAGAACGCTTCATGTGGAGGAGTGGCTAGTAGTTTATAATGTATTGAGACTGAAACTAAGGTACATCAAGTCAAGATTAAAGGGGATATTGTTAAAAATAATCTTGACTTCAAGTTCAAGACGTAGTAGAGTCAGTCTCCATGTGTAACTCAAGTTGAAATTGTGTCCAACTTGAAGTCCGAATACGTATGCGAGTAAGAGAGTTTAGCCTTTATATTGAGGAGGCTTGTACCCAGTTTTGTAAGAAAGAAAAAGGCGAGAGAAAAGGCAAGAAAAAAGGGGGGAGCAAGTAAGATAATAAAGAAATTTAGAAATTCTTCCGTGTTCTCTCAGTTCATTTGCGATGTGTGCGTTTTCTCCTGGATCAAAATTGTTACAAGGTTTAATAACAAGGATTACGGTAGGGGCTACATTAGCGTAAATTAAAATTTCTATTATGTAAATTAGAAAGTTATGTAAGTAAAAAATCATATATCGTTATTACTAAATGCGCAGTGCAGCGGAAAAGAGTTAAAACAGCCCGGTTCAATATAGCGTGTATCAATGTAGTAGGGGTAGTCAATCATCTAACGTCTTTGGAAAGCGATTTACGGAAGCCGATCATCCTCTAGCAGTAGTCAATCTCCACGAGTCGATCATTTTCTCTTCTGACTGTTTCGATCAATGCCGTAGTCACAATAACGCTTCTACCAAGTCCACATGTCTAGAGATAGAATGTTGTGCGCCGGTGTGCTACATCAAAGTGCATAACAGGATCTTTGGAAGGAGACAGCTAGGGTTTCAGTAGGTGGTGTGATCTCTCTATCTTTTCTTATAACCAATGTCCAATACGAAAAGAGATCGTATCTCGCTCGAAGTCTATCATCCGGACCCTTATTATATCAACTCGTTAAGTGGGTGACTCTGTAAGTTCATGTATACCTGGTTATAGACCGAAAACACCTTTCAAATCACTAGTGACTGGTTAGTAGCAGTCCCTAGTAGGACATATCGACCCTCAAATATACACAAAGATCAAACTGGATGAATCTTGTGCGATATGATCTCAACCAGGTCTTAGTCATTCATGATCAGTTCGTATCTGGTTATGACCAGTTCGCATACTAGTTTGTGATATATCCGACTAGATCACGACCAGTAAATATACCCACATAACTAGTTCGTATCTGGTTAGAATAAACGACCTTTTTGCTTATTCTCCTCTTGCCTCACAATACCTGATCGAACTTTAGGTGAGAAACGTGTCATTCATGGACTGTTCAATCTTTTTCTGATCTAGTGACAGATAACTTCATGTGGTCGAGTCTTCGACCACTCATAGTGTGGTCATGCACTTTCTTTATCAGACCATATCGAGGAGGCCAATATCTCTCTTGTTATGTAGGAGGGGAAAATCCCATATCCGATTAATAACATTCCTCCGTGTGTTTTATAGCATATCTAAAAAAACTACCTTTATAACTACCCAATTATGAAGTAGCGTTTGGCAACCCCTAAGTGGACTATTACACCTGTAGAAAACTATGTTGATCTCATGTACAAGAATTATGCATCATCATTACTTGAGACCAATTGATGACATATAAAAATATAACAATCTCAACAATGTATCAAGGTAGATCCATCGAACATCATTTCCTCTAATATATGTTCACATTATTGATTAGATATCCCCATATCCATTACCTATGAAGCACGATTCACTACTGCAAAAAAAGGTCATCATAAACTGTTTAAAAACATCATTATAGATGGTTTCATAAGCCGTCTGAGTTTATAGGTCAACAATGACATGAGGTCATCACTGATGGTTTTCGTACCATATGTGATTCATACAATCACAGACAGTTATTTACGAATCATAGACAGTTATTAACTCATAATCATCTATGATAGTTGACTATCACAAATAGTTTGTAGTTGAAATCTTCTGTATTAAACTATCACAGACGGGTTGTAGTTGAAATCGTCTATGAATTATGAGATATCACAAACGTTTTCTACTACAAACCGCCTATGATAGCCAACTATCACAGACGGTTATAAGTTGTTTTATATTTCTAAATCTATTTCTGTTTTTTGGCTAGCCTCAAGAAATAATGTTAGCTATGCCCTTTGAAAGTAAGCAAATACAGTAGCAAACACAGCAGCACATTCCAATAGAATCCACCATTATAGCATCACAAATAATGAGTAGGTTATCCATTTAACATAGCAAGAACATGGCAAGAACACATCCTAATCCTATGAACTTAACTCTTAAACATGGCAAGAACACATCATAATTCTATGAACCCAACTCTTAAACATGGCAAGACCACATCCTAATCCTACGAACCCATGGCAAAAATATAGAAGAAGGAGAGATCCTAGCAGCGCGCAAGCTGGATGTCCTTGATGTCGACTTGAGCACCATCTTGGTAGCTAGTTAGCTGCTTCTACGGTGCCTTGCAGCGAAGGAGAGGTGGCGGTAGCGTCACCTTTTGTGTCACGATAGTGAGACTACAAAAGACACTCTTACAACACTTACGACAAAGAGTATGTTGTGCAGTCGACCGTGGTGTCACAACGGAGGTGCTAGATCATGGCGGTAGTCGGCGTCGTCAAGGAACAAGCTAGGAGTGGATGAACTAGCTAGGAGCAACTAGTAGAACTTATCTCAGAGTGAGAGGGAGGAGTAATAAATAAGGGGTGAGAGGTGGGAGAAATCGGTGCCTGCCGTTCGATGTGGAGAGAATGGATGAGTGAGATTAGAATCCTGGGGAGATGCCACGGATCGGTGTCGTGACATTATCAGAGGCGGTTTGTTATACAAACCATCTGTGATAATGCATATATCACAGACGGTTAGTATTAATAACTATCTATGAAAATATTATAGACGGTTATTAACACGAATCGTCTATGACGTCTTGCATTATCGCAGACGATTTATACTAATAATCGTTAATAATCATTTGTGATATTTTCACAGACGATTATTAATACAAACTGTCTGTGATGTACTGCTTTATCACAGACGGTTCGTATAAATAACCATCTATGAAAATATCACATATGGTTGTTAGTGTGAACCGTCTGTGATAATTCCAGCATAGACGGTTCATAGGAACCGTCTGTGATATAGCCGTCCAGTATAGCCTTTTTGTAGCAGTGTATAAAGTACAAATCAATAAGTATAGCCACTAGTGCAGCACTTACCCCTGGTTATAAGGTATAAGTATGAATTTCTTATTACGATGAGCCATCTATGCCGTCATCATGTAACACTCGATGAAGGATGCATCTTTCTTGATGATATGCATGGAGACCAAGTATGGGACGAGGAAACCTACCGGTGATTTCATTAATCTGGCTTTAGTCACCATGTATCTATATGTATATATATACAAAAGCAATGAGTTATACATGACATTTTGGTATTACTTGAACATAGACCTGTATTGTACACACTTACAGTGTCCAACATCGAATGAGTGAGGCATCGAGGGCGTCGAGTTTGAAGAGAAAGAACAAGTCCTCAAATGTTACCGTGAAGATACAGTCATGAATGTCGTGCAGAAGATAATGCGGTCTGAACATAATGTTGACACCTAAGTGTCGTTGTTCTTTTGGCTTGTTGGCGTATTCCATGTACCATGCATGAAAACTCTGGCAAGCCAATCCTAGGGTTTGGAGGTTCTCTATCGAGACGACCAACGGCTCATCTAGCATGAATTTCAGGGCCAACGACAAGTAGGGGATATCATCGGTCTTCTTCAGTTTGCCCTTACCTCCTCAGTTGTTAGAGGTTGACTTCATGGTAGTTGACTGGGTACGAGATGTATATGCATATGATCCACCGTGCCCTTACTGTGTCCGTACAGGTAGTTTCGGCGGACTTGACACCGGTGCAGGTAGCTTCCGTGGACTTGGCTCCGATGGACTTGGCACTGGTGCAGGTAGCTCTGGTAAACTTTGCACCGATACAGATAGCTCCTATGGACTTGGCTCCGGTACAGGAGCCTCCAGGTAAATATCCCTCTTGAGCCATTAGATAAATATTCTAATGGCTTGCCCTAGAGTCACGACCTCATTGTTTGGGGGCATCTGCAGTGGGACGACCTTAAAATTGGCATGAACACCGTCCATATTCATTTTTACAAAACCTGGTGCTAGAGTTACACCATGCACCAAGGCCCCAGCACCAGATGGATATGCCAGGCCCGAAGTAGCGCACAGGGCAATGGAGGTATATCTCACTTAGAGCTTGCACTTCATAGCCACCTACATAACGATATAAAATTAGTTACTCCAACAAGCCTATCAATGGATCAATCATTTCAAAGGTAATAATTATTATCAGAATGTCATCGATAAGAATTCTGTGGTTGCTTTCCGAGGTAGGACTGGACGCACAGCTACTCCAATGATTGGGGGGATGGCTAGCATAGGAGCAGCGGTGGTGTCCAACTGAATTTCCCTAGACCTTTCCTGCCTACTCTCCATCTACCGTTCATCTCCGACGTTATCAGCGATCTCCTCTCTAAGGGATGCCTTAAGCTCATCTCATAGCCATGCCTCACGCTTGGCTTTGGCTATCTTCCTACTCCGGTACGCTTCGAAGTCATCTACGAAACCATGTTTCCTTGGAACATAAAGATCAAGGCCTCTCATACGACCTGGGTGCTCCTTGTTTTCCAGAGCCACAGAGAGTACATCTCTCTCCCTGACTGCCTAGAATGAGCCTTGGGAAGATTCTACACTCAGCAATTCCTACAAGAGCCCAACATATCATTTCACTTCCTATGAAGTTATAGAGTAATTACAAACTAGGTAATTTGATATCTTACCAGGTGGTGGGACACTTCCTCGTCTGTGGGGTTTCAAAAGGAGATGGCCCCTGATGACACGGTAGATGACCTCGCTCTTATCTAGTTTCCAGCACGCTCATCAGAGATCCTGGCAAATGGCAGGGAGGCCTCCCGCAGGATTGCCTGCTTGTCCTCCTTCCTCCATTACAGGATTTTACCTGCACCCCCAGCGGTGTCGAGTATATGGGGGTGCATGTTTTTTTGCCTAGAGGGCCCTACGCCGCACTTTCACTTCTAAAATTATCTGTCATCTTCTTCGCCACAAACTCTTACCATTGTGGTTCCAGAACGGATACTTCTGGAAGGGTGTCAGATCCTTCTCCACATATTGCTTGATAAGCATGCTCTTGAAGTTCTTCCATGCTTTGCATGATGCTAGCAATGCATGTCATCACACGGAGGCCTGGTGTTCTTCCGGAATCTCAAACGATCGAAAAATTTCCTTTGCCTGCTCATTTTTCCAAACTTTGCTCACGAACTTCCATCAATCATACGTGATCTCAATCCATTTCCATGCAACTATTCCAATCATTCAACAAAATGCGGTCACTGCTCAGCAAGGATTGAGAGGGGTCCCAGACGCATCGACATCCATGATGGTAAATCGGCCCTTGGGTCTTTTCGATAACCCGCTTTCATGGCACTTGGATTTTCTAAAGTATGGTGCATCACACGCATCAGGCGACAATGGCAAAGAATAAGCGGACAACATCTTCACAAGATAATAGAAGTGATGAAAAAACAGAGAGTACTAGTGAATTGGCTGACAGTAACAAATGACAATAATAATCAATTCGAGCCTTGCCCCTACTACCTTCTCGGTGGCTTGGATTGTTGGAAATTAGGTGGTTTTAGCAATAATTTAGGTTAATTCCAAATCCAAGTATTAACAACAAAGTATATATCCAGCAATATATAAATGACATGAAGATAAACCTAGTATATCTCATAATAGATAACACATTCAGATCTTTAACACAAGATAATATGCTAAACTGTATAGGAAAGTGGGCATTTATGAACTGCATATTGCACAAATTAAAGTTGTGAATTTGCTCTCAGTTGAGGAGTTGCACAAGATTAAATCTTGGCCTTCTTCCACTCTTGTCAATATATGAATAATCAAAGTGACTATCTCTTTACTATTCTGCTAGTCTGACAATGTATAAATTACCACAGATAAAAGAAAGTCAATTGCATGCTATAAGCACAAATAGAAACAGAGAGCTGCTACTGTAGTGCAAACAGAGTTTCGGCAATAACCAGAAGTATATAACAAATATATGCTATTGCGGTATCAACTGAATCAGCAATAATTAGGACAGCAGTAAACTATATTGAAACAGAAGTATATATCTTAGCAATCGACAAAATCAAAAGCTAGCAGAATACTTCAATTGATAGTCACAATGATCTCTAATATGACAAATTTCCTCATTGAGCGATCTCAAAAAGCCCATAATCTATTATGCAAAAGTCCTCCCAGTGCTAGTACTATTCACAGATTTTCAAAGATAATGAGTTGAACTACAAGCATGGCAAACTTTATACAGGATAGAAATTTTAGAAAGTAAAAGCTCACTGGGCAGTGGTAATCCAAGCCACTGAGAAGGCAGTACGGGCATGGCTCATCGCAAGAATGATGTACCTCATGAGGCCATGAGCCATGAGAACAGAGAAGAGCACTGAGGTCATGACCGGGGTAACTACCTTGCTCGGGGAGGAGGCGCGCCAGGGAGGAGGGCAGCGTGCTCGAGGAGGTGGCAGCGGCTCGTGCTTGGGGAGGAGGCGGCGGGCTTAGGGGAGGAGGCACGCCAGTGAGGACACAGCAGCTCGTGCTCAGGGGAGGAGGCGGCGGGAGTCTGAGTGCGTGGGAGCATGAGCAAACCTTAGAGTCTGAATATAAATAGGTTGGACATCACAGATGGTTCTAAAATATAACCATATGTGATAATACACATCACAGATAGTTCTACTTTATAAATGTCTATGATAAATTCACATCATAGACGGTTCTACTTTGGAACCGTCTGCGATACCCACTCAATGCAAATTCACATATATATCACACATTCATTCTCATATGCATAAATGCAAATTCACACATATATGACTCATTCTCATATACATAAATGCAAATTCACATATATATCGCACATTCTTATATATATAAATGCAAATTCACATACATATCACACATTCAAATATACATAAATACAAATACAGAACATATGACACATAAATAATTCATTCATCATTCCACATGCTTATTTGCTTTAAAAATTAGCCCTTCATGGTAAACGACACGTATATAGCTACTTTCATCACATTGTTCTTCCTCAACCCTTATGCTATTTCTGAAAGGAAGCAACTTATCAAATTGATTTTATTCTTCCTCCTCCACTATATTCTCAACTCCAACAATCCTCCTTTTTCCATTAAAAAACTACATAGTGCTTCTTATTTCCCTGGTTGGTTACATAGAAAATTTAAACAACTTGGTTAGTGAGTACGGATAGTTCATCTTTGTATCCAACACATTTGAGGTCTACGGTAGTGATACCATACTTGTCGACCTTCACCTATAAAAGATGGACCCAATGGCACCAAAACAGGGGATCTTGAAAAGCACGTAGTCGAGCTCCTAAATCTCCTCTATGAACCCACAGTAGGAGCTCCTCAACCCCATCAGTATTGAACGCATCTATGCGGGCACCATTGTTTTGGTTAGTTCTCTTTACATCCTAAGCCTGTGTATAGATTGTGTACCCATTTATATTGTATCCTTGCCATGTTACAACTAGAAATGTTGGCCCTTCTTCCAACCATGTTAGCATATCACTTGACGAGCTCCTAGCGACTCACTCCTTCAACCATTGGTTGAACTGACTGTTGTGTTGTCTCATGATGCAAACATCTGGCCGCTCTGGATTTTGTTGTCGAAGCACGTCCTTGTGCTAGTCAATATACGAGGACACTTCAGTCATGTGTTGCAAGACCGTGCAATAGGCTTGAGTATACGCACTTATATCTGGAGTAATTGCTTTCCTTCCGATGGTCCCGATACCCTTGAGCCTCCCCTCATGGCGAGATTGAGCCACATCTATCAGTTTGACCTGAGCCATGTAATTGACAAGAACTCAATGACCTCTTTGGTTGCATAACCTTCGACAATGCTGCCCTCCGGTCGAGATCAATTTCGTATATAAGACTTGAGAATTCCCATGAAGCTTTCAAACGGGTACATACTACGTAGCAACACGGGCTCGCACATCTTTATCTCCCACACAATGTGAACAATGAGATGGACCATGATATCAAAAAGCGATGGAGGGAAATACATATCAAGATAACATAGAGTCATCCCCACCTCTTACTGCAGAGCATCTAGTCCTTCGGGATCGAAGGCCTTCTAAGTAATTGTGTTAAAGAAATAATACAACCTCATGATTGTCTCTCGAACCTTGATCAGAAACATACTTATAATTGCAATAGGCAGCATCTATGTCATTAGCACATGACAATCATAAGACTTCATGCCAATTAACTTCAAATCTTCAATCAAAACATTTTTCTTTATGTTGACGGAGTAACCAAACAAAACATTTACACCATGCATGTACTGACACAGTTCAATTCTCTCAGCCTTGGACAGAGTGTAACATGCTTGTATCGAGATGCGTTGCATACCGGACATACATGCATGTTTGCATACTCTTTACGGCTGCATACTCTTTACAATAGAGGATACAGTCGTTCGGATATGCATGTATTCTTTCTACTTTCATTCCCAATGGATAAATAATCTTCTTGGCTTTGAAGGTAGTTTTGGGCAACCCGTTTCTCTCCGAAAGCATGTCCACTAAAAGACCAAATAGCGCCATGAAAATTTTGTTGGACTAACTGTTACTTGCCTTCAATAGTTCAAGCACGGCGATAACCTCGCGTACTTTGACTTGTAGCGCATGTACAAAGGTTTCTCGGAGTCCTCCATCAACCTCCCGAAATTTAACATACTCTCTTTCATCACAGTTCCCTTCTACATCACGAAGCATCTGATCCAGATTGTCATCATTCAGCCTATCCGAATCAAAACCACAATCGGCTTCATCCGGCGGCATATCGCTGACTTCATCGGTGATGTCATTATTACTACCTTTCTGTGTAATTTGCTCTTTATCATGACTAGTTCAACATGCATACCCCTTTTGAAGCCCCTTCAAATCAAGTGTGCTTTAATCTGCGCTCGGTTCTTAAACATTTTCCTATTCTCATAGTTAATGTATAGACAGTACACATATTCCACTTGCTTATTTAACATATCCTTCTTTGCAGTTCTTGTAAAAGCAGATACGTCATTAATGTACTCTTCACTTACACGGTTTCCAACGCACATCTAGCTTCGGTCATACGTTACTCATATAACAATTTAGTATCAAATATTGAATTAATTAATTAGTATACTAGATATATATGATCTAAAGTAGTTATATATAGCGAGAATAATTAATTAAATTGAATGAAGTAGAAATGGACTATCATGAATTGGCTAAATCCTAAACCATACTAGATATAAATAATCTTATCTCTACATCAAGCTAGATCTAAACTATCTACAATTCTTCTTTCATCAAAAGCTAGATCTAAAATATAATACAATTAGAAATAAATTACTAACCATAAATAGTCAAGAACTTAATGGATCTACAATCACTCTTACTAAATCCGCGGTCTCCTTTCACCAAATGGCCTCAAAGCTCCACCTTCTCAAAGCAGCAACCTGTGAGAACAGATCTGAAATTTAAAATAAATCTGTGAGGGTCGACGGGTTTGCAATTAATATAGTGAAATTATTACAGATGGTTTTTAGTACAAACTGTCTATGATGACTTATTTATCACAGACGGTTTTTAATACAAATCATCTATGAAGTATCACAAATGGTTTAAATAAAAATCCATCTGTGATATTTGGTAATATCACAGACGGTTATTGTTAATAACCGTCTGTGATACTTCATAGACAGTTTTCACTATGAACCGTCTGTGATATTATCTCTTCACAGACAGTTTTTAGCGCTGATAGCAACACAAATAGTCTCTAAACCAAAATTGTTTGTGATTATATTTAATACTGACGGTTTTGGTTAACCATCTATGATAAGTCATCTAGTATTAGCCTTTTTATAATAGTAATTATCAATCAATATATATGTAATGTATAAATCATAATTGTCCCACATAATGATATAACATCAAGGATAATTTAGAATAACATCAAAACATGAATAAGGAGTCATGAATAAATCATATACTTGATAATCAATACAAAATTTATTTATTCAAGGTGCAAAATAATATATTGTTTAAAAGATTGTGCTGTGCTCATATGAGCTTTAGCTTTTAGCTTCGAGTTTTTAATTTCGTCTTTTTTTTTTAACTTTTTAGGGTTTTTTTACCTTTTTTTTTTATTTCTTTGCATGTTCGTGATGTAACTTTTTTAATTTAATTACATTGAAAAAACTAATAGTAGCTATAGTACAAAAAGCATCAAATAGTATAAAAAGCTAAAAATTAAATCTTTAAATTCAAATGAGTATCTCTAAACATAGAAATTTTATAATCTTCTATTTTACTGTCTCAAATCACTAACATAATCACTGGCCATGCGGGGAAATGTCGAACTGGAGCTCGCGTGCCACGCATATATGGACTATCGTACGTCACCACATGTTGAAGCTCACGTAGTCACGTGTGATATGTCAACTGGAGCTGTCCTCCTAGGCGCAAAAATCGTTAGCCTAGGCAGCTGCCACTGACAACCGAAACCATGGTGTTGGGGCAGACTGCAGACGATTACCTGCTGTTGGACATCTGGTGGTGATGGGGTGGCCGACCACGATCGCCGCTGAATTTGCACCATGGTGGCTCAAGAGAAGACATGGGAAGGTCAATTTTTTAGGATTTTGAAAAGTTTTTTAAATAAATTCATTTCACTCGTCTCAACTCTTGAGTCTAAAAGTCACCCTTTAATTTTAAAACCGTTCACTTCCTTCAATCTTAAAACCGTTCGCTTTTCACACTTAAAACTTAGAATCGATATAAAAACACCCCCTTTTGGCTGGCATGTCACCTATATGCCTAAATTTCATTGATGTAGATGCTACATGTATGTCACATTGCCCAACACATCACCTGGCATGACACCTAGCTCTAATGAGGCAAGCAATAAACCAATTTTTATGGTGAATTCCCATAGCAAATGGAGGAAAGTTTGTTGATTGGTTGTCTTATCATCCTAAAATCATCTTACATGTTAAAACCACCGTAACATCGGTTTTACATCGGATGAAAATCATTGTAGATTGGCTTGAGAGGGTCATGTAGCTTGGTTTTGGAGTTGTGAGGAGATTTTCGGACATAGCCAAGAGTTAGGGGTTAGTAAAATGGACTTATTGGCTTTATTTTGGATATATATATATATATATATATATATATATATATATATATATATATATATATATATATATATATATATATATATATATATATATATATATATATATATATATATATATATATATATATATGGACAAAAGATTGATAGTTAATGACTTACTACCTCCGGTCGGTTTGAATTACTTGTCCTTTTAGCTCTACGTGGAACAACAACTAAATAAGGAACATGTTTTTTTTTGTGAACATGAATAAGGAACATGTTAATACTTATCTTTTACATAGTTTGTCCCTGTGGATTGTATATTGTCTTCCAACACCAATACAATAATAATTTGTTAGGGATATTTTTTAGAAAACACCTCGAATACGTAACATAGCATCTATTTGTATACCAAAACAGACAAGCTGCTCCCTCCAGTCACAAAAGAATGTCGTCCTAAAGTACGTGTAGTCAAATCGTATAAATTTTGACCAAAGATATTATCTAAAATATGTAGTTTGGATATACGAAAATGGTACGAGTAAATTTGTCACGAAAAATACTTTCACAATATTACACTTTTATAACTTTTCTTGAAAATATAATGATAGCATTTAGTAGTCAAAGTAGCATCTCATCAACTATAAAAAAAATTAAAAACAACTTTTTTTGACCGAACAAAGTAAACGGGATCTATATGGACTGGAGTGGAAGTAGTATCAGACTACTAGGGCACCCCCGAGAGTTCTAATAATGACCAGCTTGTAATGGGCCGAGTTGCAACTTGCAAATGATCAACAATGCTACAATATGTTCAGGATGTACCAGCCTGTGTTTGATAGGCTACATGATCCTCTTGTAGCGAACTATGGCCTAAAGTCCTCCATAGAAGTCACCTCAAAAGAGGCACTCGCCTTGTGTTTTTGGACTTGTGGAGCGCCTCAATCCCATAGATAGGCAATGAACCGATTTGAGCATTCAGCTGGTACAATAAGTAGAAAGTTCAATCATGTGCTGAAGTGCGTGTACAAGTTTGCAGGCGACGTTATTGCACCATCTGATCCTACTTACTAGACTGTGCATTCGAAGCTATTTCAGCAAAAATTCTATCCCCCACTTTGTGAATTGCATAGGAGTGATTGATATTATCCGTGTGAAAGTCACAGTTCGTAATGAGGAGCGCGCAAGGCATTTCAATAGACATAGGTACACAAGTCAAAATACGCTTGTGGTATATGATTTCAACTGTAGATTCACTTTTGTATGCACAGGATGGATCAGTACATGACACGCGTGTCCTACACGAGATAATGGCGAAGTACGATGATTGGTTCCCGCATCCATCGAAAGGTAATACGTTCACACATTACATTCAATTTGATCATGCATTGCACAATGATGACTAAACGATACTCATCTGTAAGACATGTTAACGATGCAGGCAAGTATTATCTCGTGGACTTTGGGTATCCCAATAGGCTAGGATGCCTTGCTCCATATCGCCAGCAGAGGTATCACCTTTCGGAGTTCAAGAACAGCACGTAGCCTTTCGGGATGTAGGAGGTTTTCAACTTTCATCACTCATCCTTGAGGAATACTATCGAGCGTTCATTTGGCATGTGCAAGATAAAATGGCGCATACTTGACAACATTCCTAACTACGAGGCATCCAAGTAGAAGGCGATAATTGTGAGTATGATGGCATTGCACAACTTCATTATTCACTGTGAAATACCTGCGAGAGATATTGTAGATCCATAGGGGGAGCACACGCTCCCTTCAGGCGTGGGTGGGGGCGCAATATCACTTGTTCTATAGGGAGCATCTTCAGTACTGATGGACCTCACACGTGATTGGATAGCAGCATTGTTAGTGGTGAGCACGTAGGTTCAGCATGGCGAAAGGAAAATACCCGTGTATGTATGATGTAGGTGTACTTGTGCCGTATGCGATGTTTGTAGTGAAATCATATTTAGGTATGAATACACAGGGATCGAATGCATGTACCATATTGTGAATGTGTCACAAACAACGATCGAAAAATCAACTCAACACAACCCAATAAGCCATTAACCAAATTGAGTACCTCAAAATAAGCATCAATTTCTTTCAGCCACTGCCATCAAATTTTAACTAAAAGCTAGCAGCCGAAATCCGCAGCTACAAGCTAGTTAGAGCATGGTGAAAGAAATGAATAGGCTCTCTCGTACTTTCAGCACGTAATTTGACCAGCCCTGAAACATTTGTCTTGGTCGCAACGTGTTGACGCAGATCATCTGCCCAAATATTTTCATGCTTCGGAATACGTACATCCATCTTTAGTTTTCTTGGTGTGCAGTGTGCGCTAAGGATACCGTGCATTTTCCTGGCAAGTTAAGTGGAAGGAAATAACAACGCACGACAGTACAGTACAAGTACGACGGCTCACATTGTGCTTTCATATGAGGTATAAATTGCGCATGACCAAAGGAAACGAGTCGTAGTCGAGTAACTGAAGTTCTCAAATTTCTATGCTGCGCGAAGAAAATTCAACGAGATGAGACATCCTGAGTGTCAGACAACAACATCAACCTCGGTTTCTCCGTGCTCATAGGCCAGGAATCAAGGTTAGGCACTAGGGGTGGACATATGCACTACCGGGTTCAGCAGCTTTGCCGAGTGCCGGTGGCACTCGGCAAAGCACGAGAAACACTCTGCAAAGTCTTTGCCGAGTGCCACCCACGGCATATCTCACACGTCATAGTTTCGGACGGCAAAGGGCTCTTTGCCGAGAGCTTTTTCTCGAGCACTCGGCAAAGTCTTTGCCGAGTGCCGAAACGACTCTCGGCAAAAAAAAGGACAGTGGACGGCGAGAACACGGTGACGGCGTCGTTTGCCGAGTGCCAGGACGGAATGGCACTCGGTAAAGCTTTAAACTTTGCCGAGTGTCATGGTGAAGACACTCGGCAAAGATTTAATCTTTGCCGAGTGTCATAGTAAAAACACTCGGCAAAGTTTAAAACTTTGCCGAGTGTTTTTACCATGACACTCGGCAAAAACACATACACTCGGCATAGTACGTTCCCAGGATGCCCTGGAACGTTACTTTGCCGAGTGTTTTTACCATGACACTCGGCAAAGCCTCCCTTTGCCGAGTGTAACACACGGCAAAGTGGCCAAAAACTGCCTATTTTAATTGTTTATTGCACCCCACTCAACAAGTCACAATAATATCAAAGATATATCAACAAGTAATCACCACAAGACACAATATATCACATATCAAGTCACAATATCACATATAGTCACAATATATCACCACAAGTCACATATATATCACCACATGTCACATATATCACCAGAAGTCACAATATATCACCACAAGTCACATATATCACCACAAGTCACAATATATCACCCCGACTGATGTGGTGGGTCATGAGGCAAGTTATTCGAAGCCGCCGATTGATTCTGCACAAAGGAGAAGAGATTGCATGTGTGAGACAAGATTTAAGGTATGAACATACAAACTTAAACATTCATACTCCACTAGAAACTCACAGGAGTAGTTGCAGGAGGAGGTGGAGGGAATAGCTCCGGTGGCAGAGGTTGACCCATCCTCTCGCCAAGACTTTGCATCCACTGAAACATCTGCGTCATCCTCTGCCGATCGGCCTCATTCCTCTGCCGATCGGCCTCCATCCTCGCCGCCATCTCCTCCCGTAGCCTCTTCTCTTCTTCCATTTGGGCCTACAATATTTCACCCCAATGTTACAATGCAAAGCAAAGGTATGTAAAAATTAATGAGCAGCGAATAAAGCAGAAATAACACGGAGTGCCTCCATCCGGAGCGTGCGATGTCCGGCCCGGTGTTCAGGAATTATCAACGACAAGAATATGTTCGTCGTTGGAAGAGGACGCCGGGGAGATTGAGGGGATAACGAACACGGGCCAACAAGTGTATGGGCGGCCATCATTCCATAAGATTGAACCCATCATTGCGGCGCAACACGTACATTCTGAGCCTCTGACTTTCTCACGATGAATCACATCAAAGTGGGTCCATGCTTCACCATCGGATGGATGAACCACTTCTCGAGATTGTATCGGCGTCCATTTTTGTGCCATGTCATCTGTTTCGCGGTTTCCTCGGTCATGTATAGCCGTTGGATCCTCGGTATGAGCGGAAGGTACCGTAGGATTTTCACGGGATCGCAAGTCGCCTCTTCGACCATCACGAGTCTACCTCCGGGAACCTAGAGGATCCACACTTTGCACGATACTTTGCTTCGCGTGTTCTTTCCTAAATAGGATGCACCTTCGGACAAGCATGTATCTGCTCATATGGCATCTTAAGTGCACGAAGGAGTTTCTTTGCCTCGTACATGCTCTTTGGCGAATGTGACCCTCGGAAGCATCTGCCAAAAGCTATCAACATAGCATCGGCGTCTCGACTCAAGCTAAAGCGGGACTTCAAGGCCATTACGCGTCCAATGCCATCGGTTGAGAAACCTTCGTCGGCCGTGAAGGGGTTTCGTACGCGAGACAACATGTCGTATCGCCTTTGCGGTTGCCTCGCTCCTCCTCCGTCGTCCTTTGAAGTGTGCTTCATGATAGTCATTTAACATGTCTCCTACCTCGCCATCAGCATCATAATCCTCGACGCGTGGTCTCACAACCTCCTCTCTCATACGATCGGATTCACCGTGGTAGATCCACCGGGTATAGTATGCCGTAAATCCAAACTTGCAAAGATGTTTACTCATGACCTCCTTTGTTTGTCGACGCGTGTTTGCACATCTGCTGCAGGGACACCAAGTGGCACGCGCTCCTTTAACCTTGGCAAATGCTGGTTCCAAGAAAGCATCGGTCTTCTCAATCCATTCATCGGACAACGAACCCTGACTTGAGCGGCCCGTGTACATCCACTCACGGTCATCCATCCTCTAACATATCAGGGAGTAATATAAGAATCAAATGCATCTACACGATCTTTCTCCTATCTAATAGGTGAAGATAGGTCCTAATCCCACCCGAGGCTGCGTAGATGAGGTTAGTTTCCATGCTCCACTCCTATTCGAGACAGAATTTCGGCAGCACCTTCCCGCTGTTCTCCAAATACACGTCCTGGCAGGGAGATTGTGTATCCGGAGGACAACAGGGAGATGATGCCGAAACTATGTCACGGATCGGAGTAGACCATGGAAACTAACCCCATCTACGCATCCTCGGGCTGTCCAAAAAACGTGGACAATTCAAAACAGATACGGTTATAGATATGCAAAGATCTGCATATTTCCAACCGTATCTCTTTCGAACGGGAGACGCCTAACTAGGTTACGTAATCTATGAAAATTGAAAATAGTGTCAATTGAAAATTTCGGCAGCACCTCCCCTGCACGGTGAGGTTTCCAAAACCTGCAACAAACCACACCAACGGCACGATGGCCAACAACCACACCAACGGCACGATGGCCGGCAACCACATATACTGCCCCTGTGTTTTACTCCTGTTAGAACCGGCTTCTTGATACCACAACAGCAGGAGGCAACACACACATCGTCCAATATATGCATGTATTCTAGCTATTCATGAAAGAGAGAGAACGGAGAAAAACATTCGTGTATGATTTTGGCTAATATAACTGAAATCGGTACAATATATACTACAATCGACTTCTATCTTATGTTTAAAATCTAGGTACTACTTCCTCTATTCATGTATTCTTATTGGCAATATATACTACAATCACAATATATACTACAATCGACTTCTAGCTATCTTATTGGCAATATATACTATAATCGACTTCTAGCTATGCATGTATTCTTATGTTTAAAATCTAGCTATCTTATATGTATTCTTATCAGTACCTTTGAGGAGAAATTGCTAATTCGGTTTGACACTTCTGTTCACTAGAGATATTTGAGGAGAAATTGCTGAGAATACTCAGATGATCGATACCTTTCTTTGTCGGGCGCGCGGGCGCGGAGGAGGCGTCGGGCGTGGCGATCGCGGGAGCCGTCGGGCGTCAGGCGGCCACGGGAGGCGTCGGGCGTCGGGCGGCGCGAGGAGGCGTCGGAGCTATCTTATATGTATTCTTATCAGTACCTTTGAGGAGAAATTGCTAATTCGGTTTGACACTTCTGTTCACTAGAGATATTTGAGGAGAAATTGCTGAGAATACTCAGATGATCAGTACCTTCTTTGTCGAGGCGGCGGCGTGGGAGGCGTCGAGCGCGGCGGCGGCAGGAGGCGTCGGCGTGGCGACGCGGGAGCCGTCGGGCGTCGGCGGCCACGGAGGCGTCAGCGTCGGCCGGCCGCGGGAGGCGTCGGCGCGGCGGCGCGCGAAGCGCGATCGAGGCGTCGGGCGCGCGGCGTCAGCGAAGCGCGTGGCGCGCGCGCGGCGTCTGCGCGCGGGCGGGCGGCGAAGCGCGCGCGGCGGCGCGGCGCGGCGCGTCGCGCGCGCTGCGGCGGCGCGCGGCGGGCGGCGGCGCGCGCGCGGCGGCGGCGGCGCGGGCGTCGGGAAAACTGATTTTGTTGCGTGTGTGAGGTGTGTGCGCGCGCGGGAAGTCAACCCGTTTTTCCTCCTTCTTTGCCGAGTGCCTCCGATCTGGCACTCGGCAAAGCCATACTTTTTTGCCGAGTGCCTTTGATCTGGCACTCGGCAAAGCCATACTTTTTTGCCGAGTGTCGCCCACAAAGCACCCGGCAAATATATTTTTTATAATATAGCTACATTTCCTCTCTTTCTTTTCCATAAGGGCAGTTCCAATGGACAGTTTCTTGGAGTGGTTTCCAAGAGAGAAAAAGAGTGATTAATATCTATTAGAAATTGTCCTTCCCAACCATGGTTTCTATAGTAATTGCATAGTAAGCAGTAATTTCTATAGAACTACCATTAATGCTCCATAGTAATTGCAGTTTAAAAATTAAAATTATCAAACGGATCCGAAAAATTACCAAAATTTCACATGAAACAATCTCTGTTGTCTATTGCCTATACAA
This sequence comes from Dendrocalamus sinicus, assembly GCA_036346575.1. NCBI lineage: Eukaryota > Viridiplantae > Streptophyta > Magnoliopsida > Poales > Poaceae > Dendrocalamus > Dendrocalamus sinicus. The sequence continues at coordinate 9,231,002 of CM070644.1, forward strand.
AAAGTTTTGTAGTCAAACCACAATTCGACCGTCACTTTGACTCCAAATCTTACCGGATCCTTCTCAACTCTACGCTTCTTCTTCAGAAAAGCTTCAGTTTGTAAGCATCGTACGTGACAACTTATGCGAAATCTTCTCAATTTTTTACCACAGCCTCCGCGTATGATATCATGACATCTTGACAAATCTCATGATTTTCAAACTTCGTTTGCTTTTTTAAAAATTTTAAAATCATTCGGCCACACGTTCGTGGTTGTGTTTCCTCAACAAGATGTTTGAAATTCCTTTTCATTTCACAGGTAAGGCATCAGACCGGGCTGAACAACATGAATATCATTTTTCTACTCATTGTTTCCTATTATTTGAATCACTTGCAGTTCAAATTTGACTTGATTCAAAAAAATTGCTTAAAATACAATTAATTAATTAAATATAGCAAACAAATACAAAAATATACCAAATTTTAACATGGAGTACCATATGTTGTATGTGGAGAGTACAAAAAGTTTGAAGGGTAGGAAAGGAAAATGTTTTATTGTTTTGCCGAGTGCCGCAAAAAAAACACTTGGCAAAGATATCTTTGCCGAGTGTCAGCTCCAGACTCTCGGCACAGTTCTAACGGCGGCGGCTGACCTCTAACGGACGGCCGTTTGTGACGAGTGTTTTATTTTTGCCGAGTGTTTTCCTGTTAGCACTCGGCAAAGAGCTTACTTTGCCGAGTGTCTAATATCTGACGACTCGGCAAAGAGCTACTTGCCGAGTGCTTTAGTTTGCGAGTGCAATTTAGCGCACTCGGCAAAGTTATTGTTTGCCGAGTGTCCGATAGATTGCACTCGGCAAAATTTCAGACACTCGGCATAAAACAGCTTTCCGGTAGTGATGGCTCGAGGCTTGCGGCTCAGTTCGGCTTGATACAGACTCGGCTCGGCTTGGCTCGTGGTATTAACGAGCCGAGCTGAGCCAGAGGTTTAGCTCGGCTGCTTAACAAGCTGAGCCCGAGCTGGCTCACGAGCCGCTCGTGGGGCTTGTTTGGCTCGGTCACACGGCACTATCTCGGGCGCTCGGGTGGCCCATCTCAGCCATCTGTGCGGCCGGCCCATCTCAGCCATCTGCGCGAGTGAAGACACCGCACCGACACCGCAGGTCCGCAGCACAGATCCCGATCGGCCGATCCCCTTCCGATCCCCGATCCCCTAGATCCGGCGCACTCAACCCTAGATCCGCCGCCGTCGCGACGATACGGCACCACACCCTCGCCGTCCGCCGGCGCCGGCCCCTCCTCGCCTCAGACCCTCAGTCTCCACTCTCCACCGCCCTAGATCTGGCGCCCTCCCGATCCCCTCGCAACCCTAGATCCGCCGCCACGGTGCCGCACCTCCCCTCGGCCCTCGCCGTCCGCCGGCGCCGGCCCTCCCCTCCTCCTCGCCTCAGTCTCCACCGCCCTAGATCCGGCGCCCTCCCGATCCCCTCTCCACCCTAGATCCGCCGCCACGGTGCTGCACCTCCCCTCGCTGTCGGCCTCTCATCGGCGTCTTGCGCATGGAGCGGCATGCGCAGGCCAACATGGAGTCGAAGAACCACGGGCGCGGAGAGAGGAGGTCCTCCGGGTCCGGGTCCAGCTCCACCTCGGCATCGACCCCAGTGGTGAACCGCGTCCCCAACCCCTGTCCATGGCCACCTTCCTGTGGCAAAGCAGCTCCGCCCCGGCACCGGCAGCCTCAGTAAAGTAGCTAACCCATGTTCTTGAGAATTTATCCATGCTTCTGCTGTCGCCATTGTTATGTGTCGTGTCCCGTGTGACTATGTGAGGCTATAAAGATGTATCACTGGTTCTTGAGAATTTATCCGTGCTCCTCCTTTTAGGCTTGGTTTTCAACCATAATGGCCTAATGTATTACTGGTTCTGTAGTTGTAGCATTGTTGGTAAATTGTAATTGCTGTCGAGTTTGTAAGGGCTATTTCTTGTGTTCTGGAAGTTTTTGTTGCTCTAAAGTCTGAAGTGGTAATAATATTGTAGTTACAGATGGATTTTTCTTTTAATGGAAGCTTAGGTAAAAATATGTGAGAGTGGAATGAGTAGAATTTTTTAGATAGTGCCTTATATTTAGATGGTTTGATATAACTATATGTTTGTTCATACTCATGGGTCGTCTCATTTGTTATAAAGATGTGCCTTATTTAGCATGTATGTGTGTTGTGTGCATACTGTGTGCAGTGCGAGCAGTCTGTCTCGTCGGACACGCTTGATTTGTCAAATGACAGTGAAGGTTCGCATGTGTCCCTTGATTCTGCAAGCGATGATGCGCATGCGGTAGCAGTCGTGGTGGAAGATGACGATACCAACAGAAGAGTGAAAAGGAAGAAGGGAATTGAAGTGTCTCCCACCAAAAAGGGTAGAGGAAAGCGTTCAGATTGTTAGAAGCTATTCAAGGTGGTCAATGTCCCATCCAAGAAGGAGAAAGGGGTGACTGACGAAGGCCAAGTGTCGGTTTTGTTATGGACTGTTCTCTTACAAGCATGGAGGAGCCACTTCACATCTGAAAAGGCACATTCGCAAGTGTGCACCCTATCTAAACAAAGTAGGAAGGCAAAAAGCTCAAGGTACACTCAACTATGATCCCGAGGGATCAAGTTTACCTTTTGTTAATCCTAATGAATATGACCATGAGGAAACTCGTAGATTAATTGCAAAGATGATAATTGTCCATGAGTATCCATTTAAGATAGTAGAGCACATTTGGTTTAATGTGTTGATGAGGTATATGAATGCATCATACCAGTTTATTGGTAGAAAGACTATATGTGCTTCTAGCTGGATACGGGGTTCGCACAATGACATGACACCTCCAATGTTTGTGGTATGTTGTTCCACACTAACTCATTTACCTATCATCTTTGTTACTATTGAGTCTAACTCGATTTTCTATTGCAGGGAGAAGATAATGAGGATGATGTCGAATCTATACTATTTCCTGAGGGTGTGGTGGCTAGCAGCTAGAACAATGATGAAGTTCATGACTGGATTGTAAGTCTCTCTACCAAAACATTATAACTGTACCATGTGTTCTAAACTAACAATTTAGCTCTATCAATCATAGAAGCTGGAGCATTTGTGGTTTCAGAAGATAGTTCAATTTCTATTGAAGGGTTCCAAACAAAACATGTGGGGGAATTTTGCTTTACTGTTAATCTGCGTCACCTGAGTGGCCTTTATCTACTGGCTGTTGAATGTTGCTCTTACATATGAAATAGCAGCACTGTTTGTGAGACATACTGACTTTATTGTCCCGAAGTCTATATGTTGAAGCAGATGGACTAATATGTGCTTTGTACCAATCATTCGCAATCTGCTGATGTGATGATGTGATTTTGCTATGTAAATGTATGCCAATCTGCTCACGCTATACGCAATATGTTACGCAATCTGTTATGCTATACATTCGCAATGCAACTGTTCGCAATCTGTTGATGTGATGATGTGATTTTGCTATGTAAATGTAGCCGATCCGTTCTGCGCTTCGCAACTGCTCGCTACAAATACTAATCTATTATCTTTATTCGCAATGCAATGCATTCTGCTTTATACGCAATGCAATCTACACTTGAGATGATCTGTTCTGCCGATCTGTTCTGCTTCTGCAATCTGCACTTGAGAGTTGAGATGATGTGATTTTGCCTGCATTTTGAGCTAATCTTGGGTGTAAAAGTATAATGTAATTTGCTTGCATTTTACTTGCTGATCTGTTCATATATGCTATGTTTCTTTCATATGTTTGTATAATTGTAATCAAAATATGTATTTTGTATTAACGAGCCTAACGAGCCGAGCCCGAGCTTTCCACTGAGCCGAGCCGAGCCTGCTTTTTAGCTCGTTACCTTAACGAGCCGAGCTGAGCCGAGCCAAGCCGTTTCGTTACCGAGCCGAGCCAGCTGGATATCCACCCTTATTAGGCACTGCCAAAAATTCTGAGTCCCTAGTTTGTATCGATTTATTATTTTTACATGCAGCTAATCAAACTACTTAAAAAATTAAGCAAGAAATTACCTTGTCTATCGTCGTTTACTCGTCTGCAAACTCAAAGCTGCTCACTCACTCTACAATGTAGCCCATTGCTTGGTCTTCTCTCTCTCTCTTCTCTTTGAGAGCTTGCCATTCTAGCTCCATCTGCCGGCCAAAAGTTTGGTTGCTTTCTAATTATAAATTATTTCTCTAACTATCACGTAACTCATCTCCCTGCCTGCCTCGAGAGATTAGATCATATACCCTCTTTTTAGTTGGGAAATTAAGAATTTACCCTCCACATCTCAATGACATATGAGGTCATCATAAGTCATTGACACGTGGGTCAGGAGAGTAAATCCTCAATTTCCATCTAAATGGAGGGTATATGATCAATTTTTTCGCCAACCTCTTCTTCTTCCCCGAGAGCTCAGCTCGATTCTTGAGATCAACCATGGCGGCGGCTGCGACGCAGCCACCACCGGGCTTTTTCAGCTTCCTGAAGCACGTACGGCGTCCTCCTCCCGGCGCGCAACCGCGGCGTCTTCCTGCCGCTCATCGCGGCCCTCGCCGCGGCGCCCCTCCTCGCCAACTCCCTCGCCGTGCAGCCGCACGCGCCGCCGAGCCTCTCGCCGCGCCATCAACGCGCCGACGGCGGCGCCGCCTACCCGGCCCTCTTCGGCAGCGATCAGGTTGGCGATCAAGATCCCCACCGTATTCGCGCCGTTGCGGCGTTCTCCGACACCACCGGCGCCCCACCGTCGCCACGGTCGTAGGTAGCGCCAAGGGCAACCTCGGGGCCCGCCCCGACCGCCGCCGGGTTCGTGCTCGAGCTGGCTCGCGCGGCGCGCATCGCCGCTCGCCCAACTCAAGGTCTTCCTCTCGAGTACTCCTGCTGCTGCTCTTCATCAACGCCTCGCTCGTGCTCCTCACGTTGGTCTCCTCGTCGACCTCACCGCCGTAAATCGCGCGGTGGCCATCGTCGTGTCGGTGGCGGAGCCGGCGGCGCGCGCGCGGCGCTGTGTCCGCGCGTTGCGGCTCATGCGAGCAAGAACGCGCAGGCGCGCTCACGTGGTCGCGGCGTGGCGCTCGGCGCCGCGGTCTCGCCGGTGTACACACTCGCGCTGAGGTGGTGGCCGCGGAACGCGGCCAGCGGGGCGGCCGCCGGCGTCGCGTACGTGCTGCTGCTCGGCGTTGTGGAGGCGTTCTCCGTCGCCGCTGTCACGGCGTACTACTTCGAGCGCAGGGAGAGCAAGGAGCGGGAGGGAAGAGGAGATGGCAGGCCACAGATACGCCAAGCTGCCGAATGGTGTTGAAGCACAAACTTGATCAAATCATCTGTATTTTGCTTTTGTCAATTATTTGGATGAGACCAGTGTGGTTTGCAGGAAAGAAATATTAACAGAAAATACACAGAAAGAAACATGCAACTTAAACAATTCATCAGTTGTATTTCCAAAGCCACATAAATAAGCTGGAATCTAGTTCTTCAAAAAAAAATCTATTGTCTCATCTTCAAGCATTGTACGGCGAATTCTACTTAAATTTCCACAAAACTATGCGGAAAATTACCCATTTTTCAGCACAGATAAAACCATAAAATAAAACAAGCACTCATAAACATCGACTAGTTCCATGTTCTATCGTCCATACAAGTTGCTCAAGTAATTAATCGAGCTATCATCTTAGGCACAAGAATTAAGAAGTCGTTGTCATTTCATTATCACATTAAATCCACTGGTATGAATTGAAGGACTAGTAAAAGGCATCATACAATTGGAGAAATATTTTGTTGGACTCCTAAGGACATTTTGAGAAATTTTCAATTGTAAATAAAAGAAAAGAGGGAGATGGGACAGATGAAGGGATAAGACCACTGGCCTTCTCCTCATGAGCGCAGTTGGCTGAGGCGACGCTCAACTACCCAGGTCTCTCGATCGTCTGAGTCTCCCGGGATGGCGGTGGCGCTAAAGGCTCCTTCAGCTTGGCCGCTTTGGCGTCGACCGTTCGGCTGTAGTCCACTGGTCTCCTCCCCAGTTCCCTTTAAAAGGCAGCCTTCCCCTTCCCTTTTGGAGGACTGAAAGCAGTGAGTTCACTTCTTCCCTTTGATCTCCGATCTCTCTCAGCAATTCTCCAATCTTGAGAGCCATCGGCCGGGTTCTTTCCCATCGCTGTCGGCTGACCAGCTCGAATCGTCGTTCTAGGGTTCTTCCCCATGCGGTTTCCTTGTGCCTTTTCCTTGGATCTGGCCATGAGGAAAGGTTTGGGGATTTACCACTAGAGGTTGATTCGGCTCGATCTTGTGCCGAGTGTTTGAAGAAGATTATGTGACTTGTTCTTGGCATTCACGGGTGCTCTCGGCTGGAGCTCTCGGTCTTATGCGGCACCCACCCGACCCTCATCTTCTACTTCAGCTACTAGAGGTGGACGTGTGGCATTGTATCTCCGATTGCCATCATCTCCTTAGTTGGCGCAGTGGGGTGCTTGATTTTCTGGAACAGTGCTACGTGCGTTCCTTGCCTTGTTTGGATTCTTCAAAGTGATTTGAATATCACCGCCGTTGTGATTCTACTGGCTATTGGTTCTTTGCAATTTCATGATCTACTTCACATATCTGTGAGTCATCACTAGCTAGAAAATTGCAAAGAAGATTTTGTGGGTTGATTGCTCGGTGATGAAATGGCATAAACTGAAATTATATATGATCTTGTATATAGAGTTGATCTTGAGCTGTAGGCTAAATTGCTATTTTTCATACCCTGATCATCGATATCTTTGTGTATTACTTGCTATTCATTGATCCTGTGCTATGTGATCCTTTATTCGGTCACTGTAGTTGATCATTAAGTTTTGCCATGCTGGTGTAATCAATTTTGTTCCTGTCCAGTGAATGTTAGATTGATTATAGTAATCGTATTTAATGTTCAGCAAGTTATAATAATGATCTGGTAGTTTCTTTATAGCAAAATCTGATTTAAGCTCAAGATCAAATGTATAAGAGGACACATATAATTAAGATTGCATTTGTCATGGTGGAGATGGCCAAGAATGGATCTTGTGCAACTAGCCTTCTGAGAGCAATTAATAACATTCAAATTGTTGATAACATGCTGAATTTGGTCATACATGTTATGCTTTTGTTGAGATTAGCATTCCTATGCAATGTTTTAAATTGTTTACATGTGTATATGCTGATTATAGACTCTTACATGTTATATTTGTAGGGCATATGTTTCAATGACTTAAAGAGTTCACATGATTATATATTGATTAAGTCATTTATATGCTTTTTATATCATGCTTGCATCTTTATCAAATATGCTAGAGTTAAATATAAATGCATGCTTATACCGCAGTGTTTACAACAATCCAGAAAACCATGTATTAAAGAAATGGCTTCATCGTCCGATGTCGTTAAGTCGGAAGTGTTTGATGGTGTCAATTTTAAATGTTGGCAGGTTAAAACAAAGTTATGGTTGACTGATCTCAAACTCATTTGGGTCATTTCGAATCCTCCAAAGTTCCCATTGGAAATTCCTAAAATGATGGGATGGGAGGATGCGAACAACTCAGTCTTAGCTTGTTTATTAGCCATCTTATCCATCCAGTTATTCAATGTGCACGTGAACTTTAAATATGCCAAACAACTTTGGGACAAACTTGATGAGAAGTATTCCGAAGGGGATAACGGGAATGAATTATTTGTAACTGCTAATTACTTGAACTATAAGATGGTTGAGGGACAGTCGGTGATGGAGCAACTCCACGAGCTACAACTCCATGTACGTAACTTAAGTTAGTACGAATGTATCCTGCCAGAGAAGTTCCAAGTTAATGTCATCCTAGCTAAGTTATCACCCTCGTGGTGTAACTTCATGACCACTCGCCAACATATAAAGAAGCGCTTGACACTCAATGAGCTGTCAGTAGCTATCAATGCCAAAGAGCATGCCAAAGCCAATGACGGCACAAGGAAGGCTCATGTCCAAGCTCATCAGGTGGAGGTCAAGAGTGCTGGAGGCTCTGGAAAATCGAAGTTCAAGAATTAGCCCCAAGGCAAGCTCCAACCAAAGAAATGAAGAAGAAAAAGGAGGACATTATTGTCAAACCCCAGATTTTACAATCCGGATTCTTCTGTGATTCCACCGCACTATTCCCTGGATCAGTAGATAATGCTCACAGATTACAGTTCTGAATATCAAATTACATATCATGCGGAAGCGTAAATATAATAGTAGACTTACTCATGGGACGATTAGGCCGAAATCATTAAATTGCAGCAGCGGAAGAACGAGACACACAAGTGGGACCTTCAGGACATGCCCACAGGCAGCCAACTGGAGGTTCGCGACCTAACCCTTGTTGACTTCATCTTCTTCTTCATCATAACCAAAAGTGTTGTTGAAGCGTAGTGATCTGATTCCTATTTCTGGATTTGTTATGAGAGCGAGTGTGAGCACAAACCACCATGCTCCGCGAGCCAATACACAGAATATAAATAAATAGTATGCATGGCTTATTAAAGGAGAGGCTCGGGTTATTTTATTTGCCAAAATCACTTTTGGTAGCATTATTATTATTTAATCATAGGGTTATGGCTGCTACCGAACGATTACCATAATTGACTTAATCCACCGAAAATACACTTGCTTTATTAGCTGCTGTCTAAGACTCCAGACAGCGAGTGACATCATTTAATTAGTCCACCGATCTTACTCTTTCTATACTGTTCACTATCTACGACTCCAAACAACGAATATCATCAATTATATAATCCATCGATCGCTTGCTACCTAAAACTCCAAACAGTTAGCAACATCATTTATCTGATATCATTTATTTTATCCACCAATATCTTTTGTATTCTGAATCCCTAACAATCCAATCCTTTTCGTTATTGATCCATAGCCATAATTTGCTCTTCCAATAATCAACCTTACTGTTCATTATCTATCTCCAACTAATTTACTAGTATACCTCCATCAAGAATATCATTGATCAAGTCTACGCATCGCTAGTATATATCCACCAAGAATATTACTGATCAAGTCTACACTTCACTAGTATACATCTACCAGGATTATCATCGATCAAACTTATACTCTAAAAATTGTTATCATACCTCCAAATTTCCAAACATTCAATTGACTTATCTAGTAGTCGATCAAATCCTATTAATCCCAATATCGTCAACATCTTTCAAGAATTCATATTAGTTATTAGTGTCGTAATCCAACAATTACCTTTGCACTCCCTAATTCTCCAAAATTCATTTAAATCATCTATCTTGTATATATATCCAATTAGTCTCCACCAATTTATTTCTCCCAGAATCCACTCTATCGTTTCCTATTTATGATTGACATGGATCCACCAATACCTTTATGTGTATACTACAATCATCCATCTCCTTTACTTACAACCCTGTTTATTCCTTCCATATTCTATTTTGTAAGATTAGAAGTGTCATTATTTGAAATACAATATATAGAAATTTCCTGAGACCTACTCAAAAACATAATGTGTACAGGAATGCAATAATAATAGTGATCCAGATTCCATCCACCATTACATGGCATCCGCACCATATGCTAACATTTCAACGTTATAACCGCTTACATTACCACTGGGATGACACCCAGGACAACTCAAATCAGGGCTTTCCACTACCCTTCACTTTTTCAAACCCATCCATAAAACATTTTGAAATAGAACTATATCTGGTTAAGTTCCCATGTCTGCCCTTGACCGTGGGCACGGCTATTCGAATAGTTTTGACTCTGCAGAGTTTGTACACTTTCACCACAAGAGACAATCAACTCGTTGCCCCACACGATTCCTTAGTCGTGTGGTTGAACAGACCATCACAGTGACTTTTCAAAGTATCTAGTCCCCTTTGTCATCTCACCTTATGGGAAACTGCCCACTTGCGGTGGGTCCCATCTATGCACGGGATGTTTCCCACGGTTACTAGCGTTATTCGGGCTCCACTCCCCTCAGCGCTAGTACGACTGGGAAATTTCACCCTCCACTCAGTGTCCCTTTAGGCCTTCTCTTGCCTTGCGTATCCACTTCTATCCACTACCAGTGAGATTAGTCCGGGAATTTCGATAAATTTACTTAGCCAAGTTGCACTTTGCAGACTTGTGGTTGCACTGTTTTACACAGGAGGTCGTGACAAGATTCGATCCTTAGGAGTACCTAAGCGGTTCTACCACACTCCATAATTTTGTGCTTCCACTGCACCACATACCAGCCCCCAAACCATCCGCTCAGATATTTAAGCAAATTGGGATTTTTGGGAGCATAAAATAATCATGTCAAAATATACCAGTCATTCCCACCATGACTGTCCAAACCAGTTTCTCATGATTAAAAATGCTAATGATGCTTGGGGCATTTCAGCGCCCCCGAGTATCTATACAGTACTAAGCATGGTGTATAATTAGGGACTTATTTTCGAAAGGTTACTATTATAATTTTGCTAGGGCGACAAGGTTCACACACTCAAATATTCCAAAGGAGATGTAATATTAATCAAGTCAATAATGGGCATACAACTAAAATCTTAAATTAAGCATGTATTTGCATATGAATTAACAGCATGCAATTTGATAATTTAAACAAAAATAATTTGCAGAAAAAGTAGGTTCAACATGATCAAAGTATTGACTCGCCTGGCGCGGTTTACCGCGGTCTTGAGCCCACACGATGCTTTCTCTTGAGCTTCTATTCTTTATCTTCTCTTTGCTCTGACCACGCTGATCCGTGGAATCTTCAGGACTTCAGTTTCTAATTATGCGATAAATGACTGAATGCCAATAAAAGTAAATAACTCAAAAGATCCAAATAAATCCGAATAAACTCAATTTAATTTTATCATGAGTTAATGGGTGATTCGATGATTTGAGGCAAGGTTGGTAATAGCATACGATAACTTGATCTTTTTGTTATAAATTTCTTCTACTATTGTTATATTTATTAAGGAAGTTCCATGAGTTTGGTTAATCCCATAAATTGATGTATTTTGCCAAGTGCTAACATTCAGGGCATACATTATATACGCGATGTATAAAATCTTTAGCTTATCAGTTTAGTCTTAGAGTGAGTTTATAGCATCCTGTGGTGTGATATTTTATGTACCTCCTTTTATCACTAGGCTAGATTTAATTTAAATTAGGGTTTATTTATACGGGTCCCAACTTGCTATATATATTTATACAATTATACTCCATATGAATGTGCACTAAAGCTAGTGTTAAGTTTTTTTAATTGATGGCACTACTATTATCTTGCTCATACTTTAGCTACTAATATGTTTAATTTTATTTCAAGTTTTAGTTTAATCTTAGCAATCTGAGCAAGGCTTGATATGTATCATTTTATGTGACCCTAATTACTCGTGTTAATGGCTAAATGTTTACTTTCGAGTATTTATAGGTCTATGAGATTATTTTGATATTTGATGACCTAGGGCTACTATATTTTAACACTTTGGTTGTTATTTGGCTTAGGTTTCTCATTATTTAACAGTAAAAGATTATCCTAGTTGCTAGGATTAAAGACAATATTTCATAGCCTATCTTTGCAAATGGTTAGTTTCTACATCATTTACTAAACCATTATTTCATGAGAGTATAATCCTATACAACATTCCTACTAAGCCTTTAGTTATTAAGGATTTTAAAATAAATATTTCAAAGCATTTTATTTATCAACATATGAAGATTAATCCGTGATTAAGTATTTAAGAAGCTCACTTATCTCTTAATTAATTTCTATCATCTTTTCTGTATTAATTTTTCCAATTTTTCCCTTGGTTTCTCTTCACTGGGCCGCTCAGCAAAAAGAGTAAAAGTCTACTCTAAATACGGCGGGATGGGGGATTGAACATCGGTGGCTGAACTGAGCGCACACCCAACCAACTAGCCAAGCATGCTCACTTTCTCGTTTCACTAGAGGACGCCAATGCAGAAGGGGTTAGGCACAGGGAGGCCAAGACAGAGGAGGCCCAGTGGCGCTCCGTGCTAGCGTTGCCGCCGGTGATAGAGGCGGTGGCCGGACGTGGGAACCCACAAAATGGAATGCCCACGCCTGCCCCCACCCGCGAGCAAAATCCCACTGGTCAATTTGGCCGGGGCGACGCCGGCGGCTTACCTGGCGGCGGCGGGGCTGGGAGCCGACGATAGAAATAGCGCCGGAGGGAACGGGGAGGAAGAAGGAGGGGAGAATGAGCTACGGGAGGTCGAGGAGATTCTCACCGGCAAGTGGGCAGGACCGGAGGGGGATCGGGTTGGGCCGACGGCGGAGTCCATGGACGGCGGCTGCTTGCTCACGACGCCGGGGAGTTGAGGTGAGGGAGAGCCGAAATCAATGTTGGGAAAATCTAGTGGTGCCTTGGTGATGCCCCGGCCGGAGGTAATTGAGCCATGGTGCCCTGGAGGAGTGGCGGCGGGAGAAGGGCGGCGGCAGCCGAGCTCGGGGAAGAAAGGGGGAGAAGGTGGGGAGAAAGAGGAGAAGGGCGCGGGGCAACCAGGGGAAGAGCCTGAGCTTCTTATGGCCGCTCAGGGGCAGGGAGGCGCGAGAACCCGGTGGCGGGGATGGTCCGTCGGTTTTTTCCCGGGCGCGGGACTCGGCACGGCGTAGGGGGGTTAGCCAGGGTGAAGTTACAGAGCACGCGCGATGGCAGCGGGCAGGAGCGGCACAGAGCAGGGAGCCGGGAGGCGTGGAGCAAGCTCAGCCGCAGAAGAGAGGAGGGGGAAGAAAAAAGAAAGAAGGCGCGGCGCTCAGGAAAGAAAAGAGAAGGGGGAGGGAGGAGAGGCGGAAGGGGGCCGGCCCGTGCGCAGGGAAAAAGGGAGGAGAGAGGGAAGGGGTGGGGCCCGCACGTAAGAGGAAGAGAGGGTAAGGGGAAGAGTAGAAAAAGGCTGCAGCCATGATTTTGGAAAATAGGGGGAAAATGGATGACAAACTGGGAAATTGAGTTTTTATTTCACATTCAAGATTATTAGTTTCAGTTCTTGCATAAATTTAGGTTTAAATTTCCAACCAATTAAAATGTGAGTTGTTAATATTCCTTTAGCCATTACTTCTTTAATTGGATTTCAAATTTTTAATGTCCATTATGTAATACCTAAGTTTTTAGTTTGGATATTATCTTATTGACCAGAATTTGAATTCAAGGTGTTGGCATTTTAATTTCATGATCTGTAATGACACTTTCCATTTTTATAATTTACAATATTATTATTTGCATTTGGGAGTAGTCTTGGTTATTAACTTGTATGGTATAAAACTCAAAAAGATTTCAAATAAACATTCAAAAGAAATTGGTGTGCTAGCAAAATGCAAGAAAAATTTTAAAAACTCCACATTTTTGAATTCTTGAATTTTTAGGATGTTACAATTATCTACTTTGTTTGCGAGGAGGCTGGTCATAAAGCCAACCACTACCGCAATCGCAAGGGCAAGGGTCCTTCCCTTGGTCAGCATAAAGGCCACAAGGCTGAAGTGAATGTCGCACTAGCTAGCTCCAGTTCGGAAGAGTATGTACCTCGGGCCTTTATGGCAAGTCCATCAATTGATTGGTGGGTTGATATAGGTGCTACTAGACATATATGTACTGATCGATCTTGTTTTTCTTCATTTTAGGATGAAGGTGGTGGGTCCGTTCTAATAGGAAACGGAGTCGCTGCGACAGTACACAGGATTGGACAGGTTTGCCTGAAGCTCACCTCAGGCAAAACACTCATCCTCAAAGACGTATTTCCACCAGGTTGATCAACCAGGATATTTTGACTATGTTGATCTACTGCAATATTTCGACCATATTGATCTACCATGTTATTTTTTACCCCGTTAGTCGACGATGATATTTCGACCATGTCGGTCGATCATGATATTTCGACCACGTGGTTTAACCGTGTCAGTCGAACATGATATTTTCGATCATATTAGTCGACCATGATATTTCGACCACGTGGTTCGGTCATGATATTTTCGGCCACGTTGGTCGACCATGTTATTTTTTACCACATAGTTTGACCATGATATTTTCGAGCACGCTGGTTGACTACAATATTTCGACCACATTAGTCGACCATGTTATTTTCAACCACACTAGTCGACTCTGATATTTCGACTATGTTGGTCGACCATGTTATTTTCAACCATGTGGTTCAACCATGATATTTTCAACCACGTTAGTCGACTACGACATTTCGATCACGTGGCTCAACCATGATATTTTGACCACATCGGTCAAAAATGGTATTTTGACCATGTTAGTTGAGAATGATATTTCAACCACGTGATGTCGACCACGTTGGGCTGAACGACACACTGGTCAACCAAATGCATATGTGGATATTTTTCCTATGCTGATAGGAAAGTGGTGCCATAAGTACATACATGCAGAACCATAATACTCAGAAAATCAAAAGAATGCATGTCAGTCCCAGATAATGCACATTCAACAACCATCAACTGAAACTAGAGCAATGCGTGCTCGGTCAAGTAACCAATGGATAGAGTCCAAATAGCCCACGTTGTGCACGACCACAAGCAAAATGGGCCGCAACTCTCCAACTGACCTTGTAATTCCATGCTCACATCCGACACATCTATATGCCTGTGCGTGCCACAATGGCAGTTTTAAAAAGAAAATTCAACGAAAAGAAAATCAAAGAGAGGAGTTGCCATAACTTCCCTCCATGAACCACCCTCTCATCCTTGCTCTATAAATAGGGGCACATGGGTGGAGAGAAAGGGGGACGGATATACACGAAAATACACAAATGGACAAACAAAACCTATTTGAGGAGGAAACGATGGGCATACTTTAGGAGAAGAACACACAAACACGCCTAAAAGCGACAAAGCCAGGGAAGAAGGTGAAGTTCTGGCCCTTGTTCTTCCTCTTTTCATTCATCCCTTGGTTCGGCCATCGTGGTACGAATCAAGATTCTCCATTTTGTCTACATTCTGGCCCTCTTTGATTCGGTCCTATTAGTGGATACAAACCCAAAGAACGAGTGCTTGATCCCTCGTTTCTGAGGTTTTGTCCCTACAAATGGATACGAATCAAGGCAAGGCATGAAGACCTCGTCTCCTCCATTCGGTCCCTTGCAAATGGATACAAACCAGGGATGAGAAGTTGAAAGAGCACCCTAACTTTTCAATTCAGTCCTCTCAAATGGATATGAACTAAGAGTGAATATATGCTACCAAAATAAAATATAAAATGCAGCCTTTGCCTGGGTTACGCTACATCTACAGTGCTAGTAGGAATACAAGGCGGTGTAAAATAATAAAGGATGGAAGAAAGAAAATACTTTATCTTCGGTTATGTACATACAAACGCTTGATATTCACGAGCAATATGTAATGCTAAACATCTGCATGCACAGTAGCTCCGACCATCTCCAAAACCCGATAGCTTCAACTATCTCCAAAATTTTGAAGCTACAACTATCTGCAAATCTGATAGCCATGACTATCTCCAAAACCCGATAGCTTCGATTATCCCCGAAATACCGTAGCTACGATTATCTGTAAAGCCGATAGCTACGACTGTCTCCAAATCCCATGGCCATGACTATCTGCAATTCTAATAGCCATGACTATCTCCAAGACCCGGTAGCTCTGACCATCTCCAAAATTCGGTAGCTACGACCATTTGCAAATCCCGAATCTACGACCATCTCCAAAATTTAGTAGCTACGACCATCTGTCAAATCCGATAGCTCCGACCATCTCTAAAATTCGGTAGGTATGACCATCTGTCAAATTCAGTAGCTCCAACCATATCCAAAATCCCAAATCTATGACCATCTCCAAATTCGGCATGCTACAACCATCTATAGCTATGACCAGCAAATCGAGTAAACGCCCATCAGCGACGACAAGATTGATGGCCATTTTTCTCAAATTTTGTAATTGTCATATGTTTATTTTGTTTTAATGTGTATGTTGAAATTCTTAATCAGGGGTTTTCCTGTAAAGAGATGTAATTAACAGAATTTTTATGTAAATAAATTAATTCTGGAAGTAATGGACCTATGATACCTGATTTCTGTATTTCATTTTCAATTAAATAAACTTGTCTCTAATGGCGCGGAGGTGGGTTCATGCCCATTTCCCATTTTCCTGTCATCAGAGGCGAGCACGAGAGAGGAGAGGAAGATCGGTGGGTGGAGCGGCGGCGACAGCGCCACACGGGTGAATGGAGGCAAAGAGAGGAGATCGGGAGCAATGCAAGGGCACGTGGACAGTCAGATTGACCTCCATGAGCGAGATCGAATGGCTGACAGCCCTCGCCAATGGGGACCTGCACGCAATTATGAAAAACACGAATGTTTTTTGAAAAAAAAATGCTAATTTATGCTATTGGGTTTTTATATGCCTCCTCAAAAAAAGTGTTTATATGCCAACTCTTAGCCCTTCTACTTGCTGAAATAGGATTTGCTCTTCTCTCTTCATATATAGATGTTGCTTCTTTGCGTACTTTACTGAAAAAATACATATTGTTTTGCGTTTGAGGACATATCACCTATTGAAACATCATCTCAATCTTCACAACTTGGGTTGTTGGTAGCTTGATAACTAGTGTAGCTAACACGAAAGGACACACGAAACCTGATAAACAAAGGTGCCAACAATGATATGGGTAACCGAAATCAGCGTCACTTGAACTCGCTCAACAACACGCTTTGATCCTTGTTCACTCATCACACCAAGAAGTAGACATGATCCTGCAATTCACACAAAAACCATAAGAACAATCGAACAATAAGAACATATTGGAACTCTCTATTCTAATGGGGCATTGTAGCTCAAACCCTGGAATCAAGAGTATTTGATTAATCTCAATAATTGACATCTGATTAATACATTGCACACACCACTTGGCTATATAGCCATCCTAAGACATCTAACAATACTTGCATTCCAATGCGACCACAAAAAAAAAACCTAAATTTACAGCCATTGGATTGTTTCTCAAGTTGTGGCATGACCACAAGGTTTCGGAAGCTAGGACCTTATCCATTGTGTGGCCTTGAAAAAAGCTTTCCAACGAGTACAAGAGCATCCCAATTGGACTCCATTTTTGAAAGTTACGAGCTTTTTAATGCAAGCCCTGTTGGCTATTCCGAACCTAGCCAAAATTAATTTCGGATTTCAATCCGAATTTGAATTTGTAGGATCGGAAATGGCAACAAATGGGGGGTGAATGGTGCCTTAAAAAATCGCCCCAAAGTATCCACATAATCTTTTCTCCGATAGCTATAGGAGCTATGAAGAAGGAAACCAAAAGCTCACTGAAAACTAATAACAGACTGACAAAAGAGTTTGGAGCAAGCTTGGCCGAAAAGGCTACAAACCAACAATTATGTTTCACAGGTCAGTGAAATAGAATTTTAAGCCAAGAAATAGACCTTGCAAGAAATGAGAGCAAGAAACTGAGTATGACTGAAAACCTGAAAATTTAAGCAAAGATAAGGACTGAAATTGAACCAACAAAAACATTAAAACTGAAATTCAAAATCTCGGCCGAGAGCAAAAGACATGACAGAGAGAACTACATGCAGGTTAGTGACCAGGGGGCGGTTTGACCGGTGTGAAGCTACAGGTCAGACCGGAGTGAAGCTCCCGGTTTGACTGCTGCATTTTGGCTGGAGCGCCTGCTGTGCTTTAATCCGGATTTACTGTTGAGCTTTGGCCGATAGCAGCAAAAACTGAGAATAGCCGAACAATAGAGAAAGATGCAGACTGGGAACCGACGGCAAGAAGAAGCTCTCGGCAGGAAAAGGCACTCAGCAAAGAAATAAAAGAGGAAGAAGCAGGAGGCTGCAGTCAGCCGAATACATTTCTCAACAAAGACTGCAGCCCAAAAATTTAGCAGTAAGAAGCAGCACTAAAGAACCAGCTGAAATGCAATTGGTTTAGCAGAGGACTCAAAAACCGACAACAGGGGCTGCTGACTGCAAAGTCTCGGCATAGCAAAAACCTGAAATAGAGCTGAAAACAGGGCACAGAGGAAGCAGAAGAATAGACACCATAAACTAAATATTTTCGGCACACAGAAAATACTGACCAGATTCGAAAGCAAGGAAATTGATGACTACTCGCTGCTGGTTTCTGGACCGGGGATCAAGACTTCAAACTTAATAGCAAAGGGAACTTAGGGAGAAAGGAAATGTAGGCAAAGATCAACTGAAATAGGAAATGTTGATTTTGCCAGGGAGAACACAGGAAGAGAGACAAATTTCAATTTGCAAGTGATTCTTGGCTCCTTTGATCTTGAGACATTGAAATTCACCAAGACATGACCTCACAACTAAGAAGCACAAATTTGAAACCATCTTTCGAGGGGAAATCAAAGAAGCTCAAGGTCCCCTACCTCCAAACCCTAGGTTTGTGAGAACAGAGTAAATGCTCAACCTCATTTCTCGGGAAGAAAATTGCAGAGATAAAATGAATGCTTTCGGAAATGTGCTAGCCAAGTGGCCATGAGATAATTCCCAGTTCAAAGCAACCCATTTTGCAATCTTTAACCAAAGAAACACTCAAAGACAGAAGAAACAGCAGAAAACACACTGAAGCATAAGACAGGAAATAAATGCAACCCAACAACTCTCCTTCTCATATTGATTCAACATCATGAATGTTTACAAGACAGAAATGATTACATCGGCCCCATACGCAGTTGAGAGAAAATGCACTCATCTCACTACATGCTTCTCTCTCAGAGAAGAACACACACGCAGAACACACACCACTGCTTCTGCTCAGCTCACTTACTTCCAGCACTGCCAACACATCTTCTTAAGGCCAGACTCACAGCCACAAGAAAATCAAGAAGTGCAGGCCAAGTTCCACTCCCTTGCTCCATACACATAAGATGCAAGAGTCAAGTCAACACAAGAAATGGAGAGAAAACCAGCCACTCCACTCAAGCTTGAGTCAATTCTCCAAATTGCCCCTCAAGCACCTTTCCAGAAGCTTCCCGCAACCGGCACTTTGACCGTCTGAACCTCGACTCCTCCCTGAGTCTAGTCCCGGTCCGCTTTGCCGCACACGACCGCACCCGGCATCCTGACCGTCTAGACCTCAGCTCCTCCCTGAGCCTAGTCCCGATCCACCTCGCCGCTGCCCGTCGTGTCTACTCGACTCCAACCGACTGGATCTCCGACTCCACTTGAGTCTAGTTCTGGTCTGTTCCGTCGCACACGACCGCAACCGACATCCAACCGTCTGGACCTCCGACTCCTCCCTGAGTCTAGTCCCAGTCCACTCGTCGTTGCCCATCGTGTCCACCACCGGTAGCTCCCGCTCCAGTTCCTCGTCTCCTGACTCGCAACCACCTCAACAGCCTCGATCATCTTCGATGTCTCTGACCGTCTGGACCTCAACACCTCCTGTGCCTAGTCCCGGTACTCCCACGCCTCACCATGACCTAGCTCTAAAGTCCTGCAGCCACATAGACAAGCAAATCGTCACATAGCACCGCACGAAACAGTATAATCAACAATAGCATTAGTAAAAAGGTACTCAACCCTGGAATACCCAAAAGAAACTCAAACTCTCTAACACAAGCGTCAATTACTTATCACAAATATGGGGATACCTCCACATGGTCTCTCAGAATTTGGATGGGCTCGAGATGGAGCCAAATTGGACATGGAAATCTTACCTAAAACTTAGGCTTTGGACTTTTGGGATTCTCCTCTTTTCTTTTTTCTCCTTTTCTACGCGTGTGCCGCTTGGCTCGCACGCACGCGCGCTCACCGCATGGGGCATACACATGAAGTCCTTTGCCATGTGAGTTCATCCTCGCTTTGCGTGCCCTTCCTCCCTCGCCTCCCACTGGTCATGCGTGGCTTTTTCATAGCACTCTTCCTCCTCACCTTTCGCTGGACGCCATCGTTAATCCTACAATTCAATGTAACAATTTAAGGTAGCAATCCATCCTTATTCAATCTAGAATTAGTTAAGAATGTGCTTACCTTATCATGGGTATAATCGAGTGTAGGATTAAGTGTAGTTGTAAAGAATGTGTTGATGCTAGGAATATCTGCATCGTTCTGCTGTTCTTCAAGAAAAGCCATCATTGGCTTTTGATAGCCTCAAAATATACTAAACAAAGAGAATAATGCATATGCATGGTATATGTATTTATCATCCACATTCCTTCTATTTAGCGCATCATGATTTCGTGAAAGTGTATTAAACAAAGAGAATAATGTGTGTGTATGGAGCATATCTAGTGCTAAAGGTCTATTGGTGCTAAAATGCTAAAACTTTTTCAGAGCCATCCGATTTGGCATGTACGGCTCGGATCGAGGAGGCTGGAATCCTCCAATTCACTTACATGGTTGGCCGTGACGAGCGCGGCCTTGGTGGCCTACGGGAGACGGGGGGAGCCAGGGGCGGAGGCGCCGAGGGAAGCTGGAAAGGATGACGCCAAGGAGGAGGGAGGCGAGAGGGCGGGAGGAGCATATTGGGATGGATCTGAGGAGAGGAGAGATGGCTGAGGGGTATATTATTGAAAAATAATCTACGCAAGAGGGTTTTGTGAAAGATTGATTAAGTGAGGTGGGAGGATTCCACCCTCTTCGATCCGAGCCATATAGGCTAGATCAGATGGCTCCGGAGAAGTTTTAGCATTTTAGCAATGTATGTGTGTGTGTGTGTGTTTATATACTCTAGGGAGTATGTATTTCCACTTCTAATATACACCTTTAATAGTGTTATTATACCTCTTTATCTATTCGAGTATACTCTAATAACGATTATAAAATACTCCAAAGTGATTTTTAGTTCTATGAAAAATTTCATCAAAGTCTATTTTTATAACATAATTTGTGTATGTATTCATTTTACACGTGAAAAGGTGTATGTAGCCAAAAAAAAGTGTTCTGATGAAACTTTTTCAACCAAGTCGTATTGGAGTATCTTAAAATTAGTATTTATGTATACCAAAAGTGATAAAGATGTATAAATATTCGTTTGAGTGGTATATTAGAAGTGGAAGTATGTACTCCTGATAATACGAAAAAGACTTTCTCTCTCTATATATATAGTGTCATTCTCGTTGGTTGATTCATACAATCTATTTAGCACAATAGTGATCATATGATGTATTTGATGTATAAATTTTAGCTCACTTTTCGTTCAGATCTTCCCCTCCCATGAGAAAAAGCGCAAGTCATGTTCACATCATTTTATGTCATGGCTACTTGGTGTTATGGAGTTAAGGTTTTGTTGCTGATATCTTTTTGTTTGTATTTTTCGATATAATAATCGATGGCACAGATATCAACGTGAATGATATAAATAATTTTAAGCTTGGCAAGCTGTTTGAAGAATCTGTTTTTAAAAAACTGATAATTTATTTTGACTAAAAAGCTAAAAACAGAGACCAGGGCCAAGTAAGGGTGCCTTTGGTTGAGCTTTTGAGAGCTGCTTTTGCTTCAAAAAGCCAAAAGTCAACCAAAGGGGTGGAAACTAGAAGTTTTTTTTGAAGCACTACTTTGGTAGTCTGATTTTGAAAGCACCTTGGACCTTACTTTTGGTTTTTGGCTTTCTGCTTTTTGAAATGGTGAAAATAGAGAGCTGTTTCACAGTTGTTTCAAGGAAAATAGAGATAGGAGGTAAGTTTTATACTTGTTTGAACCAAACAGCTTATAGCTTTTCCACAACCCACAATCTATAGCAGCTTTTCCATAGCTCACAACTCAGAGCAGCTTTTTCAAAAGCCACATATCAACCAGACACACCGTAAGTCCTGCCTGCTTTGATCGACAGGCTTGCTAGTTACTTTCCGGCAGTCGCACAAAACAACCCCATCCAAATGCGACACCGCACAACCAGAACCAGATATTAGGGAAAAAATAAAATAAACTCCCCGAGTCCCCGTCCCCGATCCCGTCAACCCACCGATCCACTCCGCCGCCGCCATGCCGGCGTTCAAGGCCCCGGCGCCGGGCTTCGCCGTCCGCTTCAGCCCCTTCCACGAGAGCCGCCTTCTTGCCGCCGCCTCCCAGCACTTCGGCCTCGTCGGCAA
Organism: Dendrocalamus sinicus; assembly: GCA_036346575.1. Lineage (NCBI taxonomy): Eukaryota > Viridiplantae > Streptophyta > Magnoliopsida > Poales > Poaceae > Dendrocalamus > Dendrocalamus sinicus. The sequence continues at coordinate 9,253,066 of CM070644.1, forward strand.
CGGCCACCTCCTCGTCCTCGACCTCTCCGCCGCCGGGCCCGGCGGCCCCGCCCCTGCGCCGCTCTTCTCCTTCCCCACCTCCGACGCGCTCTTCGACTGCGCCTGGTCCGAGTCCCACGACTCCCTCTGCGCCGCCGCCTCGGGGGACGGCTCCGTCCGCCTCTTCGACGCCGCGCTGCCGCCCGCGCAGAACCCCGTCCGCCTCCTCCGCGAGCACGCGCGCGAAGTCCATGGCATCGACTGGAACCCCGTCCGCCGCGACGCCTTCCTCTCCGCCTCCTGGGACGACACGCTCAAGCTCTGGTCCCCCGACCGCCCCGCCTCCGTTCGCACCTTCCGCGGACACGAGTACTGCGTCTACGCCGCCGCGTGGTCGGCGCGCCACCCCGACGTCTTCGCCTCCGCCTCCGGCGACCGCACCGCGCGCGTGTGGGACGTGCGCGAGCCAGCGCCCACCCTCGTCATACCCGCCCACGACCACGAGGTGCTCTCGCTCGACTGGGACAAGTACGACCCCTCAATCCTCGCCACCGCCTCCGTAGACAAGTCCATTCGCGTCTGGGACGTCCGCGCTCCGCAGGCGCCGCTCGCGCAACTTGCAGGGCACGGGTACGCCGTCAAGCGTGTCCGGTTCTCGCCACACCGCCAGGGCATGCTTATGTCCTGCTCCTACGACATGACGGTGTGCATGTGGGATTACCGGAAAGAGGACGCGCTGCTCACGAGGTATGGCCACCACACCGAGTTCGTAGCTGGGATCGACATGAGCGTGCTTGTAGAGGGGCTACTTGCGAGCACAGGGTGGGACGAGATGATTTACGTGTGGCCATTTGGGAGTGATCCGAGAGCAATGTAACAAAACGCCTTTGGTATGTCAATTGTCAAGTGATTTGGGCTATTTCTGTTGAGCTTTGCATTGGTTATACTAGTACATGTGAATTAACTCCTTATGAGTTAAAGAAATTGAAATAATGATCTCATTGTTGTCTAATTCTCAAATTGGTTAAGTTCTTCCTATGTTGAATACTTGTATTACTGTGATACGTTGCTAGCATGCTTCAACATTGATGTTAGGGTAAATAAGTAAGAATTTTGCATTAGGATAATGGATAGGGCTGCTCTGTAGTGTTATCTAGGTAATTTGGATGTTTAGGTGAATATATGTGAGATTGGGAATGGCAAGATTGTGTTCATATTGAGATGATATGCATGGATTGTAATTGGAGTGGTGTTAATTAAGTAGACTTTGCATAGATTGCCAATTATAACTTGCAAGATTGGGCTGTATTCCATTAAAGCCTGATCACAACTCAACCTCAAACCAATCGGAAGATAAACTACTACTATTTCCAAAAACAAGTTGCTTCTGGTACCTTGTTCTTTCTTTTTCTTTAACTACAATATGTTAGTACTTCACTACCTGTTTGGCCTAAAATCATTGAAGCTCCACAACAAAAAGAAAAATGTTGTATTAAATATGCTATTAGTTTGTCACATATAGAATGGTAGCAAGTCAATATTACACAATGTGATAGTTGATTATAACAAGCATATAATGAGATATGAGAAGCATGTTAAACCTAGATCCTACAATGTAAGAATGGGCACTTGCTCTTTTGTTGGCACAGTTTCTCTGGGACTTCATATTGTCCTACATTGACAACCTTGCAGGCTTTCTTGGCATACTCTAGCAGTAATATGTTGAACTTCCATCTGTCAGACATAAAATAAGGGCATTTAGTGCAGTTGACTAGTGATCTGTGCTATGTTATCATATTGGGTAATTATAGGTGGAGTTTAAGTAATTATTTTGCAATACGTACGCTTCGTTCTAGTGATCTTATATTGGCCTCGACGATGATAAGTTTGGTGATTTAATCCTGTTGACAGGTCATAGCATTGCCTTTTGTTGATGTTGATATTTAGGGCAGCTAAAATTGTGATATCCTGGGTAGTCTGGTATGAACAGAGGCTTTTATCGGCTGTCCTGATCTGTGGTTTGTGTTATTTGAGGTTTTTTATTTATGTTATTTGTGGTCTGTGATCTGTGGTAAGGTAATTGTTGCTTAGTTAAAAAAATCTTATGGGTATTGTGTTGTTTGACTTAGTTGTCATTAATAGGGTTGAACAATAAAGAGTTGGTTGAATTTAGACAAATTGACTTGTTTGTGTTGTAATGTGCTCGTGTGTTTTATTGCTACTTTCAGCATGCATGTGGGTGTCTGAACTCTGCATTACCTAGCATGTTCTTATTACTTGGATTTTAGCATTATGAGCTATTCATGTTTATATTGGTATCATGTTGGATGTTATGCTTTTTTATCTCTATTTTGTGGTATTGGACTTGCAACATTGCCTCAGGCTAAATTTTGTTGGAACAAAGTAATCCTATGTGATGTATCCCTAATGCACCATATCCTGCAACATAAATTGCTTGGTTTAGCATTATTTGTCCTGGCAAGTTTGGAATGCAATAATAACTGGTTGGCAACCCAAACACTGTTATATGCCCTCTTCATCTGCAAATTTCTGACCTTAGGAGATAATCTCACATGTAGTGAGCTATGGTTTTGAACGCAGAAAATTAAATTCTACATTGTCTGGGTGTTGCTTTTTCTATGTTATGTGGTTATACAATTACTTGGTTGATTCGGTCATGTTACCCTCAGAAGGAATGTTGATCAAGGTTCAAAACTTTGAATCTCCAAGAGGTATCATCTGCGTGGAGAATTCTTATGATTGGTTTGGTTTTGTTCATGATCAATATTAGCCATGTGATGCGTTATGTCTACTATTAACCTATTAGCCATGTATGTTGAACAGTCCCTGTATCTGCCCTTCCTGTCTAACCTTTCTACTATCTCCCTTATACCTTATTTCAGTTCTCTCATGTCTTACCTTAAATCTCGAATTTCTCTCTTGAGTTCATATATTTTCAGATCCACTCCACAAATCATTCAGGACTCAGACTTGATCTTCAGTCTCATATCCTTCCAGCAGCTTTTGTATTTCATGCGATAATCTCCTTGGTAGGTACCTTGTCATTTCAATATCCTTTTCCAAGTTTATCAGGTCAATCGACTCGTCTGTCTCCCTATCTATATTATCTCCTAACTTGTTAAGCAAATATAAATTTGTCCAATTCAGTTGCTTGTGTTCTCCAAAGCCTCCTCTGCAAATTTTGAAAGGAACAAATTTTCCCATAAGCACCCCCTAATTTCAGGTAACTGTTTGATGGCAGCTCTCCAGGCTTGAAGTTGTATACCATAGCTCCTACTTTGGGTAGCCTATTATCCATTTCACTCACCAAGTTGCAGAAAAGTTTCTCCGTGAAATGCCTTTTGAGGTTTGGACTTTTGGACAAGTCCTAATTTGATCGGCTCGAGAACTCCTTGGTGCTTCAACTCACTCACAAGGTCACACCCTCAATCTGGCAGTATTTGTCGATACATGGCATACGCCTAAATGGTATCATTTGTCTGATCGGCGTGCTTCAGTCACTTTCGGTCATTTCGCCACATTGTTTGGATTTTGTCGTTCATCTTATCAATTTATTGCTGGATCATTCTGAAGTGCGATATATACTAGTGTTGCCGTTGGAAACTTTCGATCAACTACACCGTGCCCAGGTGATTTTTAAGCAGATCGACGAAGCGATGAAGTTGACTGTACAAGTCGATCAAAGCTTTATTGATGGTGAAGTACTGGAAGATGGGTTGGTTCTATGAATAGAACTACTCGTAGGCTCGACAGCCGAGCGATCAAGCGAGCGGTCGAACACTTAGTGATTAAGCGAGCAGTTGAGTATCGAGCGGCTGAAATCTTCCCCGAAGTCCTGAACATTAAAAGATTCTAAAAAGCGGAGACAATCATTCACACCCTCCTTTAATTACGGTATTTGATCATACACTCGACAAACACCATTTGTATTTTATCCAAAAGCACTATGCAGATCAATCATCTTTCTTGATATGCATAGTTTAATCTTGTGAAGCTATCTTATATCTATGTACTTCTTTAGACCGCATATCCAGCATCCTAGATTGTCCATTGTCTATCTGTCATATATGCATCAAATGCCAGGCTACAAGTTGCTTAACGAATATTAAAAAGGGTCATATATGATTTGGCTCTTGGACCAAGTAAAGTAACATCACATTATTTTGGATTACCTTGGTTTGTGTCACCTCCTTGAATTACTGGATAAGACCATATGTAAAAAAAATTTAGACACAACAAACCATAAAGTTGCAGTTAGGTGTGCAAAATTATCCGCATGAATTTTTCCAAAATATCTATAAAGACGCTACGGATTAGTCGTCATGTAAAGAAAATTTAAAACATGTATTAAGTGCCACCGACCATGTGATAAAACTACAAAGATTCATACATTTCATCAACTACGTTACTTTACATAGCGAGGAGAGTGTCTGATTGACTGGGTTTTTTTTTCCCCTGCTTCGTTTCCAAGCTGCATTGTGACTGTGGATTTGTTGCAAAGGTTCTAGTGACCCAATGAATGTACCATGAGTGTCAATTGCTGAATCTGATCCCCATGTGATGCCCATTGCCATTAATTTTTGTCGGTACGAGTGCGATTGGCACTGTAGACTTAGCTTCTTTGGTTGCGGTGTAGTGGGCCAATAATCATTAGAATAATAGAATACTACCTCTTCCCTTTCTTATCTAAATGCACTATGCTTTGAAAGCGTAAAGAGTAGGGGTGGATGTTGAGTCTAGTCCTTATTTAATCTAGTTTTTCTTAAAATTGATATAGTTTAATTTAATATTATTTTACATATAATTTAAAAGTATTTTTAAAAAATGAGCTAATGAGCCGAGCCGAGCTAGAGCAAAATTCAAATCCATTTGAAATCAATTCATTTCAATTTTTAACCAATTAACGGATATAATTGAAGCAATTTTAAACCGAGCCAACGAGTCCCACTAATAAGCTTTTTTTACCACCCCTAGTAAAGAGTCATTAGGACAAATTAAAAAATCAGAATTCAGATGGTGGGAGAAGAATGTCCTTCACAACTTGAGCAGTTTTCTTAGGGAAAATGAGAGGGAAGGGAAATGGAAAGCTTCTCTAAGTTGTCTCACAAGACGGTCGGACAACCTTTCTCTGCATAATTTTGTGTGGTCAGTTCTAAGGCTTCTTTTTTTTCAGTTTTGCAGTCGTTACTAATCTATTGAGTTTTACTAATGCCATAGCCTTTGGTCCCACCTATCAATGTTGTATTTTTATCCCATGAGAATAACTAACACAGTATATAAAAATACGGTAGGAATACAGGCCTTTCTTGACTAAATGCACTGTACTTTGAAAAGAGTAATGGAGCTAGCCAATGAGCCATGGAGAGCAAAGATGGTGGGGGACGAATATTCTTCACCACTTGAGCAGCTTTCTTACGGAGTTATGGAAAATGAAAGCGAAAGAAAGTGCAATATAAGCGCGCTTCTTACGATCTATACAACTAGAATTGTAACCTGTGTTTTCATCCTGTCTTTAGTTATTTATTTTGAGATGGAGAAGAAGACAGAAAGGTCTCTTTCTCCTCGTCCTTGCTTGTTGCATATCCAAGTGAGAATGGCATTTGCATATTCCGTTTCATTCGCCAGTATTTTACCCACATCTGCCCAAACAGCCATCTCTCTGACGAATACATGGCACTTCGCGACGCAGTGGCGCAGTGCTCTGAACATGAAGCAAAAACCAACCAATCAGAATACTCCAAACAGATGGGACCACCAAAAACACACTTCCAAGTGGCGTGCGAAAAATGCATGCAACGCAGGACAATCTTGTCACTATGGCAGACAAAACGGCCAAGAGAAAAATGTCCCTCCTGATACGTTGTGTTTTACGATCGATGACACCGATGTAAGTTTGTCAATGTTGCCGGCCATCTCTTGCATACTCAACAGGCAGTCCGGCAAGAGTATCAAGATAACACACCACGGTGTGTTGTGCAAATGAAGAAAAGAAGCAAGGCTACCAGACGGATTTACCCAAGATGCAATTCACTTATTCAGGGGGTCTACAGGTACAGTGTCAATTCATACATAGTTGCACTAGTTGCTCTTTTTTTTTCTAAGGCACAGCACGCCGTTCTGGTACCCCAGTTAGGGCAGACAAAGGGAAACTACAGAGTCCTCTTGACGTTCCATGGCTGCCAGAGAAGCACGGTGTAAGAGGAGTTGTAAGGGGCAACGGCAGCAAGGCCCTGCGCTAGAAACAGTGCTTTGCAACGTCGGAAGGCTACTGCAACGGTGGATCTGCACTGTTCATCTGAGGTCCAGCGGTTGAGAATCTCCAACGGCAACAAAGAAGTACAGGACGAGTAGCTTGAGTTGGGCCTTTGATGGTATAGCGCGCGGCTCTATTCTTTTATACTAGCGCTGATAACATTTAACTACTGTCGATAGATTTGATGAATAATAATAAAAGTCTAAGTCAAAAGCTATATAAAAATCCAATAAGAAAACGGGCCAGTAGCCTGCGGTGCGCTCGCCACAACTGACCAGTAGGGGACGCTCGTGCAGCGACAGGCGATAGCGACGGCTGCCAGCATGACCGGCAGCAGGGCCGGGTGGTAGATCCAATCAAGATTCGCCTCAGATCCCCCAGCTTCCCCCTCCGAGGCGAAGCTGGATCAAGGCCGTTTTCCAGATAAGCCCCCTGCAAAACCTGTAATTCTTGTACAATTTATACCAGTAATAAAGCAGTCTTTTAGCCCTTTTAGCCGCTGCTTGCTTGAATAAGAAATTCAGCGGTTGGTGACCGATTGTTGAGCACAGAATGCTGCTTGGGACGCGCCAACTCGGACAGGTTAGTAAAGTAGGGGAGATTGGGAGGAGTAAAGGGTGTTCTTTTTTTGTTTCGATTTATGACTTTTGAATTATTTATAAAAGAGAATATAGAGGAACAAAATTTATATGTAATTTTTGCTGATATAAATGATGTTGTTATAGTATATATTATAATTTTTCTATAAATACCATCTTAAAAAGATACTATTTTAAAATTAGTTACCGTAAAAAAAACTAAAAAATAGTTTTTAAAAGCTAGATGGAAGAGGAAAGTAGGGGAGATTGGGCAAATGGGCAGGTACCAATTCGCAAAACCGCTCCCACGAGTGAGCTCGTCCAAACCGAACTGATCCCCACTTCACGTCGCATCAGTCACCATCCCATACAAATACGAAGACTCTCCAACTTCCCCTTGCATCTCACTCAGTTCTCCTCCCTATACCCCATCTCCTTCTCTCGCCGACGAGCCACCGCCACACTTAGCGTCCGCCGCTCCAGCGCACGCGCATCCGCGAGGGCGTCGCCGGCGGCGCTGAGATTCCCCCTCCTCTGGTGAGGGATTCGGTTGGATTTCGCGGTTCCGCGCAGCTAGCGATGGCCGCGCCCGCGGGGAAGGCGGCGGTGGAGCGGCACCAGTCGATCGACGCGCAGCTGCGGCTCCTCGCCCCCGGGAAGGTCTCCGAGGACGACAAGCTCGTCGAGTACGACGCCCTCCTCGTCGACCGCTTCCTCGACATCCTCCAGGACCTGCACGGCCCCCACCTCCGCGAATTCGTACGCCCCTCGCGTTTCCTTTCCCCTCCTCTCTGGTTTCCAGATCTGTCCACCACCTGTTCGACGCTATGCTCACACCGTTGGTTTGGTTTCTCTTCGCCCCTGCAGGTGCAGGAGTGCTACGAGCTCTCGGCGGAGTACGAGAACGACCGGGACGAGGCGCGGCTCGCCGAGCTGGGGAGCAAGCTCACCAGCCTGCCCCCCGGCAGCTCCATCGTCGTCTCCGGCTCCTTCTCGCACATGCTCAACCTTGCGAACCTCGCCGAGGAGGTGCAGATTGCGCACCGCCGCCGGATCAAGCTCAAGCGGGGGGACTTCGCCGACGAGGCATCCGCGCCCACCGAATCCGACATCGAGGAGACGCTCAAGCGGCTTGTTTCCCAGCTCGGCAAGTCCCGCGAGGAGGTGTTCGACGCGCTCAAGAACCAGACAGTCGACCTCGTGTTCACCGCTCACCCCACGCAGTCCATCCGGAGGTCCCTGCTCCAGAAGCACGCGAGGTGCGAAGATGGATCTCTTCTCCATTGCTTTCGTGCTCATGGAAATGCTGAATGTTTGTGATATTGACTTGTTGTGCAGGATCCGGAATTGCCTGAGGCAGTTGTATGCGAAGGACATCACTGCTGATGACAAGCAGGAGCTTGATGAGGCTCTGCAGAGGGAGGTAAATTAAAAAAAATGTCAATTTGTGATGAGAATATAAGGGCATGGACAATGCAAGATGCTTATATATGAGTGCTTAAAGAGAGAGAATATAGCCACATCATCAAGCATCCATGCAAAAGTTATTTCCTCCAATGCAAGCATCTCTTCCATAGGTGCTTAGATGGTATATTATCTATTAATAGATATAGTTATACACATAAACACCTACTAAGTACCGGTGTTTATTTAAGCATCGATGCTTCAAAATAAGCACCTTATCTATCCTGTGTGGCAAGAAAAATCAGTTTTTTATTACTAAGCATCTCTCTAAGCGTCTGCATTGGACATGCTCTAATAAAGTTAATCATGGCGTTTCATAATAGCAAGTGTCCACTACAACCTTTTGATTACGACTTTTTCCCCCTCATGATGTATGGGGCTCTGGGCTTAACGAGTGGCTTCTGCAAATACTCTCATGCCATGCCATAGCTTAGTCATCTCCAAATTATTTTTATTAGAATTAAGTCTCGTTCTTGAGGTTAATTGGTTGAAGTGGAATATCATTTTTGTGCCTCTTTATCCATCTGGTGCCTGTCATACTCTGAGATCCTGCCAAATAATTTGGATAGAACTAATCTCAATAGTCTGTACGCCATTCTTTTATATTAGTTTATTGGACACGTAAGACCTTGAACAAGAAATTCCGGCTAGATACAATACATAGAGCTGTATAGTAGAAACAACTCTAATGCTTACGATTAAAAAATATATAGTTGTATTTCGTAAACAATTGTAATATATAACTAATTAATCTGTGCCATTATAATTTGGACCAATAAAAAAAAACAGTGTAGACCTTTCTCTTTTTCTAATTAATGTGGGAATTTAGGGCGAACGTGATGGCTTGATTGGCTTTTTTTTCTATCATTTTAATAATATAATAGATAGATGGAGCCATGGAGGTATAATTTTTTTTCCCCTTGAAAAAGGCAATATTGATATGTCCAATAGATATTAGTTGATGATACAACCAACAAAAGGCTGAGATTTTACAAAAGGTGTAAGGTTTTGAACTATAGTGCTGTTCCTCTATAGGCTTTTTGTGTATGTAATTGCTGACATGATTGTTTGTCGTACAGACTCTCATCTCCAGATTATTGTTATCACAAGTAGTTCTGAAACCTGTAACATCAAAATGTTGAAACAGCATTTTTTTTTCCTCTAACTTAGTTGCTAAGTGCCCAATGCTGTACTCTAGGATTCCACTGAATATTTTGAATGAAACCTTCCTTCATTGTCTCTACATTTTTTAAAAAGTTAGTTTGTTGGAGTTTTCCATGTTTGCATGAGACAAGGTGAATGGAAAGGAAATGATCAAATATGTACAATGGAGGATGCTTCAATGCTACCATTGACAAAGGCAGGCCTTTGCAAAAATCGGAAGGTTCTGTTGTCTGTTCAAATATGGTTATATATTATGACCGACTGTTTGTATATGGCAGTGTGGCCTTGATTGTTTGATCTACTAGCCATTCTTACTGGAAAAGCTGAATTAAATGCTTTAAAAAGAACTGTCCACTGCATATTTATATGTTCGGAACTATTTAGTATTACCGTAGCCAGATTTGTGTCTTTGGCTGGAACTGCCCATTATCTAGTTTGCACTTTATACCTCCTCGTACCTGTTACAAAGCCCACCTCTGATAGTTTTTATGATACATTTGAAATAAGAGCTTATCATGGTATATGATCTAAACGAAATGATCATGAATTCATCTTCAGTCAAACAAGAAAATGCAATAAAAATTTCAAATTCAACATGGTAGATTATTGCCTATGTTGTGCTCAGTGGTTGGGTACAGGTCGATGGTTGAGCGCTCGCTCTCATCTAGCCACCGGCAGGGTTCTTTCCTAACGTGGTAGAAAGACTTTGAGACCTGATTTTAGGAGACTAAGAGCTTTGTGTATTTATTGCTTGCTTATGAATGATTCGATTCCTTTTTTTATATAGATGAGATTAGCCCATAATAATATGGAACTAACGCAATCTAATGCAACCAATCAACTAAAGATAATATCAAATCCATACTATCTGAATATTAAGATATCTATTTCTAATATAAAGATATACATTTATCTATTCCTAATATGAAAATATGTATCTAATTATTCTTAATGTGAAGATATGCATCGAACCCTTCCTAATATGGTCACTAGTGCCACGCGATACTGTTTATGTGCTACAGTACCCACTGTACTGTTCGTCGGCTTGCTGCAGTGCCTCACCAGACCATAGCCCGTAACATTCTATATTCCCAAAGTTAAACGTATATGGAAATGACATGTTTTCTACTGCTCTGTTCTGATCATGTTTTTTCTGATTATGGTTTAACTCATTTCACAGATCCAAGCTGCTTTCAGAACTGATGAAATCCGCAGGACACCTCCCACTCCTCAGGATGAAATGCGTGCTGGGATGAGCTATTTCCATGAAACTATATGGAAGGGTGTACCAAAATTCTTGCGCCGTATTGACACTGCTCTGAAAAATATTGGCATTGATGAGCGTCTTCCTTATAATGCTCCTCTCATTCAGTTCTCTTCCTGGATGGGTGGTGACCGTGATGGTATCCTCTCCTATGCCACTTTATTCATCAGTGTTTGTTTGGAAAGGAAAATAATACTTTGTGAAGAGTTTTTTGTCACTCGTACCAGACTTCCAGTGGTACCTGTGACAGAAAATTGAATCGTGGGTCCTCTGAATGATATTATGATATCAGTTCTCCTAGCAATTGGCTATTTGTTCTCCATTTTTAAGTCAACTAAGATTCCTTTTCTGTTCTCATAAACTATACTGTTCACAGATCTTAGTATTTTAGGTAGGACTGCAGTCCGTTTTTGCTTCCCTATGTGTAGATAAAGTTAGAACTTCTCTAAAGATATCGTGTTTCTAGGAAATCCAAGAGTTACACCAGAGGTTACATGGGATGTATGCTTGTTGGCGAGAATGATGGCTGCTAACTTGTACTTCTCTCAGATAGAAGACCTGATGTTTGAGGTATTGTAACAGCAGAAGTACTTCTTTTACATACTTAAAAGTACTCCTGCAGTCCTGCAATATTGGTTTCCCAGTGTTAACATCATAAGATATTTTCCTAGCTCTCTATGTGGCGCTGCAGTGATGAACTTCGGTTCCGTGCAGATGAATTACATCGCTCCTCCAGAAAATCTGCAAAGCACTATATAGGTAACAGGAATATAATTTTGATAATTAGGGAATTTGGTTCAATTTGCATATTTGTTTATTAGCTTATCATTCTAAAGGAAAAACCTGACATTTTTCTCTGGTTACTTTGCTTTTGACACATGGGATAAGCACTTGAACAAGAGAGTTATAATACAAAGCTTGTGCAAAGAATAATTCTTTTGCAAATAACTGCCCTCTTCATTTCTTTTGGCTCTGTTTTGGTAGTTTAACCATCTCATAAGCTTATCTATTAGAGCATCTTAACTGTGTTTACTTTTTGAATTTATCAGGTATCATGTAGTGCTTTTGCATTTAAAAAATGTGCATGCCAATTACCAATTTTAGTTTAGTATATGTTGTGGACACTATCATTGAATTCTAGTTCGTCAGATAATTTGAAAAGTGCATCTGCTAGTTCAAAATCTTCTAAAACTTGAAGGTACACACAGATGATTTCTATTTAACTAGTAAGATGCCCATATGTTGCAACGGGTTCCAAAAGAAAGTGATACATATCATCAAACATGACCCAAATCATACAATAACCATTAAAACATGGGAGGCAGTACGAGAACATGTGAAGGAAGCTCTCGATAGGTAGCTTGATTAATTCTCATCCATATCAACCTTTTTAAAATGCAAGTCTAAATGCATTCTTTTGTAAAACTACGAACAAGAGCTCGTCTCTACTAATTCAGCTAAAATACACCCCTAATACGAAGAATGACATGACAAGCAAAATGGTAAATAAAGCAAGTAGAATAATTGTGAAGTGGCTATGCATGTTTGCATTCCATTGTGAAATGTCATCTTGCAATCCCAAACAAAAAGCAAAACAATTCAATAGGCTGCACTTATATATCTACCTATCTAACCCCCCTCTCATTCTCCCCATTCGTCTCACCTTTCTCTCTCCCCTCCACCGGTGGCACATAGCGGCGGGTTGCAACGCAGCGACCGGCGGCGGGTGGTGGCACCATGACCAACGGTGGGTAGCGGTGAGCAGGCGAGCATGGTTGGGAGAGGTCGGATCCACGGCGGCGTGCCAGGAGACGGTCGGATCCGATGTATTCGTCCCCTCCGGCCTTTGGGTCTCCCCTCTTCCTCGGCTTAGGGCACCGATCCAGGGGTGACCTAGCCCACAGCCGCTAGATCCAGCTTCCCCAATGTCAACACACCGTATCCGCCATCTTCGAGGTCACCACCGCCAGATTGGCCATCCGTGAGGTCAGCGCAGCTGGATCCACCATTGACAAGATCACCACTTTGGATCTGCCCTGCCTGACCCCGCCGGCTTCGCGGTTCTTCCTTACCTCCAACGGTGTACACCTCGTTCGAGCCGGTGTACTCTATCTCCCTATTCGCAGTCTGTGCCTGTGTACTCCACATCCCAGTCGTCAACCTCGGCAGTGTACACTTTTGTTTCATTGTCGTCCTAAGTGGTGTACACCAACATCTCATCGTCTACACCGATGTGCTCCTTTTCTTCGCCACAGAGTTCCACTCCGCCTCTTTTCTCTTCTTCACCGTCCTAGTGCAGCAGCATCAGCATGGCGGCGCACAGGAGGAAGGAATAGCGGTGGCTCTGAGGAGAGAGAACAAATCGAAGGCAGTTGTTGCCTCGCTATGTGTGAATAGTGCGAAAAGTGTGGAACATGGCGAAGTGGTTAAGCGAGAACGAACGACAGAGCAGTTTGGAGGCTCATGACACGGGCCCAAGTGTTGGCGCATGCAAGAAAAGACCGAAGACGAGAGGGGTGAGCTGACAAACTCCCCTTTTATATTAGTAAAGATAAAGAAAAGAAAAGATACAATTTGATAAAGCTAGTTGAGATTGAAGTGTTGATATTCATTTAAGAGGCTGTTAAATTCTCATTAAAAACATCAATCAAGTGGACTATAGTTACAGTGGACTAGAATCTTTATTGTCCTGTCATGGATGCATCACTTTTCAGCATCACTACATTGACTAATTCTATCTCACCGTTCTTGCCCTTGATTTGTGTACCTTTTTTTTTGTTGAGCAGCTTGGTACTGAATATCATGCATAATTATGTAAATTGCTTGATTTCACTCCCCTTTTTTGCTAAGAATGACTTGCTTACTGAATTTGCTATTACTAAGAGAATGTTATTGCTGCAGAATTCTGGAAGCAAATTCCTCCAAATGAACCTTATCGTGTCATACTTGGTGATGTCAGGGATAAATTGTACTATACACGTGAACGTTCTCGCCATCTATTGACAACTGGAATTTCTGAGATTCCAAAGGAGGCAACTTTTAATAATGTTGAACAGGTTAGCCCGTTTTATGAGATAGACACCTTCGTGAATGTTACTGCCATACTTATGGTTGCCTAATTATGACCCTCCTATCTTGCAGTTTCTGGAGCCTCTTGAGCTGTGTTACAGATCATTATGTGCTTGTGGTGACAAACCTATAGCTGATGGAAGCCTTCTTGATTTCTTGCGTCAAGTATCAACTTTTGGGCTTGCTCTTGTGAAACTTGACATCAGGCAGGAATCTGATCGACACACTGATGTCCTTGATGCTATAACTACACATCTTGGGATCGGTTCCTACTCTGAATGGTCTGAGGAGAAACGTCAGGATTGGCTGTTGTCCGAACTAAGGGGCAAACGCCCATTGTTTGGCCCAGATCTTCCTCAGACTGAAGAAATTGCTGATGTTTTAGGCACATTTCATGTCCTTGCAGAGCTCCCAGCAGATTGTTTTGGCGCTTATATAATCTCAATGGCAACTGCCCCATCTGATGTGCTTGCTGTTGAGCTTTTACAGCGTGAGTGCCATATAAAACAGCCATTGAGAGTTGTTCCACTATTTGAGAAACTTGCAGATCTTGAAGCAGCTCCAGCAGCTGTAGCACGACTCTTTTCAATAGACTGGTACATGAATAGGATTAACGGCAAGCAAGAGGTCATGATTGGATACTCAGACTCTGGCAAGGATGCTGGGCGTCTCTCTGCAGCGTGGCAAATGTATAAAGCACAAGAGGAGCTCATCAAGGTGGCAAAGCATTACGGAGTAAAGTTGACAATGTTTCACGGAAGAGGTGGAACAGTTGGCAGAGGAGGTGGTCCCAGTCATCTTGCCATATTGTCTCAGCCACCAGACACGATACATGGATCACTCCGTGTAACAGTTCAAGGCGAGGTTATTGAGCACTCATTTGGAGAGGAACACTTGTGCTTTAGAACTCTGCAACGCTTCACTGCAGCTACTCTTGAGCATGGAATGCATCCTCCAATTTCCCCCAAGCCCGAATGGCGTGCTCTAATGGATGAGATGGCTGTTGTGGCAACAAAAGAATATCGATCAATCGTCTTCCAAGAACCACGCTTTGTTGAATACTTCCGATCAGTAAGTTCACCTGTATCCAGTATTCTTACAAATAAAATACTTTGCACTTAGCATGAGCATGAAGTTGTGATTTGTTTCAAGGCTGCTTGTCAACAGTCAAGACAATTTTTCTCTAGCTAATTAGCTATACCCAAGAATACTTTGCACAAAGCATAAAGTTGTGGTTTGTTTCAAAGGTTCATGACAATGTTTGTAGGCCATGATTTTTTTAAGCTTCATGTTCACGGTTTTCTGCAATCTTTTTTAACCAAGACACTCTTCAAGGGATGCTCCTTTTCCATTTCTAGGTAGACTGTGAGTTTTGGTTATTTCACATTGTTGTTAGACAAGTGCATTCTCTGAATTGTGATCATTGACTTACTGAACCACCATATGGAAGGACACTTATTTTGTTGACGTTATCAACAATGTATAACTCACTGAGGGGCAAATCTAAGTGCTTTCTGCTAAACTGGGCTAGAAGCTGGAGAATGTGAACTTTCTGATGTGTACTTAACTTGTCCATCTGCTGTTTCAGGCAACACCTGAGACTGAATATGGTAGGATGAATATTGGTAGCCGGCCATCAAAGAGAAAGCCTAGTGGGGGCATAGAATCGCTCCGTGCAATTCCATGGATCTTTGCTTGGACACAGACAAGGTTTCATCTTCCTGTATGGCTTGGATTTGGTGCAGCATTCAAACATATCATGCAGAAGGACATCAGGAACATTCATACTTTGAAAGAAATGTACAATGAGTGGCCATTCTTCAGGGTCACACTTGACTTACTTGAGATGGTTTTTGCCAAGGGAGATCCAGGAATTGCTGCTTTATATGACAAATTGCTTGTCGCTGATGATCTTCAATCCTTTGGGGAACAGCTGAGAAACAACTTTGAAGAGACAAAACAGCTACTTCTTCAGGTCATATGCTCAAAAATCTTAATAGATTATACTTCAATGTTTAGTTTTGCTTGCATTGAAGATACTTTGTATTTTGTCACCAAATATTGGCAGTAAGACTTTTACATGATTAGTTGAATTCCTTCCTGATGATATATAATGCGATTAATTACTCCCACTGGTGGCGTTTTCAAAGTTTGGTTCATGTCGCTTTCGGGTGTAGATGAAATGACCCTGAAGAAATCATTGAAAGATTTTAGTTTCAAAATGTTCTCTCAAAAATTCTGGAACTACAATTAATTGTTTCGAATCATTGAAAAAACTACTGGAGTCTTCATCATCGCTATTGCTGAATCTGCCCATGGCTTACAATTGTCACAACTAAGTACCCCTTAACATATCAAATTCTAACCATTGCCAATCCTCTGCAGGTTGCCGGTCACAAGGATGTTCTCGAAGGGGATCCTTACCTGAAGCAGCGTCTGCGGTTGCGTGAGTCCTACATCACAACTTTGAACGTTTGCCAAGCATACACCCTGAAGCGAATAAGAGACCCTAGCTTCGAGGTGAAGCCGCAGCCACCCTTGTCGAAGGAGTTCACCGACGAGAGGCAGCCCGCTGAGCTGGTGCAGCTGAACCCCGGGAGCGAGTACGCGCCGGGCCTGGAGGACACCCTCATCCTGACCATGAAGGGCATTGCTGCCGGCATGCAGAACACAGGCTAGAGCGTCTAGATTGCTTCCCGGTGTATAAATAACTCCTTCCATCAGATGGTGAGGAATATGTTAGCTAGTTCGCCGATGCTAGTGAACTCTGGAGGATTTTCTCACGTCCGAGTCTTTTGGTTATCTACTTGATGTAAATGTCAAGGGGAGCTTATTTGGCTGTACAAGCCTGATCCGAATATGGAACAATGATTTTCTGCTGTGTCTAATAATAAGCTTGTCTCCTTCATAATTATATTTGTATATAATTCCAGATGTGAGCAATCGGTTTCTACTTTCGTATAGGCACCCATAGGAGAACTGATTCAGAATCGATAAGTGGATTCTAAACGTCTAGTGAAGAAATCTATTTATTTAGTAAAGGGATTTGCTATATCTCAATCACATGTTATTATTTATTCGGAGCTTGAACAACTTTCCCTTGCATAGTTGCATCTGCTTTACTTTAATAGAATTGCTAGCGCTGAAATTATGTGCCAAGTAGGTGTTGTACCAGTTGTCCAACTATGGTCTACACCAGGGTTCAACATCCTGGTGGTTACCGGTCGGTAACCGTCGGTTATCATTTTTACCGGTGGAGACCGGTAATCGAAAAAATCGGCTGATATCAATTTTTAATTTTTGAATTTTTGCCTTTTTTTTGTTTTTTCGGTTACTGATTTCAAAACATCCTAAAATTCAAGTTTTGATTTTCAAATTATGATCGGTTTTTTGCCGGTTTTTCCAGTAACCGGCCGGTTACCGTTACCGGTCGCCGGCCGGGATTTCTTCCGGTTCCGGGTTTTGGAACCTTGGTCTACACCAAAGAATTTTTTTTATGAATATTCTGTTTTTATTTGAAATAACAGAAATATACCCACATGAACATTTTTTACAGAAATAGGCTGCAGTCACCTAACCGTCGGGCTACTAGAGTCTATCGCCCAACGGTCTTGCGACAAAAAAGTTGTCTGTAATCTGTTAGGCGACAGGTTCCAATCGCCCGACAGTTAGGCGACTGGAGCCTATCGCCCTATGGCTGGGTGACAGCAACTGCAGTCGCTCAACTGTGCAACGACTGCAAACAAGATGCAGTGTGGGTTAATCCATTTTGTGATTTTTGTAGATTATGACCGGAAGATAATCTACTAGATTCGTACTAAGAGTTTATGATCATTGTATGTTGTTGTAGTGCAAAAAATTCTTGAAACTTTTTTAAGAACGATCAGTAAGTACGAGAGTAAGTGATATTGTGATGTTACCGGGAATTTGCACACGGAGGAGAACTGGTCTGTTAATATTGTTGGATGACTTGTTTTGGGAATAATTGAATGCGAAAAGACGAGAAAATAAGCTTGTCTAAACTAAAATAGATCTCATAATATAGTTGGGAGCAACATGCTGCGTAGGGTTTGATTACATGCATAACATAGAGCATCATGTACGACTAACCAATCCAACTGCTCGTACGACCTACAGGATAGACCGGGGCCATTTTCCCTTCCTTACAAGCTCGGCGTTGAATTCCTCGGCGGCCTCTTTTGCCTTGGTCGCTATTTCTTTCTTTGTCTCGCGCTACCTCTTGCGAGCCTCACTATCCATATGCGTGCACACCTTGAGATGAGTTTTCATTTACCGTTGTATACACTCGGTTTGCTCATCCTTGCAGCGCTCCTCTCAGATCTCATAGGACCTTATGACGTTCCACTCCTCGAAGTCGAGGGCCCACTGGTCCTTTGGGTGGATCTCAAGATCGATCCATTTGTAGTAGCCATATAGGAGTTCCGGGTACTGTAGATACATGGGAGAGGTTGTTAGTGTGTACTTTGAAGGAGAAAAAGTAGGGGAAAACATTGTACTTAGTCCTTACAGGCTACCGATAGGTAGCGGTGTCTAGACGGCGATCGGTATAGTTATTGGAGTAGTTTGCGCAACCTCAGTAACGGATACCTAGGTTAAGGCAGTGCTTAGACTTGAAGCATTTGCACGGGTCCTAGCACCAACAAAGGGAGCGTCTCCCCCCGGTAGGTATTACGACGAACGCTCGGTAGGAATGTTCAGGATGGGGTTGTTGCTACAGGTAGCGTCATTGCGGGGAGTTGACCTCGTAGCACGCTGGGCTTGTTCTGTCCAGGCCGCAGCAGCCCTTACTTTCTCATCATGGGCGGCAGCTGACCTTGCTAGGTCGCGGG
Source organism: Dendrocalamus sinicus (assembly GCA_036346575.1). NCBI lineage: Eukaryota > Viridiplantae > Streptophyta > Magnoliopsida > Poales > Poaceae > Dendrocalamus > Dendrocalamus sinicus. The sequence goes on from CM070644.1 coordinate 9,271,708, forward strand.
TCTCCTCCCATTGCTTCATCATCTTGTCCCATTACTTCTTCTACCTCTTGTCCATCCCGGTGTGGTGAAGCAAGCGCCGGCATAGTGTTGGGTTTGCTTGTGTAGTGTTTCTATCAGAAATCTCTTCAACCACCTTTTATAGAGCCCCCCGTGGCCTTCTCGCTGCATGAAGACCTGTTATCCCATGAGCCGAGTCTACAACACAATAATCTTTTCTAATTTTCAGCATTTTTCTTTAGATTAGATTTTCCAAGAGCTCGTTCTCCTTCATTCTAGCTCTAGTTGACCCAATTCTTTTTCCTAAATTCATCTAAAATTGAACTCTACCTTTTAGTTCTAGTTTTAAAGTTTTTAGAGTTTATTTAAATTTTATTTGAATTTATTTTGTGTTTTATCTCGTTTTCTCTCTCGTTAGATTACGCCTTCGAAGGAGCTGAAGCAAGATTTGAAGATCAAGAGCTATTAACTGAGCAAGGCCAAGGCAAGTCGTATTCTTTGATCATGTTGAACCTTTCTTTGATAATGTTGAACCTATTTTTAAAGTATATTATTTATTATTTTGTTTTAAATTATCATGCATCGCTACTTTATTATATAACTTTTGTACCTGGTAGCTATTGTCCAAATTGATTAATTCCTCATTGATAATTTGAATGCCATAATTCTATTGTCACCACATAATGGGTAATTATCTAGTGATACAATATTATGTGTCACATGGGTTGTACACTTAAATTGCTTAGCCACGCTTATAGTAACATTGGGTTTATCATCACATGTGATTACTTAATTTTGACTTAATGATATATTAGAATGTGGTGGTCAGCCACAATTATAAAATTGGAGTACCATGACATGGGTAGTGTCATTGGTGTTGGTTATACAAAAATGATTTTCACTTAGACGAATAATCGTACAGTAAAGGAGGAAGTGTGGTCAACACTTCAAGGATGTGGATGTTTCGCCTGGGTAATGTCTAAGGACTTAACTTTGTGCGCCATTGATCTGAGCTTTACCGTGCAAACCGCATGTCTAAAATGGGATAGACCTGGCATAACAATTTGTGAACTCTCAACTTTGATTGTGCTACTGATGTTTTATTGGCGCAAAAGGGGGTAATTATTGAGTAGGTGGTTAGCCTAGTCGACGGCGAAACCTTAGCGAGCGAAGTCAGGTTGAGATGGAGCATTGTAAAAGTCTTGTTGTGATTTTCTTTAATGTGAGGATTATCACATCGTGTGGATACAGTTGTGCAACCTCTGCAGAGTGTAAAACTATTCGAATAGCCGTGTCCCCGGTTATGGACAATGCTCGGTGATTTTACATGAGGAGTAGAGTTTTCATAAAATTCTAGATGGGTTAAGTTGGAAAATGAATGGTTAGTTCACTGGTGGTTCATTACGTGAATGGTAGTTCACGGGAGGTTCGTTGGAGTGAATAGTCTGTTCACTTGTGGTTGCTCTTAATTTCTTTGATTATTTACTTATTAATCATTTTCAAAGTTCGATTTCAATCTATTTATTGTATTTACTTTAAATTGTTGCTTTGTGCAAATTAACCTTTCAGCCATCTATTGATAAGCCTTGCATGCTATATTGCATCTTTGTTACAAACGTCTTGCTGGGTACTCTATGTACTCACGTCTATAACCTTATTTGCTCAGTTGAGGAAGAAAGATCAGATCAGCAGGAGATACTTGGAGGAGTATATTTCGACGATTTCACGGATTAGGATTTCGCTCCCTAGTCGATTGCCTGTGGGCATGTCGAGTGGCTACTATGCTTAATTCTTATTTTCTGCTGCTAGTTTCTTTAAACTGTTCAGGCTATTATTTGTAAGTTTGGCTATAAGGTCGCAACTCTGATAATTAATAATATTTAAGTCTTTTCTTAGTCAATCGTGATATAGTCAATATTTCATCTTTGTTTATACTGTGTGCACTAGCGTGATCCTGGACTGGTGTGGAATACACTGGAGAGTCCGAATTTGTATATTTGGGTCTTGACAAAGACTTCATGCACATTCAAAGACCAAGAAATCATTTCTGGACACAAGTTCTTCATAACTTAACCCACATTAGTAAAACATACTTCATGCAGCACATATACACTGAATTAGGTCAAACCAAAACACACCATCACTCAATTTTCTAAATTTCAACCGAAGCAACACTGCTAGGCCAGTCAGACCGGTAGCCTTGGCCAGTCTGACTGCTGTTGGGTACCGGTCATACCGCTGAAGCTAGCCGGTCTAACTGGTGGCTGGTCGGACTAGTAGGTCTAAATCAAAAACTGAAAAACTAAAATTTGCAAAATTTAAAATCTAGTTCCTTCAATTTAACAATGATTCATTACAACAAATACCTAAAACTTCTTATATGGTCCTTCGTTGTAAAGGTTGGCGTTAAAGGATAATAGAACGCATGTCACACCAACCAAACTAATAGTCACTGTGTCCTAATGTTAAAGATGACATGCCTATTCTTTTTTGCTACGGCTTATGATTTTTTGCTATGGCTTATGGACTATTCGTGAGGGAAAGTACAGAGTAAGAGAAACTCGTGTGCGGTTTTGACCGATATAAATAAAGTGGCTACAGTGTATGCTACAATTAATTTATAAATCTCATCTTAAAAAGATACTCCGTTTGACCGAAAAAAAAAGCCCAACAACTAAAGTACAAAAGTAACACGGTACTCGGAAAGACAAGCTAATATTCACGAACCTAACAAACAGGTCGTAAACAAAGTTGCATAGTCCCTGAATTAACATCAGCAAGATCGTGTCACGCCAAAACGCAGCAAGTCTCAGAGCAAATCAGCAATGCACCATGCAAGACTAGGAACATCGTTAAGAGAGGAGCTCTCAGCCACAGAGAATAAACAGAAAGCCATAGACATTATTCTTCCGATGCCTGCAAAGGCTGTCATAAAATCCATCCATAATTAACAGAAGGATATCAAACGAAAGAAACGAAAATGGTGCCTGCCCCAACATACAGATGGGTCTCTGACGGACGAACATTAGCATTTAGCAACTTGGCCTCCTACTAGACTAGACACTGGAGTACCCCCGGAACGACAGTTACTGATCCGCGACGCGACAGTTCTAAGGCCATGACTAGAAAAGCTCTGGCTGGGATACCTGCCATTGATGGCAGCCTCAGGAAGGGCGACAGCTTGGAACGAGACGGACTCAGTTTGACATCACGCGAGGTGACCGCGGACGCACTGGTGTCTTCGAAGGGCTCACCCTGTGCCATTGAGGATTATATGATTAAGCACATGATGATTCACGATGCTCTTACAGGAACTCTAAACATGGACTGATCCACTCTTTACCTGATAGGAAGCGAGCCAAGGACCATGCCACTATAGTTCAGGGCTAGAATTGCACTTTCTGCCTGCAAAGAATAACATTGAAAAAGGTGAGTCAAAAACGCTGAATTAAGTACGAAGCCTATGGGTTAGAATGGCTTTGAGAATGTGCCAATAAGATTGCTTGGATGCATCAATTTTTTAAAAGAGATAAGTCTACTTGCAAAGTTTTATACACACACACACACACACATAATGACAAGGTTACACCATGCCTACAATATATTATATCTAGTAAAAGTGAGGACAAAATGAAATAAAATTTTTAGTATTAATCACATTTCCAGAACATAATCAGGTGTCAAATGAAATGCGGCTGGAGCAGAAAGAAGGGAAGGTGACTAGATAATGCTCTGGCGGAAAGGGGAATAAGTTGTGCACAACCACAAAACGTAAAGCAAATAGAATCAATTATGCTCAGTTAGCAGGCATTATTGGCATATATTTCCACCAAAGTTGAAAATTTTAAAAGTTGACTAGTTCTGACATCCATACTCTTTGACCTACTCAAGTCTCAAAAGTCCCAAACAAAACACTAATAGCATGATTCTTCTAATTTGCAGACATCTATGCAAGTCCTTATGAATGAATTTTCTACAACTAAAATTAACAGAGGTTTGAGTAAATGGGGGGTAAAAAGAACAGAAAACAAAGAAAAACTAAATTGAATATCCAAATCTGGACTGAACACAGAATTATCAAATTTTTAGAAACAAATCAGAATTGTTCGACTTGAGTATGGTCGAACATTTGGGATTTCTTCAACTTGTGTGGGGAAGAGTTATTTATGCCCATATCATCTGTTTCTTTCTGTTTGCTTTTTTCATTTGATATTGTTTATCAACAGCTTTTCCAGATATCCCTCAAACAAGAAATCAAATTAGTTCGCACAATTCTCACTCCTAGGCAGTTAATTACATATCAGTAGCTCTGAAGATTAAATAATTAAATTGATTACTTCAAAATTATAATGCTGAAAAACCTTGTTCTACTTACTTGAGCAAACTCAACAAACGCAATGCATGTGGAGTGTATATAATCACCAAGGAGCCTCAGTCGAGAAACCTGAAAAAAAGGGAAGGCACCAACAGTTTCAGAAAAAGGACTAAATGAATGAAAAACTAGTCCCAGTACTTTTATGGCGTACCTTCCCACAGAGCCGCTGAAAGAATATCTTTACATCATCTTCCGTAACCTGCACAATTAAGAAGACAATTAAGCAAAGCAGCTTGACCATCAAAGAATAGGGCTTTAACACATAAATTCTAAACCATAGCATTTCAAATCATTCTTTGTTGTCACCATATTCATTTCTGAATCTCAGTTCAACATTCACCACAGCAAGAAATCAGAGCTATAATATGAAAAAAGGAATTTTTTTACAGAAATGTTGGAAAAACAATAACTAACAAAACTCTGTGATCAGTGCAACCTCCAAGACCAATATTATTGTAAGAGATCTAGTTAACCACCAAAAGGGGGAAAATATTATCAGACTAATCCTTTTAACATATCTATTCACTTATGTATATGTGCCTTGAAGGCACTTGGTAGCACCTCAAAATTTATGTATCTATAGAACGGATGAGTGAAGAGCAATGTCGTCTACAATACTTCAAATGCACATAGTAGTGTAACAGTAGTAACAAATAAGAATACACACTTGATTAAGATGGTAGAGTTTTAGTTGTGCACTGAATCATGGTCTGTTGTGTGTTCATGGGTTAGCAATGGTGCAAATGCTCAGCTTATGCATAATGGAGATTGTTCACATCTTGAAATATTCGAATTTTCAAGGAAAAACTAGCACACAAATTTTAGCAGAGAAAAATCTTTAAGTATCACTTCTTAATGACATAAAATCAACCACTAGTATACTACTTTTTTGATTCACTATCATCTCACCCTCCTTTTTTCATTATTTTTAAACAGATCAAGTTGCTTGAGTAGGCTTTGAACAGCTTTGTGGTATTCTTTAAAATGTTCATTCCATTCAATTAAAATGACCAAGATTACAAAACCTATTGAACAAAGGCAGTGCAACATAATGCAATACTACTTCAAATTTCAAGACTAAGAGGTTAAGTATGATTAAGAATTACAACTGTAATCACATGCACAACCAAAAGATTAGACTCACATACCTTCTTATCTATGTTAGTACAATATACAGTCCTTGAGACCATTTCTTTCTCATCTTCCGTCTGTACAGAAAAGAGCAATACAACCGACATTGGTAGAAATCTTTGACATGAAAAGGAAAAACTGGCAGTATAAGTTCCAAGTAGATTGAAGTATGCAACCTATCGTCTACTTACTCGAGGAAGAAATTTAGGGTTCACAGGTAGAATCGCTGTTTTCGAAGGTAAAACTCTAACAGGATAGAAACCAAGTATGGTTCCCCCAAGTGTAAGTGCTGCCCTTGCACCAGCTGCACACAAAGGAGAACTTCACCATTGCTGTTTATCCATACACAAGACTATAAAAGAAAAAATAGTCTTGAAGGTGCTACCATCATCAGCAAACTCGATGAAGGCAAAACGCAAGACTGAATGTGGGTCACCACAGATACGGCAATCTACCACCTACAAGTAAAAAGGATGTGTAAGAAGATGATAATCATATTACCAAGAGCTAAGCTAGCTATATTTATCCAATATAACCCATGGACAGAAACTGGTAAAAAATCACCCAGTATCATTAACAATCAACATACATGCATAACTGAATGAATGATACTCCAAACATTAGGAAAATTTCAATATCCAAAATGATTTGTCTGTTTAGTTGTAGTCTTAGATGGCTACAATTTTGTTTTTAAGGTGCCATTTTGATTCGGGCAAGTTCCAATTTGAAAAGGCAGCCCACCAAAATTAAACTAGGTATTCAGCTGAGCTTCATGGCAGCCAAGAAAGTTATAAAAATGGTTTGCCTTTTTGGCATTTCCTGTGGATGGAATGCAAGTATGCAACTTGGATTTCAGATCACTTATCATTTGAGTTTTTAAATTGATTCTGAAGTAGTAGTAATCTCAACAAAAAAACAAACATAAAGGAACACTGTTCTATAATATTCTGATAGTAATATCTGTCTTCTTTTGATAGTCCTACAGGTAAGACAAAGGCACTAACTAACAGAAGCCTGACTTTTCACGTGGTGAACTTCTTCTCATAAGTTAGAAAATTTGTAATAACAAAGAACGCTTGCTCATTTCCACCATTAGCTGTTAACTCCTTTGACACAAGAGCGTGTTTTATCTGATAGCCCAAACTGGCTAACTTTTAATGTGGTGAAATATGTCTATGTCCTTCCTCTTTGCACTCCAAACAAAGTGTGCGCCAGGGATAAATATCTCCATAGACCATCAAATAGTTACTAGTTAGCTGGTCAAAAAAAACTCAACAGTGTAGCTTCACCTTCCTTACTAGTAGCTCCACAGCATACTGTGCTGTCATGAATTAAGATTGTAGAATGAAAATATTATCAAGCATCATTTAGTCAATGTACTAAAGAAATTCACCGAAACAAACTAATGCACCTGTACTTTATATATAATTGTTGACCTCTACAGTTTGTTGTTTAGTCTATTTCCTCACATAAGGTGATGCTTCTTACTCAATTCTCCTATTTCCTGCAACTTTTGTGGAGGCACAATCAAAATAATACACTCTTCACTTTGTTATTTCCTACACCTGCTGCTCATCAGACTCTTCGACCTATTCAAAATAGCCAATCTGGTCATCACCACATGCCGTGCACCTCAAGCTTTGGAAGTAGATGCCTTCACATTTAAAAAAGTCTCACACAATACTACTGAAAAAAAGCCATATGACGAAATAACAATTATCTTAGTGATTGCATCAATTCAAATTGCAAAAGAGAGGATGTAGAAGCATTTTAGTTACAGCACAAGTTCATGCCTTGCCGCAACAATGTTACTTAGTAAAATGAGTTCTTTTTTCACTTTTCAGGACGGTCAACTATTTTAAGACCATGCCAGCATCCAAACCATAACAAGTATTTTCCAACAAAAGATGAAACCCAGAAGGCCTGCTAATGTCGTTATCTATTATGTTTCGCAAGGCAATGAAAGGCATTCCGTCACTACCATCAGTAATCACATTCTTAAGATGGGAAAGATAAACTACCACATTTCCTCAAAAGGATCTTAGCGCTTACTTGTCCACAAGTAGAGAACACTTCGGCGAGCTTCTGTTCAGTCACCTACAGAGCAGCAGGAAGATAATTAAACAAGATACAAAAAGAACCCATTTACATAGCATCACTCTATTTAGTATGCTCACTTGCTGATCAATGTCAGAGACATAGACGGTCCTCCGCACACAATCCTCCCTATCAGCTCGCCGTGTCCGGCCTCCCATCCTCCTCCTCCCCTGGTTGAAGCTATTCCTTCTCTGTTGTTATCAGGAAAGCACGGTCAATTCACCATGATACCAGCAGTTAATCAATGTACACACAATTATCATTATCACTAGCATAGCATTTGTTCTGAAAAATTAAAACCGAAACGGAGGTCCACCAAAACCAGTTGTTAACATCAAGCACAGTACGCCTATCACATCAAATAAATTCACGAATCAAATTCTCGGTAATCGCCGTACCACTACCACAGAACATTGAGCACTCTTCCGATTAGCACATTTGTAACATAACACGATCAGATTGATCGGTCCTTAAAATGTTCATCTCTGAGAAATGATTTTTCATTTGACAACCTAATAAGATGATTCAGAAAACATAAATATGCAACTGAATTAAAAACCCTCCCTGCTCAAGACTTCAATTTTTTGAGAAAAAAAATATTATAAACAAGACAAAAGGACAAAAACAAAATCTTGAAGAAGAAAAAACGATCACCGCCGCCTAAAACCCCATCATTTCGTGCGATCGCAAGACGTAAATCACCAAATCCCCCGGCGATCATGATCGCAAAAAAGGTCAAACCAAGGCCGTCAAATCAAACCGCGTAGTAACACAAAACCCAAGGACCCGCAGCCCCGCAAAAAAATCACAATTCACAGCTCACCGACCCGGCGATTCTGCGGCTGCCCGCCGCCGTTGCTGGATCCGTCGCTGCTGGAGTCCCTCCCGCCGCCTCCACCCACCTGCAGCTGGCCGGTGCCGGCACCAAAGTACTCGGCGGCGGAGACGAACACAGGCGCGTCGGCGGAGAGCCCTGCCCCCGGCGCCGCCGCCGCGCGGCGCGACGAGGGCACGAACTCCTGGGCGCAGGGGTTCAGCTTCGACATGAGCTCCTCCAGCTTCCTCAAGTCGCTCTTGTACTCCCTCTCCTCCGCCGCCGCCGCATCACCCTTCACCTCCACCTCCGCCTTGGCCTCCGCCTCCCTCGCCTCCTCCCGGATCGGGCTCTCCACCGCCACCGCCGCCGCCGCCTCCACGGCCACCATTATTGCCTCGTTCACGCTAGCTTAGTCTACCTCGCCTCACAGACTCGGAGGAGGAGAGATCAACTCCACTATTATTCTCGAATTCTCCCTCTGGATTCGCTGGTTGGTTTGCGTTGTTGTTGTTTCTCTCTTTCGCGTGGGGGTGGAATACTGAAATGTGAGTATCGATCGCTTTCGGTGAGGTTGCTTATAAATAGCAGCACAAAATACAATTTTTTTTCCTCTCTTATTTTATATCTTGGTTTTTTTGTTTTGTAAGGTATTGTTTTAAAAAGGTCTTTTTGGGAATAGGGAAACAGAGAGCGTGAGAGAGACCGATATTTGTTTTTTTTTCTTGCTTTATTTTAAATGGAAATAAATATTTTTGTGTAGGAAAAAGTATTAAAGATTGGGAATTTAAAATGTTTTACACTGATGAAAAAAAAAAGGAGCACGTAGGATATCGATTTTTTTTGTTGTTTTATTCTGGATGAAAACGATTTTTTGCATGGAAAAAAAGAACTAAAATAGGGAGAAAAAAAAGAAGAATAACATGTGAGGTAGTTGGGGAGGGAGAACCGGGAGGCGCGAGCCTCGGTCAGAGGGGGCCCACCCGGGGCATGCACAGCGCAGTCCAGCCTCGGACCCGATCTTCTGCGGCTAAATTTAGGCCGATACGAGCCCAGAGATTTTTATTTCCCCCCTGATTTTCTAATCTCGGCTGCAGTAACAAGCCAGCAACGCCTTTGACTGCTTACAGGGGTGTTTAGTTGTCAGCCACACTTTACTAATAAAAATTGACACACTTACCTAAGTTAAGATGCTTAAATTCTTTGCCACACCTTAGCAAGCCTAAGGGAATCTTGCCACACTTTTTTGAGTCATTGACATGTGGGACCTAATTTGCTGGAAGGGAATTTTGCCACAACTGTGGCTGCAACCAAACAGCTCCCAAAGTTGGTCAAACTTGCCTAACCTTAGGTGTGGTAAACTGTGGCTGGCAACCAAACACCCCCTACATGAGCTGCTGGTTTCTTGCCATCTTGGAACGGCGGCTGGTGTGTTTATAAGATTATAAGTTCGGATTAATAATAGTGGTATAGATAGTTATTATCTATAGTATTTTTTATGTCATCTGTAGATAATACTAAAGATACCTTCTATAATGAATTGTTTGTAAATTGTTTATAATAGGTTGTTTGTAAAATAGACAGCATTAATATAATGGCACAAAAACCGTCTATAACATGCTATTTATAGACAACATGATATAATAGCACAAAAACCGTCTATAACAGGCTATTTTTATGTGTTTTGAACGTCTATAAAATTACAATCGACCTCCTCGTCTCTCTTCTTTCTCTTTCATCCACCTCAGCAAAATCCATATATGTCACCTCTTATAGATAACTTATATCATCATATTGTATATGCTCTTAGGTAGCTGAAGCTAACGGTCATGTATTAGTAGATGGCACAACTCATTTAGGGCCTGTTTGGTTCATGACCAGAAGTTGCCTAGCCACAAGTTAGGCGTGCCACAGTTTTTAGGTAGCTGTTTGGTTCACTGACGCAACTGTGGCATGCCACACTTTCTTAGCACCCGGCCCCACACGTCATAGACTCAGTTTCTTGCCAAACTTTGCCACAAGTGTGGCTTCGATTTTGTTAGCCACACTTTCTGTGACAGCCACACATTGCATAAGCTTAGGCATGACAAACTTAGGCACCAACCAAACAGGCTTAGTCATTTTGTTGATCTCGTCTTGTCCATCATGATAACCATTTACCAATAGAAAGATAGATAGATAAAGCATTCCTGCAATACTTGATGTTAATAATGATGTGTCGATCCATCTGTATTGGTCTGTCTTACATTAGAGATAGTAAGGAATTAGTCTATTTAGTTGTGCATTGTTCATCATGTATTTTTAATAGAGAATGTCCCATTTCTATTTAAAAGATCATTCAAGCAGGCCATATCTTCCACAACTTAAAGAAATAGATAATGGCAAATTAAGAATGGAGATTTGCTTGTGCATACGGTGTATTGAAGTTTAAATTGCAATAGCTATTAAGGGATAGGATATTCCTAAGTTGAATATATGGCAAATAAACAATGTCTACTAGGATATCAAAAATCTTTGTTTATCTTTTTAGTAGAGTCAAATAGGATATTGCATTTTGATTAGGGATCTCTATGATAATTTTAATTTCTTTCCCATTTCATCATCAACTTCCAATAACAAATTTGAGAACCATAATAACTGAGGGGTGGCAATATGCACAATGGGTGACGATGACAGGTAGGAACCATAGTTATTAGATCTAGACCGCCCCGACAGTTGAACCGGAAAACCCAGACCTAAAAGCTACGCTGAATTAATCACACTCACAGGACCATAGATGCAATTGACCCAGAAAACCCCGATGAACCCGGCCGGTTTTTTATTGACACAGCCAAGTTTTGTCTGTGAGGCCAAAAGACAAGATTACCCTCAAATTAAAAAACTTTTCAAAAGAAAAATGACATGATACTTGACTTTTGAGAGTTACTAGGTTTTAGTGGTTATCTACCTACAAATTTGTTAGCTAGAAAATGTATATGAATTTTAGGCTGTTATGATTTTACCACATTCTTACTTGATTTTATCTTATCGACTTATACATTACTTTATTATTTAATGGTCATGGACCTCAGGGTTGTTTCTATGAGCATCACTGACTATTTATTATTTATCATTCACTTTCTTTACTATTGATATTGTTGTATTGTTGATTTTTTCTATTTTTGAGATATTTATTTATAAAATATTAATTTAAAAACATATGGTCCGACCACCAGATCAATGACCCGAGACCTCGACCAGGCTGACCACGGGGTTAGTGATCCGAGACCTCGGCCAGGTCAATGATCACTCCAGGTCTGATAACACTGGTAAGAACCATGAGTCGATGATGATGGTGGCAACAACAGGGCTAGGTTCTTTTTGGTTTTGGCTTTGACTTATTACTTCTGGTTATAGTAACTAGTTTTTAAACGATGTATCTTTTTAAAACGGGGTATACATGTAGATTATAATAGACACTGTACCGAATTCAGTTATACCGACCAAAATCACATGCGACTGTTTCTCTCTACGTACTATCTCTCACAAATAACCTGAATTCAATAACTATAATCCAAAATCCAAAGCTATAGCACTAAAGAACCCACAGGATAACACAGAATGATCTCATGGTACTGACAAGCAGTAGAATGCATAAAAATTTGATCCAGTCCGCCTGTATTATTTCAAAACCCTACATGGCAGGCTATAAAGTTTATGGTCGCAAGAAATCTCTACACGTTCAATTGGCGCACGTGAGCGAAAAGGTAGCATCGAGAAATTACAAACGAAGATAAAAGTTTACAATCTTTTGTACCATTTTTCTTCAGATAAAAGGACAAAGTTTTCGTTTTCAGAATAATGTGGGACACGAAAACGTGAACGGGATGGAACGTACCAGAAACCAAACCTCAACCATTGATATCCCGGACGCACGTCATCCTCTTTATGCATCCGTATTATTACTGCTGTAACAGTAAAAAGGATATAGGCAGCGCCGTAAAAACCATTCAAATCAATGAAGTTTGGACCCATGTAGTCCTGTAGACACCTGAATTTCCAAATCTAGCTCTTAAAGCAAAAAAATTCTAAAAATAGCTCTCTGCCCGAGCGCGCGACCATCCAACGCCGACGCGTGTCCGGTTGTACGTCTGGTACCGCACGACCGCACTGTAGCTGAGTCGTGCAATACCAGACCGCACGACTGTCCTGTACACCGCCTACCGAGCGCATGACTCGTTTCTCTGACCGCACGTTTCGCCTTGGAAAATTAATCTATTAGCAGAAGCATATGTTCTCGTTCCTCCCGCAGAACCCTGAGATGTCGTGCTCATGCATGTGCTAAGTACGGATCAGAATGGCATTTGATCTATTAGCACGCACTAGCCCGAGCCAAATGGCATTTGATCGGTCCATGTGTAGGCCCTGTACAATCTGGATGTTTGGCAGTTTTGCTATCCCGTCTCAGCAAATGGCGCCAAGGCCAAGGATTTCTATCGCACGGTCGGAACAGCGAAAATGGAGTCGTGCGCTCGGTGGGCGGTGTACAGGGCAGTCGTGTGGTTTGGTACCGCACGATTCAGCTACAGTGCGGTCGTGCGGTACCGGACTGTACGACTGGACACGCGTCGACGCTGGGTGGTCGCGCGCTCGGGCGGGGGGCTATTTTTGGAATTTTTTTCTTTGGAGGCTAGATTTGGAAATTCGGGTGTCTACAGTGCTACATGTGTCCAAAATTCCAAATCAATTAGCAATTAATCCAACAGTAGGGAGAATCTCAAATTGAAAAATCAATTCTTCCTCCACTAAATAGATCGGATATCAAAGTGCAAACAAATTTGTTAAACTTTGACTACTGATGCAGTAAAAAAAATTAAGCTGGTCGCGTGGAAATTAATTGTTTTGGACTTGCGATTAAAAGTAATCCTTCAAGTTTAGTGGAAAGCATGGGAAGACAATTTAAAACCTCTTTGAAGATAAAAGTTGTACCGTAGCCATTCCTAGTACCTACATATATAAGTACAAACAACTATTCAAATTCAAGATATTTCTTTCGTTTTAAGGCTAAGAAAATCTTGCAATAATCTAAAAATAATGAAATTATAGAAATTATCTTATTGATCGAGAAAAGCGTCTATACAGCTCATTTTAGTGGACCAAATTATAACGGTGTAGATTAATCATATAGAAATATTAGAGTTGTATAACAAACAAAATTACATACTTTTAATCATAGCATTCTCTCATTAATCGAGAGAAAATGAGAAGCATCTGCACCGCTTATTTTAGTAGAGCCAGATGATAGCGATGCAGATTAATCATATAGAGACATTAAAGTTGTATAACAAATACAATTACATATTTAAATCACAGCATTCTCTTATTAATCGAGAGAAAAAGAGAAACATCTACATCGCTTATTTTGGTGGGACCAGATTAATGATATATAGATATTAGAGTTATATAACAAATACAATTATTTTTTAATTATAGCATTGCAGTAGTATAACAAAGACAACTACATCATAATATCTAATTGTGTAATTAAGTAGATAATTATGATAATTTTACTAATTTAAATATGAAAGAAAATACTGGTATGATAAACCACAGACAACAACAATATTTGAAATGGCAATCTATTTCAGTAAGAGGAGTATCATTTGATCTCCGCCGTAATTGTTTAAAGCCAATATGAATATTCTAGATTTTGTAAGCCGTTTATATCAGTCACTATTATTCATCAGCCACTACTTTTTGCTTTTACATATTGTAACGTACTCTGTATTTTATTATATCACAATTCAATAAGTCACATGATGGTCCAAATGTTGTAGTGTCTTTTATTGCACCGTCTTTCTTACATAATACACTTCTATTCATCAGCCACTACTATTCATCAGTCACCACTATTCGTCAGCCATGGCCAAAAGCCATCAACAAAATCCAATATGAACACATCCAAAATTACAATCTTATCTAAGAAACAAAGTCGTCTTAGGCTCTATTCAAAAGTGTTGTAGCTTTTGCCTTTTAGCTAAATGCGAGAGATTGTGTAGGACCGGACAGGCAATGGTGCCTTCAAACTCTCCCCAAGTATCCACTTAACTCTTTTTTCAATAGCTACTGAGCTATGAAGGCTAGAGTTGAAGTCTCACAGAAAACAGAGAAGCAGAACAGCGAAAACTGAACTGGTCGGAATCTAACTGCGTGGTTGAGACATAACACGTGGTCGTAAGTCTTCGGCTACGTGGGTCAAACTCAGGAAACAAAGCCGAGAGCAGACAGTGGCTGTAACCTGACTATGTGGTCGACAACCGACTATGTCGTCGGAAATCGACCTAGTCGATAACCACGAAACCAGAACAAAGTCGTAAGCCAACTAGTGGTCGAACGATCAACGTGGTCGAAGAAGAGAACGTGGTCGTAAATGAAATAGAGGAAGATAGGAAGGCGCACGACCGTAAGATCCAATTTCCGAATAACTTTTGATTCAAGGATCAATTGGTCATGAACCTTTGAACATAGCAAGAATAAAATCTCAGGAGGCTCCTCCGAACTTGGATTGAAAACTTAACACGAGAATAGAGATCTTCATCAGATTTCATCAAATGCGCTCAAAAACTGAGACTGAGAAGAATAGAGGATAATCAGACCATGCAAGTAGGAATATAAGGGCCAAGATGGCTTCGAGTAAGATTTCCCAGCACCAGGCAAGTCAGATCATCAACAAAACAACCGAAAGCAAAGTCTCAGATCAAGAAGGAAAGAGCAAAACCGAAACCAGAGAACAAACATACAAATGAATAGAACCAACTCAACTCCACGCATACGAGCATACATAGATATATCAACATGATGATATATAGCTTCTGGAGAAGAGTTTACAGCCACTCCATCAGGAGGACTAGGAGCACAAGTGCTCCAATACCGAATACACGAACTCACGCAAGAACAAAAACCCTAGAGACTCTTGGATGGGTAGCCGCCCATCCCTATTTATAGTCTCTCGATACCAGGGATGACATGTTAACCCCTGCCTACCACCGGGTTTTTCACGTATGCTTTACCCGCTAACACAAGCAGACATCAGTGCTTTAACAGAGACAGCTTTAACAGAAAGCATTCTTTTGCAGATCCCGAGCATTTCTCCAAAATGCCCCTCTACACCTTCCTATAAGCTCCCTGTTTTATTGCCGTCCAATCCTTGCGTATGATGGCACCCGACATCCTGACCGTCTGGACCTCGACTCCTCCTTGAGCCTAGTCCCGGTCCACCTCGCCGTTGCCCATCATGTCCACCTCGGTAGCTCCTGCTCCGGTTCCTCGTCGTTCCGGCTTGCAACCACCTCATCAGCCTCGATCATCTTCGGTGTCTCCTTGACCGTTCTGGACCTCAACACCTCCCTGTGCCTAGTCCCGGTCCTCCTACACCTCACCATGATCTAGCTCCAAAGTCCTACAACCAACACAAACAAGCAAATCATCACATAGAACCGCACTATAAACAAGATTCATCAATCTGCATATATCAGAAAGTATTTTAGTGAGCAAATACAACAAAACAACTGGTCGTAAACCACCTACGACCACTCGTATGCACTAATCATGAGGTGGTCGTAGCCCTAGAAGACTTTCCAACTTCCTACAACCACACCGCAAGTCGTTACAACCACCACACAGGTGGCTACGATCATGAAAACAGATGCTACGACTTTAACGCACATGGTCGCTACGACTTATGACCACACCAACCGAGTGCTACGACCGTCGCTCAAGCCAAACAGAGCGCTAAGACCATGACAGACCTGGTTGCTACGACTTACGAGTACTCAGATGCACAAAAAATGAGGTACTCGTAGCCCACGAGATCCTTCTAGCAGCCTACGACCACACTACAATCTGCTGTGGCCATGTAGCAGTCGCTACAACTTACGTCCACACAGACAGAGCCCTACGACCATCTCACAGCCAGTGGAGTCTACGATCATCAACCACGGCCAGTAGAAGCTATAACTATCGACCACGGCCAGTCGAATCTACGATATCGACCACGACCAGTCGAAGCTACGACTATCGACCATGACCAATCGAAGCTACAACTATCAACCGTGTAGTCGTAAAACTGGTTGCCGACTGCAAAGATACACACCGTGGTCGTACAGAGCAAGTTGTAAGGACATTTATGACCACAAAGTCGTAAACTCGACTGCTGACCACAGAGGCACACAACATGGTCGTAAAAATGACTGTGACAACGTGGTCAAAAAATCGACTGCGACAACGTGGTTGTAAAGCCGACTGCGACTAACATGGTCGTAAAGTTGACTGCGACCAACGTGGTCGTAAAATCCACTGTTGACCACGATGCTGCCGACAACGTGGTTGTAAATGCTACTGCTGACCACGTAAATGTAAGATCAACTGCTGACCAAGTAGTAAAGACTTAAGACTAGATAGAGCACAAATCTCAAAAAAAAAAACCAAACTCGATCTCTCTAAACCAAGGTTCAATTACATATCATCACAAATATGGAGTCACCTCCACATGGTCTCTCAAATTGAGAGAGTAAAGAACACTCGCATTGATAAGCCACTTTTAAAGCTGCTCCTACAGTGACTTCTATAAATAACTTATAAAATTCAACTTGAGAAACTACTATATTCAAATTGATTTTTAAAAATTAAAAGCTGTTTACAATACAGCCTTAAGCTGTCACGGGCGACACGACTAGCCAGCAGCAGCCGGTGGAGTAAGCGAAGCTACGTACGCCAAGTCGCTTGGTAATAACGCAGAGCATCAAGGGTCGCCAAAAATCACGAGAATATTCGTCAAGTGGTCAATTCGACAAACTTTGCTCGCTCACTGCAACCTATTCTTTTGGGATGCTTACTATGTGAACCGTTTAGGTTGGCAGAGGCATCATTATCATTATCTTGTCCCAGTTGACCAATCAATCAACCAGCTGCTGAGCCAGCCACTGGAAAGAGAATTAGAGAATGAACAAAGTTTTGCAGTTGTATGCTCCATAATCAGTTTCAGAAAGAAAAAAAAAGTATGCTCCATAATCAGTTTCAGAAGAAAAAAAAAGTATGCTCCATAATCGAGAGGAAATGAAAAGAGTAGGAAGAATACTCCAAACACACAGCAGCATTGTTCAGTGGGCTCCTTGAAAATGATGGCTTTTGCTGCCTTAGGTACAATGTCGTCCACGTGTATGGTTAGTCAGAAATAGATGTCGTGATAACCTGGTTCTTCTACAATGCATTAATACGGACTATAATTCTGTTGTTATGATCTAGACCAGAGCAAATCCCAGACCAGCGGACTTTAAATTCTGGATTTGCCTGGTTTTAGACCAGGCAAGGCCAGATTTGCTAGCGTTTACTGTAATTAACCATAGCTACTGCTGCAGGTGATCCTCCTTTCGAAATGACCTAACCGCAAGCAAGCAATGGTGAAATGAAAGAGTTGAAAGTAGGGCTGAAAACGAAAACGGTAATTCTCGGTTACCGAAAATCGTTTTCGAGAAATTACCGGTTTTTTCCCCTAAACGGAAACGGTGACGGTAACCGATAAAACGGAAACGAGAACGGTAAAAACATCCGATAATGAAAACGAAAACGATTTAGCTCTCTTCCGATCGTTTTCGAAAAATACCGTATTTAACCGATAATCTACCGTCGATAATTATCGAACTCAATCTCCGCTGAGCACCAGTAGAAGTGCCGCGCATCATTGGCTAAGCGGCAGCGCTAAGCTCGGCTGAGCGCCCGCAATCTGGCGCGTGCGGTCGGCGGTTTGGCCCACTTCGAAGCGGCGGCGTGGGCATGGTGGCGCCGGGGATGGCGACGGAGGCGGCCCCGCCGGCGAAGCGAAGGAGACGGGGAGGAGGAGCCGAGCGGTGGCGTGCGGAGGAAGGCGCCAGAGGAGGCACGAGCGGGAGGAGCGAGTGGCGGCGCGGCGGGAGAAGTAGGAACAGAGAGGATGCAGAGAAAAGAGAGAGGAGGAGAAGAGCGGCAAGCGCGGTGTGAAAAAGAAAGGAGGAAGAAGTTCAGGCGGCGGTGAGAAAAGGAGAGGAAGCGAGGCGTCGGTGGGATAGGAAATGGGAGGCGGCGGAAGAAACGAGGAAAGGAAGGGGGCGAGAAAAGAAAAAGGGGAAAAAGAGAATAGAGAAAGAAAGAAGAGAGAGGAGAAGCGCTCGCATAATAAAAATTTATATTTGTGAATGTTTAAATTTAAGTAATCGATTGCGGATTAAACTACTCGTTAATATTATGCTGGGCACGTTAAATTACCAAACATCACTAATCAATACATATTGATATGTATTGCAGGCATGTAATTCATTTGAAGTACTAACACGTTATTTCCATTGCAATTTGTAGGATGAATTTTCAGAAATGGATCATTACTACAGTATTATTTTTCATGTGACCTGGGTCAATCTATATAGCTATTGTCATGCTGTGCAGATTGGTGTGTTTATTGTATTTTAGATATCGCTTTCATGATTTTCGATCGTTATCGATGCACTTTTGATCGAATAGTTTCGTTTCCGAATTTACTAGAATATCGATGTCGTTCTCGTTTCCGACAATATCGTATTGATTTCATTTTCGAGAAAATAATGTGAAACTGAAAGTGATTTGAGCTCCTACCGATCGTTTCCGACCGTTTTCAGCCCTAGTTGAAAGCTTTGGTGAATCGGATGGATGATCGATCACATAGGGCATATGCAGGGGAACAGGACAAGTGGACAATGCAAGGGTGGTGAGACCGTAATGACAACATGGAGAGAGATTAGGTTACGGGAGCCGTCCTTGTCTTGCCAATTGGCAAAGATTGGCCATGGACAAAAACAATTGCACAGGTCATAATCATCGTGATATAGATAATCAGATGGAGGATATCGAACGCGTGAAAAATGTCGGACAGAAGCATGTCGGATGGAGGACGTCGAATGCATGAAAAACGCCACACCGAAGCCTCCAAAGCAAATATGCAGAGATTTCGAGGTGTCTCTGAATTTTGCGACGAGCAAAGTTTCCGTTTCGTTTTTGAGGTGTTCATTTGGCCTTAAAGCTTGGGTTATAGTTTTTCACTATATCTCTGATAGTTTTTTTAGTATAGTTAAATCTAAAAAAAATTACATCATCATAGACAATACAGAGAAATAAGGAGGAAAAGGAAAAGGTCTAAAAAATAATTAAAAGATGAAATTAAGAAGTCAAAAATAGAAGCTCAAATGAGTAAGACCTTAGTCGTCCAAAACCTTATTCAGCGGCTTTAAAAGCGACAAAAAAACATCGAGCATGATGCATGTATAAATGTGTTAATAGTTTTGGGTCTAAACGTATCATTGTGAATGCTTAGGCTGAATATATGGAAGGAATATGAGTAAGCTTGTCGTCTAAAGTACTTTTATGCCATTATACTTCTACAACGTTTTCCAAATATATGGTGGTAAAATTAAATCGTCAAAAGTTGAATCTTAAGACTTTTACAAGTCAAAAATGTCATTTTCTTTCCTTTTTTTACTACAAGTGGTATATTGTTTGTGTTGAAGACAGAGAATACATAGTTTTATTCTTATAACTGTATAAACTAACACGTCAGCTTATATACGGTGGCAAGTAACGCTACCTCAGCTTAAGTGTTTACAAACCGACGATGAACAACGATGAAAGAAGAAAAAAGAAAACAGAGAAAGCAATCTGCATTTGTTCCAGCCATCGATCTTTGCAGAGCATATATACCGGAATCACTTGCATTTCCGTCCTGCCTTTGCCACTGCAAACTAGAGGCCTTTTAGCTGTGCAGCTGGAGCAAGCGATGGTCCTCAAAGTTGTTCATCGCAAAAAAAAGACCTACCACAACAAAGGCCTTTGGCCCCATTCTTTTTATATTATGGCTTGGCTTACATGATTTATGGTTTCACTCGAATAAATAAAGAAAATGGCTATTTTATCGTCTTTTCAAAATAGCTTATTACAATAGCTTTTCGAAGTGGTTTATCAGCGTCTGATTTATTCATACAAGTGCTAAAGCCAAAAATTATCAGTCGCAACTGAAAGAAAACACACTTATGTGTTGGAAAAAAATCATTGCAGGGGCAGGTTGGTACATGATCAACAGCAGATCCGCCTTAGGGTGTGTTTGGTTGCTGGGATAGAGTGGGATGGGATGGGATGGGGATAGGATGAGATGGTTCCACAAAAAAAGTAGAACCACATGGTCCAGCATCTAAGAAGAATATTCTCTAAATTTGCACAGGCTCATCCCACTTTGGACCATTCCATCCCACCCCATCTCTCAAACCAAACATATGGATAGGCTTGGTCAAAAGAATCATCCCATTCCATCCCACCATATCCCAGCAACCAAACACACCTTTAAAGTTGATGTGGAAAGGGTATTCAGGGATGAGGGCTGGCTAGGCAAAGACTAGGGTCCTGTTTTTTCAGTTTTTAAAAGTTATTTTTCAGCTTTTTCATAGTAACTAACTTTTAAATGAAGTATTTTTTTAAGATAGAGCCTACTAGTTAATTGTAGTACATACTTTACAGACTTCATTTATATTGGCAAAAACCGCACGTGAATTTCTGTTACTCTATAATCCTCGTACAAGTAGCCCAAAAGCCATAAACTGCAGTTAAAAAAAAGACCCTAGAGCATGTGTAAAAGCAAGGATGGTACTGGTCCACCAGTACTGTAGGGTGGTCCCTCCTGCTGAAACCAAGTATCGAAGCCAACCGGCGTGGTCCGTGTTGGTATCTGAGTTATTCGACCAGTGAAAGGGCAATGTTGAAGCCCCAACAACACCATGTTGGGCCACAAAAAACAACTGCATGTGGTGGTGAGATATCTTTGGGATTTGTGGACTTTTCGGGATTCAGTCTGGATCATGGATCAAAAACCGACGGTAACCGAAAAAACTAGTTGATACCGAAAGAAAAAAAAATCAGTTAGAATTTTTCAAATGTAAATTTAAATTTATGATTATATAATACACTTTTTATGCTAGTTTAGATATTTGTTGTGCTAGATTACCTATTAAATGAAGTAAGTACGTATCAATTATTGTTATCCCATGTTTTCTCTACTTTTTCTGGTTTTCTAGCAGTTTTGCCGGTTTTTTGACTGGTTACTGGTTTCAAACCTACAAATTCAAATTTTGAATCACGAAATTTGTCCAGTTTTTCCTGAGATTTTCAGTAACTGGCCGATTACCGTTACCGGCCGTTGGCCGGGAATGCCCCCGGTTCTGGATTTTGTATCCTTGGTCTAGATAACTTCCTTGTTGTCTGTGTTGAGACTTGGACAAGTTCTATACTTTTCTCAACAGTGATTTGTATAATTTTTAAAGCATAATGAATAGTTGATAGATGCTACTTATTTCTTCGTTTGCTTTGAGATTAGTACTACTCTTATTAGAGAGGAAAGCATTAAAACATCGCTCAAAAATGTATTATGTACTGAATAATCAGTATTATGGTCCATGATCAGCTGTTAGATTAACCTTAGCTAGTGCTCTATCGATCATTAACCCGAGCATATTATATACAATTCTTGTAAATAGACCACACTTTTCTAGTCACACATGCTAGAAAGAAGCTTTTTTTTTCTAGTCACACATGTTCATCTCCTACATCGGAACCATGTGAAACCACCAGAATTTATAGTCTAACTTGCCAGAGTAATACATGCTGACCAGTTTTCTCCAAGGTTGAATGCTTGATATTTTCTCGGAAGGAGCAGCCATAGGTACATGTATCTTCCTCAGATCATATTCAGTCTTGTCGAACAAACTGAATATGGGACACACAAAAAAACAA
Source organism: Dendrocalamus sinicus (assembly GCA_036346575.1). Classification (NCBI taxonomy): domain Eukaryota; kingdom Viridiplantae; phylum Streptophyta; class Magnoliopsida; order Poales; family Poaceae; genus Dendrocalamus; species Dendrocalamus sinicus. Next base: position 9,293,940 of record CM070644.1, read on the forward strand.
ATTAGGCTACAGACATCAGCAAAAAAGAAAGCATGGTGTAACTCCATGTCCTGCTGCCACATCACCATGCCCTTTGGCAGTTGTCAGTTGACATTGATGTTGTATATCGCATAAAGCTGAGACTGAAACAGGTATCAAAATCAGCATGCTATCATCACTGATGTCACAGGTAAATTCAGAGACACGAGCAGAAGAGGTTCCATGACTTCCAGGGAGTTCAATGCATAAGCATTGGAAATGTTTCTACAAGATTTACCAGCCAAACTGCATGAGATGTTTTGGGTGCTGGATACATTTGGTCAAGCTTATATATTGACTCACCAATTCCTGTTTTGACTAGTCAAGGGTACGTACTTGCCCAAAAGAAATGTCTGAACTGCCTCTAAGATGGAGGAGGACATGCCCATCAGGGCACAAGCATATATCAACACGGACTCACAACTTCAATAAGACCACAACCACTTTAATTTTCAAGAATCATGACTAATAGTCCAAGATGGAATTAAAAGGAAAAGATGGTATATATAGTGGTAAATGATTGTACAAGTGATTGAACATTTGAACTAGTTCATCACCCTGCCCTGCTGCTTGATATACTCCCTATGAAGAGAAAAGTGTATTGTGTCTATGAGAACAGAAGAAAAGCATATGTCGCAACTAAAAACAGATGCTAATCACCTAATAACTTCGATTAACTATTCAAGCACAAGTGCACAACTCCTCTAAGAAACACTTCAAGTAGAGACCTGTTCTTGTTGTCATTTTCCCATTATACAAAAACTGTAAAGAGCCACAGAACGAAAGAGACCCCCCCCCCCCCCAGGCAGAGTTGTGCTGCACTTAATTTATCATCTGCAGTAACAAAAGACTCAAGGCTAGCTTTGCTAAGCAGGGGCGGAGCCAGGATTTAAGAGTGAGAGGGCCAAATAAATTATACAGTATAATTACATTCAATAAGAGAGGCAAATAACACAAACAACAACAAAGTTACTTCAAATATGCGTCAAAAGACTGTCAGCCGCCTCTCCCTCCGCCCCTGCATACACCTAAGTAAGCCAACAATTGGTGTGAGCAGTTTAAGTAGGTGACCACAGGGAGATGGAGTACTGCATGCATGCATAATAAGAAGAAAAAAAAGCATGCCTTATATAATGGGTGCGTCTTTTTTATGTGCAGTTCTTGTCCTTTGCTCGGGCTGCTGTGCTGCAGAGGCAAACTCTAGCTCAGGCCCATCCATCTCGTCATGCTACCATGCTGGATAACTCAAGTAGCTGAGAGAGGCTACCTTGTAGATGAAGCTAAAGAAGTGAGTTCAAGGCTATCTTATTTTTTAGCTTATAACTTATAACTTATAGTTTTTCACAAGCAAACAAATAAAACGGTTTTTTCGTCGTTTTTCCGAAGTGGCTTATTAGAACAGTCTTTTTAAAACGATTTATCGGCATTTGGTTCATTCACATAAACACTCGCACTAAGACTAGAAATCAAGATTATCATAATCGTGATCCTGAATCGGATCGGAGACATTTTGATAGGATCGTATTCTAGCATCGAATCGTACTAAGATCCTACCTGATTCTACCAAAAATATTTTTTTCAATTTGCCGTGTATTTCAAGAGTGATATAAGTGTTTATTTGGCCATTTAGCATCTAATTTTATTAATAAATGTATCTTATTCACTAAAATCTTTCATAATATTGGATGATGTATGATTCTACGATTCTACCATGATTCTATTGTGATTCTACATGATTCTACTACTAGGATCATGATTCTACCTGATACAACTCAAGATACGATTTGAGTCGGGTTGGTTTCGTAGGAACATAAAATCGTACGATTATACGACTACAATCATGATTTTAAAATTCTTACCAAAAACTATCGATCACAGCTGAAAAAAAAACGCACCTAACAGTATGAGCACGAGTAGCTACAGAGGTGGTGTAATCTCCGGCCCACAAAAAAACTTCCATTGCTCCGTGCAAAAGGGTTAAGCCAGTTTTGTCCGCAGATTTGGCACGACTAGCTTGAACTGATTATGTCCACTGATCCCACCGCTGCAGACCCATGGGCCAAATTGACTCTAGTAACCATTGGTGTAGGCTTTTGGACCAGATTTGGTTTGAATGGGCTTGCGAAGCTTCTCTCTTTCTTTTTCTTTTTTTCCCCACAGATAGGCCCATCCTAGTCTGGCCTATTGGCCTTGTAATTCATTGAAAATAATACTCACCACTTATATCCAATAACAAAAAGTTTGAAAAAAACATGATTTGTGCCACTGTAGAACAAAATAGCACATGTTTTTTGAGGAAAGGTAAGAAAATATTACATTAATTGGATCGATATAAATAGCAAATGCCGGCTAATCTTTGGACTAATATTAATACCTGAATGTCTGCTGAACAATTATGAGTACAGATAGCAACTCAACCATGTGCTAAAGCTTCAAAACTTGCAATATATATCACTAGCTAGTTAGTATAGCCACAGAATGTCATATCATGGTGGTATCAATCAGAACATAGCATGAGAATTAGCGTACATCGATCTTTGCCTCAGTTTTGAGGTACCTGATCCTGTTTGCACATGAACAAATCAAAACTTGACATTTAATTTAAATTTGCACTTGTGACAACAATATCGAGCAGGTTCATAATAGGAGCAACAGATGGCAGGCAGCCAGGCACAGCATGAACTCACGCGTTACGACTTACGATCAAGGATCAACAGCGATGCAACCGCCAAAGTATTTTGGCACTGAACTCCCAACAAATCATATGAATGCAAGAACAAGTCATGTGCGCACGTCACGGCGCCGCGGTGCCGCCGCAGGCGAAGAACCGGACGTCGTCGCCGTCCAGCATGTCGTTGTGGGCTTGTGGCACGCCGACGAGCCCGACGGTGGCATGAACCCCCTCGGCCCTCGGCAGCATCGCCGAGGACGTCCGCTCTGTTGTAAATAATTTTGTTTAGAAATCATGTGTAAATTTTGATCATGACCGAAATCGAATTGTAATCGTGTTTAGAAGGGTGCTTCGACCACGTTGTAACGAGGTGAACGTGGTCGGAAGGTGCTTTGACCACATTGAACGTGGTAAGAAGGGGCTTCGACCACGTTGTGAGGGAGTGAACGTGATCGAAAGGGTGTTTCGACCACGGTGAATAGTGATCGGTAGAATCACTGCGTGGTCGTAGGGAGCTACGACTATGGTAATTCAAGCAAGGTCGAAATACTAACGATGCTATAAAATTAATTAGTTACTTTACATATTTAGTTGTGAAAATAATTTAATTTTATAGCATCATAACGATAACAAATACTAACATTAACAAATAAATTCCATAGATTTTTATTAATACACTACATAACCCATATGACAGTTCATATACTCTTACCACTCGACAAGCACAAGAGTTTTTAGTACATTTATACTTAATATGACAACATTAATGTGGCCTATTAACATCATATATAAAGTCAATATTTGTAAGTAAAATATCTCATATAAGACACTCTATATTAATTTTGAATTATTGCATTCAGAGTATTAGTCACTATGGTTGAAACAAATAGAGAATCAGGCACTTGATACTTTAGGTAGAAACTAAAAAGTTCATAATAGCTAAATAAAATAAAGCACGGCGACCACCTTTGGTGGCATAGTAGAGTTGTGAGTGTACAACTCAAACCTATTATGGTTCAAATCTTGACGCTTCAGTAGGAATTTTATGAGATTATAAATTTATCCTAGCATGCGTCGCACTCATGTATGTAGCATAGTGATGTGTATGCATGTGTGAATCTTTTTTGTAATCAAAAAATAAAATAAAGTACTTTCATATTATTCACATGATGCTACATAGGCAGAGAAAAAAAATAGATGCTAGGCTGTCTAAAAAATCCTGAAAGAGGATATAAAAACAATTTACATATAATTCTCTCGCACATTATCATATTGCAATAAAATTCAACTTCAATTAGATCCTATAGCAAAAAAAAAAGGGTATATACATAGATTTTAAAATTTTGGTGGTGTTTGTGCTACCGGGCACCCCCTTGCTCCACCCATGCTGCTGCGTCGTCTCAGTGCTCGATGGAGACTAACACCGAAGGTTCTAGACGTCGGTGTTGAGGTCTTAGGAGGCCGCAGAGGCTGGTGGGCAGTGGTGGTACGGGCAGCCGGACCGCGAAGGCCACCGGCACGACGGCGCCAGTGGCAGGAGAAGCCCATGACGCCGGAGTTAGAGCAGGAAGGGTAATTGTGTTACTTTGGAAGTTTTGTGATGTAACATTCCACAAGTGTGTTATTTTCCGTACCAGATGACAAAAATCAATGCTATTTAGTAGTTGACTCTTTGCAATGTTATTTCTTTAAGTCCGATTCTTTGCGATGTTACCAATTTCTCCCCGGAAAGTATGCATCCGAAAATTTGACAACAACTTCATGCATTTAACTGAACAAATGCCCAAGGTTCAAATCAACAGTGTTCTAATGCTCAAGGGCCGTTACGAGACGTCCAACTTCAACAAGTCAGAAGTCACATCAACTTATTTTAGCTTTTTGATTTTTTTTTTATTTTTTCCTTCTTTTTTACCTTATTCCATTTGTGAAGTTACAACGGTGTTTTTCATATTTTCCTCTTTTTTATTTTTAATTGAATAACTTACCAAAAAACTAACCGCTGCTATAGTACAATTTCAGATAAAAGTCAACAGCCACAATTGAAAACCGCAAGCTAAAGCCAGTTGGGGCCAAACTTTCTTCTCTCTTTCTATGACCAAGGAATACTAGAAATCTGAAAGCAAATGGAACTTTCTTCCATACAACTAAATAAATGCTTGACCGGCTTTAGATTGAATTGAACAATGGCCGGCACAAAGCCTGTCCCTGCGTTCTAACATCACCTGAAATGATAAGCATCTAGACAGCATCTAGTTACTTTGCTGCACTGAACCACAAAACTACCTCTAGGATATGCAGCTATGATTAAATATGCCTCATCTGAAATAAAAGAACATGAGGCGATATTAACGGCAGGGCTAACCACAGCTGCCGTGCTCCAGCTAAAACTATCAAATGTAGACCATTACATATGACAAAATCCAGATGTTTGAACAAAACCATCTCTACTAAGGCCATGCCTACCATACACGCTTCGCTGACTTGCTGAAGCAAGAGGTTCAGCTGAAGAAGCGCAAGCCCTGTCAGGATATCTTCCTCTATGTACATTGCCGCGCAGGTGAGTCGGCAAGGAAGAATCCGAGACAAAGCCTGTGCTCTCCGAAAAGTACCTTGTTTGTGCATTGGAAGGCGAGGACCTTGTAGATGACGCGAAATTGGCAGGAGGATGGTCCGGAGCATAATATGGCCCAAATATAGAGGAAATTGGATCAAGGCCAGCATTGTCACCGTAATCCATGACACTGAATGAATCTCTAGTGCTTTCAGTGGTAAATGAGGATTCATCAGAGCTGGTAAACAGCGACCATTCACTTGGCGTAGCTTCTGAGAAGTCTGTGCTAACCGAGTCTGCAAAAGCATCATCCATATAATAGAAATTTCTGGACCTCAACTCAGCATGCTGATCGTGTATGTACCCATCCCCATCTAGTCTAAAATCATAAATACCATAGGTTTGACCATTGGAAGCAAATTCTGTCTGCTTCTGCTCTTGTTTAGAGCCCTTGGAGGATTTTGATGAATGGCGCTTTGCAGATGTTGGAACAGGCAACATACCCTTTTCAATGTATATCCTCGGTGGGCGAGGAAAAGACCTGAATAAGGTTTTATAAATATGAGACAGCTGCAAACACAGAAAAAATTCAAAGTGCCAATTTAGATGTGCACATATCACAGGTTGGATGTACCTCAAGTAGAATAGCATATATGCACCTTCTGACATAACTTGATTCAGTGATACAACCTTGACCTGCATACAATAACACACAAATTACCACATCAGCTCATACAATTCTCAGATTTTGTTTTTCACATTTCACGTAAATGAGCCCATAACAACCTCCTAAGAAAAAGGACATCACATGTTGGTAAAATGTGAAGTTAATTGTTGTTGTCATCGCAAAGCTCTTTGATGCAAACAGATTTTAATGCATAATGAAGCTTCATAAGCACCAAAACAGTGTTTAACAGCATAATTGCATTAGAAGAAACAGAGTATATTATGACACATTGGACATCTAATCTCATCTAACAAATGTACACCTATGTGATTCCATGAGTCCATAATAACTTCTGAAGGGAAATTTAACTATTTGCCACTCTTAAGAATGTCACATGTTCAAATGCCACCCTCTTCGTTGCAATTAATATTTTGTCACTCTCAAGCCTACGTGGCGCCTAGTCACCGCCATGTCAGCGCCTGCGCCTCCCAGCGCCGCGCGCGCGCCTCGCGCCCGGCCTCCCGCGCCGCGCCTCCCGTGCCGCCGCCGGACTCCCGCACCGCGCGCTCCCGCGCGCGCCCCGCCTCGCGCGCTGCGCGCGTCCGCGCGGGAGGCCGGGCGGCACAGCGCTGGCGCGCGAGGCGAGGCGCGCGCGCAGCGCTGAGGCCGGGCGGCGCCGCGAGGGAGGGCGCGGCGCTGACATGGCGGTGACTAGGCGCCACGTAGGCTTGAGAGTGGCAAAATATTAATTGCAACGAAGAGGGTGGCATTTGAATAGGTGACATTCTTAAGAGTGGCAAATAGTTAAATTTCCCACTTCTGAAAGACAAACATATATAGGTTATTTGTCTTGTTCAAGAAAACCTGTCGGTATGGCATAAGCACCAAAACAGTAAGTTAACACCAAAATTGCAATAGGAGAAAGAGAGCGTGTTATGACTCATTGGACATCTAATCTCGTAATATGTTCATTTTACAATAAATATGCACCTATGTGATTCCATGAGTGCAGAATAATTTCTAACATATATACAGGTTCTTAGTCTACTTCAAGGAAACTTTACAGTATATCTTTGTCCACTGTTTTGTAACACGTACCTCTGAGTCATCAATTCTCAACCATGTACCTTGCATATCTTTGACGTATGATATATAATGCCCAGAGAATGATGCATTTTCTGTATCCAAATGCACAACCACAGCATACAAGAAGTAAAGAGGAGGGTTATCACCAGCCCCAGTCACAAAAGGAACCATGTCCAACATATCTGGAAAAGTGACGCATTTGTTAATCTTGCCATACTTCCCTGACTGAAGCAAGAAAAAGTTCAGTTAGTTCCTTCATATAGAAAAGGTCAGGTACCTATGTGATTGCAGTGTAGCTGGAGCAGTAAACAACTAAACACGAGTCATATAATAAGTGATCCAACCAACGAATCACATGCTTGAGAAAATTGCCCAAAATGTGCTTCATTACATTTAATTAGAGGGGTTTGGTTGCAATTTGAAATAAGGTGCAGAACATAACATCATGAAATTCTATTACAAATTAGTCATTTCAAGTGAAAATTCTCAAATACTGATAAATGTATATCTCATGACAACACAAGTGTGAACATATGCTTCCAAACATGTAGCTGAACATTAGTCATAATACAAACATTTACCGGGAAGAGATCAATATTGCATGAAATATAACAATACCTGGAATCTTTTCAGAACTACCGTTAATATGTTCGGCACCTCATGCACACTAAGTTGTTTTCTAGCTTTGACATAAGCAGAACACCTGCAGTAAAGATTTAAGAGGTTTTGATATGCTGTGGTCCAATCAAAATGATGGGAAACAAGATTGTTAGTTGCTACAGTACCTGCCACATTTATACATATTTTCCCCATCTAAATCTTCAGGAGCAGTGAATTGCGTCAAAGCATCTTGCAAGGACTCCACCCAACCATGAATCTCCAAAGTAAGATCCATTATATTCTCATATCTTTCAGACTCGTGGTAGCATCTGAGGCACTTAACCTTGTTTCATTAACTAAATCGGTTAGTCTATGATAGATGGAACACAATGCATGACCAACTAGCGAGAGAGTTGGCATGAACAGAAGAGAACTGAAGTGACAAAATTGCATCTTTTACATATGGGGAAAACATATTCACAAGAAATATGAATGGATAACTTAAGCACAACATTAAATAAATTAGCAGTATTCTTCAAAATATCAGAAATTTTACCCCAGAAGTTGGCAACCTATCAAGTTACCTTAGATTTAAGACGGCCACCAAACATCTGTTGTATCAGTGTAGTTTCCTGCGAGCTTGGTTCTACTTGCTTCTCGCCACCCAGTCCATCCAAGCATGCTGCTTGCATAGACATCACAAGGTGCCTGGTAGTGTTCAAATTGAGGCAAGTTATAAACAAAATGTGAATGTATGATCAACAGAAAAGGGATAGTTTTGTCAGATTTTGAACACTTCAATTACAAATTTACAATATCTTTTCTTTCCAATTTTTTTCTCCCCAACCTACTTCGTATAGTGTAAAAAATACAAGAGCATGGGAATCTAAGAGGACCCATTGAAAGCCTCTTGAATATTCAGAGTACATCAGTACATTGCCTTTCCAGGTTATGGGAGACAGCAATCAACTATTCACTTGGACAACATTCTCAGTCTATTGTTGAGGCAGGTCTCTAGCCAGCCAGCAATAGATTCCTTTTGCACAAACATGATAATATGTATTTTTTAGGTAGTGCACAAAGCAGTAATTACATCATATTACCATCAGCCACCATATATATTGTCATAAATTATTGTAATTGTAAATTGCCATGCCGCTTTGATTTACCTTGAAATCATGTTTTATGGTAAACTATAACTATGGTAAATTATGCTCAACTACCACATAAAAATGGATACTTATGCTCAACTACCACATAAAAAATGGATACTTTCATCAGAAGTAAGATAAGCCAGAATGAAAGAATAATTTTGGACAGACCCAAATTTTTTGTTTAAGTTTCTTTCAAGGAAGGAAGGTCATCAACTCCTACCCAACCATGTTTTAGTTCTCACTTCTTGCCCCTGTTATATTCCATACCCAAAAATAGAAGGCCATGATACCTTTTAATTTCAGAACAGGTATTTTTGGAAGACAAAAACTGCTTCTCTTGCACGAAGAAATAATATTCAACAAAGTATGATATTAATCAAGCAATAATATGGAACGAAAGTTTTGAATCGAGTTTTCAAACGATTGCTCCCATATTGTAATGAAGCTACTTTATCATTAGATCAATCTGAACAATAGCAAGCAATCACAAACAGGAACTAAATCTAGCATGTAACAGTTGCAACACCTTAAAAATTCATGAGCATCTTCTTGACTCCCACCACCCAAGCGACATCCAATATTCCTCAGATTAGAAAGGATTCTACTTGGAGACAAGGGTCCGCCACTTTCACGTAAAGTTGAAGCATATTGCTCAAGTTCACACATAAGGCACCAATTCTTTGAGCAGCCTAAAAGAGGATAGTAATCAAAGTCAAGAGAGCAGAGACACAGAAAGATAGACAATTGTATTGATTATTGCAGAAAAAAACTAGTTGGGATATAGTATTACAGTCTTTAGAGTGCAATCTCAGAAGCAGGTAGATCATCAGGGGTTTTGTACACATGAGACATTGTAGAACAGCATTAGCATAGCAGCTGCAAAAAAAAAGGAGAAATTGTCAGATAGCTTCATGAAAAGCTGCCATTTAAGCAAGTAAATGTTTTATTCACAGAAATGAGGATGAAACAAACAATAGTTGACTATCAATTTACTTGATAAATTAAGAAAGTACACCTTATTTATGTTATGAATATTGTGTGTATTGATATGAGACCCAAAAGGTCATATATATAGGAGAGTACAAGAGAATATGCCATATAGAGATAAGGCATATATGAAATAGAATACAAACTCTATATCCTAATACAACTCTATCTCCAATACCCTTAACACCCCCCCACAAATGCAAGGCGTATGCAATAACATTGCATTTGAAAAAGAGTTAATACTAAAACAAGAAATATCCGACATCCGAGTCGTGATAAAGTCGTCGTTGCGTGCAGTCGTTGAATAAACTGTCAAATCAAGCCGAAGAGGAATAGATAGAAGCATGACGGCACAGATCGAAGCCTGAGACGGCAGCGGCGCAGTGCACAAGAAACGCAACGGAGGTGCGGTGCAGAAGAAGCGCGGCGGCCTTAAAAACTCGGGGCGGTGGCTCAAAGAGAAGCGGCGGCATCATAAAGACTTCTACGATCTATAGCGACTCAAGGATAAGTGCAGCGGCTGCTGCCATGCAAAAGAAAATTTCTATACTTCTATGACTGACAATAAATTTGTGGACTCGCACGGCTTGAGCGAACTAAAAATTAAAGACTACGGATTTGGATGGACGCAACGGAAGACTCACGAAAAATAGAAAGACTCAACGACGACTGAAGCGAAGCAACTTGAGCAGCCATCAAAAGCTATCACCAGCTCTCTCTCTCTTCTCAGACGCACTCCCTCCCCATCTCTCTTTACTCCGCGCGCGTCGTCTTCACCCGCCCGCCGCTCACTCGAGAGAAAGGAGCAAGGCGAGAGCCGCTCCGGCCAGCGACGGCGAGATCCGGCGGCGCTGGATGGAGAGCGGCGCGGGAGAAGCCGACGGTGGAAGACGGCGCAGAGGCCGGATCCGATGGCGACGTCCGGATCCGGCGATGCCGAGCGGCGGCCGGATCGAAGTGGGACGGAGCGCGCGGCTGGATCGAGCGAGGAAGAGCTCGGCGACGGCGCGCCAGCGGAGTCCACTGATCCGGCGAGAGCCACGGATCCGACCGGATCCGAGGAGAGTCGGCTGAGCGGCGGCGGGTCCAAGAAGAGGACGGCAACGACGCGGAGCAGAGGCGATCGGAGATCCGTCTCGCGCGCGATGAGGCGGGCGGCGGCGGAGATGACCACCGAGGCGGACACGGGCGCCGTCGTAGCGCGGATCCGGCCGGGCCGGGTGTGAGGCGCCGGATCACGCGTTCGTGGTCGCGCCGCGAAGATCCAGAGTGGCTGCCCCCGGGAGTGGAGCACATTCCTCCCGGGGGCGGCGACGGTGGCGGCCGGCGGTGAACGGCGGCGGCCGGAGCGGAAGTAGATCGAGGTTAGGGTTTTGACCTAAGCTCTGATACCATGTTATGAATATTGTGTGTATTGATATGAGACCCAAAAGGTCATATATATAGGAGAGTACAAGAGGATATGCCATATAGAGATAAGGCATATATGGAATAGAATACAAACTCTATATCCTAATACAACTCTATCTCCAATAGCCTTAACAATTTAAACTGATGCTTTCGCTATTATTATTGGAAAACAAGGTTTTTGCTTGTTTCAATTAGTTGTACATCAAATAGGATTTAATTCTATTTGCACCAATTTTAATTTTTCAATTAGCTAATTTTGCTATCTATGTAATTAATATTAGTAACATATCTCCTATTCGAAATTCAGTCTCATCCCTCCTGTTAAGATTCTTAGGCTCCGTTATTTGCAGAAGATATTACAAGTTGTTCATCTTGACAGAAGTACATAAAAATAACAAAAACAATTTTAAGTCAGCACAACAATTCTACACAAGCAATGCTTAATACCTGTTCCCACAATTGAAAAGACCTCTAGGAGAGATGCCCCGTACTTCATACTGAAAAAACTTAACAAGATCCTCATACGGGAACAATACCTGAAATGCCAATTTAGAAGCAAAGCCTTCATTCTTTTCACACAGAAACTGCGAAGTAATTACAGGACAAGATTTGTCATAGATGATTCCAAACCTTGCTCCGCTTGTTATCATTGATCAACCCCACAAGGCTGGTTTTGAAAAATTTTGAGGGCTTCTTCAACACTTCAACCTTGGATGTTCCTAACTTTGAGGTTCCATTGCATCCTTGTAAATTGTTGCTTGTTGAAACACTTGTTTTGGTAGATCCTGCACAATGTAGAAATACATGAAATAAACGAAGGCGCCATAAGATAAAGATAGCCCATTTATCAGAGAAGAAATCATTTACTAACTTTGTTCATTTTTGTTGTAAGGATTCTTTTCATGGCCATCATACTGATATGATGTCGACACCTTCTCCTGTGATTTTTGTGATGGAGCCACTGTACATGATGGATATGGCGGTTTCTTATGCATCATGTTTTCTTTCCCAGTTTTTCCAGATGAGTTACTCCTTTGTAGTGACTCCGGGGCAGAAGCATATTGCCCCTCACAAGAACTGATCATATCAGAAGTTAAATAGACACCCACATCAGGTTCATAAACCGTGATGATTGCTTTGGGCCGTTTTCTTGTTTCTGGAGCACAACTATTGGGTTGTTGTACCGTACTTTTGAGAGGATAAGTTACATCACGGTTGCCACTCTTTTCATCTGAACAACCAGAACTGTTGTTTGAAACCTGAAAGCATAAGGTAATCGGTTCAATAAAACAAATTCAGAGAATAAAATTTGAATTGTAAGAGCTTGGCTAAGCTACCTTACTTCCTGATAAAATCTCAGAAGTAATCAGTTCAATAAAACAAATTCAGAATAAAATTTGAATTGTAAGAGCATGGCTAAGCTACCTTATTTCCTGATAAAATCTCAGAAGAGTGAGTTTCTTCATCAACTCTGTAATTGTTCTTTTCACAAGGTGCAACAGCAGCACCATTTTCACTTGTATGAAGACCTTGGTTTGATTTATTCGTGTTGCTTCTGTCTGTTGGAAATGGATCAACATCTAGATTATAGCTATCCGTAGTCGCAAAGGATGGCTCTGATACAGTATCAAAATTCATGTCATGCAGGTGCACATCACCCCATGGAAGAGGTGAATTCAAGCTACTCAAGACTGGCATCTGTTCAGAATCCTCAGTGGGAGGTAGGCCACCAGAGCTGCTAGCACTGCTGCCATGCCATTGCTGGCATGTTTGCTTATGTCCTTGCCTCCAGTGTATTATTTGACACTTTCCAGAGCTGTAGAACATTCAAAGTGGCATTATGAAGTGTCCGCAACAGGAGGGCAAGAAAATTCTTACACTACATTAAGTATCATCCACTCAAGACAGACCACATGATAAAAAAATAGATAAGTCATGGTGCAAGAACAAATGGAACCAATCAATCGCAAAGAATAGAATCATATTATGTATTACAGAAAAATCCAAGTCATTAGTTGTGCTGCTTCCTCTAATCGTGTGCTGGCTCCAATGTGAAGACGAGGTACATAGTCGTACAAACAAACCAAACTAAGAAAAATGAGAGGTAGACCAGATGATTGAATTTCAAAAGAAGCACATGCCAGTATAGATTCTTTCAGTAAATAAATTGATTATAATTGATATAAAGCACTTGATAGAGCAAGATTCAAACATCTATCAGAACCTAAACATATTTTTAGGGGTTATTACTTATTAGTTGGTACCAATGAACAAAATCAAGAATCTTACCAGTATCTAACAGATTTGCATCTGGAGCAGCGAGTCTTTGCAGGGCCATGGCAAGTAGCACACTCATGGTATTCAGGTCTTAAAGAAGGTGCAGGCCTCAAATAAGGCATGGGTCTCAAAGAAGGTCCTGGCAATATAGCATCTGGACAAGCCATTGTTTCCACTTTAAAGGCTTCTTCTGCGGCTCGCTGAGCAAGCACACTTACCCTTGCCTTTGTACTTACAGCATCATGCCATCTCCCAAGAAGAAAATAAGCTATCACAGGAAGTACGACAAAGACAACAAAGAGTGCAGGCACATCAGCTTCCCTTGGTTGGAGCATGTCCCTAACAGAATACTATTATCCAGCTCCGAAAGTTCTTTGCTTCAGCTAGGAAAAACATTCCAGATTGCTGATTGACCTACAGGAAACAACTTATGAAAACATAAGCTTACAGTTTCCACTGTCACAAAAGTGGAAGATGACAGAGAAAAATCTAAAGCCTCCAAAGATTTTACAGCCTAGGACAAGCTTAAGTTTCTGGCTTCATTTTATACGCCCTAGAAGCTCACTCCCACTGGCTTCAGCTTATTGGTGCCTTCTAGTACAAAGTTGGCTTAACCTATATGGTGTTTGGCCATGGCTTCAGCTTATAGCACATAGTCTAAAGATAGGCCGACAGGCTCTTAACTTCCTAGGTCCAAATCCTAAACTAGATTGATGAAAATGTAAGAATACCAACTCTATACAACCATACCATAGTATTACACTGCTGATAGAAATAATTGGTTTCCCTAAATGGTTAATTACGTGAGAATGCTAACCACAGAAAAAAAAAAGGTTTGAAGGGTTGCTCACATTACCGCTGTAATACCCCCCCAAATTCTACCTGAAACGGCATCGAGACTGACAAAATAAAATTAACATTGTACATGCAACGGGTTTGTGGAAAATAATGAAAATAGTTCTTGAAATGCGTCCAAACTATTATCCATCGTATTCCAATATTCCACCTGTACTCCCAACAAAATACCGTAGAGTTCAGAGAAATCTTTGGCACAGTTTATCTAAAAGAAACCTTTGGTACAACAGCTTACGAGTATGAGATGGACATCAAAAAACACTCAAACAGTAAATCTACAGCTTGGGAAATCCACAAAACAATGGACACCACATTTCTCTCACACGTCTCAAAAAAAGAAGAGTCCTCTCACACGGCGCCAGCTCTAAGCTCCAAATGAGAACCCTACAATCTCCCAGATCCCAAGCACGCAACCAGAGGCGAACGCGCCCGCCGAAATTTCTCGCGCAGACCCACCGAAACAAGCGTCCGCGGAACAACCCATCAATGGATTACCTCAGCGATAACAGCAACGGACGCGCTCTCCGCAAGGGCCGGGCGGCAGCCCGCGCAAAGGCTCGGTTTTTCGCGGCGCGAACGAGGGCAAACTCAAATCAACAGAGGCTAGGGTTTACCGAGAAAAAGAAATACCACCCCGGGTGGATCTCCAGCGGGGGGAGCAGGCGGGGCGGCAGCCGCGGCCGGTGGTTCCGGGGGAGATCGAGGCCAGGAGGCGGCGGCCGGAGAAGAGCCGCGGACGTCGGCGGCGGCGGTGGAGGGTCCGTGGGAATCGGGGGGGAGGAAGGCTTGCTCAGCAGCTGCCTGGCTACTGTGCGCTGCTCGATCGGTGAATGGGGCTTTTTTGCTTCGCTACGCTCCTCAGCAGGCAGCAGCCGCTTGGCTTCCTTCAGATTCTGCCCCCCTTCTTTCTGTCACCGCCCTGGTCGAGAGAAGAGATGCGGATCCAGAGGGAACTGCAGATTTTTTTCTGGCCGTCCGATCGGGCAATCGACGGTACATGTGGCACTGCTCATTTCGACTTCTCCGTTAAGCTTTTAGCTTCTAATTTCTTAATTTCTTCCATTCTTTTAGGCTTTTTGTCTTTTTTCGTATTCCTTTATATTATCCGTGATACCTTAACCTCTTTTTTATTTTTAATTTTTTTTTAATTTAATTATATCAAAAAAGTACCAACAAATATATTGTAAAATAAATCTGCTATATGTCAAACAATGAAAAATAATCTATGAGTTAAAACAAAGCCAAATGAGCAGCCGTACGCCCTTTATTTTTCCGCTGAGCTATATCCGGACGGGGTTTTTTTTTTTTTTGTGGAAGGGCCATGTCTGCGCTGGTGCAACAGTCAACAGATCCACGACCTACAGAGAAAAAAATGCAAGCTCTGTGTGCAATGCTATCAGTAGTCCAACTATTAAGATGTCACTGTCGACGTGGCGATAACAAAGTTCTAATCTAACCATTTGTGGCTAGGGGTGCTAATAGATTGGTTTCAAACGGATTAAGCAGGATAAGTTTTTAATTGGATTGGTTTTAGATGGCTGAAAACGGATTCAAAGAGTAAACGGATTGGGTTACCTTATAAAAAGAGTTGGGTTGAAGTAAAGTAGGTTTAGAAATTTTAGGTTGAGATCGGATTACGAACGGATTCAACCCGTAGCATAACCTAATGGGGTGACACTTAGATTATTTATAGGCTTAAACTACCATACTCAATTATGCCTTTTTATAAAAGCATATGAGAGTCATATGTACACATGCGCCTGCTAATTTGTACAAAGTAGCTTCATACCCACATAATCATTTACAGCAAACTCAAGCGATGTAGAAATCCCTATAAAATCATGCGGGGCCCACATGTACGTCTAATCCTGGTAATCTATATAGAGTAGCTCCTCTATATGCAGAATCATCTCCAATAAATTTTAATTAATTTTGATAAACTTTTGTGGTGTTAACACAAAGTTGAAATTTTAAATACTGAAATTTTACGAAAACTTCCTATAAAAAACACGTAGAATCACGTGGAGGTATGGGATTGTGAAAATTTTTTTGTGGATTGGGTTGATGTGAGAAGTTGATTTTGTTTTATATGAGTTGTGTTGATTTTGAGTTAGATTTAAACCCATCAATAGATCTATTTGTAGCGTTAAAGAACTTCGTACATTATTTTGTCATTTCGAGTGTTTGATCGGACGACTTTACTAGTAAGGTCTTTCAACCACAAGCAGGCCTTTGGATTTGCATACGCACGAATAGGCAGCGAGTTCAAGTAGTGTTGGAGTTTGAAAGCAAATTTAACTCGTCAGCTGGGTCATCATATCACTTAGTACCGTTTTAAATAGATTTTGGTTTTTAGCTTTTGAAAAACAAAAATCGTTTGAAATATGTTGCTTCTTAACATGACCCCTCTTTTCTTTTGCATTGTTTATGAAGATATAACAGTGTTTTTTTATATTTCCTCTTTTTCTTTAGTTTCTTTTAATTGAATGCTTCAAAAAAATAAATAATAGTCGTTATAGTGTCATTTAGCTAAAAGCCAAGACCATATATTTTTTGCTGTAGCTGATGGCTTTTTAGTTACGGCTAATAGTTTTTACTTGTGTTTTCGGAAAAGGCAGCAAGCGGTGGAGACGCCGACATGAACATGCACATGGATTTGGGTTTGGAGAATCATTTTAAGAAGCAATTTTATTTAAGAAACTAAAAGTCAAACATCCAAAAAATAAGGACCGACTTTTGTTAAAAAACCATTAGAAAAAGCTGAATTAAACATGACCTTAGACTTTTGCAACACTTGGTGTAAAAGAAAATGCCTTACACCAATGTGGCACGGGCACTCGACAAACTAGCAGTAGATGACCTGTCCAAGAGCATCTGACTTGGGACCAACTTTTCATCCACTTGACGTCCTGATTTGGGATAATATTTTGCATTAATATAAGACTACACATCACAAAGGCACTAAGAAAATTAAATCAATAAGTACAAAAGTGAAAAACATGAAAGTATTTAGGGTTTTTTTAATAAAGTAGTTACTACTCTCTTTTTTGCGGGAATGCATACTAGTTTGCAATGGCTTACTACCCCAATTGAAAAAAAATATTTCCAACATATTTTGGGTCATTGCTACCTAGATTATAGGGATGACTAAACTTCGACTTATCGCATATATGAAGCAATTTAATGGTCTAAAAAGCGCAAGCTCATTGAAAAAATAGATGGGATACCTAATACATAGCGAAAACCTCTTTTTAGAGGGAACATACTTGAATCATGCATGTTTTTAAAGAGTACATTTTAAAGAAGTATAAGATAAGTAGGCAAAAGTTTAGAACACATCAATTTTACAGAAAATAGTTCAATTTATGTAGGAATTTAGAAAAATCACATGTTCCAGATGAGGCATTAATAGGGAAACGTGACTAAGGCTTCTTTTGCAAAATCATGGATTATGATAATCTTATTTGGTAGAACCGCTTTTATATATTCTGGTGTTTGGCAATCTGTTTTTTTTCCTAAACCAAGTTGCAAATGAAAATATTAGTGTGTACCAAATAATACAACAAACACGTGGAAATGTAATAGGAACAACCATTGAATAACAAAATTTTTATAACTTTAATCTAATCTGATTTCACACCTGCTTTTTCACAGCAGTTCAAAACATAGCACCGTATAACAATGAATCGTAAACTAACATAGAAGGAAATAAACGGAATATAGCTTGCTCGCACGAAATTCAGCAGTTTGTTTGGAGAAATTTAATTCGACGTACCTGGTGGAGGCGATGGTTCTGCGCTGTGCTGATCGTACCACATATATGTTTTTTTCCTCCCTCAAAAGAACAAAAGGATAAAAACAAAGGAGTACTGCAACTATTGCATTGGTACTGCCTCAAAGACCCCTTCCCATGATGCTATCATGCTAGCGCAGAATCTACTCACTTTTGGAGGAAAATTGTCAGTGCTATGCTATCAGTACCAGGCAACAGACATACGAGGGCATTAATGCCACTACAGTTGCCCACAGAGAGATAGAGATAGAGAGAGAGAGAGGAGGAGCAGAGGAATGGTCCAATTATGACCCTGGAATCTATAGGACACTTCTTGTTTCAAAAATAATTTCTGAGACATTTTAGGAGCACATTTCTATTTGTTATAGCATTTCAGATGAAATGTAATTGCTACTGGATAAATATTTATATTTGTGCAAAAATGTGTATGTATTTTCGACCAACAGCTCCTCCAATTGGAACCACGGAAAGATATTTGAGATGGGTGAAAGTAAAAAACATGAGGAATCTGATATATACTAAGAGCCCATTTGGAACGCAAGAGCAATTTGCCTGCTCTAGTACTTGTTTCTAATTTTTAGACAAAAGTTCAGTATTTTTGCTATAGATTTTTTCCAAAAGAGTGTAATTAATTATCATAGTTATACTTAAGGCTCACTAACCAAAGAAGTCACAGAATTAAATCTTGGGAAAATATACAATAAATTCACGTAATATGTAGTTGG
Source organism: Dendrocalamus sinicus (assembly GCA_036346575.1). NCBI lineage: Eukaryota > Viridiplantae > Streptophyta > Magnoliopsida > Poales > Poaceae > Dendrocalamus > Dendrocalamus sinicus. The sequence continues at coordinate 9,312,734 of CM070644.1, forward strand.
TGACACTCAAAACTTGGTTGTTAGCTACAAGACAAATGTACTATAGACAGCTGTGGATTATAAAATTTAAAAGTAGCTTGCATCCATTAGTCGATATGTTAAAAGTAATAAAATAAAAGTTTATCTCAGAAGGCTAGAGGTGGACTTGTCAATGATGGCGTTCAGATGAACTCAATATTCTTTTCTATAAAAGCAATCTTTCAGCATAATATATAGAGCAAATATGTCACATTTGCACCCCAAATAACTAAGAAAAATGAATCGAAAAAAATAAAAACAACAACTAGGAAAGCTGTCACAAACAACCATGGTAAAATGCTAAAGACGATGTAAAAATTTTGTGCAGCCCATCGCCATTCCATTTCCCAAACGAGTCAGGCAAGAACGGCAGGGGTGCACGTACCTATAGCAATTTTATGGTGGTGATCGGTTCGGCTGAAAAGCTCATGGCTTATAGCTGAAAACATTGTAGCTGGCTGAAAAAAGCACTGTAGCTGACAGAGGCTTATTTAGCATAATTAAATTTAAAAAATTTTAAAAATATAAAAAATATGTTAGCCCATTACGTATAATACAAACAAATATGGGAAAAAAGAACCGGCAAAAAAGCTCAACAAAAAGCCAAAAGTTCAGAAAAAGACGAAACTTATGAATAGTGAAAAATAAGCCAGAAGCCGAAGCCGAGTTGATCAGGGCCATGGCTAGGTGGTCGCGGACTTATTCGAGATGAAATTAACCGTATTTAATTCTTTGGTCCACGGATGACGCTAGTGGGGTCAACATGGCATAATTGACTATATTTTATGTGGGCTTGATTAGATCATCTAATTAAAATATATTTATAATGGTTTTTGATTTTGATTTTTATTAATTTTTTTATTTTAATATATAAATAGTAACACTTAAAGGTGAGAGTCTATCCAGACTTTTTCGACCCATTCAGAGGCTCGTCCGACACGGCACAACACATGGTGGGTTAGGCTAGCGTAGCACGGATGGAAGGCTAGGCACGCAGCATGACTTGGACTGGTCTGATATAAGGTCTGTTCTTTATGGTTGCGGCTTATGATTTTTTGTTGAAATTTTTGAATTTTAACTGTTTGCGACAGAGATTATGAAGAAAGATACTTGCTTGTGATTTTAGATAGTACAAATATTGAGTTTTTAATATGTATTATAATTAACTTGTAGATTTTATTTTTAGAATATATTTTGTTTAAAAGTTAGGTACTAAAAAGTAAAAGCTGATTTCGAAAAACGATAAAACAGGCTCATAGCGTGTCCATGCTCGAGTTGGCCTGGCACGACGGTCACGGCGGCGGCGTCCAACATGCTCGGCGTTTCGTCATCGCGAAGGAACAGGGGATGGTACGCTTACGGTTCAGGTCTCCCCTCTTCTCGGGAAATTTAACTTTTTGCCACTCTTAACATTGCCACATATCCAAATGCCATCATCTTCAATGCAATTAATATTTTGCCACTCTCGAGCCTACGTGGCGCCCACGCGAGCGCGAAACCGCCACGCGCGCGCGCGCCGCCTCGCTCGCCGGCGCCGCGCCTCGCTCCGCCTCCGCCCCGCCGCCTTCGCCGCGCTGCGCCGCGCCGCGCTCGCCTCCGTCGGCGCGCCGCCTGCGCGCGCGCGCGCCGCGCGCTCGCCTCCGGCCGCGCCGCGCTCGCGCGCCGCGCCTCCGCTTCGCCGCGCCGCCTCGCCGCCTCCGTCTGCGCGCGCCTCGCTCGCCGCGCCCGCATCTCATCTTCGAGTCCGCCGGGATCCCGCTCCCGTCTCTCGCGCGACGGGACGAGGCGGAGCGGCGCGGCGCGGCGAAGGGAGTCGCGGCGGCGCATGGCGAGGCGCCGATGAGAAGGAGGCGCGGCCGAGGAGGCGAGGCGAGGCGCGGCGCGGTGAGCGGGGAGCGCGGGCGCGGCCAGCGTGGCGGTTTTCGCGCTCGCGTGGGCGCCACATAAGCTTGAGAGTGACAAAATGTTAATTGCATTGAAGAGGATGGCATTTGAATATGTGGCAATGTTAAGGGTGGCAAAAAGTTAAATTTCCCCCTCTTCTCAGCCAAGCTGGCCTTCACCGTCTCCCTCGCCGTCTCTTCTCCGTCTCCTGCGTCTCCTCCTCCTCCCCACTCTCCTCGGCCAGCTCCCCGTCTCCACCTCCGTCTCCCCAGACCGTAGCCGCCGGCCTCCTCTCCGTCCTCGCCGGCCCACGCGCCGCGGTGCGCGAGCCGGCCGGGGAGTCAGCGTGCCTGCACTCCTGCCTCTAGTTCATATCCCTGGTCAACCCTGCTGCCACCAAGGCCTCTTCTTGGAGGGGCTCCCGGAAGGTTCTTCTGGAAGGCTGTGATGCTGCTGAGGCGGATGAGATAGTGATGTCGCCACCGGCGCCGGTCTTGGAGCTGGCGCGCCTCGCCGTCGACTCCGGAGGCGACCCTGGGGCCATCCACCGCGCGCTCGACCCCACGGTGCTGCCGGTGAATACCCGTTTATCTCCTTGTTCTTTTTTTTTCCGCGACGAATGTGGAATTTTGCACTGTTAGTGTCCTGAAAGTTTGGGGGAAGCAAGAACTAGTAGTTTTGATTGGTACACGAGAAGTGGTGCAGTCTGCAACTGATAATTCAGAATCAGGGATAGGAGACATTGTGCTGAATTGAGTTGTATCTTGGGTGTCCTTGGAATAGGCACTATCATAGCACCATTGTCTCTTGTCTGTGTTGCTAGTTTTCAGAGTCCACACTCATTTATTCAATAGCCAATGCCTGAAACATGCTCTTGCTTTACCTAAAAAATCCACCATGATAGTACAATATTATTGTTAGGTGCCTGATGTTGAGGAGTCGCAGAAGAACAAATGCCATCTCACAAGAACACCGTATGGAAGGCGCTTTGCTAACAAGGTCCAGATTTCGCTCAAGCTGTAGTTGAAATTGCTTTTACCTATAGGTTGGGCATTGTTCACACGTTTGTGTTGTCATTTATTAATAGGACATCAATGCATACTTTGCATTTTTGTTTGAATTGATTGTGGCACGAGGACCATCTGTTGGATTATCACTGAGTCGGTACTATTTGTTCCATGGACATCTTTTCCTTGCATCTGGGACAGGAAGGCTTGGAATTCGGTAAGTGCTACGAATTATTGTTTAGAATTTGCCCACAGAATTTACTGCAGAGGCTTCTTTTGAATAATTTTTACAAAATATTTATATGATTGAGATATATCTGCTAGCATCATGATTTATTGACTTAGGTACGCCAATCTGAACTTACAACCTACAGATGGGCAATTAACTTAAGCTGAAAATTGGACTTTCTAAGCTCTTGGTAATCGTGTTAATTGGTAGTGGTAAACATTTTGATTGCAGGATTGTGAAAACGCTCGTTCTATCAACAAATGATCTTTAACATGGCCCCCAGAAATATTCAGTACGCGTGAAGTAAATTGTATTGCTCCATCCGTTCTTTTTTAGATGTTGTTTTAGAATGGTTTGGATACTCAATCTAGGCTACATTTTTTGCCTGCTGTTGTGCGATTGAGAATGAACCATCTTAGCATACTCCTCTTATTTTCGACTGGAGCTATTTATCCTTGAAAAAAAAGGGCGTGTTCTTTTTTGCTGAAGGTTATGGCTTTTGGGCTATTCGTACGAGAGATTACAGAGTAACAGAAACTCACGTGCAGTTTTTGCCGATATAAATGAAGTTAGTACAGTATGTACTATAATTAACTAGTAGATCCTATTTTGAAAAATATTTCGTTTAAAAGCTAGTTCATGTAGAAAAGACGAAAATCAGTTTTTAGAAGCTGAAAAGAACAGGCCCAAAGTCATGGCTTGGGTCTTTCATTAGAACTGTAATTGGAAACATCAAGTTGTCCATCAGCAATACTCATATCAGATATGAAGATGTAGAGAGGTATTTAAAGTTCTTCTTAGTGGATTTCTCTTTCAGAATGCATATAAGAATACCATGACTTGTTTTTGTAGCAACCCAGGTCACCCTTTCGCATCAGGTTTGGTACTTTGGAAGCTGTCAGCAATTACGGTGGATGACCTTGGAAAGGAGACTTTTGCCACTGGTGGAGATTTACCTAGTGAAGAAGGTATGTTGTTCCTAAACTTAATGGCAGTGCTATTTGCCGTATTTTTCCTGTTTATGATGTTATTTTCCAGTCGAGCTTGATTGGCTGATAGCGATATCATTCTCCTGGTTTTGCTTTTCCCTTTTGGAATACTTCAGCTGTTTAGCAGGGTTACAAAACCGTCTAGTTAGCTCTGTAACCATCCTACTTGTAACTTGATCAAGTTATCTTTCTATGAATGAAATATAAAAATGCTCAATCTACACCAACATGTGAATATTTTACGCGAACAGGGCCTAAGCTGCGTATGATAGACGACTCGTGCCGTTGACCCTTGCTGTTTACGCGAGAAGAAAGAAGTCGCTCTGTGTCTCTCCACATGGCCGGGTCTTACATTGGAAGGAGTCTCGGGGTTTATCCAGGAAGCTAAGGCAGACCAAACGGAGAATTATAACTTTACGTCTTGTTTCAAACTAAAAGATGGAGAGTTATAGTTTTACGTTTCTTTCTAAGTAGTAATGGACGTTTGAAACTCGTTGGTTTCTCAATGTGATTTTTTTCTCTTTTTTTCTTTTATATTATCTGTAGAGATATAATAAAATTTTTATTTTTTCTTCATATTTTATCTATTTTTTAATTAATACATCAGAAAAAAATTAACAACCGCTATGATACTATTTTAACTAAAAGTCACATCACTTTTATAAAGAACTTTAGATTCGTGGCACGAAAGGAGCTTAATTAAGACTCCATTCAGGGAGTCTCAGCTTAAAGTCAGTAGTCTCAAACAAATAAGAGCCAAGCTCCAGCTTCTCGTAGTTCGATCTAGCCGGCCAAACGCTTTTGGCTCCAAGCAATTTCGGAGAAGGAGCTAAAGAAGTTAGAGCCTAAGGCCCTGTTTGGCCGAACTTTGGCTTTAGTTTGTTAAGCATCGAAGTTATTTTTTCGATAAAATGTGTGGGCCTCGAAGTCAGGCCACAGAGAAGCCAAGAAGAAGTCAAGCCTAAAATGAACTGCGAATTTGAAGCTGTGATTTTCTAGCTTCTCTTGAAGTTAGGCTTCGAAGCCAAAAAAAGAAGTTGAGCTCAGCCAAACGAGGCCTGAACTAGAGGATGGAGCTAGCCAGTAGTAGCTTCACTAGCTTCAGGAGACTTAGGTGCCGCTCGGTTGGGCTGAAATAAACTAGTTTATGACTGAAATTTCACTGTAGCTGGTTAAAATTACATTGTACTTGATGGACGCTTATTTGGTGTAACTAATTTTCGAAAAATTTAAAAATAGAAAAAACATGTTAGTCTATCATGGACAATGCAAATGAATACGGGAAAAAAAGAACTGGCAAAAATGCTCAAAAAAGTCAAAAAAAGACGAAATTTAGGAATAGCAAAAAATAAATCAGAAGTTCAAGCCAAAATGTGCGGGGCCTTAAAGTGAGCAAATTATCATGGAGCTAGCTTCATGTGAAGCTAGGTTCTAAGGGCCCACTCCATACGGCTGAAGCTTATGGCTTTCGGCTGTGGCTATTGGTTTTTAGCTGAAATTGCACTATAACAGCTATTGAAAAACACTGTCATATCTCCACGGACAATAGAAAGGAAAGAAACAAAAGAAAAAGGTCAAAAAAAACTTAGCCCCGCTCGTTTGTGCTTTAGCTTTTGGCTTCCGGTTTATTTTTCACTATTTCTAAATTTCGCCTTTTTTGCTGGTTCTTTTTTTTCTCGTATTCGTTTGCATTATACATACTAGGCTAACTCGTTTTTTCTATTTTTAAATTTTGTAAATTTAATTATGTCAAATAAACCACTGTCAGTTACAGTGTAATTTCAGCCAGCTACAGTAGAAATTCAACTATAAGCCACAAAAATTCAGCCCAACTAAACACCACTTTAAAAAAGCCAAAAATCAGGAAAAAAAATCAGAAGCCGAAACCGTTTAGAACCGAGCCTAACGCCTAAAAGATGGAACAGAAGCCCGGACAAATTGCCTTTTATTCTCGGCTAACAAGCTGCCAATAGTACGACTGATAACTAAGGAACGATCCCCTAAAAGCTACCTATGCGATGTAACATTTTTTGTTTTGTTTCGTTTTAGTTTGTTCCGTGCTTGGTGAGAACAACCAATCGAGAAATAGGCTGTACACTACACCCTCCTTGTCCTCGTTTCCATGGCCGTTGCTCCATCCGGGAAAGATGCAAAAGCCAAAGGCAATCGAATGGTCGATTGGTTGGGACTTGGGAGAGTACGTTCCCTAGCTTGGCTATCGCGATCGGTTCGTATTTCCTAGCGCCTTTTGATAACCACAGGTTCGCCGTACGCTTTTACTTTGATGCATGCACGGAACAAGGAAGCGTCATGATTCGTGAGAGACATGCATTCAAATACAGCTAGCGATTAGGTGATGGGTGACAAACTAAGTAACATACAGTGGTCCCAATCTTTTTTTTTCCCCACTGCTTTCTTATCTTTTTCTTTCCTGATGACGATGATGAACCGATGATAGGTTAGGACCCTGTGTTTTTTGTTGACCGTTTGGACCGCCAGGATTTCGTAGAAATTTCGCAGGAAATAGCTTGATCCTTACATGAACCGAGGGAAATTCACGTGTGCCAAAACGGACCTTAGCGTCGTTGGTTCGTGGCCGGCCGGCGGGGCTCGCCGGCTCTGCCCGTCGTTTCGGTCCTTCGCATGCTCGTGCGTGCGCCATTGTCGTGCACCCTGGACTTGCCTTTGCCACTTTGCGTCGCGTCTACTCGGCGACCCGAGAGTATAAGAGCGAGATAAAAGATAAAAGGTGGATTTTTTTTAGGCTGTGGCATATAGTTTTTGATTTAAGTTTTAAAATTGTCTGTTTGTAAGGGAATATAAGAGAGAGTACATGAAGAGACATTCACGTATAGTTTTGACCGATAAATTTAGTACAGTATTTATTATAATTAATTTATAAACTTCATTTTAAAAAGACATACTATGTAAAAGCTAATTAATGTAGCATAAATAAAAAAACATAAGCCTAACGCCTAAAAAACGTAGCCAAAATCAATCTAAAGTGGCCAGCCCATTGGTGGGCGTGGGCCGTGGGTGTATGCGCTTGGAGCCCTTTCGTTTCTCCCCTTCGAAGCACTACTTTCGAAATTTCGTGCACCACTAACGCTAAAGCTACGTAATGGTTCTAAATAAAAACCCACGTGCTGACAAGGATGAAACAAAAAAACCCACGTGCACATTACAACTTGCAAGATCTTCTTATATGCTTTCTCAATGCGAAAACACACTGCATCCCACTAGCGAAACAACTGTGACCCATTTTCTTTCCTATTTCCTCATATTCCATTTTACATACATATAAGCAATAACAATGGAGAGCTATAGCAGGAACTATATCAAACCATGAAGCAACACATGCAAAAAAGAGAGAGAAAAAAAGCCAAAAGCGGGTGGCAAAAAGAGGCAGAGGCAGGGGAGAAGAGCTACAGCAGCGCAAGGGAAAGGGCGGCAAGGCGTCAAAATCACCGTGCTACAACCATGTCAACCCCTGCGTGTGCGTTCTACCATGAGCTTCTGCTAAGGAAACAGCCATGGAAAGCATCATCTGTTCTTCGATGCTCTCCGGACGGAAGTGGCTTGGAGCCATGGCGCAGTTTTCAGCGAAAGGGAGCTGTGGCATGGTCCCTGCATCCGCCACGATGTCTGAGCCAGCATAGCTTGTTCCGGCCTCTGCACCCTCTGACCAGTGGTCGGCTGAGCAATCTCCTTCCTCTCTTACCACCTCCCTGCTGCAACTTGGTGCTACGCCGCTCCAGCTATCCGGTGAACTCTCGACAGCACACATGCTGCCACCAGCGATGCTGCATGGGCGGCGGACCATGTCAAAGACTGGGAACGCGCTACTGCCAGGCATGTAGGAGAAATCCATGATTGGTGGCTGGTGCTCAGCCAAAGCGGCAACAGCACAAGAAAATCCACCGGGATGAGGTACTTCCAGGGGAGCAGCCGGAACGAACGCCTGCCGTTCACGCGAGGGTGGCTCAATTACAGGCATAAAGTTGCCACAAACAGGGTTTCCTATACTTCCCCGCTCCTGCTCAGAGAAACATGAACACGTTAGAAGCAGATACGCATGCAAACTTTTCTGTGCTATAAGATAATCCGTGAATTTTCCCAATCCAGCTTATTGTTTATAATGTAGACCACTGTAAACAATTGCATCGTGCATGCTCTTTTAAAACCCCTCAAAAGGTAACCATGAAATATTTGTGTAATGACTATGCTAGTACTTGAACGTACAAATTACCAAACGAAGAATAAAACTGACCTCACCAACCCAATAATCTATATTACTTAGTAACATGAATATGCTTTTCTGCAAATTAATTGCCTTTTTTTATCATAGGAAGCAAAAAAAAACACATGCTTTGCAGACTAGGTCATGCATTTATCACAATATGTAAAATGTTAAACATATTCCTATATAAAAAAAGGTGAAATTCAACAAGCTTTTTTAGCTACAGCCTACAAATGCTGTGAATTCAGCAAAGTTTCATATTCCATGCAAACGACAGTCTCTTTTTTTCTGCAGCTCATTACAAAATCATTACCTGACACAACAAAACGGCATACATAATATTATTCATTCATGCACTGTCATATTCTTATTAATGTTCATTTGAGGAACATATGAAAAATTTCCACTTCACCTGAATAGAACGCCAAATCGTTTCCATAACCATCATGTCCTCTATATTCATGTCAATGTTATCATCACTGTAAGCAAAAAAACAATTTCCGTAATTGTTAGAAGCCTGTTTGATCTCAAATCTCAACAGCATAAAGGATTAACTTGACCACCATGCAATATATGCTTAGTGGAAGAAAACCTTTGTAAGGTAAACTATAAAACTGAGAAGAGATTTAAGGCCTATTTTGTTCGAGTTTAGCTTCTTCCAATAGACTGGCTTCCCAGAGAAGTTGGAGTGGAGATTTAGGTTTTCGATACAAGAGGGGTTTAATTTTCTTTGAGAAGTCCCTCCAGTCGTACTCGTACCCTGTTAATCGTACTTGGTAGAGTTCTAGCTTCTGCAGATTTAAGCTGCAGTTGAAACCCTCCCAAGCCAGCAGTACAGCAGACCAATCTTCTGAACAAGAACTACAAGAGGCACCATGATAACATCAACCAGCTTCACCAGAAATAGTATGAAAACCAAGATTCTCAGATTGATTGAGATATTTTAATTGGGTCAAATACTCTTTTGGAACCTCAACTTCATTCTGGTTCGAGCATCCCTGTACCATATAGTTTTTGCCCTAGCGCCACACTGTATCATCATCGAAAAGTCTCCTCAGTCAGCGCTTAGCAGTGATGTGGTATGTATGAACTGATTAGATGCTGTTGTTTACTACTTGTGTAACATAAGAAAAAACTTGTCCTAGTTACACAGGCTTCTGTTACACTATATGTCACAATCTAGCACACCAGGAGGTAATCTCGAGATAGACTTTACTCACTGACCAAATATTTTATATTTTGGACTGAGGAGACATATCCACTTCAAACCACTCACTTGGTGTAAGAGAGAGGACCATGTCAGTTTGGGCATCAGATCAACATGAAAAATTGCCCTAAAAAACACTACTCAAATCTAGGGAACGACCTGTCAATATTTAAAATTGAAGTCCAAACTCTGCCAGTGTTGTAACTTGTAAGAAATCCCCCCCACCAATAAAAAGGAGATGTTTTTGTCACAGGGCCAACTATAGGCCACTCAATTACGACAACAAATGACTGTATATTGTATAAAAAATCTAATCCCTTCTCAAGATTTTTCTATTTAGTGTTTCCCTCAAACCAAATTTTATTGTTTAGGTGTCTTCCTGCACTTCCTATACACAAACAGTAATTTGTAATGTAATTACCACAGCATAAAGCACTGATCAGACAACATGCTCTCTCAATAGACATTTTTACTAAATTAAACATTAAATATGTGTCATTTGGAACAGGTCATGGTATCTGGTAGGAACCAACCTTAAAATAGAATAATGATAACTCTAATCACGGCTGCTGTGTCAACTTGAATGGTGCAGATCAGGGTGAGTTGCCCATGTCACTAGAATACAGAAAGGGCAAGTGTAAAGTGGAATAATTCAGGGGTGTTTTCAGAAATGTCAGTGGCTTTTAATGGTTTAGTCTCTGCCATCTACATTTAATCTAATGGTTGGTCTTTGCCATCTAGATTTAATCTAATGGCTAATATCGCTACTTCTCATTCTCCTATTTTAAGAGTAGTAATTCTCATTCGACGTGTTACATTTGAAACAGTTGGTATAAATGGCATATGGACATTTTCTTGTCAAAATTAAAACTTCAGTTAGGTTTGATGTTCAACAAAAGACATCAAACACAAAACATAATAACATACCGATTATGCCTAGAATGGAAAGGCCGCATGCTAGCCTGGGCAGAGCATGAAGGTTCAGATGAACAGCACTCAGTCCCTTGCTCAATACATCGGTATGATGGCACTGTAACAGACATAACATGCTGTAAATCATCAGATTAAGCTGCAGAAAAGTTAACATTATTAAACGTGCATATTAGTTGCATCTAGTGCAGACCTGAAAAGGATGTGCTGCAAATATCCCGATACTCCACTTCTGTTGTTGGAGTGATTGTTCTGCTAGAAGAGCACCTGTTCTTTTTCCTTTTCATCTTATCCTCTTCGTCTTGAAGTGCTTGCTGGCGCATCCTCATCTGTGCTTCTATGACTTTTTGTTCTTCCTGTAACATGTTTTACAGAGATAAAGAAAATGCATTTGGCCTTGGAATACTAAAGAAACACTGGGAATATATCAACATTCAACAGAAAATGAAAGCATTACAACATAAGACTTACAAATTGTTCTATGCTCTTTTCCTCCTTTGTCTTCACACCACGATACTCCACAGCATAATTGGGAGTTTTGCAGAATGGGCATCTTTATTGGTTAAGTAATAAGTATATTGCATAACAAGGCCCATAGATTACCAAGAATATGAAATAAGACTAGAGATGGCATAAAGGATACTGTGTAGGCCTAGCAGTATGAGTTGGTTTCATTTGAAGAAAGCACTCTGCAAAAATACCAAACAACATATGTAAGGATATTTGCACCTAACAAGTAACACGCAATCATTGGTAGTAGGATAGATGTATTACCTGTACATATCCCTTTCGAGCAACATTTTGATCGGTTAAGGCTTGGGTAGTACTACAATGAACGAAAACATGCATTTTAGGACAGGACAAATAAATCACAATACTAGCTGGGTATTCTTTCTAGTAAGTTAAAACTCCAAACTAATAGAGGTGCTAAATAATGCTGTCAGCACCGGTGCAAAATATAAGAACCTTCTATAATACAAATTCCATCTTTAACAATCAAGTGAATTTTAGGGCTAGAGGCTAATGATCAAATGCACCAGAATTGCAATAACATTCCAACTATAGTAACATTAAAAACATCTACTTAGTGTCACGTAAGCGCAAGCAAAATCAGTACCATTTCCAGTTATTTTACAAGCTAGATCGGAACCATCCAAAGTATCCTAGAACAACAGCTAACCCATTAACCAGAACCAGGAATGATCCTTTAGGCAACCAAATAAAGCGCACTACAATGGCAATGAGATTCTCAATTGCAGTTCCCAAGACCGCTAAGACATTCACCTTGATCATACACACAATATACCCATGCCACCATGGCACCACTCTAGAGCCTAGACGATTTCAAAAAGGCATGCAACATCTCAGAACAGTTAGCCAATTATTTGTTTTGGAATTAGTCGAATTTCCTATATGGTCTGCAGCATAAAAAAAGCACTGCATTTCTTGCAATGCACACATGCATTACAACACTACCACCAGATAGGCCCATAGAACATTGAATATATCAATATATGCAATGTTTCTCTAGGACTTTTAACATTAGTGACACCCAAAGCGTCCTAGAATAGCAACTATCCAGCCACCAAAAAAAAAAAAAAGAGTGGCAGAACTCCAACCAACACGACCAAATAATCAAATGTGGTGAAATAACAATCTCAGGGCCACTTAGAAGCACATTTTGGACCTTGTACATATGCACTATGATGTCACTACCAAAGGGGCAGATACCAACGCAGGCGCATAGAACAAAACCGATGCAATTGGTACTACATTTCGCAACATTTGATCACGAAGTGCACTAATTACCTAGAAAAACACGGGCAGGCCATCAAATGTGCCAAAGTTTTGAGTAAAATTATGCTCCTAAGAGTTTGCAAAGCACTAAGTAGAACCACGTGTAAACCCACACATCTAACGGCGCTCCACAATCGAACAAAAGCAGCCACTAATCGACCCAATCCATACGCAGTAACGCATAAATACTCTCCATCCCAGCCACCCGCAAGCCACCACACTCGGCACTCACGGCAAGCACCGACGGCTAGAAAAAAGTTTGCAGGTGGGGGAGGAATGGGAGGGGGGAGAGATCTCCTCCCCCTTTTGTTACCAGGAAGCAGATGGGGCACTCCTCGAGGTCTCCCCCGGCGGCGTCGTCGGCCCCCGGGTAGCAGGGCGCGAGCTTGGCCTCGAGGATCAGCTTGCGCAGCTTCTTCTGGTCGATGTCCCTGTGCTCGTACAGCCCCTGTGGCTTCGTGTACCGCTCCTCCACCCCCGCCTTCCTCCTCCCCCCAATCCTGTTCCCCATCCCTCCCTCCCAGATCTACCTCCTCCCTCCCCCGCCGGAGACGAAACCCTTGCCCCGCACCACCTCACCGTAGATACATACGGTATACGCACGCGTACGCGGTGTTGCGGGTCTGGACTGGAGCGAGGTGGCGAGGTAGGAATGGCATTACTCTTTTTTTTTAAAAAAAATACGTTTTTTCTCGGGGTGGGAGGAAAGGAAGCAAAACAGGAGGTCGCACCGCACACTACTACACACACTGTTGCCGCTGCTGCTGCGGCTGCGCGCGAGACTGCGGCGCTGCAACTTCTGCCGCGGTCGCTCTCGGTGGCAGAGCCGCGGTTTTGCGAGGGAGGAGGGCGGCTGCCCGTGCCCTGCTGCCTAGCGCCTAGTGTGTGTGGGTTGCGCGTGTTTGAGTGAATGAAACCTGGTGTTGGCTGGGTTTGTGCTGTGTGGGAGTTTGAGGTGCTTTTTCTGTGTTTGATAACCTTTTGTTATTTTAAATGAGTTTTTTTGGTTGTGATTTTTAGCTTAAAAATTTAAATTTTAGTTGCTTGTGAGAGAAAATACAGAGAAAGAGATACTCGCCTGCGATATTAGCTAATATAGATGTAGTCGGGATATTATCTACTATAATCGACTTGTAGACTCTACTTTAAAAAGATAATACGTTTGAAAGCTAGTTACTATAAAAAGTCAAGCCAGCGGTAGCACGTTGCTGGTGATGATGTATGCAGTGAATCTTCTGGATAGTTGTACGTATATGTTGTGAGGTGGGAAAAAGGATGGGATGTGTTAGGCTTGTATTGCTTTTGGGTTTGCATTTAACTTTGTTAGGCTAGAGGTGCGTAGAATGGGTCATCTAGATCTAGATGGTCTTTTGTGTATGTTGTTGGTGAAAAGAGTGTACGGGATGTGAGTAGTTTTAATGTTTTTTGTGGGCCACATGTTGCTTTACTCTGCTAGAGGTGTGTGGGATGGGTTATATGTATGTCATATAGGCAGGTTGCTAGTGAGAGTTTTCGAGATGTGTGGGTTTCACATTTTTGTGTTTGTGTGTTACTTTATTTGGCTAGATGTGTGTAGGATGGGTCATCTAGATGGTTGTTTGTGCATGTTGCTGGCAAAAGAGTTAATTCGTCATGTGTGAGGTTTTAACGTTTTGCGGGCACGTGTTACTTGCCCGACTAGAGGTGTGTAGGATGGGTTCTCTACATGGTCATATGTACATATCACTAATAAAAAGAGTGTTCAAGATGTGTACGGTTTTTAGCATTACGTTTCTGCATGTTACTTTGCTTGGTTGGAGGTGCCTAGGATGAGTCATCTAACTAGACGTATGTGCACATTGCTAATGAAAGAGTGTTCCAAATGTGAGGGGTTTTAACATTTTGCATCTACATGCTACTTTGCTTGGTTGGTGATGTGTAGGATGGGTTACACGTATGGTCATATGTGCATGTTGCTGGTGAAAGATTGTTTGAGATGTATGGGTTTACATGTTTTGCATAAATGTGTTATTGTGTTATTTTGTTGCCTAGAGGTGTGTAGAATAGGTCATCTAAATAGTTGTATGTGCATGTTGCTTATGAAAATGTCTGGGGTTTATTGTTTTGTGCTTGCATGTTAGTTTGCTTCTCTAGATGAGTATAGGATCTTTTTCGCCTTTATTTTATGCCTTTTTAGGCATTTTCAGTGCCTACTTTTTTTTTTGCGAACATAGTTGTATATCTATGATGTATAAAGTGTGCTATGTATCTATGTATTTGGCGATAAACAAGACCTTTATTTGCCGAAATTTATGAAATACAGCCGCATTTCATCGTGGGCTATCTACGTATTAATTTGTACGTGGCATTGCAAGAAAGGTTCTCATGTGCAGCATTTAACCAAATGGTACAAGTGCATGAGTAGTTGCGAGTAGGTGGAATGGAGGTACCTCCCATCTGGGCAGCATAATGGGAAGACGACTAGGCCTACACATTGATGATAGTACACTGCACACTTTGCAGCGTCAGTACCAAACCATTAGGAGAGGAAGCTACGTGAAAAAGCCTGAGATCTTGTTGCCTATGTGGTGAGTATATTATGTTTGGTACTCCGTAATCGTACTCCCACGGCTTATCAGGCATAAGCCTTCTGATCATTCAATGGTACTAATTTTCATTCTATAATGCCGTGAAAACTTCCAATACGGCTATAGAAAAAACAAATGTTCTTGGATGCACAGCTGAAAATAAAAGGTCTGTATCTACCAGCATACATTCAAATTTCTTTCACCTGTTGAGCCGATGCATGAAAGGAAAAGGATCAACCGAACCAGCTGATGCAGGTGTCCTCGTTTGGCTAGTAGCATTCCATTTTACCTGAAGTTCAGATGGTGGTTTTGTGCAATCGTCTGATCCCCAACCTGTGACGCGAAAGCTTCCTGGAGCTGCTGCTGCTGTTGCTGCAGCAGTGCTCCGAACTGGTGGGCTGAAGCCAGGTTCTCGTCCAGCTTTGCCTTCTTAGCCGTCAGATCAGACTTCCTGGCTTCTGCCGCAGCGATCTCAGCGTTGTTTGAGTATATTCCACTGCCATGCAGCTCTTGCAGGGTCAATTTCGGGCCTGTTCTTTTGGGCTTCTAAAAGGTGTTTTTCAGCTTTTTTACAGTAACTAGCTTTTAAACAGAGTATCTTTTTAAAATAGGGTCTACTAGTTAATTGTAGTACATACTGTACCGACTTCATTTATATCGGTAAAAACCGCACATGAGTTTATGTTACTCTGTAATTTGTCGCACAAACAATCCAAAAGTTACAAGTCGTACCCAAAAGCCATAAGCTCCAACCAAAAAGAACAGGCCCCTTCAGCCGCAGCTTTAAGTTGCCGTCCGTCAATCAGATATGAATTCACAACATAAGCAGACAGTAAAATTTAGTCGAATATGGATTCACAGCGTTGACAGATAGCAATTTAGCTGTAGCTTGTAAGTGCCTGATGAGACCTTGAGCAGTCGTTTCCTATTGGTTGGTTCGGATCAGCAGATCCTGAACTATATATTATTTGGGGAAAGTTTCTTGCTGCTGGTTTATATAATTTGTATTGCGACAAAATGGAGCAATCAATAATGTCTTATAAAAAAGGGGAAATTCCTACCAACAAGAACAGGTTTCCTTTTAAGAATTCAGATTAATGTTATTTGTATGCTTGTGAAGTTAATGGTTATGTGCAGACCGTGGTCCATGAATCCTTGTGTATCATTTTCTTAACATGGGGGCAGTAAAACGACCGTTAATTGATACGAGAGGGAATTGACCGAGATGCAAAAAAAGATAAAATCTATACACAGCTTCCATGGACAACCATGTCCTGCTGCCGTGGCCCGATTCAACAAAGTTGTTAAAAAGCTATATAGTAGCAATGATTCGTTTTACGAATCTAGCATTGTGAACTCTTGATCCATGTACAATCTTAGCTAATGGCCTATACTTCTAGGCTGTGATCGTTGTGGCTTCAGCTTCTGGCTTATTTTTCATTATTTATAAATTTCGTCTTTTTCTGAACTTTTGATTTTTTTTTAGCTTTTTTGCCGGTTCTTTTTTTTCCGGTATTTGTTTGTATTATACGTAATGGGCTAACATATTTTTTTTAAAATTTAATTATGCTAAATAAGTCTCTGTCAGCTACAGTGTTTATCAGCCAGCTACAGTGCTTTTCAGCTATAAGCCACCAAAAAAAGCCTAAATGATCACCACCTACACTTCGAGCATCGTTTATAAGTGACACGCATTAAAACAAGATTGGCAACACCATCATTTTGACACATACTACATTTCTTGTTAAAATGTTGAAATAAACTAGTAAGCAACGGACCAAATCACAAACAGACCAGCCTTTATCAATGTTACTTGTCATATTCATAACCAGCCGTTTTCTCTCCTTGAAGTAAAGTCACAAATGTCGGGGCAGATCAACGCGGGCTTGAAATTCAAACTAGCAGCATAGGCGCGGCGACACGCCGCGCCAGCCACCGTGTGCACCGAAGTAAAAGAGGCGATAATTTGTGAGGAGTTTTTTTTAAAAAAAATCGAGGGTACATGCGTATTTTCGAAAAAGTTAAAGGGTTTTTTCGTAAAAATTGAGGACCCGTATGTAATGAAATGAGGACCCGTACGCAATTTAGAAAACCGCGGGCGCCATCCCGCAAATTGGAGGGGTTTTCAGAAAAATCATGCAAAAAACCCGCAGGACCTTTTCGCGAGAAAAAGAACACATTCGCGAAGAAAAAGGACACATGACGTAAATTCCGGAAAATAGGAGGAAAATCCTCTCTGGCCAGCAGAAATCCCCGCCACGCGGCGCCAGTGCACAGGCGGGGACATGGCAGCGGGGCGGGAATCCCTGCTATAATAGGGGGGATTCTACTCAGGAGGCAACCGTAACCAAAATTTCTAACCCGCTTAGATCTAGACCGTCCCGATTACAATCAAATGGTGAAGACAAGGCTAACATGTTGACTTGGGGGTGATCGGTTCGGCTTAAAAGCTCATGGCTTATGGCTGAAAACATCAGAGTGGTGAAAAAAGCATCAGAGTATGGTGTGAGGCTTATTTAGCATAATTAAATTTAAAAATATAAAAAATATGTTAGCCCATTACGTATAATACAAACAAATACGGGAAAAAAAGAACCGGCAAAAAAGCTCAACAAAAAGCCAAAAGTTCAGAAAAAGACGAAATTTATGAATAGTGAAAAATAAGCCAGAAGCCAGAAGCCGAAGCCGAATTGATCAGGGGCACAAGATAACTTCCAGCTTGGCCTGTGGTCCGTTGGGCAGGCCAACAAAAATGCAATTTCTACATTACCTTGTTTTTTTTTGGATTTTGGGCTTTTCCGAAAATCGAAATAAATAAGACGATTTTTTGAAGCAGATTTTTCTAACGGCTTCTCTGGCCCAAAACCATATGCGCCATCCGCTGCTGTTTCGAAAAGCGTAAATAAACGTCATCGGCATTAGCTGTAGTAAAAAAAACAGAGACAAGCTGCTTGCTACCGACCAAGACGTAGGGTGGGTTCTTTTAGGCTGATAGCTTAAATATTTGAATTATGGCTGTTCGCGAAAGACAGTACGCAGAGGAAAATAATCGTATACGATTTTGGCCGATACAGCTAAACTCAGTACACTTTTTTATTATAATTGTTCTATTGACTCCACCTTAAAAAATATATCATTTAAAAGTTAGTTACTGTAGACAATATAAGCATAAGCTACAAATAAACTGAAACGAACTAATCCCTATTTAATTTAAACCCCCTGCCCTGTTGCCAATGCCATATGAACATGGCACAGCGAACGGAGTTCACCCAAATGCTTTGCCATTGGCAGCGTGGTTGGTACAAATAACAATTAGGCTAAACAAGCTAGATACTAAAATAAGCTCATAGTTTATCAGTAGTAGGAAGGATTGGGACCTTACTTGAGATACCAAATCCCTCAACCTCTGCACTTCCTTGCGAGCCTCCGCCTCGAACCGCTGCGACATTACCTGGAACTCCGGGCCTGTTCTTTTCAGCTGCGGTTCATGGTTTTTGGCTGAAATTTTTAAATTTTGGTTGTTTATGGTACGGATTACGGAGAGACAGATACTCACTTGCGATTTTGGCTGGTACAGATGTTGGGCTTTTAACGTGTAGATCGTTTAACTTGTAGACTCCGTCTTGAGAAAATACTCCGTTTGAAAGTTAGGTACTGTAGCAAAAGTTAAAAGCCACCAGCTTATAAGGTAAATAACATGCCCTTCTCCATCTCCTTCCTCTCGGCCTCGCAGAAGCGGTCCCGCTCCTCCTCCCTCCGCCACAATAGTACTAGTAGTGTACCAAAGCAAATTGTCGTTCCAGTTCAAAAAACAAACTGTTGTTGATCCGATTATAATTATGAGCTCTTTTCTTCGTGTAGGACTAGTATGGAAATAGAGAGAATAAATGGTACCTTAGTATCTTTAAATTTTCCTTGAAATATTCATTAATTTTGTACTGTAATAACTATACAAAGCTACGAAGATCAAGAAACCAAAATTCCGAAAATTCACTAATAGAACACACAACAGAATCCTCTATATCTCTGTCCTCTTCCCCAAGTCTCCTCCTTAGAATCCCCACCCCGATTCTCTCCGGAACCATCAATTTCTCACATGGGACCATGACAATTGGTATCAGAGCTCCCTACTACCCACTCTCGCTCCCAAGACGAGACTCAATTAGTTCAAAGAAAAGATCACCCAGGCAATGGTGGCAATGGAGGAGAAGAGCGATGCGGCATCAGATTTGACGAAGCAACTTTGCGACCGATTCGCTGCCTTCGAGATGATGCTCGGAGAGATCAACACTCGTCTGACGTCGCTGGAGACCAACGCGGTGACACTTGATCCCCATGGTCCGCAAGGAGCGCCGAGCCCCCAAGCATCGGCGTCGGCTTCATCGTTGGTGCTTTACAAGGCGCCACTGCCGAGCGATCGCAACCTCAGATCCCAAGGTGATCGCCACATCGGGCCTCATGGCCACCGTGAGAATGTTCTTACCTGGGGGCAACGCCAATGGAAAATTATCAAGGATGGATTAATCAATTTGGACATTAGCTACCAATACAAGGTTTGCATAAAAATAGCAATGCATGATAATTTAAAATAAATTAATATATAATAGATTTAAAAATTGGGTTCAACATGATCAAAGGGCATGACTTGCCTTGGCCTTGCTCAGTTGATGGCTCTTGATCTTCGAATCCTGCTTCAGCTCCTTAGAAAACGTGATCTAACGAGAAAGAAAGCAAAACGTAACGCAAAATAAATTCAAAAAAATTCAAATGAACTCCAAAAACTCCAAAACCAGAACCAAAAGATAGATCTCAATTTTATATGAATTTTGGAAAAACAATTAGGTCAATCAGAGTTCGAACAGAGGAAAACTGGCTCTCGAAAAATATAATCGGGAGAAAAAGGCTGAAAATCGGAAAAGGTACCGTGCTGTGAACCCGGTGCATGGAATGGCTGGTCTACAGTGAACCCGGTGCGTGAAATAGTGCAAGTGACTGGACTGATGACGTGTGGATTGGGCTGACGTGGCAGACACGTAGCCGACAGGTGGTAGGGTTAGGCTGACGTGGCGTGGTGACGTGGCAAGCTGATGTGGCATGCTGACGTGGCATAGGAACGGCTCGGTTGGCCGACGTGGCACTGACATGGCATGACACATCAGATCTAGGGTTGAGGTGGCTGCTGAGGTGGCAACGCTGACGAGGCTCGGTCCACGGTCTATGGAATAGTGCGTCCGATGGGTGGGCCCCAGGGTGTCAGTCGCACGGCTCACAGTAGATGCGGTCTATGGGGAGACGAACTGGCGCGGCGTGGTATGGTGTCTGTGCTAACGTGCATGGGCACAAGGCGCGAGGCTACGCACGTGGACTGAGGGTGGCGCACGGCAGGCGAGGAAACCGAGCGGCGGCAGGGTTGATCAGCGGGCGAGCGAGCACGGCGGCGGACTAGCCGAAGGGACGACGGTGGCTGGCCAGACGGGAGAGAGGCAGCAGCTAAACGACGACTCACCGGCAGCGAGGGCTTGACGGCCGGAGATGAGAACGAAGACTCGGGCGACGGCGAGCTCGGGGAGACCAGCGATGGCGCACGGTGAGCGGCTACGGGATGCGACGGAGTGCTCGACGGTGGGCTCAGAAGGCGAGGCGGCGGCTTGGGATGCTAGGAACAGATGGGGTGGCTCGGCTTTATACCCGGACGCCGAGGTGTCCCGGTTGGAGACGAAGAGTGGTGCACGTGGAGCGGACACGGATGCCGAGGCCGAGCCGGAGGCGGACGGTGGAGTCCCGAACGGAGACGACGGTGAATAGTGCGACTGCCATCCGATGAACGACACATGTTCCCACAGGAGATCGGACGGCTGAGACGAGACAGCACAGAAGCACAGTGCCTTGGTGCATGGATGAGGGACACATGGCTGGGCAAGGATCGGACGGCAGAGAACAAAGGCTAAGGGGCGGTTAGGATGCAGGCGGGTGAGCACCGGATGGTCGACACGTGGCCACCATCCGGCAGGCGGGCGCGAGCGCGGATGCACGCCGCGTGGCCAGCTGGTGGTGGGCGGGGCGGTGGCTGGCTTGGTGGGCTTCGGCCCGCCTAGCCTTTTGGGGATTTTTGAGGATTTTCTTTTTCCAGAAATTCAAATAAATACTTTTGAGGTCTAGAAAATAGCAAATAAATCCAAAAAATCCAAGAAAATTCCTTGAGACTCAAGGAACCCAAATAAAATAATTTGACAAATGTTAATGTTTAATTTAATAATATTAAATCCTTTTAATTAATTAAAATCCCACTTAAGCTTTAATTAATTCAAGAAAATTCAAATGGTGAATTTTATTTTAAAAGCTTCAAAAAGGCTCTAAAATTAGGATGTTACAACAATCCACTTGGTTTTACATTGGAATTCATTTCCAACTCTACTAGAAGCTCAGATTAATTCGGCGAAGCCCAATGCAGAAAACACTTGGGGGAGGGGGGGTTGGCCGATCTAGGATTTAGAACCGAACACAAGTGCAAAACTTTTTGTGTTGAATTAAGGGATTCAATAGACAAAATTATTAGGCTTTTGATTGGACACAATGATCAAGCAATGCAAAACAACGCTAAGACCAGCAACTAAACAAAATTCTAATGGACTAAAACCTAACAAAATTCACAAGAAATAATAGATTAAACTAGGGTTTTGGAATTTTTGGGTTGCAAACTTTTGGTTTATAGACTCTAGCATAGAAATAAATCAATCTAAAATAAGGGTAAATAATTCTACTGAGTTAATCGTATTCTGATACTAAGATGATATAGCGGATGCTTGATCTTCTCAACATAGGATCAAGATAACTTAGGTAACCTGATGAGTCTAGCATGGCCAATCATTGCTTGTGCAATGACCTGTGACATATGAACTCACCCAACCACACACTTGATTGTCCTTCCACCAGACCATGAGGAAGTGGAAGACATGCTTGCAAATTCCACAAGAGAAAAGCAAGAACACGGGAAAGAGAACACCCAATTTCCCTTTTTAGTTGCTGTGCAAGTTGTCAGACCCAGATTTTTACAATCCGGCATCCTCTGTGATTCCACTGCATTATTGCCTGGATCAGTAGATAGTGCTCACAGATTACAGTTCTGAATATCAAAGTACATATCAAGCGGAAGCGTAAATACAATAGTAGACTTACTCATGGGCCGATTAGGCCGAAATCAATAAATTGCAGCAGCAGAAATGAAGCACACAGGTGGGACCTTCAGGACATGCCCACAGGCAGCCAACTGGAGGTTCGCGACCTAGCTCTTGACATCTTCATCTTCTTCGCCATCATGACCCAAAAGTATTGCTAAAGCGTAGTGATCTGATTTCTGATTCTGGATTTGTGGGGAAAGCGAATATGAGCACAACCACCATGCTCGCGAGCCAACACACAGGATGCAATTAAATAGTATGCATGGCTTATCAAAGGAAGGCTCGGGTTGTTTTATTTGTTGTAAATTGCTTTTGAAATATGATACATAGAAATCTCCTAAGACCTAGCAGTTTGAACTGAAACATAAGGTGTGAAAGAATGCAATAATAATAGCGATCCAGATTCCATCCACCGTTACATGGCCTCTGCACCATATGCTTAATCCTTCAGCGTCATAACCGCTTAACTTATCATCGGGCGACACCCAGGGCAACACAAATCAGGGTCTTTCTCTGCCCTCCACTTTACCAATTCCACCCACAAAGTTTTTGAAACAGAACTATATCTAGTTAAGTTCCCATGTCTGCCCTTGATCGTGGGCACGGCTATTTGAATAGTTTTAGACTCTGCAGAGTTTGTACACTTTACCCACAAGAGATAAATCTGCTCATTGCCCCACATGATTCCTTAGCCATGCGGTTGAGGAGACTACCACAGGGCCTTTACAATGCATAGTCCTACTGTGGTTACGCCCGCTAGGTTCTGCCTTCTGTAGGATACGCACA
Source organism: Dendrocalamus sinicus (assembly GCA_036346575.1). Classification (NCBI taxonomy): domain Eukaryota; kingdom Viridiplantae; phylum Streptophyta; class Magnoliopsida; order Poales; family Poaceae; genus Dendrocalamus; species Dendrocalamus sinicus. The sequence continues at coordinate 9,335,566 of CM070644.1, forward strand.
TCCCTCGAGAAGGGTCCCCCGTGAGCCATCATGGGCAAAGGCGGGGATGAGACCATCCATCCCTTTGCTCGTGTTCACACCTTCACGTAACCACCTTAGAGCCATACAAATTAGTAAACCCTGCCTACATTTTGCCAGCTTGTGGTTGTACTGTTGTACACTGGGAGACCATCACGAGATTCAGTCCTTAGGGTTATCTGGGCGGTTCTACCACTATCCCCTTTGTGCTTCCACTGCACCACTTATACACACCCTCGAACCATCCGCCCAGATATTCAAGCAAGTAGGGTTTTTGGAAGCATAAAATATCCATAACCAAATTTACCAGTCATTTCCACCATGACTGCCCAAACCAACTTCTCATGATTCAAAGTGATGCTTTGGGGCATTTTTGGTGCCCCCGGTTATCTAAGCACTACTAAGCTGGCGTATAATTATGGACTTATTTTCGAAAGATTACCATTATAATTTTGCTAGGGTGACAAGGCTCAGATCTTCAAATGTTTCCAAATGAGGTATAATACTAGCAAGTCGATTAATGGGTATATAACTAGAATCTTCAAACAAACATATATTTGCATATGAAATAACAGCACACAATTTGATAATTTAAACAAAAGTAAATTTGCGCAAAACGTAGGTTCAACATGATCAAAGTATTGACTCGCCTTGCGCGGTTTACCGCGGTCTTGAGCTCACTCAAGGCTTTCTCATTTGTCAATCTTGAGGTCCGGGTCTTTATCCTCACCTCGATCTCGGCCTCGCTTGATCCTTGATTCTTCCGAACTCCGATTTCTAATTACGTGCTAAGCAACTTAATCCAAATGAATGCAAATAACTCAAAAGTCCAAATAAATCCAAATAAACCCAATTGAACTTGATTAATTTTTATTATGATTAAATAGGTGATTTGAGAAAGGGTTAATTGGACACGGAGTATTGTCGGAGCCGAACTAGCGATGATTGGTAGCAAGGCATTCAATGAAGGAGGGTTTATGACACAGAAATATTAATGAGATTATCTTGCTTTAGATTTGGGGAGGACTAGGTTGAGCCGGCCATTGAATACTATGGCTTACTCTTTTTTATTTAATAACTTCTTTTTATTATTTTTATATTTATCAAGGAAGTTCCATGAACTAGGTTAGACCTATGATTCGGTGTACAAGTTTTAGCTGAGCTTTGTTTTTGTCTTGCGCTAATCTTCAGGGCATATGTTATATATAGAGATGTATAAAATTTTTAGTTTACCAATTAAATGTTAGAGTCCGGTTTTATAGCACTTTATGCCTCAATATTTTATGTATCCTCAGTTATTATTAGGCTTAGTTTAATTTTGAATTAGGGTCTATTTATACGGGTCGTAGGCTTGCTATACTCAATCATGCTTGGCATTATTATTTGCTAAATCTAACGTTGAGGTCTAATTAGTGGCACCATTATCATTTTGTCTATTCCTTTGTTATTAATATTAGACTTAGCTTTATTTATCTATCTAACAAGGCTTGTTTTATAAGGATATATTTCAATATTTGCTATTTAGCAAAATCTAACACTAAAATTTATTTATCGATGGCACGCTAGTGATAACTACTATTTACGTAACTACATTAGGTAGCTTACTTTTAATCGCCCGATGACCTAAGGGGCTACCTTATTATAACTTCCACATATATATATTTTTCTGACATGACATTTCCACTTAAGGACACCCTTTTGATTAAATGTTGCTATCAATTTATGTACCTTTTAAAGACATAGGAGCGACAGCCATATTTTAGACGACTACACTTTACACTAATCAGAGATACCCCTAAAAGTAAATCTAGATTTGACGTACAATAATCCCAGGCTGCATCTTTACTTTGCATGAATCTTAATGCTAGGGTTTAACTTAATTTATCCCTACATCATATTTTTTTTATGTTTTTAATTTGCATTCCAATTAATTATGTGAATTTCACCTTAGGAATCGTTAATGGTTGTCTATATCTACAAGGGCGCCTTTTTACGATCCCCACAGAATTTAGTTTTTGTACTTTAATTTAAGTTGCACGGGCATGTCGGCTAATTACCTTGATATGAACTTATTTGTTATTTTTATTTTAGTTAAGGTTTTTGCGCTGCATTGACACTTATATCAAAAACCCTCTTCTTCTAATGTTCTTGTATCAATTTTACAGAGTTAGAGCAATTAATAAAGGCGCATTAATTATTTATGCATGATAACGAACCTAATATTATATCTTAAATAACGTTATTTATGCCCTAATTAAATTTATCAGTTTCCATGAATAATTTCTGATTTTCCCAAGTTTGCTTGACAAATTTGCTAATTGAAATGGATAAAGATAAAAGAGTGTGTGATGGGGAGAGTATGAGACTCGAACCCAGGACCTGTAAATCAATGCCTTGCTCGGCTAACCACTGGGCTATTGCCCCTTTGGTGATAATAGCAGGGAAATAAACGTGAAGAGGTGAGGAATGCCCGGGGCTAAACAGAGCAAATTGGGGCGGCGCACGGCCGACGGCGTCGCCAGCGAGTGGCGGCCGGGGTGGCGCTGGGGACCACTAAAACGAGTTGCTCGGGAGGTGGGTAAGCTAGAGGCGTTGGTGCATTGGCCGGAGTGGCGCCGGCAAGGGGGCGGCAGCGGCGTGCGGCGGCCGACCATGGAGGGGAAAAGGGGAAACGGCGGCACCGACGTGGGGGAACGAATCCGGGGCGAGCACGAGCTAGAGGGGATCATAGTACACCTACCATGGCGGCCGGTGGAGTCCCAGGGTGGCCTATTTTTGCCTATTTAAAATTTTCAGTCCAGTGAAATTCCAGAAAATGGGAAAATCTTGACATGTGGGTCCCACTGGCTATTTTTAACTTCTGTTTTTGTTTTTATTTCCTCTGCACTGTGTAGTTGACAAGTGGGCCGGCTATATATTTTCTTAACTAAATGGGGCATGGCCCACATGTCAGTGAGAGCTTATTTAGTGGTCATTAACTACTAATTACTTATCATTAGCATCAACTAATCCTTGTCCGAATACTAATTAGGCTTATTTACCTCCTAATAATTTTTTTTGTATCACTCATTAATTAGTTCTTGATTTTTTTACCGCATTTACCTTTACTAATACTACTTAGCAAATTGATTAATAAAAAGCCTACTCTAATACTGCAGAGAGGGGAGTCGAACTCAGGCTGGCGGGGTGAAGGCAAACGAGGCTAGCCACTTGGCCTCAGGGTCTTACCTGATTAAGGGGCGGAAGTTTTACTGATGAAGCAAGCGGCCGGGGTGCAGAACAGAGGAGGTCCGGGGGTGGCGTGCGGGCGGCGGTGCCGGCGGCGAGGGGCGGCCAGAGGGGTGTGGGAGAGGGCTAAAAGGGAATCCTGGTGGCACGTGGAAGGCGTTGGTGGAGTCGCCGGTGACCGGGGGTTGCCGGAGGGGGGTCGGCAGCGTGCGGCGGCGGTGGGCTCGGGAAGCGCTTGACGTCGGCGACGGAGAGGTGGTGGGGAACTCGGCAGAGGGCGCGGTCGGCTTCACGGTGTCCCGGGGAGGGTGTAGGAGTGAGGAATTGGAGTTTGACGGCTTGACTCGGTGGATTGCTCGGTGGCCGGTCTTGGGGAAGATGAGGGGCACCGGTGAGCTACGGGCGGCGGAAGTTCGATTCGGCTCAGCGGGAGGGAGTAGAGAGCTCGGGGAAGGGTTTCACGGGCTCGACGGTTCTTATAAGCGCGCGGGCGATGCTAGCCTTGGGACGGCGCCTGTGCAGTCACGTCCGTGAGCGGCGGAAGTAGCGGCGGGTGCAGGCGGCAGATCCTGCATAGGGTTCGGGGCGAGACACTTCGCTGCCGAGCACTGCGACCGAGCGGAGGGAAAGCTGCAGCGTGGCGCCGACGGGGCGGGAATGGAACCGAGGCGGTGGTGGCAGCGCCCACCGGTGACGGACGGCTCGAGCAGGGCGACGGCGGCTGGCGAGGGCATGGGCGCCACGGGGAGGAAGAGCAGGCGCAGAGCAGAAAGGAGTTGGGAGGAGGGAGAAGGAGCCGCACGCGAGCTGAGCGGGACCGCCGCCGATGGGGGCGAGGGCCCGCAGGAGCGTGTGAGAGGAGGCGCGACGGGAGGAGAGGTGGAGCTGGTAGGGCCGTTTAGTGGCACAACCCGCCTTTTATTATTATTTTTATTTGTTGTTTATTTTTGTATATAGCATTTGTATTTTATTCATTTTTGCTAGCTCACAAAATGTTCATATTCATATCTCCTTATCACTGGATTAATCCTTGCATGTGCAAAATTTTGATATACATATATATGTATATATTTACATATATATTCACGTATGTTGGTATCCATATGCTTGCTCCTATTGTTATTCCTGATGTTATTTTCAAGATGGCATTTTATGGTTTAAGTCAAATTTTTCCCTTCCTTTTATGGATCATCTTTTTATATTCTTATTTTAAATTTTAATTCTCTATTGTTTAAACATGTTTGTTTTCTTCTTGTTCCTTTTAACCTTTGGAACCTTCACCAAATTTTTCAGAAAAATATCATAAACTCCAAATTCAAATAAAATATATTGCAAAATAATTCAAAAGCTTCACATTTTTCAAATTTAAAATTTCAGGATGTTACACCATGGGTAATATAAACCTGATCCATAGGAGTTATAAACCTAGACTCCCAACCTCCCAGGCAAACCAGCCCAGCCCATTAGCCATTTAGCCCCAAGCCCCCAAATCCAATGCGGCAATGCCCCATTACCCATACGGCTAACCCTAGCTAGTACTCGGTCACGGTCACTACTCACTCCTCCCAGTCCCCACCCCGATTCAACGCTGGCGGCGGCGGCGCATCTCCGCACTCGCGCTCGGTTTCAGCGATCTTCACGCTCGCTCTCCGTCCGCGGCTCCGCTCCTGCTCCCCCGCCACTCGCGCACACTCGTCCTCCCGCACGCCCTCGCTGTCACCTCGCCTTCCAGTTCAGCCCGCCGCCCCCACGCCGCAGCCAACACACATCGTAGCAGTAGGCCCTTGGCCATGGCGCTGCCCTCCGGCTTCAACGAAGATGGCCGGTGAACTTCTTCCTCCTTTCCATTAACCATTGTTGCAGCTCGCATTACTGAACCCACGGGTCGCCCGTGGGTACCCGTTAACCCAGTGGGCATGGGTCTAGGCAAAAATCTGCACCCATCACGGGCATGGGTTTTTTAGCGGGTACGTCCAACTTTCATGGGCACGGGTTTGAGATAGCAAAACCCAGCGGGTTTATGCCCGTTGCCATCTCTAGTGATGGCTACAGGACATTGAGTTGGAGTCGTGGTGAGGCACAGAATGATCGGACTAGGCGCAGGCGGTGCCGAGGTCAAAGCGGTCGAGGTGTGCCGAAGACGACGAGAACTCGAGGTGGCTGCGAGGCTTGGAAGGTAAGGAATGAGGAAGCTTTCCGGAAGGTGCAGGAGGGGCGTTTTGGTAATTACGCAAAGCTGCACTAAAGGAAGTGGATTTGGATAAAGCACAAGAGTTGTTGGAGGCTTAGTGGGTAAAGAGAAAATCAAACCCATTAGTGGGGGGCTATAAAAGGAGGAGTGTCTCCTGCATGTAGCTTTCAAGTTTTGGGTTGGTTTTGGTTTGTATCTTCTTTTGCTTTTATGTTGGAGAGTTGGTGAGAAGAGAGCAGAGTTTGTCTCCTGCGTGAGTTTCTCCTCTGTGTGAGCATGTGTTCTTGAGAGGAACCATGTAGTGTGATTCTCATGTATCAATCATGTATGGGGACTCCATGTAGTCATTCCTATGTACTCAATCATTCATGGGGATGAATCAATTTGATTTGAGTTACTCCTGTCTCTTGTTTTCTCCCTCGTGTTCTTGCTCTGGTTGATTTCTTAGTTTTGTGTTTTGGTGTTGTTTCTAGCTGAGGAGTAGCAAAATGGATTGCTAAGTGATGGGATGATGTTTCTAGACCTTTTGGTTAGACAAATTCCCTAGAGATCAATGGAAAATCCAAAGATTCCCTTTTGTCCATTTCCTCTGTTTTTGCATTTCTAGGGTTTCTAGTCAGGGCATGATGGAATCTCCTGTTTCTCTTTATAAAATGGCTTGAGATTTTGTTTGCTTAGCCTTGACATCTTTGCTAAGATGACTGCAAAAGCTCATGAGCAATGGATTTGTGAACGATGAGTAATTTGGATTTTTCCTCTTTCACAATTCTATTTTCTGATTTTTGCCCAAATCCTTGATTCTTGTCCTTGAGTTGATTTCCCTTTGTTCCCTAGGCTCTTCTTGTTATTTAGAGTGTTGTCTTGTTGTTCTGGGCTGAGAAAATCAGAGACAAATGTCAAATTTCTCTACTGCTTGAAGTTCCAAAAACTTCAGTTTTGTTGACTGAAAATTCAGCCTGTCTGCTCAAGGGGCGGTCGGACCGGAGGGCCCTTGGCGGTCAGATCGCACCTACCAAGGCGGTCGATCGCGGTATAAGCCAGTCGAACCGGCCAGATGCGCGGTCGACCGGCCGCATGCGCGGTCGATCGGCCTACATCCTTCGGATGTTGTTTTCCCCTTTGAGCTATTTTCTTGCAGTTGCTTCTGTTGATTTATTTGCTTCTGTGTTTTCTTTGCAAGTTGAAGGTTCTAGTAGGTAGCATAAGTTCTTCTTCTTCATAGCATTGGTTGCTATCGGAGAAAGCTTTGAGTGGATAATTTAGGGAAATTTTAACATCGACATTCACCCCCCCTCTGTCGCCAATTTCGATCCAACAAAGACAGTTGGTTCTCAGTTTTTCGATGGCTCCAGTTTCCCTCCACTTCAGATTTTACCAGCACGCACATCTTGAGTGACCTCTAGACTGTAGACTGGAAGGCACCGCCTAAGCGTGACACGAAAGGGTTGGACAGCTTCTTCCTCCTGATCTCTTGGATGGTTTGGAAAGAACGAAAGAGGCAAGTAGCTCCGGGTCGACGATCTCATCCATTGCATTCAGCAGGAAAGTCGCATCTGGGCAAAAGCAGGAGCTTCAAATCTAGACTTTCTCCTAATCAGTAGAACTCCGCAGTCGCCCTATCTCTGCTTAGTTCTCTTCTCGCTGTTGCTCTTTCTCTGAAGGACCGAAATGGCAACAGAGGGGGTGAATGGTGCCTTTAAAAGTCCCCGAATATTCACACACCTCTTCTACTCCAATAACTAATAAGCTATGAAGATAGAATGAGATTGCTCACTGGAGACCGAGACTAGAAAAACCAAACTGACCGACAACAGGCCGACCAACAACAGCTCACTTCAGCCAACAACAGAGAAGAGCGAAAGCACTGCAAAGGTCAAAAACAGTGTAGCTTCCAATTCTTGGGACAAGAGACCAAGCAACTTCACCAAGAGCAACACAACGACCCCAGAACTAGAAATCACAGAGATAAAGAAGACTCACTGCTGTGGTCGAAGAGAACCAGATGGTCGAACTTAAAACAGAGGGCATGCAAGTCATTCGTCCGCCAGACCCGATTTCCGAATCACTTGAGATTCTCGGGTCTTTTGATCATGGGGCTTCAACCACTGCGATAACACACCTTCAGAAAGAGAAATTACAAAGAAAAGGCAACTTCTCAGCTGTGACCACAAGAAAACGAGAAGTCGAAGTTGGAACAGAGGATATCCAGAGGCGCATGACTTCTCGGCCAACCATGTGATCAAAAGACTTGCTCCCGAGAAGAACTGGCCAAGATGGCTTTGAGTATGAATCCCAGTTCAGAGCGAAAGAAGCTGAGGCAACATGACCAAGAAACACAGCTCAAAGCAGAACTCTACTCAACACACGAGGACCAAACCCAACAAAGCACCTGTGAAACAAAAACTGAAACAGAACAGATACAGGAATCAAAACATCTCAATTGAAATGAGGCTTAGATAGATACATAGAGATGAATGATTACAAGAGGAGGTTTCACAGCACTCCATACACGCTCTTGTTCACAGAGCAACGCACACAAAACAGAGAGAACAACCCGAGCGACTTGCCGAAAACCTCTACTCGTACTCGAGCTCTACCTCTCTGTTTATAGTCACCAGATACCAGGGAATAACCCGTTAACCCCCATCTAACACCAGGTTTTACCACTCGCTTTACCCGCTAGCGAAAACGAGCTCCAGTGCTTTACCCGTTAACTCCAACGGCTTCATTGCTTTGCCCGTTAATGCCAACAACTCCTGTGCTTTGCAGAGAACCGCTTCCCTTTGCAGACTTTGCGCATTTCTCCAAAATGCCATTCCACTGCCTTACCGGAAGCTTCCTCCGCAGATTGCTGTCCATGGCTTGCAACTACCTCGCTGGCCTCACCGTCTTCGGCATCTCTCTGACCGCTTTCGACCTCAACACCGCCCGTGCCTAGTCCGATCACCTCATGCCTCGCCACGACTAGCCTCAAGATCCTGCAACCATCACAGATAAGAGCACATCACATAACACCGCTCGAAACACAGATAATATCAATTTTCATCACAGAAAAGTACTCAACACAGACTCCTACAAAGTCGTATATCCATTACGACCGGTCGAAAAGGTAGAACGAGAGATGCACAAGACCTACGATCGCTACACAAGACCATACGACCGATTCCCAGGTGAAATGACCACTCCGGGAAGCCATACGACCGGTTTCCAAGCGTTATGACCGCTACGGGGCACTTCCGAGATGTTACGACCGCTTCGGAAGGGCATACAATCGGTTTCGACCGCATCCAACTATGTTACGACCAATACCGAGGGCTTCTGACCACGTCCAACCGCTTACGACCGAATCCGACCACGTCCGACTGCATCCCGAGCACTTCCGACCGCATACGGCTGCAAACGACCGCGTCTGAGGCTTGTCTGACCGTGTCCGGGGCTTGTCCGACCGCGTCCGACCGCTCCCAAAGAGCTACGACCACAACCGACCAAGATCCGACTTGTTACGACCACAACCGACCGAGCTCCGACTCGTTACGACCACAACCGACCGACTGCGACTACGTCCGGCCAGCTACGACCACAACCGACCGAGCCCGAGTCGATCTAACCACGTTCGACTGCCTCACAATGTGGTCGAAGACTGTGGACTACCCACGTGGTCGAGGTCGAAGTCTGCCGACTTTCGACCACAGTGGTCGAAGCCTTGGCTTCCGACCGCTTCTCGCTACAACGTGGTCGTAAGCTGCCGACTACCCAATGTGGTCATAGTTGTAACCCGCCAACATTCGACCACAGCGGTCATGGCTACGACTTTCGACTTCCGATCACTTCAGCTCTCAACAACGTGGTCGTAAGACGTCAACTCCTCAACGTGGTCGTAAACCACAGCGCCGACTTCCGACCGCAGTGGTCGTGGCTCCGACTTACGACTTCTGACCACGACCACGGCCAACGTGGTCGTAGCTGCGTTCGACCACGGCCAGAGTGGTCGTAAAGTTCCCGGATGGCCTTCGACCACGGCCAGAGTGGTCGGAAACCCTTTTGGTGACTTCCGACCACGGCAAAACCGGTCGTAAATTCACCAGCTGCCATTCGACCACAGCCAAAGTGGTCGTAAACCTCTCGAATGACCTTCGACCACGCCCAATGTGGTCGTAAACAGTTCTGGTGGCCTTCGACCACGGCCAAAGTGGTCGTAAACGCCACAACGCGGTCATAAACGACTCTGGGAGCTTTCGACTACGGCCAATGTGGTCGTAAACGACCTAGTTGGCTTTCGACAGTGACTACGTGGCCGTAAACAACTCTGGGAGCTTTTGACCACGGCCAATAAGGTCGTAGAGATCTTTTGACCACTCAAAAAGGGCTACAACTTTGCAGAAAACGCTTAAACCAAACTCAATCTTTTCAAATAATTGTCAATTACTCATCACAAACATGGGGTCACCTCCACATGGTCTCTCATTCTCTTTTTTTTTCACTCTCTTCTCCCTTCTCTTTTTTATTTCTTCTGTATCGCTGCCTCTAGAGGCTAGCCTACACTTGTTATTTGCTTCATCTTAATTGATTGAAAACGCTCCTCACGTTTTTGAGAATACATTAGTGACGAATTCCCATGAATGTGCCCTGAAGAAATTGAGAAACAATTGTAACACCCCGCCCACTCTCTGGGCCAAGATGTTACCATCTCTACTACTCTTACCATTTCATCAACACAGGAGAATTTAAAACCAACACTAATTTATTTATTATGCTGCGATCAGTTACATCGTAGCATTTCTAGTGGATACTTTAGCTTAGTAAAAGCTAAAGTAAACTGACAAAAGGTATTCCAAAAGTGCTACTGGTTCGTGCCGATCAATCATGTGCTAATCCCGCCCGCCTGTCGTCCTCATCGGTCACCTAAAAAAACATCAATAAAGCAAGGCTGAGTCCACCGACTCAGCAAGCACAAAGCAAAATAGTAAATAACAGGTACATTCATTAGACCATAATCATTCCAGTCTCATTATCCACTTTTCCATTTAACCACTTTACGTTCCGATGAACTATTCATCATGCACATGCACATGCTCATGCATTTCTTTCTCAACTCTTTAGCCTATACCGGTATAGCAGAGTGAGCACCCGTCGATGCTCACCCAGGCCCGCCCTATTTCATGCGGGGACCTCAAGCCCGTCCTGTTTCATACGGGGACCTCGGTGGCTGTAATTCTCATCTGGGACCTCAACTCCACTCCGTGGGCGTCCACTCAACGTGGACCAATGCTATCTCTTTTCATGACATGCATGCAATGCAAGTTCTCCGACTACGCATAACAACATGACATGTCTCAACATTTACCATGCAGCATTTCTCAGTATGCATTCCGAAAATATTTAACTTACCCCAACTTGGTAAGCAAAACAGATTTCGGAAATATTAAATTGACCCCAACAGGGTAATCAGTGCATCAACATTCAATTTAACCGAAATCACTACCCGAATTTACCGCTTTACAATGCACTTGCCTGGTTAACCTCGGGGATGTCGCATGGACAGCTCCGACCCGGGAACTCCACCTGCGTACATGTTACCCCGACTCAACGGCAAAACAAAAATCCAGAGCTTAAATAAATACCAATGATCCTACGCGCTGACTCGACTCGAGCGTAGAATGTACGGAGTCAAGAACCCGACACGCAGACGCCAAACCCCTTTTTTTTCCCTTTTTTTCCTCTTTTCTTTCATTCCTTGCGGCGAGGCGGCCTTTTTTCCTTTTCCTTCTCTCTTCCCTTTCTTTTCTCCCCACCTCACTGGCTCTCTCTCTCCCCATACCCCACTGGCCGAGCAGGCCTCTCCTCCCGCCGGCCTCACCCGGGGCGCGGCGCGGGCAGGGCGGCCGGCGACCCCTCACCGCCGGCGGCTCCTCCTGCCGCCCCCTCTACTTTCCTCCTCTCGCGCAGCGACCTCCTCTGCTGCGCGGCGGCACGCCGGCCGGCCGCGGCGGCGAGACGGCTCGCCGGCGGCACGGCTCGTCGGCCCCCTCCACTCGCCTCCCCTCTCTCCCTCTCGGTGGCTAGCGGCACGAAGGGCCTCGGCCGTGGATCCGAGCGCCACCGCGCTCCTCCCAAGCCGGCCGGGCGGTCGGCCGTCCCCACGACGTCGGCGGTGCTTCCTCCGGCCCCTCTGCGGCTCTGCTCCTCTCGCGCCCCTTGCCTCGGGTGCGCCTCGCTAGCGCCGATAGTCGGCGGCGCCGGCCACCGTGCTCCCCTCGATGCGGGCCTCCTCGGGCTCACCGGCCGCGGCTCAAAGCGGCCGGTGCCATGCCTCTCGTTCGTCCCTCGGCTCGCCATCCAAGGTGGTTGCTCCGCCGACCATGGTCATAGCCATGGCCACCGAGCGCCACCCCAACTTTTTCTCCTGTGTTCGTGTGGTGCCATGGGGTTGGGGATGGACATACTCGGTGATGGCTTGCGCGCTCGGAGATCGCCGGCGTCCTTGATCGTCGTGGCGCCGTCCTCACGTTCAAGCCTTCGAGCTCCCTCTCCTTCGGGCTCCATGTCGATGGCCGTCGCTGACTCCTTCGTCTTCACGCTCCTCTCCTTAGGCTCTTATTTGGTGGCTTAAACTTGGTTGATGAAGGAACTTGGTTTTCTCGGTTTGGCGTGAGGAGTGGAGTGTGCTCTCGGCCGTTCTTATCCTAAGCGAGAAAGAGTTGAGGAGATGAGGCTTGATACGGTGCATTGGCTTTATAAGGCGAGGTTGGGCTGCCCTTTGCTTTGAAATGACCGGCATGCCCTTCCTTCCTTTCCCATACAATTGATTGCTCGGGGCATTTTGGTGCGATCTTGAGCTAGCTTTGGGATTTCCTTTCTTTGCAGCGGTAAGTCGATAAAGGTAAGGTTGGAATTGCGGATGAAGAAAACCCATGTCGCGAGATGATGCCGACTACCCCTAGGTGGTCGGGAACCTCTGAGGCGCTACTCGGCTCTCTAGGCGGTGCCGATCGTCCCGGGTGGTGCAGGAACCTCTGCGGCGACACTAAATCGATACTCTAAAAATCGATGGGTCTGACGGCAAAACTATACTCTCCCCTTTATTTACCTCTAATGTTTCCCTTTATGCAATTTGGGGTATTACATTCTACCCCCCTTAACAGAATTCGACCCCGAATTCTGGCATTCAACAAAATACACGAATGAACAAAATATAATAAACTGCACATAATATAACATTAGCTCGTACCCATGGAGAACAAGTCCGGGTACTTCTCGCGCATGCGAGATTCCAACTCCCATGTTGCTTCTCGCTCAGACTGATGTGTCCAAAGCACTTTAACATACTTTATCGTTTTATGCCTCAACACCTTCTCTGATTCCTCCAGAATCCGAACTGGACGGGACTCGAATGTGAGGTCTTGCTTTATAGACACCGGTTCTAACACAATCTCATGCTCTGGATCTCGCAAATACTTTCTCAACATTGACACATGAAACACATCATGCACTCCTCGCATGGAGTCAGGGAGATCCAAACGATATGCCAACTTTCCAATCCGTTCCCGAATTAGAAATGGCCCAATGTACCTCGGGCTAAGCTTCCCTTTGGTACCAAATCGTACTATGCCTTTAGTGGGAGATACTCTCAAAAGCACCCGATCCCCCACTTTGAACTCTAGTTCTCGCCTTCTGACATCTGCATAGCTCTTACGCCTACTGCGGGCGGCTAGCGGTCTGTCTAATCTCGCCACTCGCTCTCTCGCTTGCTGGACCCAATCGGCCCCAAAATGCCTTCTCGCCATCGCATCCCAACACGGTGGCGATCTACATTCGCCATACAAAACCTCGAGCAGCGCTGCTCGAACAACTGGAGTGGTAGTTTGTTGTTATAGGCAAACTCATGAGTGCCAAATGATCCTCCAGCTACCCTTCCAGACAGAACACGGGACCTCAACATGTCCTCTAGTGTATGCGAATAGTGCGCTCGGTATCCATCTGCTGTGGGTGGAAAGCGATCTTTGAGCTGGAGTTTCGTACCCAGAGCGCCCTGTAAGCTTTCCCAAAACTTGGAGACAAACTTGGCGTCTCTGTCCGAAACTATGGTCTTAGGCACACCATGCAACCTCACTATTTCTCGCACATAAATGGGTGCCAACTCACTCGCTGAGTTCGTGGTGCGAATGGGGATGAAGTGCGCGGACTTACTGAACCGGTCCACCACTACCCAAATCGCATCTTTACCTCGTGGAGTGCGAGGTAAGCCGACTCACGAAATCCATGGTGATATCATCCCATGGCCATCGAGAACCTTCAAAGGTGCAATAGCCCGGGCGGGCGCTTGTGCTCACCTTCACTTGTTTGGCAAACCCGCAAGATGCCACATACTTGGCGATATCCACTTTCATCCTTTTCCACCAGAAGTTCTTTTTGAGATCATGATACATCTTGGTCTCACCAGGATGCACCGTGTACGGGGTACGATGAGCCTCTCTCAAAATATCGTCCTTGACACGAGCCTTCGCGACGCAAAGCGACCTTTAAACCGCAATGCGCTGACTCATCAAGGCTGAAATCCCCGTCCTTCCTTCATCAAGCGCTTTCTCACTTGCTGTAGCAATCGATCATCTTTATTGCGCCTCTTTTACTCGCTCTGGGATTGCTGATTCCAGTGACGGTACATCTCGGCTGTCTTTGTGCCGACAAAACAATAAGAAACTCCCATCCGTTCAAAGTCGACAACGAGACAATCCAGTGGAGGTGTCATCTTGCGACTAAGGGCATCGACAACCACATTTGCTTTGCCGGATGGTGCTGAAGGGTAAGATCGTAATCTTTAATCAACTCCAACCACCTCCATTGCCTCAAATTCAGCTCCTTACGAGTGAAAATGTATTTGAGGCTTTTGTGGTCGATGAAAATATCACAAGACTCTCCATACAAATGATGCCTCCAAATTTTTAGAGCGAAAACCACTGCGGCAAGCTCTAAATCATGGGTAGGTAATCTGCTCATGCTTCTTCAAGCTGTCATGAAGCATCTGCGATCACTTTATTGTCTTGCATAAGCACGCAACCCAGACCCACTCGAGATGCATCCGAGTAGACCGTGAAACGCTTCCCCGGCTCAGGAAGTGTGAGAACATGAGCAGTTACCAACTTCTCTTTCAGAGTTTTAAAGCTGCGCTCACATTCATCGGTCCTTTGGAATTTCACACCTTTCCGTGTGAGTTGAGACATTGGCTTGGCAATGAGAAGTCTTTCACGAAACGCGGTAATAACCAGCTAGGCCAAGAAAACTCCTCACTTCTTTAACACTAGATGGCCTCTGCCACTCCACGACAGTGGAAATCTTGCTTGGGTCAACTGAAACGCCTTCCTGGTTAATTACATGTCCCAGGAAGCTCACTTCAGAAATCCAAAACTCGCACTTCTTCAATTTGGCAAAGAATTGATTCTTCCTCAGAGTCTCAAGCACGAGTCTCAGATGCTGCTCATGCTCTTCCTCCGTCTTGGAATAAATCAAGATATCATCGATGAACACCACTACAAAGTCATCCAAATACTTGTGTAGCATACTGTTCATCGTCTCCATGAAGATAGCAGGGGCATTTGTCAGTCCAAAAGACATAACTGTAAACTCATAGTGCCCATATCTTGTGGAGAAAGCAGTCTTTTCAATGTCTTGCTCGCGCACTCGGATTTGATTATACCCAGACTGCAGATCAATTTTGGAGAACACTTTAGCCCCTTTCAGTTGATCAAACAGGTCCTCGATGCGAGGCAATGGGTATTTATTCTTGATGGTCACCTGATTGAGAGCACGGTAATCTATACACATGCGCCAACTCCCATCCTTTTTCTCAGTGAATAGGACAGGGGCTCCCCAAGGTGACACACTGCGACGAATCATGCCTTTGGACAGCAACTCGTCCAACTGCTTTTTCAACTCCTCTTGCAATGGTCGTGCCAAACGGTAGGGAGACATGGAGATAGGTCTTGTGCGGGAACAAGATCAGTTCGAACTCCACATCTCGCTTGGGTGGCATACCCGGAAGCTCTCCAGGAAACACATCGGGATACTCGCACACCACAGGAATATCCTCAATGTGCAACTGCGCACTTTGCTTCTCCGTAAGGGCTAGAAATAACCCAGACTTCATTGTACGTTGACCAGGAAACAGGCTGGCCAACACCAAGAGGGAACACGTAGGTGCATTCCCTTGAAAGATTATCTCCTTCCCCGAAGGAGCTTGCAAAGTGACTGTCCTCCAGAAACAGGAAATCACGGCTTGGTAGCGATGCAACCAATCCATGCCAAGGATAACATCAAATGACTCCAACTGAATAACCATGAGGTTGGCAACAAATTCCTCGCCATCTATTGCAACCACACAGCCAGGGCATACTGTAGAACTCGCTAGGATACCTCTCGGGGTACTAACCACAACTGATTGAGAAATTTGTTGGACACTCAACTTGGCCTTCCCAACAAACTCCCGAGACACAAAAGAATAGGTAGCACCGGAATTGAAAAGAATAAGGGCTTCACTTGAGTCCACTAGCAGGGTACCTGTCACCACGTCAGGTCGACTCGCGGACTCAGCAGCAGGCAATGAGTAGACTCCGGGTGGTGTTGGGGCGACAAGAGCCCCAACGCTCTGCTGTGGCGGCAACGGAACTGGAGGTGATGTAGCATGCTGAAATGGAGGAGTCGGTGCAGGATGCCAATAATACCCGGCAGTGGAGCCCAAGATAGAGGAGGCTGCGGCACGGGGCGGCGCCATCATCTGGGTGACCCACGAGGTGTAGAATTTGATGAAGATGAAGATCTGGCTCCCACTTGATGATCTTTGGCGGGATTACGACGGCAAGCCCGACATCTTGTGGCCCGCCAAGCCACAATGCCGGCGATTCCCGTCCGGGAACACTCGGCGACACGGTGCCCCTCACCGCACTTGAAGCAGATCATGCCTTGTCTCGAGCAGGGCGCAAGGGTGAGTCGCCGATGAAGAACGAGGCGCTGAAGAAGACAGCCTCGAAGTCTTGGACTTGGACGATTGTGGGGGACGCTCGCCCCACTTGGACTTCTTGGGAGCGGGCCGCTGCGACGACCCACCACCTTCAGTGTAGCTCCTCTTCTGGTCACCACCAGGAGCGCTCGGACCACCGAGAGGTTGCGGCCCTTTAGTGAGCTGCATCTCCAGCTCCATCCCTCTGGCCTGCTCCACCACGGACCTAAAGTCGCGCGGTGCAGTAGCTCCCATCACATGCCGAAACTCAGCGTTGAGCCCTCGGCGGAACCTTTTGGCCTTCTCAAGGTCGTTATTCGCGACCGATGGTACGAAGCGGATCAAGTTGTTGAATGCTGCCTCGTACTCGCCTACGGTCATCTTTCCTGTCGAAGGTTGTGAGCGACCTCCATACTTTCCACAAAAGAATCAGGTAATACTTAGCCTTAAAGCGTTCTTTGAAGACTTCCCATGTAGCGGGACCACAGGCGGGAGTCTGGTTGAAAGAACCCTTCCCACCGGATGTCCGCTGACCCTTCAATTGGAAAGCCACAAGCGAGCTTTCAGCGAGAGCTCATCTCAAGGGCTTCAAGCGCCTCTCCATGTAGCGCAACCAATCCGCGGCTTGGTGGTGTGCCCGAACCGTCAAAGGTGTCTAGTCGCAGGGCCAACCACTCACGAAGGCCCATCCTTGCCTCTGTCTGGCCGGGCGGCAGCGGGGGCAACAGTGGTACAACACGCAGCAGCCGCTGCTGCGTTGTCGGCGAAACGCACGGATTTCCTCTATGAACTCTGCGGCAAGGTGAAGATCTTGCGAATCTAGCTACAGAATGTTCAGCGGAGGCAACCTCGGCATCAGATGCCTCCTGCTGAACCTCTAGCGATGGCTCCGCTTGGGCATGACCACGGCCACGGCCACGGCCCCGGCCTCCACGGCCACGTCCACGTCCTCTACCTCTCGGCATATCTGTTCACGACAGACAGCCAACCAAACATTTATTTCACAGCACGAATTAATATCAATGCTAGCGAAACGTAGATACATTGCAAGACCCATTCCCAACCTATGGTGCACCAGTGTGTCAAATTTTAATTTTATTTACTTATTTTTTTTTTGGCCTAAGTCAAATTTTTAGTTGAATAACCACTCTAAATTGTCAAATTTTTATTTCCACGGACCTAACGCCCGCTCTGATACCAACTGTAACACCCCGCCCACTCTCTGGGCCAAGATGTTACCATCTCTGCTACTCTTACCATTTCATCAACACAGGAGAATTTAAAACCAACACTAATTTATTTATTATGCTGCGATCAGTTACATCGTAGCATTTCTAGTGGATACTTTAGCTTAGTAAAAGCTAAAGTAAACTGACAAAAGGTATTCCAAAAGTGCTACTGGTTCGTGCCGATCAATCATGTGCTAATCCCGCCCGCCTGTCGTCCTCATCGGTCACCTAAAAAAACATCAATAAAGCAAGGCTGAGTCCACCGACTCAGCAAGCACAAAGCAAAATAGTAAATAACAGGTACATTCATTAGACCATAATCATTCCAGTCTCATTATCCACTTTTTCATTTAACCACTTTACGTTCCGATGAACTATTCATCATGCACATGCACATGCTCATGCATTTCTTTCTCAACTCTTTAGCCTATACCGGTATAGCAGAGTGAGCACCCGTCGATGCTCACCCAGGCCCGCCCTATTTCATGCGGGGACCTCAAGCCCGTCCTGTTTCATACGGGGACCTCAGTAGCCCGTAATTCTCATACGGGGACCTCAACTCCACTCCCGTGGAGCGTCCACTCAACGTGGACCAATGCTATCTCTTTTCATGACATGCATGCAATGCAAGTTCTCCGACTACGCATAACAACATGACATGTCTCAACATTTACCATGCTGCATTTCTCAGTATGCATTCCGAAAATATTTAACTTACCCCAACTTGGTAAGCAAAACAGATTTCGGAAATATTAAATTGACCCCAACAGGGTAATCAGTGCATCAACATTCAATTTAACCGAAATCACTACCCGAATTTACCGCTTTACAATGCACTTGCCTGGTTAACCTCGGGGATGTCGCATGGGCGACTCAGGCAGGAACTCCACCTGCGTACATGTTACCCCGACTCAACGGCAAAACAAAAATCCAGAGCTTAAATAAATATCAATGATCCTACGCGCTGACTCGACTCGAGCGTAGAATGTACGGAGTCAAGAACCCGACACGCAGACGCCAAACCCCTTTTTTTTCCCTTTTTTTCCTCTTTTCTTTCATTCCTTGCGGCCGAACTGGCCTTTTTTTCCTTTTCCTTCTCTCTTCCCTTTCTTTTCTCCCACCTCACTGGCTCTCTCTCTCCCCATACCCCACCCGCCGAACAGGCCTCTCCTCCCGCCGCCTCACTGGGCGGCGCGTGGCGCGCAGGCCGGCCGGCGACTCACCGCGCGGCGGCTCCTCCTGCCGTCCCCCTCTACTTTCCTCCTCTCGCGCGCAGCGACCTCCCTCTCTGCTGCGGCACGCGGCGCGGCCGGCAGGCGGCGAGACGGCTCGCCGGCGGCACGGCTCGTCGGCCCCCTCCACTCGCCTCCCCTCTCTCCTCTCGGTGGCTAGCGGCACGAGGGCCTCGGCCGTGGATCCGGAGCGCCACCGGCGCTCCTCCCAAGCCGGCCGGGCGGTCGGCCGTCCCACGGCGTCGGTGGTGCTTCCCCTCCGGCCCCTCTGCGGCTCTGCTCCTCTCGCGCCCCCTTGCCTCGGGTGCAGCCTCGCTAGCGCCGATAGTCGGCGCGCCGCCACCCGGCTCCCCTCGATGCGGGCCTCCTCGGGCTCACCGGCGCGGCTCAAAGCCGGCCGGTGCCATGCTCTCGTTCGTCCTCGGCTCGCCATCCAAGGTGGTCGCTCCGCCGACCATGGTCATAGCCATGGCCACCGAGCGCCACCCCAACTTTTTCTCCTGTGTTCGTGTGGTGCCATGGGGTTGGGGATGGACATACTCGGTGATGGCTTGGCGCGCTCGGAGATCGCCAACGTCCTTGATCATCGTGGCGCCGTCCTCACGTTCAAGCCTTCGAGCTCCTCTCCGCCGGGCTCCATGTCGATGGCCGCCGCTGACTCCTTCGTCTTCACGCTCCTCTCCTTAGGCTCTTATTTGGCTGGCTTAAACTTGGTTGATGAAGGAACTTGGTTTTCTCGGTTTGGCCGTGAGGAGTGGAGTGTGCTCTCGGCCGTTCTTATCCTAAGCGAGAAAGAGTTGAGGAGATGAGGCTTGATACGGTGCATTGGCTTTATAAGGCAGGGTTGGGCTGCCCTTTGCCTGAAATGACCGGCATGCCCTTCCCTTCCTTTCCCATACAATTGATTGCTCGGGGCATTTTGGTGCGATCTTGAGCTAGCTTTGGGATTTCCTTTACTGCAACGGTAAGTCGATAAAAGGTAAGGTTGGAATTGCCGGATGAAGAAAACCCATGTCGCGAGATGATGCCGACTACCCCTAGGTGGTCAGGGAACCTCTGAGGGCGCTACTCGGCTCTCTAGACGGTGCCGACTGTCCTGGGGTGGTCTGGGAACCTCTGCGAGCGACACTAAATCGATACTCTAAAAATCGATGGGTCTGACGGCAAAACTATACTCTCCCCTTTATTTACCTCTAATGTTTCCCTTTATGCAATTTGGGGTATTACAACAATGCCATGCATTAAGACCACCAACATACTCTTATTTTCCTTGGAAGAAATGCACGGATGTACACTTTCAAATTCAAATCCCTTGCCATAAAAAAACCAAGGCAACTGTTTTTGCCCACATGCTTTCATGACTTTTGTATGACTGCATGCATTGAGGCTGCCTGTTTATTGTACAATGACAGACATTTACATTATGTCAGTAACGATCAAAACAATTTATACAAATGTCAGAATGTCCTTCCTCTTCGTATCTTCAGTTGTGAACCCCGCGATGTGCATCCATTACTTTTGCCAGATTGGAGCACTTAAAGCTTTGAGTTGTCTGGTTAGGTTGTTATGTGCTATTATTTTTCTATATCTCAAGAAGGTATAGATGGTCGCCATCTCGGATAACACCAGTGTCATCTATTTCAGCACAATCTCTACTGACCACTTTTGTAGGATGGAAACCTGGAAACTTCTGACCTGCGTTGTTATGAAATATATGATGAGAGAAATGCATGTTACAATATCTAATACACTATAAATTTTAGTTTACATATGATGTCTGCTAAGTACTGATCATACTCCATGACCAAATCATAGTTGAAAGCTAGAAATTTTTACTTACTGCCAATTTCAAAAAGCTCCTCCAATGAACCGGGAAGGTTGATAAGCTTCCCATTCTGTACTGTAGAACCTGTTGCGTTACGAGGATATATGTGAACTGTAACTCTTTTATTGGCTGCTTTTATGTAACTGCAATCTTTATTTCTGTTCCTTGTTGTGTTTTTGGATGTCTTGTGCGGAGACCCCGGCTGCACCGTTGCATGTCTTGTTTGCCAGCTGCTTGCTGCACTGCCGTCTTTGGATTTTATCTGAATGCAGAACTCTTCAGCACTTGTTTTGGTCTCACAATTTATGCGAACCTCATTGAGATCCTCTTCTTTATCCATCATTCCATATGTTGCCCAATACTTGCAATTTGATTCATTATGGCTGTTTTCTTGCTGTGTCACCCTCATTTGGGTTGCTTCTCCAAGTGACTTTGTTGAATCTGTATCATCTCCAAATGTTGAAACCTTGTTACTAATATCCTTGCTTTTATGCTCTGTGTAATGTAGGTATGACCCTTGTAGCAGCCATGCATCTCGAGGAACATGGAATAGCTCATGCTTGCTCACGAATCTTCTGTCTGGTTGATTCACTTCAGGTAAACTTTCCTGTAGCTTCAGCTTCTGCATATTGGCATAAACAACTGTCAACTTCTGTTTGGCTGAAATTAACTATCTTATATTTAAATTTTTTGAAAGCATGTCTAAAAATTGAAGCTGTACCTGGAATATATTGTTCTTTAGAATGTTACTGTCTTCACTGTGTTCTTGAATGATCTCTGTAAGCCTTGTCTTACTTATTCTCAAGAGCTGTGACAGTTCAGCTGTGCGGCAAGTAAATGGCTGGGGTATGCTACATAGAGCACCAACCTCTCCAAACATATCTCCTTCAGCAACTTTCGCATATACCTGCTTTCAAACAATTCATACTGTTTTAGTGATCTATGGAAACCATAGTGATGTCTGGAATCACTGCAATGTAAGTGGAAGAAACTTATTATACCTGTTCATTCCCATTTACTGTTGTTAACATATTCTACAAAAAAATCATTGAGAAAAGTGCAATTAGCTTACTGGTAAAAACTTGTACAAACTTGGGGTCAGAACTTAATCAGAGATAGCAAACTAACCACTGCTCCTGAAACTATGACGTAAATATCTGCTGCCCCTTCATTTTGCAATACTATATCTTGCTTTGGTGGAAAATACTCAGCCTGCACTTCCATGACCTATTGTCCAACAAATTCAGTTAGTACAGACAGCATAAAATATGCTTCTCTTCAGATAGTAAGAAAAAATTATTGAATAATTGATCATATTACAAGTTCTGCTATGAAATTGTTGGATACTCCATGGAAGAGGTAGGCCTGCCGTATGATTGGAAAGAATAAGCTATATGCAATGCTTGAACGGATTCCTTTTGGGAGACCATTTAACATGGCCTGCTGGTGGAGCCCTTCCGTCTTGAATTGTAGGCAGAAATGAGATAGCATTTGCTGCTTTATGTTCTCAGGCAGCTGATTACGTGCTGCGAACTCTGAAGCCACTTGGATTGAGTCCCTCTGCATCATTTAAAAAAGCATCAATATAGAAGTATACATATGGAACAACAATGCAGGTAACTGTTTTAGTGAAGTGGTTGCTTGTGCTGTTTGTAGTTGGTTGAGTTTTTCTTTGACCTAGAATGGTTGAATGACTCAGGGATACAAGAACTTGGTACCTTGTGGCATACTAGCAAGAAGAGGATTCTATTGATCTATTCCCTTGACTGGTTGTATGGCCGAAATCCTACCTCGGGAATTTTGCATAAGAACTTACTAGAATGGTCCAGCTGGACAAATTTTGATCTTCCCAGCATGGGACTAGTCAAGCTAAACGATGGTTTTTATGCCCATTCAGTTTACTAAATGTTATGGTGCTTACTGGTTAGAGTATTGTCCCCTTTTCTTAGTTGTGACTTGGTAACTATTGTCTTATAATACGATGCAAGATAGTGCGTATGACTTAACTGTGTAAATGCACTTCGAACAAGCATGATTTTGTATGGAACCATACATATAACTAAAATTGCTAGCTTGTTCTCAAGATCTTGACATAATTTAGCTGTACGGCATCCAAATACAGCTTATTTGTATTTTTGTAAATGACATGCTAAATTCTAAAATTCTCTTGTGTGACAAACTGTCGTGCCTCAGCGCATATAAATTTCATTAAAAATCAACATCCCTGAATGATTATTAATTTATTATGAAGACGGAAGGATGAGTTTGACATTGAGATGTCTTGCCAATAAGTTGAGAAACATACAAATTTCCGGGTGCGGCTGGTCCCATGAACAACAAGGTTGGTCATGTTTCCGATGAGATAAGCTGTCAAGCCCAGATTAAACAGCATATAGAATATGTCAAATAGCATCTCTCTTGGGTTCTCAGCATGTAGGTCTCCATATCCCGTTGTTGTCAGTGTTGTAATGGACCAGTAAAGAGCAGTAACATATCCAGTCCATAGGCTCTCTGATCTGAAAGTAGGCATCACAGCACCTATCCATGTATTCTCTGGGTTGGGATATCTATCAGCAATCATATAGTTGAAGCATCCCGCACAATGCACCGCAAAGAGGGTGACCTGCATTTGGTCATTACATATTTTATACACCTAAGAATCAGCAAATTTCTTCCCCTGGGAAAAAAGTACTGTGAAAGCTTGAAACTTTTACAAAGAAAGGTGAGTTTCATTTTCTGAAAGACTTACAGAAATAAGCTTTGAGCACCTAGTCCAGAAATAGTTGAATCGGATATCCTTCTCCAGCCTGGTAAAAAGAAAGACGATCAAATCGGTGCCACTTGTCATTCATCATCCAAATATGAAGAAGATGGGCACGATTAACACCTGGCAAACAGCGAACTGACTCGGTGAAGACGCCACAGCCTAAACATATTAAGTATCTTGAAAGCAAGGCCATTCCCCTTGTGTGTAAATAGAAGGATGATTGGTTGAAATGGGGCGGTTGAACATACATCAAAGATGAACCAAGTGGATAGGTACCTGCGGAGGATCATATTTTGTTAATGTCCTGACAGAATCACTTGGGCCTTTTCAGTTCCAAATGAACCAGGTACAAACCTTACTGCAATTCTCTTTCGACCATCCACAAGAAGATTTGTTTTACTGTCGACATAAGCTACAAAGAATGTCAAAACAATATCAATCGCAAAGAAGCTATTGACAACGTTCTCAACTAGCAAAAGCTTAGAGGGCAAGTCCCTCAGGAATGCTAGTTCAAACGGGCAAATCCAGGCGGAGTAAATAACTAGGACTATAAGGAACAGCTCCCAGGATCTGAGAGACAACACAGACAGAGCAGAGGAAACCATGTCAGCAGCTGATGTTTTCTTATGCTTTCAACATGATGATAGATACAGTACAGAGAGCGCATCGTGAACCTCACCTATAGCGGGGATCGTAAGGCGATATGATGAACTTCTGCAACTTGTTCGAGTGGCTTATAGTTGCACCAAGGGACGGCAGCAGCTCGATGGAGAGTCTGTCGCTGCTCCTCTTGATCTGAAGTCCATCCCAGAATTGGTGGAAGTAGGATTTCGAATGAGCTTGAGTCATGCTTTGCTTTGCTGTTCTTTACCACTCAACTCTAGCTGCAGAGGGTGTGGAGGCTGGCTATATATATATATATATATATATATATATATATATATATATATATATATATATATATATATATATATATATATATATATATATATATATATATATATATATATATATATATATATATATATATATATATATATATATATATATATATATATATATATATATATATATATATATATATATATATATATATATATATATGCTGCAGACAATGAATATGCATGGGTAGGGGTCAAAGTGAATGAATCTCGGAAGCAAACAAGAAACTGCTCGTGTCTGTACCTTACGAGGAAAACAACAGGGCGTGCGCGTTTTCTTTGGGGCTGTGGGAAGCCGTTGGCTAAGCCCAGTCGGCAAAGTGCATCACACGGTGTTCTGGAAGCACTGTGGCTTCTTTTGGTAGAACAGCTCCAGCTAAATCCCTGAAGCAATTTGCTAGCAAATCTGGAAAGGTTAGAGACTTTTGCAATGCCTACTGTTGAGGAAGCAACAGCAGGCTCCTCTCGGCCATTTGCCCTGGTGCATAACCCCTCCTATGGACCGGTATCATCCACTTCAACCAAGAACAGTTTGTGGTGTGCATTATTCTGCTGGTGTGTTGTACATCCGATTCTTATTTTGAAGTGGCTGTGATTCATAATGAATTGCTGAATTTCTATGCTCCCTTTTGTCTGATTTACGTTACAATCATAATTCATAAGTTTGTCCAAATGTGAACAGCATGGCTGGAACCGTAGATGTCATTTCTGGAAGTAAGCTGTGATGGACTTATCATCTTTGGGTATATTCTTTTGGTAGTTGGGTTCAAGTAGGATTTGTTTTAGTGGTATGTGGAGGATCCAGTCCCTTGGTCATCTCAGCTCATTAATGAAGATGAATTATTATTACGCTCATCCAAGATATCCTGTCAAGTCTAATCCTGGCCTCCGTGTTCTGATGCCTACCATTTACTGCCATCAAGCTTTAGCCGGTGCACTGATTGGACCGCCCTTTTTTGCGACCGTTGAGGACTGAAAAGACTCTCTCTCTCTCTCTCTCTCTCTCTCTCTCTCTCTCTCTCCATTATTGTGATTTCTGGCAAAAGTTTCAGTTGTGTACAATCTCATTTGAAGTTCTGTCTTGTTTGCATTCTCGCTGAATCAACCAGCCCTTGTTCAGACAGTGCCCCACTTCATATCTCTTGCCTTGTGATGGGGCCCAAATTTAGATTCCAGACGAAGGAAAAAAAACCTTCTTATTGGTACACTAATTGATGTTCTTGACGATGTACTAACTGAATAATTAGCGTCTGATTTACTTTTGTAATGATTTTGCTGCTTGGATAGTACTTACTATCTTGAAAGATGCTCACATGTCATGCAGGTTGCTCTGGCTGCTTGTCTGCTGCATACAGTACACTTATTGTCTGGCATCAGTGCGTGGTGCCAACTTTGGTGATATGATATGGTTCTGATCTGTAACTGGAGATGCTGCATCTTGTTTTGTATATCTTCTGTAAGATTTTCTATTTATGAATTTTTGTTTACTCAGAATCTATTTACTGCTTTCTTAATTCCTTGGTATGGACTTCGATGTAATTGTGCTGTACTTTTCTCGTATGGTTTAAGTTTGGATGAAAGATAAAGTTTAAGTCCGTGCAGAATCAATCTTAACTACTTTTCTGGGGGAAAAAAATTCTGAATTTATCTAGAACTTGGAAATATTATTAGCTAAAAAAGTACATATATAATCTCATCAGTCATCCAGAATTGCTACTTGTCCATCATTAGGCAATTGCACGTGTTTCTTTGAAGGAGAAGAGGAAATAGACATTTATATAGGTGGGCCTGGCGAATGGCTAAACCTTACAAGTCTCAATCTGGTAAGCTCCTCCATACTTCGAAATGGGTGGAATTCTATATAGGTGGCCATTGGTCCATCCTCTACCTGGGATGTCAACACTAATCCCATCCCTCTTTTTGCTAGTTGTGAACTGTTTGCAAAACACGCATTTTTGTCGATTCCTTTCGTAATCTCCATGCTTACCGACTTCTCTAGAGTCTATCCCATTAACTCATTATGATAAAGTGGTGATTTTGATATCAATAAATCTCTGCTAAAGTTTGCAAGGACTTATTCAACACCGCTTTCTGGAAAATAAATAGTTATTAAAATAAAATAACGGACTACAATGGAACTATGGAAGTCCCTACGACATGTTGAAATGTAGTCTATATGAAATGGATTGTTAGTTTTATGTTTTGGCAATCTCAACTAGCTTGTTTTGCACACACTATTGTGTTGATAATTTTGCCACAAATGGCACTGTACTTTTTCGTTAATTGTGATATCCTGAGCTGCTTGCTTTACTGGATAATTGAAGGCTTGAAGCAATCTCACAACCAAAGTTTTAGCCCCTTTCATATGTTCTCTTGTGTACGTTTCTAATATCTTGCTTCTGTTGGAATGTCCTCTCCATTATCACAGGTGACCATGTGAGAGTGGGGAGCGATGAAGTGGCGGTCCTTGCAGGCATGTGCATGCATGTGTCTACCTCCCCCCTTTCTCGTTGCATCTTTCAACTATGTATGATATATCTGGCTTCTTTCTTCTTGTTGGAGAATGGGGACTTGGAAGGGAGCTCATCCTCATAATGAGCTGGTGGAAACAAATGTTGCCTCAAACACCACAGATAATGGTTTCACATGGGTAGTATCAGTCACATGTGGATCATGCTGATTGTAATGTCTCACAAAAGTTGATTATAGTTCAAATCCAACCTGTTTATCAATCAAATTAATTTCTCTGTTTTAACTGTTGCTGAATGCTAATCAAGTGATAGTTACTACTGAAATGTGAGATGTTGAGGGCTAAATTCCTGTGGACCATGGCCACTTCAGATCTTTAAATAATAAGTGAATCGGTTCCATTCTGACTAGTCATTTTCAGTGAGCTCTTCTGTTCTCTTTAAATTCTGTACTTTTGCTTGGCTTATCTGATTCTATTCCGTGTTGTTTTCTAGCTCTCCTGTTCCAATATCAGCATTTTGGAACCATTTGTTTGCCCATAAAGCCAAACTTTTTATGTTCCCTTTTTGGTATCACGATTCTGTTTGAAAACTCGACGACAGTTGTTGATATGTTTTCGTTTTGCATGTTTACAGTGATTTCTTGTTATTTTACCTTGTGCTATTTTATCTGACAACAATTGGTCTCAATTTTCTTCTTTTTCATGGTTCAGCAGCTATCTCAAAATTTGGACAGGCTGATATTCGCAGAACATTGCGACGATGATATGATCCCGAATAGCTGAACATTTTTCTGGTTGTGATTTGAGATAAGACATATATGTCTTTCGTGTTTGTCGACATGTTTTTACTTGGCTTCGTGAAAATAACATGTTGAGTGTGCACATCCTGGCTGGTAATTTTGTTACTGCCGTTCCATGCTGGATAGGTCCCATTCGAAGTACAATTTCTTCAAACAGATGGAGGGGAATTCTCGAAAGGTGAAAGTTCTGCAGAAAACTAAATGATTCCAGAGGTGATGCTGAAGATATAGTAGTTAGTAAAGAATCTTTGCCGGTCCTTACTATGGATGAAGATTCGGGATATGATATGAGACAAAAATAAGTGCTTATTTTCAGAGGGAATTAGCAGGGTGGCATGTGCATTTATACAGCTAGATTTGTTTCAAAATTTATACTATCAAATTATATGACTTAGATGCTTGATAATATATTTAGTATAATTAACTGGAATACCATGATACCTGGGTACCATAATCTAAAATAGATATTTCTCTTATGTATCGTATCCAAAAAAATTTGGAATTTTTTGGATGTCAAGTTTAACTAGTTCACAAACCTAATTCAAACAAGTTTGAATTAAAATTTGAATTGTAGTTGCCTTATTTGGTGATAGTTTAATTGTAGATATATGCTGATTATATATATAAATCAGCAAAGCATGTGATCTAAATTCATTCAAAACTTTGAAATCGAGTATATTTTTTGAAAGATATATGTTTCATTTGAATTGTTATAGATGGGTATATACCCTAAAACTAATATTTCAAACAAAAAAGCACCCGAATTTGGGTTAAATTCACGCATTTGAAATCATGGTGCTCAGGCACCATGGTGCTCTATTTCAGTATGTATCTTTTTGTCTATTTAGATTATTAAGACATCATAAATATTAAAAAATGACAATAGAAGTTTGGAGGAAAATATAACTTGAGAAACATAATTGAAGTATGAGTTTTGATGGAAAAAAAAAATCATTGAGCATAATAAGTTGTTAGGGTTCTTAAAAACATAACAACTCTCCATCATGCAAGTATCTTATAGCTGCGTGCATCTATTCTTCCTCCATTAGTTATTCTTTTTCAAAATGTATGTGTACATATATACCTCTATTCAATATCAAGCAATATGTTGATTATGTATGCGAAAAATTATCTTATTAGTTTACATGGTATTAGATTATCTTACTCACATATACACCGATGCACCATAGCGTGGTCTACCTCGAACTTATCTTCTCTCACATGCCGACTGCCCCACCGAACCATATGTCTTCTATCTCTTCTCATTGTCACAACTTTTCTATTTCAACCTCCAATAGAAAGTCTAAATCTTGATCAATCACTCTTAACTGTTACCCCTTCCACTTCTCTCCAATTATTGCTTAATACCGACTGTTGTGACATCAAGCATGTATACACATGCAACCATCACTTATCCCTATCGGAGACACCTGTCACACTATCTCCAGTAGCCCCAACTTATTTCCCTATGGTTGTGCTATATCTACTCTGAGCTCTTTGCTCCATTATTTTTGTATGCTCGTGCTTATATTCGTGTGTGTGTGTGTGTAACATGTAGGTCCTGCTGCCTGGCTTCTTGGTGTAAGTTGTGTTGATTCGGCAGTAACTATTATACGTGAAGTTACCATCAGACAAACATGAAGTTACTTGCGACTGGTATAAAAAATAAATTTCACAGTGTTAAAACATATTCAACATGGATCTTGTTTTATTAAGCTTGTAATTTCAAACATAATAGCACAAACGGGTTGCAGATCAGACTTACCATGAAAGAGTTATTGTATTTTTAGATTGTAAACAAGATAAAAAAGTCCCCACGTCAATTGTACTACTGCATGCATGTGATAATTTAGTAGATTCGGTCATAAGGAAAGTTATTGCCTATTGTAAGTGAAGTTACTGCCTGTTGTGAGGAAAGTTACTACCTGCTGTGTACTGTGAGCGTTCAACAGTAACTTCACTCGTTACTGATAGTAACTTCGTTCACAATGGATGATAACTTAATGTGCATATAATAGTAACTTCACTATGGGATAATAATTTCGTATGGAGATGATAACTTCATTCTATATGTATAATAACTTCATGCATAACTGAAAGTAACTTTTCGGAATAGAGTGGGCTAGTGGGGCTTCACCATAGGGATGGTAACTTCATTCCATATGGATGATAACTTCATGCGTAACCGAAAGTAACTGCAGGCATTACAGATGATAATTTGATGTACATTCGATAGTAACTTTACCATAATTAACAAGCGCTACTAACTGAGCATGGGGTGAGATAGTGGAGTGGTTGGCTGGTTGGGTCAATTAGGGGTGTGCGCTTATTTTACACCTATGCAGTTAGTAATTATATATATGTGTGTGTATGTATATATGTGTGTGTATATATATACACGTGCTCGATGTCCTCTCATTTTAAACACACACATGATGTTATATGTGCTCGATGTCCTCTTCAACCGTGTCAATTACTTTCTTTTTCTTCAATATTGGCTAACTCAACGTTATGGCTACCTCGCTAATTGCAACAACATCTCATTTTCACTGATACTATAGTAAAATATAAAGAATCTTTTTGCCATTGCCAGTAACATCGTGCCTCTCACCAGTAATGATATGTTTCTAGCTACCCAATGACCCCATATCATCCATAGTTTTTCTTCAATGCAAAAACGTTATCTCCTCACTGATGTTGGCATATCTGCTTTAGTCATTGTCTAACGATATAAAGAATCTTTTTGCCATCATTAGTAACATCATGTCTCTTACTAGTGATGATACGGTTCTAGTTATCCAATGGCCCCATATCATCTATAGTTTTTCTTCGATGCAAAGCTTCATCTCCTCACTGCCGGGGCTTCCCCATCATCGAGCTTCTTTGTCACCGACTTCTTCAACAACGTCGATACTCACCACTCACCATCTTACCCCTTGGCTCCTTCGACTCTAATCTTTCTCTTCAATAGCTCCGATGAGCAGCATGATATTGTCCTCGTCGAACGTCTAAGGTGAGCAGCACAACATGGTCCTCATTTCTGCAGTCGTCGTTTTAACTCTTCACTTTCCCATGGGTCAATGTTACCTTGTAGGACAGATTTACACCATTGCACTCTTTTGTGGTCTCTTCAGACACCATTTGTGCTATGCTTATTATAACTTATATTTTTAATTAAAATTTTAGTTATTTTTTATTGGAGTTTGTATACAAATTAAATTGCTAATTTCATTTAATTTATTCTAAATTTTAGTTACTTATGGATTTTACCTAGGAATATGTATGGAAATCAAATTTCAAATTTTCTTTTATTTGTTATTCCAAATTTCAGTCATTTTTTGTTGGAGTTCATATCACTACTACAGAAAAACTCATCACAAATGGTTTGAAAACGTCATCGCAGGCAGTTTTTGAACCGTATATACTTATAGGTCTGTAATACCCTAAATGCATTACATACGGTTTTTAAACCATCTATGATATAATTATCACAGACGATTCCTAAATATAACCGTTTGTGATGACGATTATTACATACGGTTCTTATTACGAACCGCCTGTGATAGTATATTATCACAGACAATTTCTAAATAAAACCATCTGTGATAAGTTTTGACCAACCTCAAAAATAGGCCTTTTTCAATTCATTAACATTCTCTGATTGCACTATTTACACTAATTGTGCTATAAAATAGCGTAATTAGAGAATGTATATGAACCAAAGCAGGCCTATTTATGATAACAAAATCATCCTAACCGTATCTATCCAAGCATCACATGCAAGAACTAAGGCATCAACAAATAATTTTCACATGCATCATATCCATCCAAGTATCGGGGAAGAGAGGGGAGGGGATTGGATGGGGGTATGAACAAAGTACTGGCACCGATGAAGAAGAGGAGGCGACAGCATCACCATTGTGTCACAACAGTCTACAAATCAAATTGCTATTTTTTGTTTAATTATTATTTTGAATTATATTTATCTAGATATTTTACCTAGGAATCTATATGAAAATCAAATTGCTAATTTTATTTATTTTTATTCCGAATTTCAGTTATTTCTATATTATACTTGGCATAGACTCGTTCTTTTAATCCCACCGTTATAATTTGGACCGACCAAAATCAAGGTTGTAGATCTTTCTAATTTTTTCTCTAGTTAGTGTGGTAATTTCTAGCATTTGAGAGTGAATTTGTTGTCTTCTTTTGCCTTTGCTTTAATAAAATAATAAGTAAATAAATAGGTAGATTCCTTAGTGTTTGCCAAAACTTCCTCTTTCTTTATATATTGGTCTTTTTTAATCTAGAGGTTTATATGAACACAATTTAGTCTTATTATATGAACCAGTAAGAAAATAAGATTCCAAGAAATTGTGAGATTCAGCATATAAACCCTTTACAAGTTTCTACATGAATCACAAATGAAGTCTATATATAAGTTGGCTATTCGTCCTCTCCTAAATCTGTCTCATAAATTTAAAATTAGGTCAACCAGGAGTTTACAGGACTAACCAATGGAGCAGTCTCCCTTCCATGGTCCCTGAGGCACCAAGCACCTAGTTGCATCGTGTGCGTGTCTGGACTCACCAATCTAGAATTTACGCGTGCACCCTCTCTCTCTGTCTCCGGATTACTGGCAAGTCTCTGTCTCTCGAGAAGAGTTTACACGAGGCGCATGGCATTTCAACGAAGGGTTACCATCTCGACCTTGTCAATGCTCGTGTATCACATGTAGTACTATCTCAGCCAGCCGGAGTCCTTTCACCTAGGCTGGGATTTGGGAAGGAACCCGGTTAGATCGGCTCGGCTCCTCCTCTTGATTAGGATGCGCCGAAAGGAGGAGGAGAAGAAGAACGCAGCGATAAACCAACGAAGAACACGCTGGCCGTCCGCGGAGAAGCGCGGAAAGGCGGAAAGTGCCAACTCAGGATATTGCCGACGCAGGCGATATATCATGTCATTTCAGCTTTTGGTCATCACTATATCAATCTAAATGCCTAAATAAATGGACTGTCATCACCAGTTGGCATCAGCATATCCTCCTTCAAATCAGGGCCCTCCACCGAAAGACAGGGGCATAGCCAGACCGAGGCCTAACCTCGGGTCCAGTCTATTAAAAATAAAGATTATAAAGCCTATACTATTACTAGCTATAGTAAAATATAAAGAAATTTCTCATCTGGGCCTTGGGCCAGCTCTGCCTTTGAACATAGGGAGTTCCTATTGGTGCCCAAAGTTAGTTTAAGTGGGGGTGCACACTAAGATTCTCTTGGCCTTCGTTAACAAATTGAGAATCGCTAGGAATTAGGCGTCTGATCTAGGCGTTTTTTTTGGACACTCGGTTGCAATATTTTTTTTACCATGTTTATAATATTTTTTTTACTCATGTTTGCAATAATTTTCATCCGTGTTTTTCCTGTAACATTTTTATTTCATGTTTGCAACATTACATTTTTATTGCATACGTTAATTAAAATTGTTGCACATATTATCTAAAAAAGTTGCATCGGAGTGTACGATGCGAATACTCACATCGTTTTTTCTCTTTTTTGTTGCATATATGACCGACAAATATTACATAACAAATATTGTGGATGGGAGTACTCACATCGTTCTTTATTTTTTTGTTGTTACATAGCTGAAAATGTTACAAACATGGCAAAAAATATTGTAGTCGAGTGTTTGGAAACGGACGTCCGATTCTTAGCATTTCCCTATCAAATTTGGAGAACAGTACCGATCCTCCGGTGGA
Organism: Dendrocalamus sinicus; assembly: GCA_036346575.1. Taxonomy (NCBI): domain Eukaryota; kingdom Viridiplantae; phylum Streptophyta; class Magnoliopsida; order Poales; family Poaceae; genus Dendrocalamus; species Dendrocalamus sinicus. The sequence continues at coordinate 9,369,012 of CM070644.1, forward strand.
TGCAGGTGCGATGCAATTAGCCTTTCTAGGAACTATCGCGAAAATGAGTTAGTTATGTGTGGCGTTTGACAAGAGATCTCCGCGAGTACGTGAGGTTAGAGCGCTTCAATAGAGCTCTAGATTTTGACTTTTCAGTTTCTACCTCTGATTCTCAAGAATCCACTCTTTTAAATATCTAGAGCTGGCCGAGGGGAAATGTTTGGCTAGAAATTGGCTCCAAAAACCATTGAAGAAAACATTAGAGGTAAAAAGATCATACTATCCCTAGTTTTGTCACTTCAAGAAATCATGCTCATTTCTATTTATACACAAATTCATGAAACTTCTCTGCAAATTTCTTGGGATCGAGAGTATTTGAATGTGATGCATACAAATACAAATCTTATAGAGATCTAGGAACGCATTCCAAAATTATGAGAAAATTACCACATACATATTTATCTAATAGCATTAATTAGATCTACAAATTACAGATAAAATTGTAGAGGCCAAGGGGGAGGGCAGCTGGCGAGCTCTAACCTTATGGCCACAGACGAGGTCGTTGGTGGTTGCCAATGTTTGTGCATCGAGGTCACGGGGGAGCTGTATAGACAGAGCGACAGGATCTAGGGCCGGCGGCACGAGATCTGGGGCTGTGGTGAGGATCATGAGGTAATTCCAAGTCGTTGGCGAGGGAACTTCCGGTCGGTGGCAGCTAGGATTTGAGGGACTGGCAGCGATGAGGGAACTTTGGGCCGCCGGCAGCAAGGGAACTCTAGGTCGGCGGCATGGACCTCCCAGCCGGTGATGAGTGGAGTCCAGCGCGGTGGTGCTATTCACCACCAATCTTCATGTGAGCAAGAACAGGGGCGAGAGAAATGACGGAGAGGTGAGCACAAGCGAGCCGTTTCAAGCCTTTTTATGCAATGGCATTTGGTGGGTAAATAACCTTCAACTTTAGAGGTATTTTGATAAGGGGATATCTGATTCTTGCAGGGAGCTGCCCCAAGGTCGCTCTTGATTTTGTGTAGGGAGATAACTTCGATTCTAAACAACAAGGATTCGATGTGTTTGGCTGGGCTCTTCGGTTTATAGTTTGGGAGCACGAGCTCTACCAAACAAGCCCTACCCCTTACAAGCCACTGCAACCTGCATTTGTGAGAGTTGGGGGGGGGGGGATATGCTCCTTTTGGTTAGGTTCAGGTTGTTTGGGGGGGGGGGGGTATGCTCCCTTCTGGTTAGGTTCAGATTCTCAAAAATAGCGGTCCTCGTGCGGGTAGTACCGATGCAGGAGAAGCGTGCACACATATGAGTTTCCAAAGGTTTTGTTCTATCAATGTGACTAACGCATTTTATGTTTTAGTGATTAGTATTCTTTGATGTTTGCAGGCAGGCATGAACAGTGGAATTTTCGAAAAGATAGAGAACGCGAAGAAGGAATTATTCCTGAAAAAGAGAGGGAATGCGAAGGAGGAAATAAGGTGCCATTTGACTTGCTTTTGGTTTGCACGTTCATGCCCAATCCAATCATTTGCTGTGAATTCTAAGCACAAGAGTTTGCTCAAGCTTCTCCACTCATCTTGAGATCGCAGCATATTATGGACCGTAGCATATTATGTGCAGAGGAAACCACACATCTTGAGATCGTAGCATATTATGTGCCGTAGCATATTATGACTATGTTCTTTTTAGCTTTTTTAAAAACCGTTTTTGGTTTTTTTATAGTAACTAATTTTTAAATAGAATACCTTTTCAAGATAGAATCTACTGGTTACGTGAGTTTCTGTTACTCTATAATTTCTCATATAAACAGTTAAAAAATTATAAACCACAGCTAAAACTTATAAGCTCCAGCAGAAAATAACAAGCCCTGTGTGCAGAGGAAACGGTGCAAGTTGCGGTTCATTTCTGCTATAGTGCTACAGCAAGTTAGGAAAGGTCATAGCCTAAAAGTCCAATCCACCATGGCCCGGCCCAGCTTACCACACAAGCCGCCGCCTCGGAGGGGGAGAGACCAAACAGTAAGCTATCCAATTTTGTCGGCCCATTCTGTTTTGATCAGCTTGGCCTATTTTAGCCCGGCCCGGCCCAAGCAGTTCTCGGTGATCATCAGGCTGACGTGGCCGAAAGCCCAAACCAGCACGGGAGAACACCCCCGCTACTCAATTCCCACTCCCACACCGGCGGCGGCGGATGAAGCAGCGGTAGCCCATGGCGTCGTCGTCATCGACTCCGGCGGCCGTCCGCGACATGCAGCGGGAACTCGAGTCCCAGGCCAACGCCCTCAGCAAGATCCAGAAAGGCAGGCGCGCTTTCCCCACCCCACAAACCCCTCAAGAAAAAAGACCACCTCCAAACCCTAACCCTGGTTCTGTTCTTCCCTCGCAGACATCTCCAAGAACCACCAGGTCCGCAAGCAGTACACCATCCAGGTCGGGGAGAACGAGCTCGTCCTCAAGGCACGCCGCCCGCGCTTGCTCGCTTGCCTTCGACTCCGCACCGGTTGGTGGTTTTGTCTGATTTGATCTAGTTTGGGTTTGCGGTTTGTGCGCAGGAGCTGGAGATGCTGAATGACGGGGCGAACGTGTACAAGCTGATCGGGCCGGTGCTGGTGAAGCAGGACCTCGCGGAGGCGAAGGCCAACGTCAAGAAGCGCGTCGAGTACATCTCAGCCGAGCTGTGAGACGCTCTGATCTGATCTGGTTTGTTTTTTGGTCGGTTTGCGTTGTCTTGATGTTGTGCTGAGGGTGGGGGATTGCTTCTTTTGCAGGAAGCGGATGGATCGGGCGTTGAAGGACTTGGAGGAGAAGCAGAACAGCAAGAAGGAATCCGTATGTTCTTTTCTTAGCACTTTCGTTTGTGTTGCTTGACCATGTAGTAACAGCCATTAAAAGGCGATATGCGTAACGTATCTAGAACTCTAGAAGTAACTTTCAGTATGTTGATAGGAGTTTGGGAGTAGTGAACCATATGCTTGGCCATCTCTGTGATTTCTATGATCATAGCTAATGCATCCTTGAACTTGTGGAGCTGCAAAATGCTATGAACACGAGAAGCACTTTCTAAAGGGAAAAATTGCTCCCCTGCCCCAAAGTTTAATGGCGTTTGCTTATTTGCCCCATGATGTCTCATTGACATGCGGGTCCAGGGCCCATATGTCAGTGAGACATCATGGGGCAAATGAGCAAACGCCATTAAACTTTGGGGCACATGAGCAAATCCCCCTTTCTAAAGTTATGCATATGTGGTGTGCATAGTATATCAGTTTGAAATGATAAGTTGGATTGGATGCAGTGACCTTGATGGATGTTGAAGGTGATAATGATGTGAGGTAATGAAAGGGAAAATTACAGGAGACCTATGACCCTAAGTGAAGAAGAAAGTAATAAGTAGCGCTAGGCAAAAGGAGTAGAATGACCTCCATCACAAGTTCAATTGATGTACCACATTGATGGTGAGAATGGTGGGTAAGGGTTAAGAAAGAATTTAGTGGTTCAGTGAAACTGACGGTGTGATATACTCTCTTTCATATGGTTTAACTTACCGGTACTTAATTATGTTTGTTGCGAGCCCATATTGCCTTGTCCTCAATGGAACTTCAATTATTTTTTGGCTAATCCAAGTAGCTCGGATTATTTCTCAGTCTTGAACCATTACGTTACTAAATCTCTGTGTCTTGAATTTCCAGCATGTCTCTCATTTGTGCACAAACTTTTATTGGAAAATTAATTTTCTCAAATTGTTCCAGACTTGTCAATGGTGTGACATTGTTATAATCATACTTATCAGTTCCATTTAATCACATTTCGGTTTCGGTACCAAGCTCGTGGGGAACAAAAAAATAAATTAAAAGTATATGTTTAATTACGTGTACAATAAATTTTACAAACATTGTAGACATGAACAAGTCTAGCAGCAAGTGAATAGTTCAATGTTGCAGGATGCAGACTTAATTCACTAGTAGGAACAAGTATACCAGATAAGCCCCATGTTAGCCATGTGAACATTGATGCCTAGTTTTGCCGCATCTCTGCATGCCACCTTTTCAACCTCTCCCACATGTGGGGTTATCTACTATATGTAGCGATGTTAGTGGGGCGACCGGCGGACGGCCCGCACTCGCCTACTCTGGCCGCATGCTGTTTATGCGGGCCTTGCAGCAGCCACTTAAGTGAGTTGGCGGTATACTGTGTTTAAGTGGGTTTGGCAGACAAGTAAGTGCTGCGTAGTTGTGAGCCGGCAAGCTGCCTGCCCGCCTCGTTAGATTTGTGCGTTTGCTTGGGGTAGCCACCAAACAAAGCAACTAGCATTCAAATGATCAGGGCACTAAATCATTTAGCAACCTCTACTAGTAAATTCGCTGCAGACTGCAGAAAAATTATTCCATCTAGGAGGTGGTGGTGCCAATGCCGTTGGAGACGGGGTAGCCGATGCCATGGCACCTTCTGGGGAAGGCGACAAAGAGCAGGCTGCAGAGCACACTGATGCCAAGCGGCAGGATGTTGAGCATCTCCTCTATCTCCCTAGTTGCCATAGGTAGAGGCACCGCACGACGTTCTTGTCCTTGGCCGGTGTTGGGTAGAAAGACAACCACTGACAACATGGTGTGGGTAGAAACACAACCACTGACAACACGGTGTGGGCGGTGTCGATGGGCGTGAGCCTGTACCTGGACGTGTCCAGAGCGGCGCGCCGAGCAGGTCATCAAGGAGCCAGAGCCCCCGGGTAGTGGCGAGGACGTAGCAGATGTGGCCATCGGGGCCCCTGAGGGAATCGGTGAAGGAGGTGAGGAGGCAAGAGAGCACGAGCACAACGAGGAGGCCCCAAGCGAGCAACGCTGTGGTGGCCCTGGGCAAGCAGCGCTATGGATGCTATGCGTTCGTGCTATGCGGTCCATTTGTTGGGTCTTCGTGGGCTTTGCGAGTCGGACCACTTAACATTTGTAGTTTGGCGCAATAGCCACATGATTGCTTTTTTGCAGGCAGGGTAAGCGGGCTAACGGGCCGACCGCCTCCGCTTACACCCCTACCTATATGGCACCCATTTTAGTGGCAGCAATTGAGACGTGGGTATACAAGCAATACTTGGCATGCTAGTCAAAGCCCCAAAGGTTTTGACTTTTGATCCTTCGAGAAGGTGGAACTAGTGGATGAAACAGTAGTCTGCCGGAGCTTGGGTTCTGTGCTATGAAGCACTGATACACCTGGGAGTTGCTGTACCAGTACCCTGGTATGTATCAGATACTGGTACAGCTCTAATACGGCCCCAATACATGTCAGTGGTGTGTTACTATTTCCCCCCTTTTATAAATTTTTAATTTTTTTTTGTTTTTTTTCATATTTGAGTTTTGGGTTATAAAGTAGATGCGATTATAAGCCTATTGGTCTATAACATGAATTTAAAAGAGAGTTTTAGGAGGGTAAACCGGGTGAACTGAAACCGCGGTACCAAAAACTGGACTGACCAGTTTGGCCGGTTTTGGTGATTTTTGGAACCCTGGGTGTTACTGTGTTAGTTCAGTTTTCCCCTGCTTAGCTGCGTTATTCTTATATTGTGCTGTTGGGTATTATTGTTGCATCTTATACCTTGTGTAAGGTTTCGAGAAAATTAGATCTTTTGCGAACCTAAATAGTAATCTACAAATCAAATTATGTATTGCATGCATTTTCGTATTATGTTTAATACATATGTAACCGTATAGCGGTATCAGTGCTTTTGGAAACATGCGGTATCAACGTATTGCCGTATCCTGTACTGGTATTACTACAATCTAGGTTCCATGCAAGAGGAGAAAAGGCTCTATATAGTTTATTCTTGCTGATAGCAGATTGCCCTGAATTGCAAGTTTCGCATATTCTGGCCGTTATTGACCGAAATTTGACACGAAACGTCATGAAGCCTTTTCTATTCCATTTGATAAACAGAACCGACTGGAGTTTAGTAGAATTGTAAACACATAAATTAGCTTGTTTCCTGCTGGAAGAAAATCATGTTATTAATGGGATGAAGAAGGTAGGTTTGATTTTTCCTTTCTCGATGTGTGAACCCCCCTAAATATCCTTAGGTAGCACCCAGGAATATGGCTTATTTGTTATCTCATTACTCTTGTACACTGCCAGAAGGTCCAACACTAGGGGGTCCCTTCTTTTCAACTTATGGCTTATGGCTTCTCCGAACAAACAAACGGGCGGTTTCTTCATCATCTTTTCGAAGCGGCTTATCGGGATAACCTATTTGAAGCGGCTTATCGGGATAGCCTATTCGGAGCGGTTTATCGGCATTCAGTTCGTTCGTACAAGTACGCGCGATAGGGCTAAAAGCCATCAGCCGCAGCCGAAAAGAACCCGCCCTAGGCTGCAGCAAGCCCTTCCACTAATCAGTGTGTTCGGTTGTGACACACTTCAAATTAGCATAAGCTTGAGAGATTTGGTGAAACAGTTGACATTTTCATGACATTGAGATTAAAATAATTACAATATCAACCAAATTTGTTTGGTATTAACCTTGTAAAATGGAACAAGTGGTGTATTCCCAGCTATGAAATCTTGTTGAGAGCAAGCTGTTGGGACCAGCCTTAGATTCTGCCTCCGGTAGTAAGGAACAAAAGCATAGCATTCACTGTTGGTGAGCCATCTCTATGCTGTTGTGCTACTCTATGGAGCAGCTGACTATATATGGTGTCCTATAATGCATAGCCACTCGAAATGCTTAATGGCCCTTTCCTCCACCTCGCCAGATTCACTTTGCCTATTGTAGGCACGACCTCACACCATCTCAGTGTGGATTGGCATGCATAATTCATGTGTGAAGTTTAATTTGTAAGCCAAGTCAGAATGGCCAACCCATATTTTGTAAGTTAGGTATTCTACAGCTGGGAGCTGCTCTGTACCTAGAACAAGCTTCATGTGTTAGCAAGAACTAAAGTGCCAACTCCTATTGCTTTGCAGATTAAGAGATGAGTTCAGCTTGACTACTACAATTTGGATAGACGTGCACGACTACTGTAATCTAAGTAGTTGTAGCACCGTGAATTGATTCCCAACTTCAATTAGGATTGGACAGCATCTCCAACTCATTCTAAGTTTTTCTTTATCTTGATAGCTATTGCAAGTTAGCTTGAATATTCCAATTCGAATTGCTAGCTGATAGGGTTGGTTTCATTGCTTTGGACAACTAGGGTGTCTCCTCTGCTAAAGCTGCTGTCTGCTTTAGAGCACATGTCTGGACAGTAGGAGAGTACAAACCGCAGACATCTCTTCTGCTGGCTTAGGATTAGAACTGCTGAAATAGCGGCAGTCTGTTTGCTCATGCAGGTTTGCAACTTCCTAGTTGGTCTTCTTAGAGGACTGAAATATGGAAATTTAGCATCTGTCCCCTCCATGAAAGTACCTTGATCCAATTTCTCTGTTGTTGAACGCTGTAAGATAGCACATGTGAAATTTGATTGTGTGTAGGTTCCTGCATTTTGACTACGATGTCCACATAATAAAAGGTTCAAGGATCTTGGTACAATATACAATTTATTTCTGTTTACTTGTAGTCATCTTCGTTAGGACCATTCACTTTACTGTACCATAAACGAGAGTGTGAGACTACGCATTGACATTTGACAATGATGAACTTTCATTCAGTCACCTCTGTTATCTTTTGGAAGGTTTCTCCGATTTCTTTTTGTTAATGTGTTTCTGTTATGCAGATATTTAAGCTGCAACAGAAGATGCAGGCTGTACAATCTGGACAAGCATAGACATCCATTGCTAGCTGTAACTTAAGTGAAGGCTACCCTGCATTCTGCCAATTGCCCTCCAGTTTTTTGGTCTCTACAAGGTGAAATTAGGTGTCTGGTGCTCTCTCCCCTATAAAAGAAAAGAAGTGTGGTGTTCAGAGATTAAGAGAAGTATCCAAGATCGGTCTAGTGAAGGATGTTTGGGACGCTTTCATGTTAAAGTCTGGCACTCAATAGAAGATGTACCTCGTTAGTGAATTAATTTGCTTGTAGCAGTATTCTTTGATGAGCTTGTTGATGTATCATTGCATTTGTGGTATCGTTGCTTATCTGTGTTGATTTTTTTTTTCTGAAAAGGATGACGGGCATCGTTATTTCATAGTTATCGCTCGGATTTTGTTGTAAATCAAGCTGCAATCTCTAGATTCGTAGTGGTACATGACTGGATACCTTGTTATATGCGTTACGTGTGACTAGGGTTCATCTGAGTTATTTTGTATTAAAAATCTGTAGTTCTTGTTCAAATCCTCTGCGCTGATGATGTGGCACCAAGTAGCACTACAACTTTGGTTAGTGCTTGCAGTTCTGTGCACAATGTTCAAGAAGCTTTGAATACCAATTCTGAGGTTTCTAACGTGCACAAAAGACATATTTGGAAAGCTAATGAAGTCTATTTTCCAACGAATCAAACGGCACTTGATTTGGAGCTTCCAACATAAACTTATGGCAATTTCATTGGATGCTGCACGAGCTGTCCGGAGAGACGCGCGAGACTTGCAAAACATAAAGAGTTCGAGTATTGCAATGCAAGTAAGGGTAAAATCCGATCACACCATGACTTTCTAAAGGTTGAGAAGGATTCCTTTTCAGGTTTCAAACGGATTTGGAAGCTCCTTGAACCAGAAAACAAAACATATAAAGATTTGAAACCGATTCGGACTCGGATTGGGACAGCTGGCAAGACCGATACTAAAACGTACATAACTTTCACAAACGGAGTCCGATTTGGGCGTTCTTGGACTCGTTGGAAAGCTATTTGGAAGCCCCACATAATGGACAAGGTGCCAGCCACGAAATCCTCATAGTCAGATCGCAAATTAAGAGAGAATCCAGAGGTAGCAGCTTTAGGTATTTCCTTTTAGTTCGTATTGAGTTTGTTTCGCCTTAGGCCAAGTAGTGCGTGAGTTGTAATCAAGGCCGTGCATTGTGCACCAATATAAGGCCAGGGCCTTAGCCCCATTGTAACTTAGACTTTGATTTGAGAAATAGAAACCAGAAAATCACCATGGTTTGGTGGCCATTGTTGGCGTGTTCTTGAGATTTCCATCGAGGAATTGCTCTTGGTGTGTTGAATCCAATTGTGGTGTTGGATTCTACTCGCTGAAACTTCGGTTTCTCTACCCTTTGTTCACGTACTGCGGTGTGCGTGGGAGAAGGCTTATCTTGGAGACGGCATCCAACAAGGCGTATCGTGAAAGATCAGGGCCAAAGCAACGAGGTTCAGCTAGCTTGCTAGTGGATCCGCATCATCTTGGTATCAGAGCGTGGTTGATCACGGTACGAGGTTGCTGAATTTTTTTTCTTGATGGCGGGTTCTATGAAGATTGAAGATGGCAAGGTGCGACATAATCATGCCGAGCCAATCGGGGAGGTGCCCCAATATGCGGCGTCTTTGCCGCCCGAGGTACGAATTGGATTTGAAGTGACACGTGACTACTTCTTAAGTTGTCACCAGAATCTTGAAGGCAAGGTTGATGATTTGGGGGCGCGAATTGATGCTTTGACGGAGGCGATACGCAACCAGCCACCACAATTTCGGCATGCTAAACGGGAACCTCAATATCCCGAACGGCGTGCACCATATGAAGACGACGAAGATGAGATCTTTGATGGTGCAGCGGGCTTTGCTCCACAACCGCGCCATGCTCGGGACTACCGTGGTGCTGACCGTGGTAGGGACATGCGTGGCAGAGGTGGTGTCGGGTTTGCTCAGCGTGTTGCAGTGGATGATGGAATTGGGCGGATAAAAATTTCTATCCCATCATTTAATGGTAAAGCTGAACCGGAGGAGTACTTGGATTGGGAGATGCGTGTCGAACAAATTTTTGACAGCCATCATCAGATCGAGGATAAGAAGATTCGGTTGGCGACAATTGAGTTCACTGGATATGCTCTTGTTTGGTGGAACCAATTGTGTCGCGTAGGAGCTCGTCCAGATACTTGGGCACAACGAAGAATATTTTGAGGCGACGTTTTGTCCCAGACACTACACGAGGACCTTGTACAACCGGCTACAACAACTACGCCAAGGTAATTCTAGTGTTGATGAATATTATAAAGAGATGGAGATGTTGATGATCCGTACAGGGACAGAGGAGCATGATGAGGCTACTATGGCACGTTTCTTTAATGGGTTGAATGAGGATGTGCAAGATAGGGTGGAGATGGTCCATTACTACAACATTCAAGACTTGGTGCATCAAGTGAACGTCTTTGAACAACAATTGAAGCGCAAACAAGCCAAGGGTGGACATGCTAACACTCAAACAAAGTCATGGAGGCGTTCATTACAGCAAGGCGATGATGTGGGTTCACACTCTAAAGTGGCGGCATCAAGCCGTTCAAATGGTGCTCTTTCAAAGGAGGCAAGCAATAGAGGTAAAGAAGCAACTAAAACTGATTCTAGTTTGCCTTCTAATGCTCGTGCTAGAGAAATTGAGTGTTTCAAGTGCAAGCGAAGAGGTCATATGATGCGTGATTGTCCAAATCAACGAAGAGTGCTTCTCAATAAAGACAGCTATGCTTCAACAAGTTCTAGTAGTGATTCTGAAAGTGAAAATCCGATGATTCCAAGGAAGATGTTGCCTATTGTTATCCAGAGTTGAATGATGTTAATCTTTTGGTCCGAAAGGTGCAAAGTAAAGAAACTGAAACAAAAGGACAGCGGTGGAGTGTTTTTCAAGCAGAGTGCAAAATCAAAGATAAAGCATGCAAGTTGATCATAGATGGTGGAAGTTATACCAATGTGATTAGCAAAGATTTGGTGTACGCTTTAGGACTGTCCACGTGGAGGCATCTTCAACCACATCATGTGGAGTGGCTACACAACTCCGGAAGGCTAAAGATAACTCACAAGGTGCGTGTTCTGTTTGTTGTTGGTGACTATGTTGACAAGGTGGATTGCGACGTAGTTCCAATGGATGCATGTGGGTTATTGTTGGGAAGACCATGGCAATATGATCGCAATGCTACGCATGAGGGCCGGTCCAACACAAATACATTTGTACATGAGGGAAAGAAGCATGTGTTGAAACCAAAATTGGAGAGTGCTATTCATGTTGATGAAGAAATTACAGCCAAGAAGAAGCAAGCTCCCAAGATTACCCCAAAGCCGAGGACGGCTTTGCTTCAAGGAGGGGAGGATGATGTGGCACCAAGTAGCACTACAACTTTGGTTAGTGCTTGCAGTTCTGTGCACAATGTTCAAGAAGCTTTGAATACCAATTCTGAGGTTTCTAACATGCACAAAAGACATATTTGGAAAGCTAATGAAGTCTATTTTTCAACGAATCAAACGGCACTTGATTTGGAGCTTCCTACACAAACTTATGGCAATTTCATTGGATGCTGCACGAGCTGTCCGGAGAGACGCGCGAGACTTGCAAAACATAAAGAGTTCGAGTATTGCAATGCAAGTAAGGGTAAAATCCGACCACACCATGACTTTCTAAAGGTTGAGAAGGATTCCTTTTCAGGTTTCAAACGGATTTGGAAGCCCCTTGAACCAGAAAACAAAACACATAAAGATTTGAAACCGATTCGGACTCGGATTGGGACAGCTGGCAAGACCGATACTAAAACGTACATAACTTTCACAAACGGAGTCCGATTTGGGCGTTCTTGGACTCGTTGGAAAGCTATTTGGAAGCCCCACATAATGGACAAGGTGCCAGCCACGAAATCCTCATAGTCAGATCGCAAATTAAGAGAGAATCCAGAGGTAGCAGTTTAGGTATTTCCTTTTTAGTTCGTATTGGAGTTTGTTTCGGCCTTAGGCCAAGTAGTGCGTGAGTTGTAATCAAGGCCGTGCATTGTGCACCAATATAAGGCCAGAGCCTTAGCCCCATTGTAACTTAGACTTTGATTTGAGAAATAGAAACCAGAAAATCACCATGGTTTGGTGGCCATTGTTGGCGTGTTCTTGAGATTTCCATCGAGGAATTGCTCTTGGTGTGTTGAATCCAATTGTGGTGTTGGATTCTACTCGCTGAAACTTCGGTTTCTCTACCCTTTGTTCACGTGCTGCGGTGTGCGTGGGAGAAGGCTTATCTTGGAGACGGCATCCAACAAGGCGTATCGTGAAAGATCAAGGCCAAAGCAACGGGGTTCAGCTAGCTTGCTAGTGGATCCGCATCAGCTGACGTAGTAATAATTTTTTTTCTCAACTATTGGTACACTACTAAATTTTGCATGCTAATTATGTATAACATTTGATGGATGGTGTAGATAGGCAAAGGTCGTGTGGATCAAGGGGTATGACTGATAAAGTTTCGCCGTGAGATATCAAAACTTTTTCCGATATCTTTTCCGCCCTTGAATTTCTATGGATACAGCCGTCCTAGCAGGAACGCAGGATACAGCATTCCCTACCTCCAGATGAGCTCGTTCATTGGCTCGTGGATTCTCTACTATTTTGTGCGAGATGAAAGATCGGTTTTGAACATTTGATGCGTGGTCGGAGTTATCGATCGATCGATCGGGAGCATTGGAGCAAGTCGGCCGGGGTTCATAACTTCAATTGTCTTGGGCTCTTTTTCTTATGCTTATAGTTTTTAACTGCGTTTTATGCTTTTTGTTTGTATTTTTCGAGATGACAATGGATAACAAAGAGACGATGACGTGGACGACGCAAATAATTTTAAATTTAAGAGGTCGTTTTATTACGCACGTGTCTTCGATTTTTTTGAAAAAAAAATTCCTTGCGAATTGTCGTCTCTTTTACTTCGGTCTATATGGTAGCATAGTGTGACGCCGTGCTTACGTTGCTAGTTTATCCTACGACGCGAGGATTGGGACCCCCGACCCCCTATGTCATCTCTGGCTATTGCGTATCAAATATGGCCAGATTTGGTCTCCAGCTCACATATCGCATCTTCTCGTGCACACAAGCATCGAAAAATCATATACGGCGTATATGTCACCTTTGCATTATGCCCATAGTGGGTCAAACTAATTAAGCATCCTAGTCTTTTCTAATCCTTTCTTACATAAACAAGAGGGGCATAGGCATCACTGATGCCAACCTTGCATAAACAAGAGGGGCATAAGCATCCCTGTTGTTGTTGCTGCATAACATGTCCTCGTGACCGAATTAGGTATCACTTTTTAATCTTTAAGAGTTTGAGCTAAATTAACAACAGGGTCTCCTCGCAAAAACAGCAACAACAACAGGGTCGCTGGTTGATTAAAGCTAGTGACGCATAATTAGCACCGCAAATTGGTCGGCCAGCAGCGGCAGGATTCCTGGTCCAGATGTTATGCCCACTCTCCATGGAGACAGGGAAGCAGTTGGACAATTTAGTTTAAAGTGGATTGATTAGTAGCGCTCCTTGTCCTTGATGCGTGTGTGAGAGGTTCGATTTGAAAGCGTTACTTCTTCTTTTGAGATCACATAAGATTTGGGTGGCCTAAATGCCTGGAGGCAATTATAGAGATGAGGCAATAATAGAGATGATTATATCACTTATATGATTATTATCTTTTGAATAATATATTATTTTGTCTTTTAAATAAATATCTTTCATATCGATCAACAAGTATGTAATTTGTTCGTGGAACTCTTTATTTATATTTTGATGTTATTTTAAATTATCTCTGATCTTCTATCATCATGTAGGACAATTATGATTTATAGATCTGCACATGTATTGATTATTGATCATATTTCACGGATTATAGATATGAGGATATCGAATCAATAATCTAAAAACATGTTAGAAAACATGGTGTTGAATTATACAGCTTGAAACACTGTTGAGATTGAAAGCCAATGCCAAGAAAGACCATATCAACTACTCTTGCCAGTTCCTCCCTTTGTGGCAGAGCGAGTGCCTCAAATGATTACGATAGCCTGAAAGCCAAGTGCGCCTCATGCCTTACCATGATGAGGGGTGGGTTTTCGTTTTTATGTGTCATCACTTAGTTTAAGCAATGATGATATATAAACCTTGTACATAAGATCCGCATAATTTCTTACATGTGTGATGGTGCACTTACAGGTAACCAAACGCTCCCTGTAACTATGTAGTTATAAAAGTAACTTTCAAGTATGCTATAAAACATACGAAGGAATGTAATCAGTTGGATACAGGATTTGCCTCTCCTATATAACAGGATAGATATCCCTGAGCCCCTCGATGTTGTCAGATAAAGAAAATACATAGCCATGCACGAGTGATCGAAGAGTCGACTACATAAAGTTATCCATCACTAGATCGAAAAAATTGAACAGTCCACATTTTTCACCTGGAGTTCAATCAGATGTGATGAGGCAAAAAGAAAATATGCAAACATGTCATTTAGTCCAACTAGATATGAACTAGTCATGAGCTAATCGGACTTATCACAAATTGGTCTGCGAACTAATCGTAACCATATATGAACTGGTCGTAAGTAGTTACAAACTAATCATGAATAACTAATGCCCAGTTGCAGATCATATTGCGTAAAGGTTCATTCGGTTTGATTTTTGTGTATATTTAGAGGTTGATATGTTCTTCTAGAGATAGCTACCGACTAGATATTGGAAAGGCGTTTTCAGGTTATAACCAAGTATACATAAACATATACAGTTACACACATAACAGGTTAGAATAATAAGTCTTCGAGTGGGATACGATCTCTACTCGTAATGGATAAGGATTCAGTTAGAGGCTCTTCGAGTGGGATACGATCTCTACTCAAGATGGATAAAGATCTAATCAAAGGCTCTTTGAGTGGGATACAATCTCTACTCATGATGGATAAGGATCTGATTGAAGACTATATATAAAAGGGTGAATAGGGTTATGTAAAAGAGAGAGACATCGCACCACCCACCAGAAACCCTAGCCGCCTCCTTTCGAAGGCCCTGCTATGTGTTCTGGTGCTAGCATATCGGCACACGGTGTTTCATCTCTAGACGTATGGGCTCCGGTAGAGGCACTACTGTGACTGCGGCGTTGATTGAGATGATACGAAGAGAAGATAATTGGTTCGTAGAGATCGATTACCGGTAGAGAGCAATCGGCTTCTGAGGATTCCTTTGTAGGAACCAGTGGTGAAGCCATAATTGTTTGGAGCCCAGGCACACCACGGTGGTGTGCACCCTGCGTCCCAGCTCCTACGCGTTGTGCCGCTCATCAGCCCAAGATGGCCACTCCCTCTTACCTTCTTCATCTTCTAGACCAAGACATGAGCTTCTATTGCCCAAGATGGTTGTCTGTCGGACTAGCTTGCTCCTATGGCATCTACTGGTGGCAGGATAAATTGGAAGTCAACGACTTGTCATTGACGAGCTGGGTAGCTGCCTAGGCTTGTCAGGCGATGGCCCCACCCTTGGCAGGAATATTGGATGATCGATTACTTCCACTACATCGACACATGCTACGTTAAACTAGGCTGCTTCAACCCTTCTTCCGTTGCACTGCGTATCTAGTGGTAATGATCATGATCTCTTGCATGGCTTTCCGATTTACATGATATAAATTTTAATTTACGTTAGTATAGCTTACCCTAATCCCAACGATCAAATCAGAAGGGTTGGGACTTGGGATCCCGCAAAGTATATTTAGAACAAGAGGAAATACCCCGTTCCATTTTCGGTCAGAATGAACCCACACATATGGCCTATTCGGCCCGTAGCAGTTTACCATCCACCCCACATTTTACCCCGCGAAGCTTATTTACAGTGGAGTATGGGCCTGTTTGGTTGGAGGCTGGAAAAAGCTGCCTGGGCCAGGCATGCATCCCAGGTGTTCGATTTTGGATGCCTGGGGCTAGGATGTGTTGCCTGGCAGGCATTTGCCTGGGAGGCCTCCAACCAAACAGGCCCTATATGTGGATCCCGCATGATCCTTGCATTTATTTTTCATCTCACACTTGGATTTTATTACAAATGTTGAATTGAAAACAGACAGTTGAGATCAAACTCCCAAAGCATGAATTTTAGCTCTTAACTCTAGGGTCGAATCACCAACCACATGAATTGTTACATGAATATTTTAAAACTTTTGGCATGGTTTCCACCTGATATTTCGCCACTCTGGACCCATACCCTCGTACTCTATGTACATGATATAATTCTACAATTTCTATTGGCAATTACGCAATTATTATTGTTGTTTCTTTTGAAAGCATCCGAAATGCACGAGGAAAAGCGTCGATGTTGTTAGGCACTAGTAGGCGTACGTCGAGTTTTTTTTTAATAATACATTTTGTATTAATATTATATAAATATATCATCACTAAAAAATTACATAAATAACACACTGCCGCCATTGGCGCTATTTCAAATGATGACAGAAACCTGTCATCATTTAAAATGGTGACAATCCTACGTGGAATCCAGCATGGCAGTCATCAGGCCTCTGCCTCCGGTTAGATTGACGATAAAGGTATATCGTCAATCTAATTGGCAACAGAGTTTTTATTGTCAGTTCAATAGGAGACAGAGACCTGTTGACTGCCACACGGGACTGCACGTAAAATTATCGCCATTTGAAATGACAATTGAAGCTGTGGGGTTTCTGTTGCCATTTCAATTGATGATTCATATTTCTATTGCCAATTAAAATGACGCCAAATGCTGTTGCGCTAACGTAGCACTCTGTTATCTATTTGTTTGACAAAATGACGATAGAAGCTCTGTCCTAAATTCAAATGGCAATAAAGCCTCTATCACCATTTGAAATGACGATATATTTATGCAAAAGTTTTGAGTGATGATATATTTATATAATATTAATAAAAAAATTTGACGTACATGCAGGAAAAGCTAATGACACCTAATATACAGCCGAGCACGAAAGCTTGCATATGACCTATGACTAGATCGGAGGAATGCACATAAAAGAGAGAATCCGAATTCGGGACCGCACCAACGAACAGATAGATGTGCTGAAAACTGGCAACGCACGCACCTATGATCAATGATTGTGTTTAGGAATCTAAGCTCTTAGTTGGAACTGTATTTTAAATACAGGCTTTGAGTCCTTTTCCTTTCATTCTAGGAAAACTTGTTTTCCTTTCGTTGAATCCTTGCAAATGTGAAGCACAATTAGACCCTACCAACGTATAGTGGCTTTCTAAACGACTGGATAGAAACTGTAGCAATTTAGGGTTGAGATCAGATTGTAAACGGGTTCAACCCGTGACGTGACCTTATGAGGTGTCACTTGGATTGTCCATAGGTTTGGACTATTATACTCGGTTATAACTTTCTATAGAAGTATGTAAGAGCCACATATGCACATGTGCTTGCTAATTTGTACATAGTAGCTCCATACACACATAATCATTTGCAACAAACTTCAATCGATTTCGTAAAACTTTTGTAGTTGAATGTGATGTTAAAATTTCAAATACCGAAATTTTACACAAACTTCCTATAAAAGCATGTGGGGCCACATGTATGCCTATCTCCGCCAATCTGCATAGAATAGCCCCTACACGTAGAATCATCTCCAATAAATTTTAGTTGATTTTGAGAAGCTTTTGTGGTGTGAACATGAAGTTGAAATTCTAAATACCGAAGTTTTACGAAAACTACCTATGAAAAGTATGTAGAACCCACATGTACGCTTAGCACTGCCAATTTGTACAGAGTAGCTCCTCTTCACGCAGAATCATTTGCAATAATCAATCGATTTTGTAAAACTTTGTAGTGTGGATGTGAGGTTGAAATTTCAAATACTGAAGTTTTACAAAATTTTTCTATAAAAGTATGTGGGATCCATGCGTGCGCCTAGCTCTACCAACTTGCATAAAGTAGCTCTTCTATACATAGAATCATTTCCAATAAATTTTAATTGATTTCAAGAAACTTTTATAGTGTGAATGCGAGGTTGAAATTTCAAATACCGAAGTTTTATGAAAACTTCTTATAAAAGCATGTGTGGCCACGTGTGTGTCTAGCCCTGCCAATTTGCACGGAGTAGCTCTCCTATACGTAGAATCATTTGCAATAAGTTCCAATCGATTTCGTAAAAATTTTATAATGTGAACGCAAGGTTAAAATTTGAAATACCGAAGTTTTACAAATAAGTGGGTTAGTAAATGGGTTGGGAAGTGGGTTGAACCTATTGGTTTGGGTTGGATTGGGTTTAAATGGAAAGTGGTTTGGGTTAGGTTAGATTAGGTTTAAGTAGAAAGTGGTTTAGATTAGGTGGGGTTGTGAAAAATCTTTTGTGGGTTAGGTTGGGATAGAAAGTTAGCTTTGTCTCATATGTGGATTAGGTTGGTTTTAGGCTAGGTTTAAACCCATTAGCAGGCCTACCTATTGGCAAGGTTGTCAGGATTGCGATACAGACAATAGGATTGTAGGTCCCTATCACGACTATTCATATTCTTGAAAAAAATATTCTAAAATTTCAATGGATGTGAGCTATTCATAGTTCATATTTAGCCCTGGATATCGAGCTGGCTCGGCTCGGCTCGGTCTGGCTCGGTAGGATAACGAGCTGGCTCGTTATAACTAACGAGTTAAAAAGCTAGCTTGGCTCGGCTCGATAATAAGCTCGAGCTAGCTCGTTTGGCTCGTGAGCCAGGGCCAAAAAATGTAAAATGAAGACTACCTTACATTCCAGTGAGTCATACAGCACATATTCATCCATCATACATGCTAACAGCAAGCAGCATATGCATACACATTAACACATGCAATAGAGTACAAATTAGGTCCATGTCTCCATCATATATTCATCCATTCCTGCGGGCTAAATTCCTGGAAGCATGGCTCGTTTGGCTCGTGAGCGGCTCGCGAGCTGGCTCGAGTTGGCTCGTTATAGCTAACGAGCTAAAATCTTGGCTCGGCTTGTTATCCTAACGAGCTGAGCCGAGCCGAGCCGAGCCAGCCACGAGCCGAGCGAGCTAACGAGCTTCGAGTTTTTCGTCCAGGCCTATTCATATTCTTTTAGGTTATGGTTGATGACCTTTGGTTGTAGCTGATAGTTTTTGTCTAGATTTTTTGAGACAATAGCGGACGACGCACACGGTTTTGAGCTCGGAAAAGCCGTTTGGAGAATCTGCTTCAAGAAACCGCCTTATTTATTTTGACTTTTTGAGAAGTTAAAAGTCTAAAAGAAAAGAGCCTCTATTTCAACCGGACAGGGTGAAAGCCGGCCCACAAGCTACAACCATGCTACAGTGGTCTCCGTTGCAACGGATCAATCAATCCCCAGTTACGTTCCCACCCCCTTGATCGCTTCCCGTACCAGTTCCACGGAAAACGGCAGCTCGTAATGGAAGTACTAGGAAGTAAAGATCCTGTGGATGCGTCAATTATTGGCGTCGACAGCCGGACATCGCAAGCACCACCAAGAATCGTCCCAGAAGGAAAGCACCAAAGGCTACCTACCGTCCACACGGATGGACGTCCGTCCGGCACGGTGGTTGGTAGGTGCACGTCGAGCGGTGGCCGTCCGTTTCCTTGCCGGCCGGCGTCCCCCACCACTAGCTAGCTAGCCGGCAGGGGAAATTCCGGAGATAAGATGCAAATCTAAGGCAATGTTGTTAGACGAATGCGTCGTGCGCAAGCAACCGAGGAGACATCACCATGTGCATGCGACCCACCCCCCGGGTGTAGCGTAGGGTAGCGTGTTGGCTGAAGTGCGCAACGTCGTGTTCTTTTCGGCTTCTAAAAATTGCTTTTTAGTTTTTCTATAGTAACTGAGTTTTAAATGGATTATCTTTCTAAGATAGGGTATACTAGTTAATTGTAGTACATATTTTACCGAGTTTATTTATATCGACAAAAACCGTACGTAAGTTTCTGTTACTCTGTAATTTCTTGTACAAACAGCCCAAAAGCCACAAGACGCAGCCAAAAGACATAGGGCCTGTTCGGTTGGTAAGAAGTCAGTCGGCTTTTCGTAGCCGCTACAGTACCTAACTTTTAAACGGAATATTTTTTAAGACGGAGTCTACAAGTTAAATATAGTACACGTTAAAAGCCCAACATCTGTACCAGTCAAAATCGCAAGTGAGTATCGATCTCTCCATAATCTGTACTGTAAACAGCCAAAATTCAAAAATTTCAGCAAAAAACCATAAGCCGCAGCGAAAAAGAACATACCCATAAACCGCAGCAAAAAAGAACTGGCCCAAAGGCAGTCATGCAAGTATGCATGGTGGCTCCATGGTAAATCATGTACATTTTCGACTTCCAGGTCCCAAAACGAAAGCTCAATTTGTTTACATCAATTTTGTGGGTTTTGTTTGGACTAGTACTCCTCGTACGGCAAGTTAAATATCCTTTTAGGGCAAAAGCATGATCAAAGCCGAGTAAACCCAACAATAGCCCACCGAACATGTACTCTCTCCGGTTACAATATAAGCCTGCAGTGGCGGATCCACAACCAAAACAACAGTGGGTCACCATACATATCCTCATATGTGTGTGCAGTCTTGACTTGCAGGGTATACACCTATGCATATATGAGTTTTAATAATGTAAAATAAAATTAGACCAAGTATACTGTGCACCACCAAGCCTCATTTGGATCCACCCATGTAAGTCGGTTAGTTTTGAGCGCCCTTCATTTATTTCCATATCGAGGTCTCATTTATTGTTGAAAATGTGAGCATTCATTCAACAAAGGTATAATATGAAGAAATGAGATAAATATGCCTTGAAGTTTGTATTTGAAATCAGATGGAATAGTAAGGCCAGTCTCAGTGGGAGTTTCATCTGCATTTAATAGGCTGCCACATAGACATTTTTGATGATATGACAACATTTTTAAGAAGAGAGAGAAGAAGTGAGTTTCATCTAGATGAAACTCTCTTGGCACGATTACCAACTCTATATGAGTCATGAAATTAAAATGTCTATGAAACAATAGAATGAAACTATGCATTGAGAATGGATGTTTCATCCATGTTTCATTTCATTTTATATGATGTGACAGTATTGGAAATAACGCCATAAAACTCTCCACTGAGAATGGCCTAATTAGTGAGAAGAGAACTCTGACCTATAATATTTATTTATTTATTTATTTTTATGGTCTTGGATAGATAATTTTGACCGTTTTCAAAACTTATAATAGTAAAACCTTTTAGGACTGCTTTTCACTATACAATCTACTTATATTATTTTCATGTGATTTATTTACATATTTAACTTGTTGTTTGTCAAAGACCATAAAGTTTAACTGTATCTTCATGAGGTAGTAATAAGTTTTTTGTGATAAGCTCACCAAGAGCCTACTGGTGTGGCATCTTATCTTTTCAAGTGATGATCAGAGTTCAAGTCCTACCAACCACATGTTAGTTGGGCTATTTATATGGTTTTTGCACTATGATTTTTTGAATTTGAACCTAGAACCTTGGGTTGTAAGCCTTAAAGTGACTTTACTAGCCAATTATTCTCACTCCCCACTCTCAGAAAATAAGCCTTTTTGTATTTGAAGGGAATACCATGTTTCTGGGTTAAACAGTTTTTACTGTGAGGAAGGATTGCACAACAAAAGCAATAAGATTCCCTATAGAGAGAGAGAGAGAGAGAGAGAGAGAGAGAGAGAGAGAGAGAGAGAGAGAGAGCGATATATTTTCCTCTGGTGTGTTCCCCTCCATTTTCTTCACCAGCAAAAACCACCTCTCTTTGTGGATGACACGTAGCTTCCATGGAAACATCAAGCCTATCTGATATTGTGATGTGATTTTTTGCAATAATGTCTAAAAACCCATCAAGGTCTATCTAGTGACAGACAGGGGCGTACCACCGAGGGAGCTTAGTGAGGCTTAAGCCTCACTTCCGCCGGTGGCAATTTTATATATAGTAAAAATAGAGAGAGAAACAGAGATTAACAAACTCAAAGAGAAGTTTGCTCTTCTTGATGGGAAGGTTAACAATAAGCATGAAATTAAAAAAGACGACGATGAGGAGGAGGAGGAGGAGGAGAAAAAGATAAAATCATATAATTAAAAAAGAGCTAATCAATCAAAGAAAGAAAGAAAGTGAAATAATATATGTAAATCATAAAATTAAAGAAGTAGAAGAGAAGGAGTAGTGAAAATCATAAAATTAAAGAAGAGATAATCAATCAAAGAAAAAAAAAGAAGAAAGAAAGTGAAATATATATGAACCTTCTTGAGTCCGAAGATAACGGTAAAGAGTTCGATGAACCTTTGGTTGATTTTCCTTCGCCACCGCTCTGTAAGATGTGGTCCTGCACGTGCCTGAAGGCACCACCACCGCTGCCGAGCTCCCCGCCATGAAAATAATGAGAACATTAGATAGAGTGTGGAAAAAGATGCCATCTTTTCTTTCTATTGTCTTGTGATTCAAATTAGCTTAATTCTGGTATGTTTCATATTATCTAAACAAGATACACATTATAAAAAGAAATGGAGAAAGTAGAACAAGAGCGATAAATGTACCACGTACTTGCACGGTTCATACGAGAGAGTCCAGAAAGTTTAGGGCAAAACAATCACCCCATGCTTGTGACTACCTTCATATAGTGATGTTCGTTTTTATACGTCTATAAATTTTCCCTGTAAAATCTTTCCACAATAAATCCATGTCTCCTGTTCTCCATGTTCATCTCTTATCTCCTAACATTGATAAGTTTTGATATACGTTATGTGCAATATTAGATTATCCCTGATGGTGCAGGTGGCGCGTCAGGGGATGGCGAGAGTCACACGCGGATTGCCTTGTGCCACGATGGCGGGTGCGGACGTGGCGTTGTGCAACAGAACGGGTCATTTCGTTACCAATTGCCTGAGATGTTGTACTAGGGGTGAAAACGGGTCGGGTTAATCCCGACCGATCCGGCACCGAATCCGATTGGTACCGAATCTAACTAGTACCGAATCCGGAGAAAAAAATATGGGTTAGGATATGGTAACAGCAATATCCGTCCGAATCCGAATATCCGTCCGAATCCGATACATCTTCAAGTTTGATTTCAGGTTAGTGCTACTATTTGACGTTTTATTTTCTTTTGCAATGGTAAAATAAATCTTCCACATCAGTTATTAAATAGTAACATCAAGTCAGTGCGTCCTACTCCATTTACTGCACTGTATGCATTCCTTACAAACAAGTAGGGGTGCAAACGAAATGGGTTAATCCCGATCGATCCGACACCGAATCCGATTGGTACCGAATCCGGAGAAAAAATATGGGTTAGGATATGGTAACAGCAATATCCGTCCGAATCCGACCCGTTTTCACCCCTATATTGTACACGTGGTTTTATGTTACCAGTGAATTAATATATGGGATTTTGTAAAATTTACTCGGCTACAATACGCCTTATAAATTAAATGAAAAATGTACAATGAACCAGAGCAACGAAATCCCGCCTTTTCTAGGCAAAATAATATTGATAAGTTTTGATATGTGTTACGTGTAGTATTTGTGCGTGCCTCCTTCACGCTACACACGTTCTAATCCAACCGTACTGCTGTACTACAATCTATAAAGGGCCGGGTTTTTTTGCTATAGCTTTAGAATTTTTGAGTTATGTCTTTTAAATTCTGACTGTTCGTGAAAGATAATACAAAAAGAAATAGTCGTATATGATTTTAACTGATATAGCTAAATTTGATACAGTGTCTGCTACAATCTATTTATAGATATTGTCTTAAAAAAATACCGTTTAAAAGTTAGTTATTATAATAAAAATAAAAAGCAAAAACAGAAAGTCCTGCCCAACCCAGCCACAAGCAAGGTTGAGCGTTGAAACAAGTTAGGGACGGACCTAGTAAAAGCGTGGCGGGGCAACGCTTTTATCAATTTAGCCTATGTTAATATCAGTTAAGATTATATTATTTTTGTCTCCACTAGCCCAACAAGAATGTTTTTATTGGGCCTAGCATCCATCCAGAAAAGCAAAAATCTAAACCTAAAGCTATTTATGCCTCCACTCAATTTTTATCCTAAACTAGTTATCTACTCGTACGTTGCAACAAAATTTATTACATATATAGAGAATTATACTATAAAAGATAACTATTCTGATCAGTTAAAAAGTGAAAAGTGATGATAAATTAAGAATAAAACGGTTGAAAGAGAAGAAATCTATAACTACCAACTCTTTTTTTTTTAATAATAGCAGGGATCCGTCTCTGAAACAAGCGGTTGGCCAAGTTGCGTTCGGAAGCAACGAAAAAGAGAGATACGTGAGAGGCGGTCGGCCTTAACTAGAACGCGGCCTCTAATAATAAAACTTTCGCAAAGCC
This sequence comes from Dendrocalamus sinicus, assembly GCA_036346575.1. Taxonomy (NCBI): domain Eukaryota; kingdom Viridiplantae; phylum Streptophyta; class Magnoliopsida; order Poales; family Poaceae; genus Dendrocalamus; species Dendrocalamus sinicus. The sequence continues at coordinate 9,393,169 of CM070644.1, forward strand.
GGTATCAACCATCAAATCGGCGACAAGACAACGAAGCGCGCACAGGCCGACGCCCGTGTCCCGGCCCGCGCCGACGGCTTGCTTGCAGCGGCGGTCAATTAAATCCGCACCAGTACGCTACTAATCGGCATCTCGATCGCCTTTATTATTTTGCCGCCACTGATTAAATAATTTAAGCATCTGGAGATCGTCGATCTGTAAGCAACCATGCATCATGTGCCGAACCTTTTTTTTTTCTGTCTCAAATGATAAAACACGAGAGACAGGCGAGAGGGTCATGAAATATGCCGTATCTCTTTGGTTGCGAACCAAAATGGTAGGCCACACTGCAACCATGCCTGCTAGCTGGCGCTACGACGAACCAAACCAAACCAGTAGCAAAGCCTTTCGTGTACAAGGATTGGATTGCTTGTTTCTACGTACAAAGTGCATGTATACAGTATACATGCTCATGCCCCGTTTAGAATGTGGATAACTTTCAAGATGAAGTTTTGCGTCCATGTGACGTCAAGATGCCGATCGTTAGTACATCCGATCGAGGGAAGAACAAAATCGGATAGGAATACGATCACGCGGCAGATTCACAAATCGGCACGCGTGCGGTCTACATTGACGTGGATAAGAGCATGAAGCGATAACAATGCAGGCCAGTGCCGGATCGTGCCCACCTCTTGCTGTTCCCACAGGTAACCATCACTCTCCCATCTCACACACATCAACATCTCTCTCTAAGCTTGCAGCCTCCTAAAACCTGCCCGTCCTATTGCCACCTTTAATTTGATCACGTAGGACCCACGTTGATGATCACATAGGGTGGATGATTCTCGAAATTTTCAATAGAATTGTTATGGTGAGTCAGAAAGAAGTAAATGACTTTTTTAAAATTTTTTCCTAAGTATTATCAATAACATGCAGCAGAAACGCAAACTCAAAAGCACAATAAAGCCAAGAGCCAAATAGCTCAAACCAAATGAGATTTCACTGTCTCATAAGTGCTATCGACAACCAGGGTGCGGTGGTATCACTCAGGAAGTTGTACCGCTCGGGTCACAGCAGTAGGACCATTTGGGTCCCTACGGTATGACCGCTCGTCGAGGTACAACACATATCAACACTGCACACAATCTAAGAAAAGAGCTAACTTCTAAACCACTGATCCAACAATGTAAAACTTGGCACAAGTCCTCTATAGGATGTTAGAAACCTATTTTAATCATGCATTGTGAAGATCGATGTCAAAATTCTGACCTTTACCAAAAATAAGAAAGATTGTATCAAAATTGGACATAAGAGAAAAACATTGATCTACTCTTGCTCATGAGTCTTTAATGATCTAGATAATCTTGAATGGATTCTCACATATCATTGTAAACTAGATAACAACAAGAATTCAAACCCCAAAATCATCTCTCTCTTGAGATAAATCGGACAACCTCAAAAACTTCCTTTAGAACGTGCCTAGATAGATGGGATATAATCTCCAAGAGATATCTCCACCTCTTATATATCCTTAATACCAGGAAAGATCAAGAAGAAATAAATCTAAATAAGAAAGTCCAGCCAATCAAAAGTACGAGGAAGACTCCATGGCATAACTTACTTGGGTAAACTTTGGAGATTGATTTCACATGAAGAAAAATATTTTACAGTCACTCTCTTATAGAGGATAGAGCTCTAATCCTAGAGCACACACAAGACTCTAATACAAAGAAACTCTAATATCTCTCTTAGAGTGCCACCTCTCTCAGTTCACACAAGGACTTATATAGTGGAGTCTCATCACCTCTCACCAAATACTAAATAACCAACAACACTTAGTGGATACAACCACATATAAATGGGAAAACCCGATAACCCATACATAAACGGGCCTTTTACTCACACACACTTGTATACTTTTCAAAGCGCGACTTCTATGGCTCCAATAGCCTAATAAGACACTCCATCCTCCAAAACGTGACCTAAACCACTTAGGTCAATACTATGGTTTTGCAAACCGCCACTTCAACCAGTATTGGACAATTTCCTCAATTGCCACCCACCAGACTCCGTGTGAAGATATGATGCCCAATGTCTCATTGCCAAGATCATATGCCTACTCTGAGGCCGTCGCTACTTGAAACGTCTGAGTCCTATGACACACAACTATAGTCTGCAATGCCCAATTACTTATTGCCAAGGTCGTACGCCTGCTCTGAGGACCATCACCACTTGAAACGCATAAGTCCAATTGGGCACCACATGCATGCACTTGTCTCCTTATGATTCTGTCATTCTTCCGTGCTTCTCTGCTTGAGATGATGCTCCACCTAGACTTACATGACACGCCATGGCCTCAGGACCTTTTCCGTAGCCTCGGTCTTGCCATTGATCACAACAATCATCAAGCACCCTACACATCATAGAACATTTTGTCTACGTTTATCTCTCGCTGACAACAACCGACGATCATGTGTTCTCTCTCTGACAATAACTGCCTCCCCGACCAGATGCGTTGGTTCCACAAGGCAGTATTCCTAGCGGATAATTGGCATATCTTCATTGGTATTTAAGACTAGACGACGAAGACAATCCACATCTTATTCAATTTAGTATAATTAGGGCTAATCTCACACCTTGTTAAAGGCAATCTGTAACCAATTCATAGCAATAAAGAGCATCCCTGTTCTCATATTATTTTGTAAGATCGGTGACTTGATCATTGACAAGTCTCATAAAGAAGAATCATTGAGATTCAAGATTCAACATAAATGATACCATTTTAACAAGTTAGGCACTAACTCAATGAGCAATTACATGATTCACTAAAGAACTAGCATAACACTAAGTAAAGCTCAATTTTATACTTGAGATTTAATAGTGCATTTTTGACATGACATATATATATCATAAAATGATCACTAGAGAGCAAGCTAATCAAAAGATCCATCCTTGCAAACTTAAAAGATGCCAATTTTGACATGACATATATATATATATATATATATATATATATATATATATATATATATATATATATATATATATATATATATATATATATATATATATATATATATATATATATATATATATATATATATATATATATATCATAAAATGATCACTAGAGAGCAAGCTAGTCAAAAGATCCATCCTTGCAAACTTAAAAGATGCCAATTGTAGAAACTGATACCACTTGCGAAATTATATTCAAGTTTGCAAGTTAGGCTAACATGACAAAGATTTAATTATACATACAAAAGCATGACAAAGCTAGCTAAACAGACATAAAATGGTAGCGAGCAATATCAAATTAGAATTACATCACAATTGAGTAATTGTTTAACTCATACCTAAATACATATCTTACAATGCAATACCATGTATGCATGATGAAAAAGGAGGAACAAAAATAAAACTCCTCGTAACCACAAGAGCCACTTGCAAAAGAAAAGCAAGACCTAAATACAAGAAAATCCACTTGCAAGAACAGAAAATCTCTACTCCACATGGTCTCTAGCCTAAAGAAAAGCACACTGCTAAGGAGCGAATCAACCACACTAGCTATCCCTACTACTGATGCTAGTGAAAGAAGAAACAATCTCGACCTATACATTGTAAAATATTCTAGAGAACCTAGTAGAGAAGAGAAATGTCTAAAAAGAGTACCCCAAACTGACCTAAAAGCCTTGACTATCCCAAATTCTATCCAATACTGAATATGGAAGTAGGGCATTGACAAAGCTCAAGCATTAAACCAGTGTCACACTACTTGACGGTGAGATGTAGTTGAATTAGTTGTAGATAGAGCAAGTTGCATACTGAAAAGTTAAAGCCATCATTAGATGCCCAAATTGGGGTAGGAGACCCAAAAAGACTGACATGATCACATGATCTCCTCCTCACTCGACATTAAAGAGACAAAAAAGTATGTGCCTCGATACTAAGGTTAGTGAAGCATGAACGAGATATCTAGTACTAAGACACAAGATATCTAGTACTGAGACACACAATCAGCAAGATAAGCTCCAAAGAGTGGGTAGCATGATATGAAACAGGACACATCTCAAAGCTACCAAAACCCCTCTCAAATCCTCCTCATGGACCAAAATGATAGAAATCCTGTCTAGGTGCAACTCTAGATCTAAACTCACCATGATGGAACCTAGAACTGTCACTCTCTAACACCACTACAGAAATCAATGAACATGTCTATAAAGAGAGGTCTAGAGACAACTCTAGGGACACTAGCTAGATAGTGTTGATCTGGAAAGCTCATCAAGGCTCTAATGCAATCACGATGAAGTTTCTTGGCCCACCAAAAGCAGAACTCTACAATGTGGCCATCCTTCTTAAAAAGGTGCAATAGTATTTGGCCTTTTGAGTGGTCATGCCTGATGAAGTGGAATCACCTACAATGCTCAAAGGGTTTTGGGCAAATCCTACAGACTTGAATACTACGTTGGCTGACTCAGGAGGGGCAACCTCTATCTTTCTACTCTCACAACCTTAGGAGGATGACTCTTAGAATGCTTATAGTGATTGAACCCTAAACCTCTATTGGCTTTGCTAACCTTGGATTGATCTAGTATCATGTTTAGGTTCTTTTTGCCACTAGAGAACGTCTCAAGGATTTTCTTCAAATAATCATTCTCCTTAGCTAGTGTGATACAAGACTCACAAGCTTAGCTCTTAACTGCCTTAGCATATCTTTCCTTATATACAACCACTTCTATCTTCAAAATCTCACAAGACACGTAAGACACATTCTTGACTCTATGCAACTGCCCATCAAATTTAACTCTAAAAGTCTCATGCATATCATCTAAATCATGTCGAATTTCAACATAAAATGCACAGGCTCTTAGAGTAATAGAATTAACATAAGCAAGAGTTTCTTTATCACATTTGTGTTGCAAAGTTTTAGTGAGAGATTCAATTTTAGAAGTGAGCTTAGGACAATTATCACAAGATTCAGCTCTAACACCATTAAGCTTGTCAATTAATTCTTTTAATTTTTCTTCCCTAAACTCACAATGTGCACAGGAATATTTAGGATTAAATTAGACTAATTTTTCAGCTTGCTTGACAGTTTCTTTTCCAATTCATCACAATTCAAGCATGACAAAGCACTAGCTGTAAAAGTGTCGCTAACTCCTAAGTAACTAGAATATGGACTAGGCTTGATATCAATAATTTTAGCTCTAGCATTTTCTAGTTGTTCTAGTAAAGATGATCCACATGATCTCAATTTCTCAATCTAGCATGTAGAGTAAGGCAAGAGTTATAGCTATCATCATCACTAATAAGAGACTTAAGCTTATCAATTCCATTGTTGAAGATCTCATTTTCAGTTTTAACCTTGCCATTCATTCTTATGACATGTTTCATGTACTCAATTTGCTTCAAGTGATCAGCCACAACTCTATTATATCTAAGCATGAGTGCATCATAGGTATCTACCTTATCATGCTTGATGTAGTGATCATCCTCATCACACTTGCTATCGTGATTATCCTCGCTTGTAGCCATGAAGCACATGCTAGTGAAGTCTACAGCCTTCTTCTTGTTCTTGTTCTGTTCCATCTTCTTCTTGTCATCGCTTGAAGAATCAATGCCACTCAGGTCTTGATTAGCGAGGGATAAAAGCACTACAAGAGTTGCCTTCTTAAGCGTGTCATCGTGCTTGATGAATTAATGGGGCTTCTTGTTATAATCCATCTTGTAGTCCTTCCCATGACCATTTCTTCCCCTATTCACAAGATTTGGACAACTAGCATGAAAATGACCCATCTTACTGTACACAAAGCAAACAGTTGGACCACCTCTCCTATGCTCTCTTGCATTGTGGTAGGCATGAGGAATTTGCTAGTGATAAGGGCAAGATCATCTAAGGAAAGGCTCTCCTGTTGCTCATCTCTCATGGCTTGAAAAGTAGACAAAGAAAAACCAGAAGAAGCATTCTCAAGAGAAAATCCACACTTAGTAGGATCAGCCACAAGAGCCATCGTCTGTGGACCTTTGGACTTCTTGGCTATGACACCTACCTCGTGAATCTTAAGTCATGAAAATAGCTTATCAATAGTCATAGTTGCCAAGTCCGTCTTATCACTGATGAATGTGACTTTTGTTCCCAAACAGTCATGTCAAGGCACTTAGAGCATGAGCCACATTGTCAGCATCTGGGTAAGTGACTCCCACAAACCTTCAATCACCTAGGATCTTGTGGAATCTACTAAATAAGGAATTAATGGACTCTTCAGGTTCTATCTCCAGCTTCTGGTAGTCCTTCTTGGACTGTCTCACGCACTTTTCAGATTTCTAACGTTCCCTCTTGGTAATCTGAGAGGGTCATCTAGACCTCATATGTGGATGCAAGATGAGCCACTCTATTGAACTTAGTTCTTCCTAAACCTTGGATCAAGAAGTTGCGTACCTTAGCATTTGCCTCAATCTCAACTGATAGAACAACATAGAGGACTATGTCATTGGCAAACATAGTAATGGGACTTCTCACTTTGTTCCAAATGACTATGCCTTGTGCTTGGATATACATCAACATCCTTATCTTCTAAAAGGGATAGTCGATCCCATGAAAGACGGGAGGCTTGTTATGATACCTTTCTAATACCGTTGCTCAAAAGACCAGTTAGGATATATGAAGAAGATTCAGAGCAGGGTGAATATCTGTTTAAAAATTTTCCCTAAGTATTATCAACAACATGTAGTGGAAACACAAACTCACAAGTTCATTAAAACCAAAAGACAAATATCTCAAACCAAATGAGACTTCACTATCTCATTGGTACTACCACCAACCAGGGTGTGGTAGCACCACTCAAGCCGGCCGTGGGTCACAATGGTATGACTGCTCGCCAAGGCACAACACAGAACATCACTGCACATGATCTAACAAATGAGCTAACTTATCAATCACTGACCCAAACATAGTGAAACTTGGTACAAGCCCTCTCTAGGATATCAAGAATCTATTCCAATCATAGATCATGAAGATCTATGCCAAAGTTCTGACATTCCAAAACAAGGAAGGTTACACCAAAACTGAATAAAAGATAGAATCCTTGATCTACTCTTACTTGTGAGCACTTGATGATCTAGATGACCTTAGATGGGTTCTCACATATCATAGCAAGAATTAAAGCCAAAACACCCACAAAAGCAAAATCCCAAAATTACCTCTCTCTTGAGGAAAGCAGAGCAACCTCAAGAACTTCCTCTAGAATGTGGCTAGATGGATTGTATCTAATCCTCAAGAGATATCTCCACTTCTTACATGTTCTTGGCATCAGGAAAGATCAAGAAGAGAGAACTCTAAACAAAAATTCAAGCAAATCAAAAGCACAAGGACGGATCTATGACACAACTCACTTGGGTAAACTTTGGATATTTATTTTACTTGAGAAGAATATTTTATAGCCACTCCCTCATAGAGGATAGGGCTACTCTTTAGCGCGCACACACAAGCCTCCAACACAAGGAAACCCTAATTTATGTCCTAGAGTGTTACCTTTCTCATCTCACACAAATATATAGTGGAGGCTCCTTACCTCTCACCAAACCCTAAACAGCCAACAACACTTAGTGGATACACCCACTTACAAATAGAAAGCTTGATAACCTATACACAAACATGTTCTTTACTCATACACACTTGCACACTTTTCAAAACATGACTTTTATAGTCCAATAGCCCGACAAGATACTCTATCCTCCAAGGCGTGACCTAAATCACTTATGACATTGCTGCGATTTTCCAAACCACCACTCTAACTGGTATTGGATAATTTTTTCAACTACCACCCATCGGACTCCACACAAAGATGTGATGTACAATGTATCATCACCAAGATCGTATGCCTACTCCGAGGCTATCACCACCTGAAATACCCGAGTCCTATGACACACCGCATCACACCATAGTCCATGATGCCCAATTACTTGCCGCCAAGATCCTACGCCTGCTTCGAGGATCGTCGCAACTTGAAATGCACAAATTCAATTAAGACACCACATGCATCACTTGCCTACTCACGATCTTTATCATTTTTCTGTGTTTCTCCACTTAAGATGATACTCCACCCAGACTTATGTGACACGCCATGGCTTCAAGACCCCTTCCATAGCCTTGGTCATGTCATTGACCGCAACAATCATCAAACATTGTGCACATCAAACAACAAGCAATCAATTTGAGCACAAATGACATGTACTTTACTCTTATTAGCAAATCAAATCATGCATGGACTCACGTCATGACTCACACTTGCATGAACTCCCACCATGACTAATACAAGTAAAACCAACTCAACTCAACCAACCCAACAAGGCCAGTACTACCACCACTCAATGGCCGATCGTACTGCACCAACCCAACTCTCGGTAACAGTGGATCGATCTGACCACGGCACCCATGTTGGTCAGACTGCCCAACACCAACTAATAGTAACGCACTCCGGTTGTACCGCAACTCCACCATTGGTACTACCACACTTGGTCACAACCCAAAACCTCCAGAAAGACATTCTCTGAAAAATAACTACTGCCAACGATAGGCTGGTAATATCGCTATAGGCCAGTCACACTACGACTCCCATGCTGACATGACCATCACACCACCGTCGGTCTGACCCCTAGCCTTAGGCCAAGCAAACTGCCCCTGGCTAGTATGACCATGGCCTCAATGTGGGTCATACCGCCAGTAACAGAAAGAAACATAGACAATTGTAATCACTCAAAATTAAACTCAAACATCATACGCAAAGTTAAATCCTCATCACAAACATGGGTTGACCTCTACATGGTCTTACACTTTTTTCCCAGCGATATTCAAAATCTCCACTCAAGTAATTATGAGAGTCACCAACTTCAGATTGCACCAGCTATGCTTTACCAAAACAAGGCTAGAGACCCAAGCCAATAAAATCAATACCCTTTAGCCCAAGGCCAGTCCAATCACAATGGATGGGTCAATCTGACCACCACGATTGGTCTAACCATAGGCACAAGCCGATCTGATTGTAGGCACAAGGCTGGTCTAACTGCGGGTCCAGAGCCATTTTGACATGTCCCCTATTCCCAGACCTAAAAGCCTCTTGGGATAAAACTCAAATATCAAGAACTTACTCAATTATCATCTAACATTTTAAATTTTGCATAAGACTTATTCAAGGCATTAGAAACTTAAACCAATCAAGAATCACAAGATTTTTGGGCTCAAGTTCACTAAATTGAATAAAATCAGATATAGACCACATGAACACCAAAAACCCTTAAATTCAATTTACATTTTTTATGAGGATCTAAGGCATGAGGTTTTCTAAATTTATTCTCACATGTCTTAGTAAGGTAATTTAAGTAAGATATCGGGTTAGAACTACCACAAACATGACATCACAAATGTTGCTCAAGAACAACCAAAATCAAGCAAGAATGCAAATAAGAACATGATTGAGACAAAGTTTTGATATATTCCAGTGGAGGATGAGGTTTACATACTCATGCATGATTATAAGGTACAGCCAAAGCAACACTCTTTCCTCTCTCAAGTTCTCTCTCTCACAACCATGAAAAGAGACAAGGTGGTACAATAAAAACCTAAAATTTAGAATCCTTGGATTTCCCATCTCCTCTCCTTCCCTATTAATAACCAGAAACAACCCTAATGGGTCCAATCCATTAAGTCTACCAGGGAAATCCATCAGCTTCACTAATACAGGTTTTACACACTCATGCATGTTTATCAAAGTGTTTACAAGGCTCAACTGCTAACTCTTTAGTGATTGATCCACTTGCCAATTCTAGCTCTCCTTAGCTTAAACCACATCTCCTTCCTTTGCATCTCTCTACACTGTGGTTTGACCAAAGCACTAGCTCAGTATTGGACCAACTACCAAAATACCATTGATGAATCTTCTGGACACTTTCCCTTGACTCCATCTTCACCTTCACTTCAAAGCATTTATGTATGCTTTGACACGTAGCCTGTAGTGTCCAATGACCAGTCACCATGTCTTAACACATTCAGTTTCTCCTAAACCATCTCTATGTGCATCGGCCTCGTCACTTGGTGCATCACATGCACCAACTCACCTCTTTATGGTAGAAAGCATCTAGACACTTAAAAATTGTTTGGGTAATTAATGATAAAATATGAATATGGAACTAACATGTTTATCGAGTGTTCAAAGGTTTAGTCTCAGTGATGAATGTGACAACATGAAGATGCATGCTATGGTTTAACATGAAGATCAATATGGTTCAAGACAAAGGTATCAATAGCCTAGGATCATTTATCTTTTACCGGTCTTAGGAGAAATGGCTGGAAGATCAAATTTAATGTCAGATGCCATACTATTAAGAGGGATCATGACTAATAACTTGATAGCACATTCTTGTGCCATTTGGATCAATTTATGATCATGCATGCACTTAGAATTTAATTTTAACGCCAACTATGCAATTCTCAGAAAAATCGGTAGTATCGGAGGTTACATGGCGGTACTACAACAGTGTGGTATGACCGGGCAGTAGTGCGGTACCACCATACCTCGATCGGACTGAATTTTAGTTGGCGGTATGTAAATTCTAGAAAGGTACTTAAAATGGTAGTACTGGAGTTCATTTGGTGGTACTACCGCATTGCGGTATGACCGCAAACATTAAGTAGTACTACCGCACACCGAAAGTACTGACTTTTAGTAAGCGGTATGTTATTTCCAGATAGGACCAAATGTTGGTCCTCAAGACGAACGGTAGTACCGCCCTGAGAAAACGATACTACCATACATCAGAACTACCGTGCTACCAACGGCGGTATTACCGTGCAAAAATTTAACAGCTAGTTCAGAGGCATCAAATTCATTTGTTAAATTCATTTGTTATAGCTGTTACTGTGCAGGTGCGGTAGTACCTGCCAATGAACGGCGGTACTACCGCATTTGCTGAAAATTCAGGAACTTACTCCTAACGGTCGAATTGGTTGGTGGGGGTATAAATTTACCCCACCAGCTCAAGCATAGTAGGAATTTACTCCATTGTGCATCCTTGAGCAAGTAGAGCTCCTCACACACCTCATTTATTCCATTTGCATCACTTGAGGTAGTTGAGCCCAATTCAAGTGCATTCATTCTAGATTGATCCTTAGCATTTGAATTCCGTCAAGTAAGATTGTGATTTATTACTTTTGGTGTTTGCCGACATCTAGATGGCTTGGTGGGAGTTCGCGCAGTGATCTCTTCAAGAAGATTGTGATCAGGCCCAGCGCCAAATTGTGAGTGGCTCGGTGTTTGCAATCTTTGGAGCGGAGGAAGAACAACCACTAGTGGAATCGAAGAGTGATGCTTAATTCATGGAGCCGGTCCAATTCGATTGGGATTTTTTCAACGTGGACTAGTGAAGACCAGCAATTCTTCGATACCACATCAAAAATATCACGTGTCTTCATTTGGTTATTTCTTTGTCTCTACCGTTCCGCATTTATACTTCTAGCAATTATAATTGCCATATTTTGTTGAGCTAGAAATACATTAGTAGAGTCTTGCCTTGTGGTGCCTTAGCTTTACTAAAGTTGAGTAGGTCTTGAATTGCACATAGAAATGTTGCTTAGATTTAAATTTGTAAAAATTACTTTTAGAAAGTAAGAAATTTTTAGAACCTCCTATGCACCCTCTCTAGTCGGTTATCCTTGATCCTACAACGATTCTTGTCTTCTCTATTCTTTCCGCTTGAGCCACTTAGTCTCACCCGTACTTATACGAGCGTTTGGACCTTAGCTCCCCCACTAGTCCCAGTCTATTGCCGTCGACTATTGATGTTCTCTAAGCCACCTGCATGTCCAAAAATCAAGCAACCATGTCAAGCACAAGTTCTATATACTTGAGTCACGTTAGTCAAAACCGTGCATCATGCAACACAACATAACCAACCAATGGAACACAAGCCTTACACACACTCATCCAACTAAAAATCCATTTTCACTGTTCACTAGCCGCAGCCACCGGTCTAATTGCACTTCCCATGCTGATCTGACCGCACCAATCAGACCATCGACCACTGGCCGATTTGACCAATTAACAATATTAGAAAATACCATATCTGGAATTTCGGTTAAACTCTATCTAGTTTCAACTCTAGTTTCTAATTCCAATGGCACCAAGTGCAACCTTATTCCCCAAAAAAGTCTACACAAATTTTTGGTGTTCAACTTCCCAAAAGTCTAAGGCCAGTCTGAGATCGCTCTCCCCATGGTGATCAGACCGCCGACCATCTGCCGGTCAGACCGTTGACCCTATAGTGATCAGACCATTTGAACACTGACAGTACAAACTGAAACCTAAATTTTCTAAAACTTTTACAAAATTCAAATTTAACTCAACCAAAATACCAAATATTCATCACAAATATATTTTAGACCTCCACATGATCTCTCAGCTTACCTGCAAATTAAACAATGCAAGTACGGCCTTTATTTGGCCACCCAATATCAACTAACCTATTTGTGTTAAAGAAACCAAGTTGTCTAATCACCCAATCATGTTGCACATGGGAAGGAACCAACTAACCAAGTGCCTAATTAACTGAGCATTGCCAGGCTCCTATATAAGCACCCAATCCCCCTGCACCTTTTGCCACACCAAGCCAGTCAGTTCCATCTTCCGAGAGCCACTTGCATTTCCATACACTGTTCCATTGTCCCGTCTTAGCTAGCCTAGCTAAGCCTCGTAGATGGACCAGATGGGGAGCCAGGACGGGGTCACCATGCAAGAGCATTGCCATGAAGGCCTTGATCAGGCTATGGGCCTGTCGGAGGCCGACGGGGTGCTCCTCATGGAGTTGCTGGAGGACTCGCCACCCGCCGACCACCTGCTAGACGATGATGCAGACCGGCTGAGCCACGTCATCCGGTCGCTTGAGGCAGAGATAGACGGTGGCGTCGCCGCGCCGATGAAGGACTCCGAGAGCACCGGACCGCCGAGCGAGGACGGTGGAAGGCTCGAGGACATGCTGCTGGACCTCGACGGCGCGGCGCTCGGGTACTGGCCGGAGGTGCTGCCGGTGGGGCACGAGGTGGGGGGCTGGTATGTGTACACGGAGGGGGGCGAGGGTAGCGTTGTAGGGTATGAGGTAAGAGACCACCAGTACTACTATGCAGATCATGGCTCTGTTGAGCAAGTGTACAGCCCCTTGTGGGAATGAGATTGAGAAAACGAAAGAGGTGTAGAAATAGCTTGATGCATGGAGGAAAAATGGGAATCCACGGGTCGCAGATAGTATTTTTTTTCTTGGAGTATAATTGCGGCTAGATTTGTTAATCGCTCTCTCATTTTTGGTCAGTTTCTCTGAACAGAACATTCAACAATACTGTATTATTAACACGGGCAAGGAAAAAGTGCCGGCAGTCAGAAGATTACCAATGACAGTCAATGAATTATATGCCCAAGAAACACCAACTTAGGGATGCAAAAGACATAATAAGCAGCACTAGGAAAATCGGGTAAAGGAAGTTGAAGAGAGATCATATCAGCAAAAATGGAGGAGAATCACATGGAGATGAAGTGGCAAAAATGGCCTCTTCATCACACATCAGAATTAATTTCATGCGAACGGCACGCTCTGCAATTCTGCAACGACGTGAACATGGGCTTTCCTAAGACTAAGATCGCCTGCTCAAATAGCTGCACGATCGATAAGATTCCCTTCTACCTGGAAATCGTCAGAGCCCTAATTGAATCGACTGTCCCCTGGCGTTACCCTCGTCAACTGCTTCAGAGAACAGCCGTGGCCAATTCATCTGAATTCAGTACAGGGGCTGTGTGAAAAGATTAGAGGATCAAGGTAAGATTAAAAAGGAAAAAATCACGCTGATTATTCGGCAAGAAGACAGATATATGATGCCTGCGCTATGTATGGCGTAACAAGCAATACAGGCAGAAAGATGGGAAGAGCCAAGCTTGGCAAACTGAAATAATACTTGAATTCCTTCCCCAGCGTATACATGTGCATCCTCATTCGGCGAAAACCAAGCGACTGGGGTGATTAGGAGGAATTCAGGGCCTAAATGGTGTAGCCTGGGTCGTGAATTCCATCACACGCCCAGCCCTCTGCTCTGGTGGCCACGCTTCTTAAGCCAATCCTATATGCCGCACGCGCGGTATTTAGCAACTCGCCGCCCACCCCATGGGCCTCGGCCCACACGCGCATTTCATGTGCAATTTCAGCTTTGCACATGCGTAGCTTCTTGTACTAACAGTGAGTAGATCCTTCTCTTCTTCTTTTTTTCTTTCTTTCTTCCTTTCATTCTTTTTTTTTCAATTTAGTTGCAGTTTTCCCCCTGAATTTTGTGTTTTTATTTTTTTTACTACATTGTTCTATTAATGTTTCTATTTTGTTCATCTAATTGATTTGATTTGTCGTTCACTTGGTCAATACACATTTCCCTACCATTGAAGCAGTGTTGATGGACCATTCGAACACTGTGTATAGCACATAGAACTTTAACGCGTGGAACGTCATCGATAAACTGTTCGAACATTAAAGTCAAACATGTGGAACATTAGCCTTTCCCCCTTTATAATTTAATGTGTGAAAAATCTTTAATGAATTATTGAAACATCGAAACCAAATATGTGGAACAACACATTTTACCTACCAGAATATCGTCGATAAACTGTTGAACCAAACACGTGGAACATTAGTCATTCCCCTTTATAATTTAATGCGTGGAAAATTTTTAATGAACTATTATAACATGGAAACCAAATATGTAGAACAACACATTTTACCTACCAGACCATCCAACACTAACATGATTTCCGTTCCCCTTTGAACCTAATGTGTTGAACATCATCAATGAACTATTAGAACATCAGAGCCAAATGTATGGAACATTTTATTTTACCTATCGGAACACCTATACTCACCGTGTTCATTTCCCCTACACAATTCAAAAGATATGCATCGAAGCATTGTCAATGAAATACTGGAACACTTGAAGTATGTATGAAACATTTTATTTATATATATTAGAACATATCACATGTGATATTGGTACTAAGCTAAAACATATGTAAGTGAAGTCTTGTTTTGAAGATCTCGCTGTAAGAAACATGAAATAGATTTGGTTGCGTATATCCCACGTGGATATAGAGGCCGGATTTTATATCCTTTATCTTAAAAGAAACATGAAACAGATAGTGAATTGGTCCTTCAGCTTAAAAGATACCATATGGGGCGAGCCAGGGACGGCAATGGGCCTGCACGATGAAATCTGTACTGTTGGATTTAGATGGAGGGTCTTTCTTTCTTTTTCTTCTTTCCAATTACTTGCAGCTTTCATGTTGCAATATGTTTTTTCCTCATGTCATTTTTCCACCATTGTTTTATTAATATTTTTATTTTGTTTCAACTAATTGCCTTGATTTGTTCTACTATTGTTTTCAACTATTTCACTAATAGTCTTGAATTGTTCCGCGAGCATGTTTAACTTGTTCCATCAATTTTTTTATTTATTTTGGACGTCATTGATGAATTGCTAGAACATCGCCGATGAACTGTTAGAACATTGAAACCAAACATGTAGAACATTGATCTATTCCTCCTTAGAACTTAATGCATGGAACATTATCGACGAACTGTTGGAATATTAAAACTTAACACATAGAACATTATCCCATTTCCTCTTAGAATTTAATGTGTGGAACATTATTGATGAACTATTGTAAGAGCAAAACCAAATATATGAAATATTTTATTTTACCTACCGGAACATCAAATGCCACCCAATTCATTTCCCGTAATTCAAAATATATGCACCAGATTGTGCATGAACTATTGAAACACTTAGAAGTAAACATTTTGTTTTTACAAATCGAATCATATGATATATGATATTATTATTAAGTTAGAATATATGTTAGTGGGATCTTGTTACGAAGATCTCGTCGTAAGAACACCATGGTAAATTGACCGCTCGGTTTAAAAATATAATGCCTTGAACGTTTGATTCGTCAAAAAAAATATGTTTTTAAAACGTGTGCGCTGACCTGTGACACACTCCACGTTTCTCGGAGCAGGTTTGGACCTGACATGTGCGGCCTTTGCTTTTGTCGTGTGGGCTTGGATGCATTCGTGCTTGCGCTGAACGCATGGGCCACTTGGGGGTGAAGGCGAAGCTGGTCTGAGAGGTTTGGGCCACATGGAGACAATGGGGCCTCTTGCTGTTGGGCTTTTCACATCGGTCGTATGCATCTCTGCATGTGTCGGGTAGGCCTATCTTATATGTTCCCTTTTTTTAGATGTTTTTTTGAAGATGATGGTTTAGCCGTCCTTATGGCACATACAATGATATCTCTATATCATCTATAGACAGATATGAAAATAACTTCTACAATGGATTGTCTATATAGTTGTCTCTAATGACAAATGATATAAATAATAAAAAGTCATCTATAAGATCGTCTGTTAGATATTAGACAACATCTTTCTCTCTTACCCATCTCTCTTTCACATCACTAAGATCCTATATGTCATAAACTTACAGATAGCTTATATGTACTTATTGTACACGCCCTTAGAACTTTCACCAATGCTAGAAAAAAAAGGGAAAACATAAACTTCCATCGATCACTGGTTTAAATCCCGATACCTTTTATGGGTTGGTGTATGGTGTCATTTCTAACTTGGTCATGCCCCTAATTGGCACACACCACCGCTTCCTTCCAATTTCATTTGTGCGAACCACCGGTAGTTCTACATACGTGGAAGGTAGTTTTGCATCCTTTGGTTTACGCATGGAGAGCAATCAATCAAGTAGAGATCTCTTACATCACCACCATTTACTACCAGTTACGGAATTAGCATAGTAACCACTGCAGCCAAGCACATTCCCAACTTCCCATTGCTAGCTGAAAAAAGTCTCTTCTTGTACAAGTGGCTCACTCATCTGACGTCTCCGAGCTAATTAAGCAGCTTTTGGCCTCTTTTTTTTTGCTAGTGGATCGGTGTGCACTGCACCTGCATGCATGCATGCCGCAGTGATCTGGTTAAAAGAATTGCATAGATCTACCGTCCGTTCGTCCATCGATCTATCTAAAGCAGACATAGGGGAGAGAGAGTGTGTGTGTGCTCACCTTTTGATTTTTCCTGATTCTATTCTATACTTCCCTGTGGTCCCCTCCAGATGGTTGCTTTCCCCGAGATCCCAAGATGTGCATCTCTAGATAGACTCTCACTTCAAGTTCACCTGGCCACACTTGCAATCTCTTTGTTGCACTGTTGGGAGCTTGGCAAGTGTTGCCTCTGGATTGAGGTAGGCGAGGAAATGTGTATTGCGTGATATCCAAAGGCCTTGAATTCCTCGCGCTGTGATTTGGAGCATTGGATTTCAATCTAATGGCATACACAGGCGCGTCGTTGGTGCCTTTATAGCACTACAAATGTCAAATGATCTGCATTCGATGTGTGTGAGACATAAAAACATCTATATTAATTGGAAAAGCGACTAGCGTCTGGATGTATGATGGAAACGTATGTCCTTCTCACCTGTCAAATCTTACTCAAAGACATCGATCTCAGTCGTTCCATCCTGTGCAACAAGAATCAAGAAGCGTAACAATCAGTTCGAATTCATTCAGCGCAACAATTAGTTCTTAAGCTCCAACCTTGCCCCGTGAGCATCACCTCTAGCCCTCCACCTTGATTTCCACCTTCAACGTCTCACTTGATCCCAAAATTCAAGAATTCACAACCAAATATTCCTTTCCAATTCCCTTCGCCTTCTAGTGTTGCACCAATTTTGCCTAATCAGGAGCCCCATAGTGCAACAAAAAAAATCACAACTAGTGGAACAACGATAAATAAAATGTTCAACAAAAACCTATTGAAATTTGGCTACAACAACCCATGGCACAAACGAAGCAATAAAATAGCATAATCTCATATTGCAACAAAAAATTGCTCCGGTGCAACAAGTCATACAACCGACTGCAACAAAATAACTAATACAACTTTTTTGAGATGTTAGACCGCAATAAAATAAAACATTTTGTGCAACAAAATAAGAAAAGAGCTGCAACAAAATAAGAAATGAGCTACAACAAATTATGAAACATGGTGCAACAAATAAACGACTCTATCCAGGAGACGTACTCTTATTGACAACAAATAGAAAATACTACCGCAACAAAAACAAAACTATAGCTGCAAGCCAGCAACCACCAACCTTGTCACCACTACTTCTTGCCGGCGCTCCTACGATACACCTTTTCTCATCCTCCTCATCCTTTGGCGACGAGAAGGCACAGCACCCGCGCTGCTTAATGGTGACTCGATGCCGTGGGCCTTAGGAGATGCTTGTTGGAGCAGGGAGTGGAGGCTCGACAACGGCTCAACACCACGCACCACGGCCGAAGTAGGTGAGGAGGTGCCCCACCTTGTCAACGGCAGCTCAACGCCATGTCCCTTAGCCAGGGCTCATTGGAGTATTGGAGAGAGAGAGAGAGAGAAAGAGTTGTGGTCATGACATGGGAATTGGGATGAGCACGAGCGGATAAGGAATAAGTGGATGAGAAGGCTCGCAATGTGCTGCTGGTTACTTAGGGGCTGTTTGGTTGCCTGCATGTGCTCATGCAGCTGCATGAGCGTGGCTGATCGAGGAGGAAGCTCTCACCACGTTCTCTCGGCTGGCTCCGGTTGATTTTTTGCATCCACTCGTGCAGGCTCTCTCCTCCATGCAGGCAACCAAACACCATCTCCCTGTATGCGCGGGTGCGAGCCACCCGCATGCAGGTAACCAAACAGCCCCTTAGTTGCTGGGGGATGGGGGTGGGCCTCATGGGAGCCGTTGGATTGAAAAAAGGATGTGAGATTGGGCGTCTGAAGGTAAACCGTGGTATTGTACGTATGAGGTGAAGCAATTCCTATATTAATTTATTGGTCTGATTCGATGACTAGTTAGGCTGACTAGAGTAATTAATCTATACATGTGGCGAGCTCATATGACTAATCTATACATTAGGAAGCCTCTTTTCTACACTCGGGTGTAATTACACCCTATGTCATATTTCACAACATAGGTAGTATCTCGTGTAACGGAGAGTATGTACGTGTAGTATACGAGTATTTAAGACTATATAGGTGGTATGAACAATGTTTCAGAGGTGGTATGCATATTTTTTGACATACTCCTTTTTATGTACGTATATAAAGATATTTATAAAATACGCTAAAAACTATGGACTTCCTTGCAATTTTTTCGTGTGGTTCACATTGGAGTATCTTATAATTAGTATATGAGTATACCTAAAATGATAAAGGAGTATTTCAAGTTTGTTTAGGTGGTATATTAGAGGTGGGTGTAATTACACGGGAGTAAAAGTATTTTTCATATATATATATATATATATATATATATATATATATATATATATATATATATATATATATATATATATATATATATATATATATATATATATATATATATATATATATATATATATATATATATATATATATATATAAAGGAAAATTACCAAAATCATACTACACGTATATCTAGAAAACATATTATTTAAGTAATATCTAATAAAATTGGACCATAATTGTTTTTATTAGATAGACATAGTATTACCTTTTCTATTGGAGATAAATATTATCTAATTTCATTAAATATTACTTTAATGTATCCCCTAAATATATGTGTCGGATTTATAAGTACTATTTAGGCCCCGTTTGGCACAGCTCAGCTTCACTAGTGAAGCTGTTTTTTTTGTTTCATCTTTTACGAGACTTCAGGTGAAGCTAAAGCTATTTTGGAAAACTGTTTGGCAAAGCAACTTCACCAATGACTTCATGCATGGTGAGAGAGGCAATTGTCCAAGATGCCCTGTCTACGACTTGTTCTAACATTTGGAGTTGTATATTTGTATATGGTCATATGAATTAAAAATAATATATTTGAATGAGTATGAATTAAAAATAAAAAATAAAAAAATAAAAATCAGTCTGAACGGAGGAGAGGAAACAGCGTGGGGACCCGGTGGCAAAGTGTTGTAATTTCATCAACTACAAGGGCGGTGGGTTCCTAGAACTCTGAGCTGAGGAGAGAGCTGTGAAAAACTACTATTTTCAGCTTCACCCCACCCTATTCCCTTGTGAGAGCATGATTTAAGGAGCTTCATCCATGAAGCTGTTTGTAAAAAGGGTGTTTGGCAAAAAAAAACAACTCACAACAGCTCATGAAGCTGTTGGTGAAGCTGTACCAAATAGGACCTTAGTATGACTCATGCCTTATGGAGAAAGGAAAGGTAAAAGATTGGTTGACGAGCTCTAGCTAGTCTCAGACGTGACTTGATATGCAATGCTTGGGCACTAAGTAATGCCCCACGAAAGAAAAGACATGTAAAGGTATATGCTCTAATGTTCATGCACATTTCTCGAATGATCAAATAATGATGGATTTATGTGGTAGGTGCTGCTTTTTGTTGCTTTCGATCGACCATACTTTGAAGCTAAACCGTGTTACCTCACCAAGTACACGAAAACATGGTCCATCCAGATTACCAATCATATTACCTTTACCGTGTAAAAGAGGCATCTGAAGAGTTAAAACGCCTTAACAATTTAACATACGCCAAAATAGTCGTACAGCGTTTTGAAAGTTGAAACCAGCGAATCGCCACGTTCGCCAACGTTTCTATTGTTTTTTTACTTCCTCACTTCTTTTCTAAAGGACTTTTTTTAGCTTTACACATACTCATTAAGAAGACATACATGATTACCACTAGAAGAGTATAAAAGCGCTATTTTAGGATTTGCTACTACGAAGTATATTGAGAAACCATGCATTTGAGCTTAAGCTTCAAGCTTGTAACTTCTTAATTTCGTCTTTTGGACTTATTTTTGGTTCTTTTGTCTTTTTTTTATTTCTTTGTATTATTTGTGATGATAGAATTATTTTTTCTTTTTTAAATTTAATTACACTGAAAAATTATCATAGCTATAGTGTAAAAAACTGTTGTAGTAACAAAAAAAAGCTACAAGCTTGAGCTTAGTAATTTCCCCAAAGTAGATTACTTTTCTCTCGAGATGACAAAGTAGATCACTTAACCCAATGCAGCGCAGTCATCACTCATTCACAGCACAAAGCACAGACGAAAGGAAAAAAGAATCAAACAACATCAGAAAAGAAGAAAAGCCACCAATCAATCTCACCACTAGACCAGTAGACCACCACAACCTAAAACAGTAGTAGGCGACGCGCGGGGACTCGGCCTCGATCTGGCTGGCCACGCGCAGGAACGGACGGACCTCCGACACGAGCGTCTGCGGCAGCACCTTGCTGTCGAACTGCTGCGCCACCGGCGGCCCGCTGGTGCCCGCCTCCGCCGCGCCCGCGACCGATGACGCAGCCAACGGCCCCACCTCCACGATCTCCAGCTCCATCGCGCGGCGCGTCCGTGAGGGAAGGAAGGAGCCCAACGCCAGCGCCAAGCCGCCAATGCCATCGCTGCCTTTATGTATGCCTCGCCCTCGCCCTCGCTCTGGCCTTGGCCGCTAAGCTTTACCGCTTTTTCCCCGGCGCAGAGGTGGCGGCTTTTGCTTTTTGGCGATCTCTTTGATTGCCGACGTGGTTCGGCTCGGCGTCGGCGATGGGTGAGGATAGAGAAGCAAATGCAGTGCGGGTAAAGAAGGTGGGGAGGGAACGGAACGGGGCGGCTTTTTGAACGTTTGGGGTGGGGGCAAGCAACGGCAGGTGGCTGCTTTGCTTAATCCGCAGCGGCTCTTTCTGAACGTGTTAATTTTGTAAAGCGATTTTTTTTATTTTTTTACCTTTGTATTATTTGTAGAGGTATAATATTTTTTTAAACGATACTCTTTTTTCTTTAACTAGATGTTTTAGATAAAAACTTACAGCCGCTAAATACCATCGGTCACAGTCAAATTGAACGGAGCATAAGAGCATCTCCAACAATCCCCCTAAAAACCCACCCCAAAAGACACCTTTTAGGGGCAGCCCAAAAAATTTGTTAACCTACTAGTAGTGTACCCGTGCTAACGCTACGGTAAAATATAAAACAAGATAAAATTTGTAAAAAATAAAACGAACAATCAGATTCATTAAGATTCACGTCTCATATATTGTATAACTAAATATTTTAGTCACATAATGAATGTCACATAACGACTGATCCTTTGAGGAGGCGACAACATCATTGGACTCACCCACCGACGACTTTCTCCATCCACACATTGTTTAAACTTGAGGCTACAAAGAAAACAAACATTTTTGTCACATAAAGAAATATGAAACACAGTAAGGAAATAGGTGTTTGTGGACTATTTACTTACCACATCATCATGTTAGGACGTCTTTATACACAATATTTTTTGTGCTCCCGGCCTTCGAGATTGTTCCGTGACGCCCGAGATGGAAAGAAAAACAAAACGAAGAGTAATTTTAACAGAACATCATTGTTGTCAGGATTCAAATTCTATGAAGCATTTGGATGGGAAATATAACCGTCATGGCAAAGTTAATACCTAGACAAGACATACGCAAAACATTTAATTATACTACAATGGTATAACCTTTTTTATACTACAACAGTATAACCGAAAAAGGCAAATCCAACAAAGCATTTAACTTTGTTCTAGACTATGACTGAAAAATCTGCTCGCACACGAATGTTTTGCAGCAGAATTCGCAAAGATAATCTTAATAGCCAATTCTTGCAATATTTCGACAGATTATTTGTTAGTGACCCAAGATTACATATCACATTAAAAGGTTTATTCTGGATATAACACATCAGTTCCACTACACATCCATGTGCGCCATACAGAATCACATAGAGTAGCAAAATATTTTTGGATATAGCATTAAATACCGTAAAGAGCTTTGCCGCGGTGGGGTCGCAGCGGACGGGCGGACGGCAAGACATTACCCGTCCTCGCCATTATGCTCGCTCCACGCATCTCACAAGGTAAGCGAACGTAATATCGTAGTATTACCGCGCGTTTCATGCGCGATAATGACATTGTAAGCTCACATAGTACGATTTCATACAAATACAATCATACTACGAAATGAGCAGAGCAACACAAGTAAGCGATCTGTCACTCAACGAATCGGTATATTTACAATTGGAAGATGCATACACCCATGTTCGGTTACACGGTGATATACAATAAACGGGCTTATATGCACCGAGATATTAATCGAGGAGGTCGGATACAAATGATAAACACACAGGAGCTGCATTCAACAATTAGATTACGCGCCACATTCGAGGATCAGCACATGTTCATCACCGATCCATCGGTGTGGTTTGATGAACACCTTCCCACACCGCCACACATGATCCAACTGTTCAAAACAAGCTATGAACTGCGGTGAAGGCCCAGTGGTGGATTTCAATCGAATTACATCATAAACAAGTGTACCACAAAGTTTGGCAACAATGCTTCCCGATGTTGGAGGTACAGGAGGTCATATCATGACCGTATTCACACAATGTGTCTGGTCACAAATTCACGAAACTTCGATATTACACGGCGGGATGTCCAAAAGGCTGCGATTCTTTGCTTTAGAATCATTTGGATTCGGTATATCTGCAGAGCGGAACAAAATTAGTTAAGAGCTACATAAACAGATATAGGAATAGCAAACATCCGCAAGCTAATCAGAAACTTATAGCTAAGGATGCCACTACCTCGAATTGTATGTTAGTGCTTCCAAAATGGTTTTGTGCAGGAAATATATGTTATTTAAATACTGTTAGAGAAACTTGCATTCTGAACAAGTGTATTCAATCAATTACACTGGTGACTTACTTGTATAAAATAGCTTAGTGACTTACTTGTATAAACCGGAACAAAACCAAACTTTATCAAGTATTCCCTCCAGCTCTTCTTCTGAAGTACCTTTATTTCCAGCTCGAAGTTTCTCATCGAGAAACTTTGCAATCAATTCAGAGAGCGATTCATTTGTTAGAGAAAGGGTATGAGCCAAGTTTTCAACAGAAAACATAGACAAAGAAAAATTACAGGTTAAATAAGTTGTTTACACAAGTCCAACAAACACAAGCACCCAAATGTACACATAGTTAAATACCTGACTTGGATAGTTCTATATGAACATAGTACATGGAGAATAAAAGAAATCTATCATACCTCCACATGTTTGAGATAGTGCGGAATATCACTTTGTTGCAAATATTTGACACCTTGATAGCATAAAATTCAGATGTGCATTCGAGAAAGGGCTTTTGAAACTCTCGAATACATTCCAAGAGCGATAAACATCTTGAGAAGATGACTAAGTAATGTCCTATCTATTGCTTCACCAAGCTTTGATCAGAAACAAGGGTAGCCATTGAGCAAACAATTTTACGGTTAATAGAACTATGAATATTAGATGACACGATCCTTTATGTTCAAAATTACAAGTACATAAAATGGATCCAATACAAAAACTATGACTACGAATGTTAGAATTTTCTTACTATATCTAGCAAAACATATCATGTTTTAAATCGGTTTGAATGGTGCTAACAAAAGGAAAATTCAACCAATTTCAAACGTTACTCTAGAGTTTAACCATGTGTAGGAGCAAAGATGTATTTGTTGAAGCGACAAGTTTATTACCTCAATCGAGCAGAATCGAAATACTTTATTGTAACCAACATTAGTTGACAAAACACACCTAATTAATCAATATCGATGACCATGAGAAAGGGAAGGGAAAAAGCTATCACCTTGTGAATGATGCTTGCGGTCTTGCAAAGAAGTTTGGTGCCGTCTTTGCAGCGATCGGCGTGTCGCGGCTCTGCAGCACGACCAAGGAGGGTGGGTAGTGGCGGTGGGACCGACCACCGGCATTGGATGGATTTGGCTGTGGCCACCGCTGAACACGTCCCGACACGGCGCAGCCACTGGGCGCCCTCCGACCACCGGCGGGCACCGCAACCCCGCTGTTGACCCCCCCGATGCGGGCCTCCACTCGCACCCGACGCGATCCAGCATCACTCCTCCTCCTCTTCCCGCTCTTCGCGGTACCCACTGCTCCACGGCCGGACGTCGCTCCCTCCTCCCCCATCTCAACCGTTGTGTAGTCCTTCGGCCCCACCATCGCCGCCCACAATTTTGCCGTGCTGGCGCCGCATGTCGTCGCTACTTCGTCGTCGTTTCGCTTTCCTCGACGGCGGGGAGGTGGCTTCCGGCGGCAAGGGAGGCCTAACAGACGTCGAGGATGACAAATCCGGCGGTGGGGAGGTCGATCCGCCAACGCCAGCTCCTCCCACCGGACGCCGCCTCCTTCTAATCCTCCCGGTGCGCTACTTCAAGTTGCAACAACAAGAACACGAGCCACTTTGACTAGAGGTTAGAGAGGAAGGTAAGATCGATTAGAGAGGGAGGGCAAGGGTGGAGGGTTCGTCGAACTTGGGCGATGTGCATGCGGCCGGGGGCTCGAATCCGTCGTAGCAGACGGGGACGGGCTTGTTCTGCAGCAGCCGCATGAGCTCGTCCTCTGGATGCTCCTCCCGATGCTCCGCGGCGTCGCGAACCGGTCATCGGGCTCATCGCGCGCCGCCCCTCGCGAGGTCCTCGGCGGCTGCCGCGAGGAGGACTTCGCGGCGCCAAGGCTGCGCGGCGTCGGGAGCGAGAGGAGGGTCTCTCACAGATGGCGAGGAGCGGGCACGGGCGTTGTCGTTACGTAGACGATAGAGTGCGGCGGCGAGGAAGTCGGCGGCCCTCGTCTTGTGCATCACCTCGGCGGGCTCGGTCGGTGGCGCGGGTCGGGATCCGCCGCGCCGGCGCGGAGCGGAGGCGGGTCGGCGGACATGGATCTCTCCCTCAATCGCCAGCCTAGGTCGCCGGAACCCTAACCGTAGGTGACGCTCGGAGAAGGCGGACACGAGGTCCCCGCGGCGGCGGAGCGGACGGGTGGGGGGAGGAGGAGACGGCGGCGGAGCGGGGGAGGAGGAGCGAGGGCGGAATGCAGCGGAGGAGTGGGAGGTGGGAGGCGGCGGCGCGGTGTGGGGGGTTGGGGGCGGGGTGCGGCGGCGTTGGGGGCGGGGTGGGGGTTTGGAGGCGGAATTTTCGCGAGCTGGGGAGATCAGAGAGAGCGGGTGGGCCACGCGGCTATGGATTTGGATCGTTGGATATGAGTGGGTAAGGAGAGAGAAAGGTGAGAATTGATTCTTGATCGTTGATTTCACTGGTTGGTTTTTCTGGGGACATGAATTGGTGTGGACGCAGAAAAACTTATGACTGCTAGGGGCACAATTTGGGGTGGTCGTAGGAAAGAACTGAACTGGTGGATTATAGGGGTAGAGATAGAGATTTTAGTCCCCTCCTCCAACAGCTCCCCTAAATATATCCTAATAGTATTTTGAATCTGGCCCAACATTAACAACCGGCCCATTTACTAGATATCAGTCTCGCAGCCATCAAACCAATTTAACACTTCCGTCAACATTAACAACTGGAATCTCAATTTTTGAGTGAACAGTCCATATTGACCATTCTGCTCTCCGGTCAATTGCCCAAATATCATGCAAGTACTCCAATATCTTGATTTTATTTATCCTGCAGTAGACAAAGAAAACATTGTTGGACAAATGATATCTCGATAAAATAGGAGTACTTGAGGAATCGGCATAGACCATGGCAAATGCACAGCCTCTAGGGACACTCTAAATCCAGTACAGAACACAAGTGAGATCGGTAGAAAAGTTAACTTGACCTATGAAATTTCAAGAATGCGTTCCATAGAAGTGAAAGTTGGCTGCTCACAGTTAGAAACAATTCTAACAACTCTTCCTTGGAAAGAGTGTACAGCATAACCTCATTAGTGCCATCGACCAGATCGTTGGGTCTCTGCAGAATGTACACAAATATTTCCAATCAGCAAGTCTCATATCATGAACACATTTCTAGATCACCCAACAGACAAATGAAGCATACCTCAAGTCCTCAAGAAAATCATGTAAAATGCCAGCCAAGTGCCCAACACCCTTGGTAATCGCAGGGAACACTTTACTAGAATTAGGCAAACCAGAATTTGATGGGTGAACTGACTCATATTTACCAAATGTTGTGCCAAATGTTGTTCAAAGCTTCCAGTTGCCTCAGGAAAGCTTGTATAGAAGCACCATTTTCAAAGATCATTAAAGCTAAAGGTTCACAAACCTGTGTACCTTCAATGATGGTTTACTTGCACCAGCTTTTAGGTACACAATATGTAATGTCAGGTCAACAAGCACAGAGTGAAATGCATCAAAGTGAACTGGACAATATGAGTGTAAACCCAGGAGTGCTCTACACGGGATCCTAAATTCATGCACAGCAGCTGAAGATGTGACACTAGAAGCTTGAATATCCGACCTAGACCAGAAGAAAGCAGTAGCACCATCAGTATTATACATGAAATCCGAAAGATGCACATGTACTCAACTATGTGCAACATCTTGAAAGAAACACTACAGATGGATTAAAAACAAATATACTAACCCATTCTCCAGTGTTGGGGCATATATTAGCTCAAACTTCAACATCACAGCGGAAGCTGCTGGGCCCTTGAATAAATAAAGCAGGTGCTCTGATAAGGCTACAGACATACCTATGTTAACACGTGCATAGCTCCGAAAGAACCAAACACCAAGTAAATTAACAGGAAGCATCACAAGCATCATACAGGACACATCACATGCATCATACAGGAACATATAGGAAAATATAAGGTCCACATTCAACACTTGAACTAGTAAAATCTGATGATCATACAAGATCCTTGGAAGTTCGATTGAAATAAACTAATAACAGATGATACTGAATGATAAGGACCAAAATCAAACCATACTGTTGATCCCTCGACGAGTGAGTATCTCACTCCGTAGGCTCCTATAGTACAGCTGCTGCTCAATAGGCAGACCACTAATGTCCATTGTCATTATTCTCTCCTCTTCTAACATAAGTTTCAGCTTCGATTGGTCCTTCTCTATTTGCAGCCTCTCTTGTTCAATTTGCAAGGATTTGTTAAACCTTTCATCCTTTTTTACTTCTTTGTAATCATCGGATATCTTCTTTTCTCCCACATATTATCGAATGCCTCAATGCAAGCATCACCTACTCCATTACTGGAGTGTTGTTTAGCCTTCTTTCTACCAATTGGCCGCCAGAATGGAGGATTCTCTTCATTTTCATCACTGTCAAATCCAGAATTGAATCTCAAGATCCCTTTGTTTCTTTTGGGTAGGTTTCAGTGCCGGTTGAGCCATCTTGTCATGCCATTTTGGTTCAAATCTTAATACGTGCCAACAGTGCACTAGAGTAAAGGATTTGTTTTCTTTATCCTCAGCCTTGTACAAAGCACGTGCATCCATAAGCTACAAAAAAACAATATTATATTAGTTGCCAACCAAAATTAACAGACATAGTGATCAAAATATGTACCTTATCTTCAAAAGTCTTTCCACTTTGATTTCTTCCTTCAATTGCAGCAAAACTCCCACAAAACTTATTGACACACTCTTGAATCACTGTCCACCGATGTGACAGAGAATTTGGAGTACGATCTAATACAACATCCTTTTCACAAATGAAGGCTTCATGTACCCTTGTCCAATATGCCCCACGCTTTTGATTTGTTCCTGGAATTGGATCTGTACTGATGTTCAACCAAGCTTTCACGAGTAGTATATCTTCATTTTCGCTGAAGTTCTTGTTCCTACTTTTTGTGCTCCCTTTTGTTGTGGGAGTAGGTTCAGGTTGCTCTTCCGGAGGGCTTCCTGTGCCATCCCATCCCATTCCGGCATTTCCTGGACTCTTGTTCATCAAACCCATGAAATAGCCCTGTCCCTCTATTGCAGAAAATGCCTATTAAACTAGTACAGAACAGTTAGCATTTCAAGAAAAGAAAAGACTAAATCGTGCTAGCTAAATCGTGCTCACAAACCTTCACAGGTACTAACAATGATCACAGATACAATTAAATGACTAACACAAGATCACGTCACCATAGTAGATAACAAATAAACACAAATTCTAGTATTAAACTACTGCAATATGCACATACTTTGGTGTCAAGGTACAACAGATGTTTTTCAGATTTGACAGTGTCTGGTCCATGAATTGCATTATCCCTTTGAAGAGAGTAGAAAAGGAAACCTATCTCTTTCCTGATCAGGTTGTCTACATTTGGTCAGGTTGTTGATCTTGAGATGACTGGCTCAACAGAAACTGTACCCCTTGACCGCCTTGAGTACATCCACCTCCACAAGATGCTTTGCATTGCTTGAGGCCTCGGTGGTAGCTGGGGCAATCATTGGGGTGGCTCGGATGAGCATATTGAGCGGTTGCGGAAATATGCGAGATCAATAGGGTTCTTTGTTCCGGTGGTTGATGATATACTTGATGTGACCAAGTCTTCGGAGGAGCTAGGCAAGGCAATGGGAAAGGACTTGGCAAGTGACAAGACGACATACCCAAAGTTCTTGGTCTTTGGATAAATCACGGAATTTGCGGAAAAGTTGCTTTGTGATGCAAGGAGCAACTTGCAGAATTCGACAAAGAGAAGCAGCACCATCGTTGCACTTGGCCAATTATATTGCCTATCAGCGAGGCGAGGTGACGGTTACTCCATTGTTCATTGTTGATTTGTAACTTTGTAATATCATTAAGCTTGGGATTTCAAGAATGTCTGAATTATCTTGTGATGTATACTAGCTGTAGCTTTCTACCTTTGTGTAATGAGAATATTTAGTTGACAAATATCAACATCCCATTGAGATGGTCAAAACAGTATAATCAGAACTGAGGAGAGGAGGGCTAAAGCGGGCGGGGTCGGTCGGAGGTGAGGACGAAGGGAGGCCAAGTCGGCCGGAGGAGGCGAGGCGCGCCGCGGCGGGAGGAGGTGGAGGCGGCGCTACGGAGGAGGATCGGCGGCGCGGCCGAGGGGCCGATGGCGCAGGCGAGGACCTCCGGCACGAGGATGCTCGACGGTGATCCACGGGCGGCCGGCGGCGCCGCGCCGGAGTGAAGGGAGGCAGCGGCACCTTTGTTGGGGAGGAGGAAAGGAGAAGCCCGACCTAGGGTTTGCCTTGGATCATTGACTCATCGCGGCGGAGGAGCTGGGTCGGCGATGTGGAGGGAGGCGGCGGGGCGGGCGGGTCGGTCGGAGGTGAGGCGAAGGAGGCCAAGTCGGCGGAGGAGGGAGGGGCGCGCCGGGAGGAGGTGGAGGCGGCGCTACGAGAGGATCGCGGCGCGGCCGAGGGGCCGATGGCGCAGGCCGAGGAGCTCCGGCACGAGGATGCTCCGACGGTGATCCACGGGCGCGCCGCCGCGCGCCGCCGCCGGAGTGAAGGGAGGCCGCGGCGCTTGTTGGGGAGGAGGAAAGGAGAACTGTTGGGGATGGAGGCGGCGAGAGCGGGCGGGGTCTGCAGAGGGGAGAAAAAGGAACGGCAGCACACTGGAATACTCGGTGTCGCGGGAAAGGAAAAAATGTGGCGCGCGTGATGGCGGGAGCGAGAATAGGGACCCCTGAAAGTTCCCAGTTTCTACCTGAGTTTTGGGAGAGTTTTGGGGGGAATAGAAATAGGGAGGTGTTTAGGGGAGTTGTTGGAGAAGACTTTTTACATAATTTCCCAATAATTTGATTTAGGGGGATTGTTGGAGATGCTCTAAGCCCCAGGGCGATTACGCTTTGCGTTCTCTAGTTTTTTTTTTAATTGCTGCCTTCTTGCATGGCGGTGGGGTTGCGGCGCTGGTGCGGTGCCCGCGACATGTTCGTGGAAATGCCGGCAACGTTGAACGTCCACGTGTTTACGTGCTGCGAGCCTGCCACGCGTTTGGCTTTGGAGATTAGCCAGAAGATCGAGATTCGAGGTGGTTCTGGTGCCATTTGTTTCAGTTTCGGAATATTCTGTCCTGTGCCGGATCCTCTACCACTGGAAGTTGATGGTTGGTGGTGATGAGTTTCCCCGTGCTTGGTCATCTATTTCTGCTGTTCACCTTGGCTTAAGCAACAGAGATGCTATTTTACTTACGAGTGGTACTTTGGGGATTCCTCGAAGGGAAAGGTGGTGTTTGGCTTTGAAGTTGATGGTTGGTGGTGATGAGTTTCAGCTTGAGCTCACATCATCGTCCTTTGCATGAGAAGAATAATATGATGCGGTATTGGATATTTGGATGTTAACTGCTTATATCCTAAGGCTGGATGGTCTCTGATCAGAATCATTTGTCAGTTAGCTATCATCAACTAATCAGCCAAAATTTCTTCTGCAGAGAACATTTGTCTGTAGTAGCTGTTCCATGTATTTCCCTTGATTAGCAGAGTGGGTTGTTGGAAGCCTTGAAATAGAGGTGGTTAGATCAACAGGCACGTCAAAAGCACCTTAATTTTGGCTGCAGTAGATCACTTATCCCCATCGGTGGGCATATCTCATGGGGTTGCACCACTCAAGAGCTTGTTGGGAAATTCTTAGCTCAAGGAATACCAAATCCTCAATTACTGTTTTGCTTCACTCTGTTGGAACCTGTTTTCTTTTCTTCACGTTACTCAGCATTTTTCTTAGTTAATGAGTTTGTTTCCAATGCAGAGCAAAGTATTATAATCATTCAATAGATGTCGCAAAGCAAACATGAGTCTTGCCTAGAAGAGCTACCTTCATAATATGTTTCGATTTTTTTTTAAAAAATGTTTCTTTTGACAGGTCGATATCACGCCTTTGAAAAGGCTCATATGATGGATCCACGTTCAACAGGGAGGGGTGTTCGGCAATTTAAAATTGCACTTCTTCATAGGCTTGAGAAGGTGCATATACTATGCAGATGAGTTACATGTTTACAATATAATTGCATTCTTTTAAGTTTTGTATGATGAAGATTGAAGTGTCATTTCTTTGCATGTATATCACA
Organism: Dendrocalamus sinicus; assembly: GCA_036346575.1. Taxonomy (NCBI): domain Eukaryota; kingdom Viridiplantae; phylum Streptophyta; class Magnoliopsida; order Poales; family Poaceae; genus Dendrocalamus; species Dendrocalamus sinicus. The sequence continues at coordinate 9,425,089 of CM070644.1, forward strand.
TCTTAGAACTTTTCTTGTTTAACGACACACAAATTTTTTTTTTTGTCTCACTGAGATATGTCACTAGTCAGTAGTCACTACCTTTGTTGATTAATAATGCGCCTCATGTCGGATTTACTTTTCAAACAGGATGACAAGAGCACCTTCCCGAAGAGGAAGGAAAAAAATGATGGTCGAGAGATCAAATCATTCTATGAGAAGTAAGATTCTTTCTCAGATGCAAATCAGTACTGTAGACTAATGCAAAATTGTTGAATCCCTGCCCCCAAACTAAACTGTGATTCTCATTCTCCTTTCCGCATTTTCCATAGGAAAAAGCAAGTTAACGCACATGAACTCATGCCTGTCCTGGCAGAAGTGCTGAAGGCTCTTCTCATCGGGACTGGCGGCGCCAGTGGAAGATTCGCGGATCGAGGCGCCGATGAAACACCTCTTGCGCTGGTGTGGAAGACAAGCGGCCCGAATAGTAGCTGCCTAGCAGAGATTTGGCGAACGGTGGTGGGGTCCTGCGGCGGATGGAGGCGGCTGACCAGATCCAAGCGGAACAAGGCCGGCGGGATCCCGATCTCGCTGATCCGTGGCACGGCCATGGAGACGGCAGTGCGGGGAGAGGCAACTCGGCTGCGTAGAACGCCGGATCCAGTGACGGCAACCACAGGATGGTCTGTTGCAGCTGCGGTTCAAGACAATGGCAGCGGAATCGAACGGTGATGGCGACTGGCGACCGAGGCAACTCCTTTTACATGTTGTTTGCATACACACATTTTTAAGTGATCCATCGTATCCAATCTTGCGTGTCAATATAATTATTAAGCTTAGCACCAGCTGTGAGTCTTATTGTTTCAGTGGGTCCATGTGTTGTGCAGATATCAATCGTAGGTGTTTATGTTTTCCTCTATGGACAATTGTACTTGGTCCTTAGTGGCCTACAGAGAGCTCTGTTAATTGAAGCTCAGACTCAGAATATGAAGTCCTTAGAAACTGCCCTTGCATCTCAATCTTTTCTCCAGCTGGGACTGCTTACAGGATTACCTATGGTGATGGAGCTAGGTCTGGAAAACGGCTTTCGAGCAGCTTTCAGTGACTTCATTCTCATGGAACTGCAGTTGGCTTCTTTTTTCTTCACATTTTCTCTTGGAACAAAAGCACACTATTATGGACGTACTATTCTTCATGGTGGTGCTAAATACCGGCCAACAGGGCGTAAATTTGTAGTTTTTCATGCAAGCTTTACAGAAAATTATCAGTTGTACTCTCGATGTCACTTTTTCAAAGGATTTGAGTTGATCTTCCTTTTGATAGTCTACCATATCTTTAGGAGATCTTATGTGAGCAATATGGTACATGTGATGATCACATACTCAACATGGTTTATGGCAGTGACTTGGCTGTTTGTGCCTTTTCTTTTTAATCCAGCTGCTTTTGCTTGGCGTAAGATCGTTGAGGACTGGGCAGACTGGAATACATGGATGAGGAACCAAGGGTGTAATACCTGGGCCGTATGAGTAGCCCGGCCCACCCCACAAATATCTATATTAGAGAGAAAGAGCCAGAGGGAGAGGCCAAAACGAGATTTTTCTCCTCCTCCCGAGCATTCTAGCTACTGCCATCTCCCCTGTACTCACCTGAGCGTCGCTCTCTTCTCGCGTTGCTGCCGCTGGTCCGCCGTCGCCGCCGCCGCTCGTCGACCCGGCGCGCGCCGTTCTGCGCGCTCGCCGCCCGCTCTGCTCATTGCCGCTCGCGCGCGCGCGCTGCGTCGCTGCGCGTGCCTTGCCATCGCCAGCGCCGGTGCCGCCGCTCTCCGTGTCCACACGCGTGCACCGTTACTCGCTCGCCGCCCGCCGCCGCCGCCGTGCTGCCCTGCTCCTCCGGCCGCGCGCGCGCAAGGAGAAAGGGAGGACCAGCGCCGGCGGGAAAAGAGGAGAAAGGGGAGGTTGCGTCGGCCATCCGGGAGAAGGAGAGAGGAGGCGCGGTGTGAGGAAGGAGGCGCGGAGTGAGGAGTGAGGAAGTTGCCGCCGAGTGAAAAAGGAAGGGGAGGCGTCGGTGTGGGAAGAAAAAGAGAGAGGAGGGCGGTGAAGAAGAAAGAAAGAAAGGGAGTGCGTGGCCGACTGGAAGAGAGGAAAAAAAAAAGAGAGAGAAAGGAAAGAGGAGAGAAAAAGGGAAATCTGATTCGGCATCGGATTCGCGAGAACCGGCCGAGGAACGCAGTCCATACCGGATTCATCGTCGGGCTTGGGGTATGATTAAAACCCTCTCCCATTTATTTATCGAAACAGAATAAGTGAATTTGTGGATTATTAGAATTGGTTCGGGTAGCCAGTAGAATATTGTTTATTAATATGGTTACCTGGGCGGAGAAATCGAGGTTGCCACTGGTGATCTAGTCGATCCATGGCGATAGAGGAAAGAGAATAAATATGTAAAATGCTATATACGAGTTTAATTGACCATATCGCTAAACATCGGGACAACAGGGAGATGCCCGATGATAGAGTTTGGTTGTGCTAAGTTGACATGTAAGTGCGATGTTATGTACTCGTATGTATTGCATGAGTGATGATTGAGATGATTAATGCTTGTTCAGGTGGCGGTTCGAGTTTGGTGGCGGTTCGAGTTTAGTGCCGTCCACGCACCGTCCGCCAGGTTAACAGCCAAGTGCATGGTAGAACAGTAAAATATGGTGAATGTTTGTTATTCGTGTTCCATGCCATGATTTACAGTATTTATGAGATGATGCATGTGATTATGTGCTAATCATACCTGGACGAGTAATGTTTATGATTAAACATTCACATTTGAGGCATATTGCATCATGCAACATGCATAAGAGCCAGGTCGGTGAGAAAGTCATGACTAATCCGGAGTGCTCTTGAGTAAGAGCCAGGTCGGTGAGAAAGTCATATGACTAGTCCGGAGTGCTCTGGAATAAGACCTACAGAGGTAGGCAAATGAGTGGTCCATCGGCGGGTGGGCGCTCGCTATACGGTATACGCTACGATTCTGAGCATCTGGATGCATTGCATGATATTGCATTGCATTACAATGATGTAAAGTAATCTGATTTACGATTCTGACAGTTGTGCATTACTGATTTCTGATTCTGATTGATTCTGATTCCACGATTACATTTACTGATTGTGATTTCTGATTCTGAGCGATTGTGATTCTGATTTCTGACGATTGTGATTGTGATTTACAATTACGATTGCGCTTTACAATCTCTGAACATAGGTTGAATTACAGTTCTGAGACATAAAATTGATTTACTGATATCTGATTCTGAGACTTAGCTTACGATTTACTGATCATAGAGTGGAATTACAGCTTACGGTTCATGAAGTTGATTGAAATTGCTAAAGTGATGTTCTTGTTTTATCGTGTGCTTGATGAGTCTCGGACTCACCCTTGCTTTGTCGTTGTTTTTAGGTGAAGGATGACGACATGCATGGAATGGGATAGCACTTTGGCTTCGCATGAGATGAAATAATGCTTAGCTGTATGCTGAGTCTTTATGTTTGTTATAATGCTAAGACTAGTGGCTCGCTATTTGGTTTAGCTTGCTTGCGAGCCAGGATGGTGGGTCTCCATGGTCGTGGAGCTCACCGTTTCTGTTCATGTTATGGTTTGTGGAATATGAAGTTAGTTGCTTTTGCAATTATCCTCTGATTAAATTGTGGTTTGATATCGTGGGTAACGGTATTAAAACAAAATAGAGGTGCTAAAAGTTGAATAGCAACCCTTTTGAATTGGTAAGTGGATGGTGGTAACATCTTGAGCCTGTGGAGGCCGGGGTGTTCTGATTGGTATCGAGCGGGCGTTAGGTCCGTGGTAAAGAAATTTGATTTAGGCCTAATAATAAAATCGACACACTTGGTGCCACAGTAGGATTGTGATTTGGGATTTGCATTGCATATGCGTTTTCCCTAATTGTGATGTTGATTTGTGATGTTCTGATTGATGATTGTGTGATTGCTTCTGTTGTGGCGCGAGATGCCGAGAGGTAGAGGTCGTGGTCGCGGTGCGCGGCGTGGGTGTGGAGGCCGTGGTCGTGGCCGTGCCCAGCGAGCCATCGCTAGAGGTTCAGCAGAGGCACCGGCGTGGAAGTTGGGTCTGGCGAGCATCTCAGAGCGGGGACCGGCGAGGTCTTCACCTTGTTGCGGGAGTTTGTAGAGGAGGTTCGTGCGTTACGGCGACAAGCGCTGCGGCTGCTGCGATCGTACTCTGCTGCTGTCCCATCGCCGATCCGATCGCATCGGAGCCAAGAAGGGCCTTCGCGAATGGATGGCATTGCGGTTGGACACCTTTGATGGGGCGATGCACGCCGATTCAAGCTGCAGATCCAGTTGCGCTATATGGGAAGACAGTTTGAAGCTTTAGAGATGACTTCACGACTTAGAGCTCGCTTTGTGGCCTTTCGGTTGAAAGGTCGAGGCGGACATCCGTGGGAGGAGTTCTTTCGGCCGGGACCCTGCCGATGGTCCAGCCCACAGGAGGTTTTCGTCGGCGGTTTAAGGCGAAGTACTACCCGAGTCTTTTGTGGAAGTATGGAGGTTGCCTTGTCGACCCTTGTGCAAGGAAAGATGACGATGGCGAGCACGAGCGCGGTTCAATGACTTGATTCGCCTGCACCGTCGGTCGCAAAAAGTGACCTTGAGAAGGCCAAGAGGTTCCATCGAGGACTCGGCCCGAGTATCGGCATGTTATGGGTGCTCTTTGCGCCACGTGACTTTAGGTGCGTGGTTGAGCGAGGCTAGAGGAATGGAGATGGAGATGCACCTTACAAAGGGTCGCAACCTCTAGTGGTCGAGTGCTCGGTGGTGACCGAAGAGGAGTTCTGATGAGAAGGGTGGGTCATCTCGCCGCCCACTCCTAAGAAGTCCAAGTGGAGTCGGCGTTCTTCACGATCATCCAAGTCTAAGCCATTGGCGTCGTCGTCTCTGCACCACCGCTTTGCGTCCGTCCCTGGCGAGGAATGATTTGCTTTAAGTGTGGTGGTGAACACCGAGCTGCCGAGTGTACACGGACGGGAGTGTCGACCACCGTGGTCGAATGGGCCACATGGAGAAGGTTTGTCGGCGAATCCCTCGGTATCATCAAGTGGGAGCCGTGTCCGCATCATCGAATGCTTCATCCCGGGTCGATCCAGTGTTGGCATTGCTCCTACAGCGAGCCTTCACTGGCGCCGCTGCCGGATATTGCGGCCTCCTACCCGATTACTCCACTTCGTATGCTGCACAGCCTCCTTTCCGATGCCGTCACAGCAGAGTGTTGGGGCTCTTGCCGCCCGATGCGCTGGAGTCTACACATTGCGCCATCGAGTGCGAGTCGGCCGGACGTGGTAGCAGTACATTGTTAGTGGATTCACACGGTGCTTTTGTTCTTTTGACTCGGTGCCACTTATTCCTTTGTTTCAGTGAGTTTGTTAGGAAGGCAAATTTGAGTATGCAACAGATTTCTGATCGGTTAAAGTCAATTCTGCAGGAGGTATTATTGTTAGTTCTATGGTTTGTCCGGATGCATGGTCTCCATAGATGGCGAGGATTTTGTGGCTAACCTTATGGTTATACCGATAGAGAATTTTGATGTTATCCTCGGTATGGATTGGTTACATCGCTCTGAGGCGGTGATTTCTGTTTACGGAGGACAATCACTTTGCAAGCTCCTTCAGGGGAGGATATAGTTTTTCAGGGGAATGTACCTCCAGGTTCTCTTTTTGTGTTAGCCAGCCTGTTCTCTGGCCGATGAATGTTCAAGTTTGGGTTACTTCTATCACTTGTGGAAAAACCGAGTGCGCCTTTGCGCGTTGAGGATATTCCAGTGGTATGTGAGTACCCCGACATATTTCCTGAAGAACTTCCGGGAATGCCACCCGCAAGAGATGTGGAGTTTAGGATTGAGCTTGTTCCTGGCACTCGACCTATTTCTATGTCCCCGTACCATTTAGCGCGACCACTCCAAGAAGAGTTGAAGAAACAATTGGATGGGTTGTTATCCAAGGGGTTGATCCGTCGCAGTGTATCGCCTTGGGGAGCACCCGTCCTATTTACTGAGAAGAAGGATGGGAGTTGGCGCATGTGTATAGATTATCGTGCTCTTAATCGGGTGACCATCAAGAATAAATACCCGTTGCCTCGCATCGAGGACTTGTTTGATCAATTGAAGGGAGCTAAGGTGTTTTGTAAAATTGATCTACAATCTGGGTATAATCAGATTCGAGTGAGGGAGCAAGATATTGAAAAGACAGCTTTCTCCACGAGGTATGGGCACTATGAGTATAAAGTTATGTCCTTTGGACTAACAAATGCGCCTGCTATCTTTATGGAGACAATGAACAGCATGCTACACAAGTATTTGGATGACTTTGTAGTTGTGTTCATTGATGATATCTTGATTTATTCCAAGACGGAGAAAGAGCATGAGCAGCATTTGAGGCTTGTGCTTGAGACTCTGAGGAAAAATCAATTCTTTGCCAAGTTAAAGAAATGTGAGTTCGGATTTAAGTGGGCTTCCTAGGACATGTGATTAACCGGAGGGCCTTTGGTAGATCCACCAAGATTTCTACCGTAGTAGACTGGAAGAGACCATCCAATGTTAAGGAGGTGAGAAGTTTTCTTGGCTTAGCTGGTTATTACTGAGCGTTTTGTGAAAGATTTCTCCATTATTGCTAAGCCAATGTCTCAACTCACGCGGAAGGCGTGAAATTCCGATGGGTGGTGATTGTGAGCGCAGTTTCAATGTTCTGAAAGAGAAATTGGTAACTGCTCCTGTTCTCACTCTTCCTGAGCCAGGGAAGCATTTCACGGTCTACTCAGATGCATCGCGAGTAGGTTTGGGCTGCGTGCTCATGCAAGACAACAAGGTGATCGCGTATGCTTCGCGACAATTAAAGAAACATGAGCAGAATTACCCTACTCACGATTTAGAGCTGGCTGCAGTTATTTTTGCTCTAAAGATTTGGAGGCATTATTTGTATGGAGAATCCTGTGATATTTTCACTGACCATAAGAGCCTCAAGTATATCTTCACGCAGAAAGAATTGAATTTGAGGCAAAGAAGGTGGCTGGAACTGATAAAGGATTATGATCTCACTCTCCAGTACCATCCGGGCAAAGCAAATGTGGTTGCTGATGCCCTTAGTCGCAAGACGACACCCTCCACTGCAGGTTGTCTCGTTGCTGACTTTGAGCGGATGGGAATTTCCTATTGTTATGCGATGCAGCCTGAGATAGAGACACAGTTGTTACTGGAATCGGCAATTCCAGAACGGGTGAAAGAGGCACAACAGAACGATAGATTGCTTCAAAAAGTGAGAAAGCGCCTCGATGAAGGAAAATCGGGGGACTTTAGCCTTGATGAGTCGGGCGCAATACGGTTTAGGGGCCGTCTTTGCGTGCCACAAAAGGCTCAGGTCAAGGATGATATTTTGAGAGAGGCTCATCGTACCCCGTACACGATACATCCTGGCGAGAACAAGATGTATCGGGATTTGAAGAGGAGCTTTTGGTGGAAAAGAATGAAAGTGGATGTCGCACAGTATGTGGCATCTTGTGGGATTTGCCAGCAAGTGAACGCTGAGCATAAGCGTCCTGCTGGATTAATGCAGCCTTTAGATGTCCCACAGTGGCCATGGGATGATGTTACCATGGATTTTGTAATCGGCTTGCCTCGTAGCCAGCGAGGTAAGGATGCGATTTGGGTAGTGGTGGACCGATTTAGTAAGTCCGCGCACTTCATCCCTATTCGTACGACGAATTCGGCAAGTGATTTAGCACCTGTCTATGTGCGTGAGATAGTGAGATTGCATGGTGTGCCCAAAACGATAGTTTCGGACAGAGATGCCAAGTTTGTCTCCAAGTTTTGGAAGAGTTTGCAAAGCGCTTTGGGCACAAAACTTCGTTTAGTCTCGCTTTCCACCCACGCACGAGATGAGCAATCTGACGCACCATTCAAACACTAGAGGACATGTTGAGGTCCTGTGTTCTGTCGTGGAAGGGTAGCTGGGAGGATCACTTGGCACTTGCGGAGTTTACCTACAATAACAGCTACCATTCCAGTGTTCGGGCTGCGCCATTTGAGGTTCTGTATGGGCGGAAATGTAGATCGCCACTCTGTTGGGATGCTGTAGGTGAAAAGGCAGTTCTAGGACCGGATTGGGTCCAACAGACGGTGGAACGAGTGGCGGAGATTAGACAGAATTTACTAGCTGCCCAGAGTAGGCAGAAGAGCTATGCAGATATTAGAAGGCGAGATTTAGAGTTCGAAGTGGGGGATCATGTGCTTTTGAGAGTGTCTCCCACCAAAGGGATTGTGAGATTTGGGATCAAAGGGAAGCTTAGCCCGCGGTATATTGGGCCATTTCCGATTCAGGCACGAATTGGAAAGTCGGCATATCGTTTGAGTCTTCCCGAATCGATGCGAGGAGTTCATAATGTGTTTCATGTGTCTATGTTGAGAAAGTATTTAAGGGATCCGGAACATGAGATTGTTCTAGAACCATTGCCCCTTAAGCAAGACCTCACCTTCGAGTCCGTCCAATTCGGATTCGGAGGAATCGGAGAGAGTGTTGAGACACGTAACGTTAAAATATGTGAAAGTCCTATGGTCGCATCGGTCGAGCGCGAAGCGGCGTGGGAATTGGAATCTCGTGATGCGTAGAAATACCTGAGTTGTTCTCACAGTGCACGCATTACGCTTAATTTATGTTTAATTGATTGTTTATTTTTGTACAGATTATCGAGTTGCGAATTGGGGTCGAATTCATTAAGAAGTAGAATGTAATACAGGTCAGTATGAGTAGCCCGCCCACCCCACAAATATCTATATTAGAGAGAGAGCCGAGGGAGAGCCAAAACGAGATTTTCTCCTCCTCCCGAGCATTCTAGCACGCCATCTCCCCGTGCTCACCGAGCGTCGCTCTCTTCTCGTGTTGCTGCGCTGGTCCGCCGCCGCCGCGCCGCTGCTCGTCGACCCAGCGCCGCCGTTGCTGCGCCTCACCGCCCGCTCACCGCTCGCGCCGCTGCGCCGCGCGCCGCGCGCGCGCTGCCGCGCTGCCGCTGCGCGCTTGCCGTCGCCAGCGCCAGTGCCGCTGCTCTCCGTGTCCACGCGCGTGCGCCGTTGCTCCGCCGCCGCCCACCGTCGCCGCCGTCGCTGCCGCTGCTCCTCGGCCGCGCGCCGCGCAAGGGAGAAGGGGAGGACCAGGCGCCGGCGGGGGAAAAGAGGAGAAAGGGGGAGGTTGCATCGGCCATCTGGGAGAAGGAGAGAGGGAGGGCGCGGCTGTGTGAGGAAGGAGGCGCCGGAGTGAGGGAGTGAGGGGGAAGTTGCCGCCGAGTGAAAAAGGAAGGGGGAGGCATCGGTGTGGGAAGAAAAAGAGAGAGAGGGAGGGGCCGGCTGAAGAAGAAAGAAAGAAAGGAGTGCAGCTACTGACTGGAAGAGAGGAAAAAAGAAAGAGAGAGAAAGGAAAGAGGAGAGAAAAAGGGGAAATCGATTCGGCATCGGATTCGCGAACCCACCGAGGAACGACAGTCCATACCGGATTCAGTCGTCGGGCTTGGGGTATGATTCAAAACCCTCTCCCATTTATTTATCGAAACATGCATAAGTGAATTTGTGGATTATTAGAATTGGTTGGTGTGATGAGAATATTGTTTATTAATATGGTTACAGGCGGAGAATCGAGGTTGCCACCGGTGATCTAGTCGATCCGTGGCGATAGAGGAAAGAGAATAAATATGTAAAATGCTATATACGAGTTTAATTGACCATATCGCTAAACATCGGGACAACAGGGAGATGTCCGATGATAGAGTTTGGTTGTGCTAAGTTGACATGTAAGTGCGATGTTATGTACTCGTATGTATTGCATGAGTGATGATTGAGATGATTAATGCTTGTTCAGGTGGCGGTTCGAGTTTGGTGCCGTCCACGCACCGTCCTTGAGTTAACGAGCAAGTGCATGGTAGAACGATAAAATATGGCGAATGTTTGTTATTCGTGTTCCATGCCATGATTTACAGTATTTATGAGATGATGCATGTGATTATGTGCTAATCATACCTGGACGAGTAATGTTTATGATTAGACATTCACATTTGAGGCATATTGCATCATGCAACATGCATAAGAGCCAGGTCGGTGAGAAAGTCATGACTAGTCCGGAGTGCTCTTGAGTAAGAGCCAGGTCGGTGAGAAAGTCATATGACTAGTCCGAGTGCTCGAATAAGACCTCTGAGGTAGGCAAATGAGTGGTCCATCGACGGGTGGGCGCCCGCTATACCTGTATACGCTACGATTCTGAGCATACAGATGCATTGCATGATATTGCATTGCATTACAAATGATGTAAAGTGATCTGATTTGATTCTGACGATTGTGCATTCTGATTTACGATTCTGATTGATTCTGATTCACGATTCTGATTGATTTATAGTTTACGATTCTGATTGTGATTTACGATTCTGACGATTGTGATTTTCTGATTTCTGACGATTGTGATTTGATTTACAATTACGATTGCGCTTTACAATTTCTGAGACATAGGTTGAATTACAGTTTACATGACATAAAATTGATTTCTGAGATACGATTCTGAGACTTAGCTTACGATTTATGATCATAGAGTGGAATTACGACTTACGATTCATGAAGTTGATTGAAATTGCTAAAGTGATGTTCTTGTTTTATCGTGTGCTTGCCGAGTCTCGGACTTACCCTTGCTTTGTCGTTGTTTTTAGGTGAAGGATGACGACATGCATGGAATGGGATAGCACTTTTGGCACTGCACAGATGAAATAACAGCTTAGCTGTGTACAGAGTCTTTATATTTGTTATAATGCTAAGACTAGTGGCTCGCTGTTTGGTTTAGCTTGCTTGCGAGCCAGGATGGTGGGTCTCCATGGTCGTGGAGCTCACCGTTTCTGTTCATGTTATGGTTTGCGGAATATGAAGTTAGTTGCTTTTGCAATTATCCTATAGTTAAATTGTGGTTTGATATCTGTGGGTAACGGTATTAAAACAAAATAGAGGTGCTGCTAAAAGTTGAATAGCAACCCTTTTGAATTGGTAAGTGGATGGTGGTAGCATCTTGGGCCCTGTGAAGGGCCGGGGTGTTACAAAGGGGGCACAGGAGTGCAACCGGAAAAGAGCTGGGAGTCATGGTTGAATGCTCACGCTTACGACTACGGAATGGGTTCTGTGCTCTTTTTTCCAATTGCTGTGCTAGCATGGATGCCTGTTATCTCAGCCATCCAAACTCGGGTTCTTTTCAACAGGGCATTTTCCCGGCAACTGCAGATCCAAATTTTCATTGCAGGGAAAACTAAGCGGAAGTAATTGATTGTTTCATGTGGATGCGAATTGGAATTGTGAATATGCTCCATTGGTTGGTCAGGGTAATAGCAATAAGTTTCTGTATTCTGGTGTACATATTATATGGTATTACAGTGTGATCCATCATTCTTTGGTCTATGCCTTTGACGGATCTAACAGCTCAGTTTTGATGTAGAATTCGTTGTATCTTCACGTACCATTTCTGTAAGACGAAACTGTTACACTATTCATTTCCTCAAAAAAAAAGGAACTGTTATACTATTGCTCTTGGACAAGTCATGTTAGATTATGCAGTAGCACTGGTCTCTGCTTTCTTAGTGAAATGCTCCATTAATTAGATTGGGGGATTTTGCCATCAAATATTTCTGTTGCTTTGAGAATTGTTCTCGTCTTTATGCTGTTCACCCCTGCGCCCGTGAATAAGGTTCTTGGAGATAACAAAAAGGATACTCTGTAAGATGGTTCACCAAATCTATTCGTGTAATTTTCTCATTGTTTTAATTGCTTGCATGTTCTTTTAAGCCATGAACGGCCCGTTTGAAACGCAGGAAATAAAAAAACAGGAATTGAACGTCATGCCCAGTGAAATCCTACAAAAATTGAAAATATAGAAATCATACAAAAATGTTGTTTGGATGTTCCACAGGAATTTTGAAAGAAAATGACTCCTGATTAGAGAGAATAGTTGCGATACCAGCTGGTCTCCATAGTACTGACATATAGAAAAAATATGCATTTCTTTTGAATGCATGCAGCCACAATGATCTAGTGGCTCCAAAATCTCCTTGTGACACTTGCCGGTCACTTTTTTTTCTACGCATGCAGCCACAGTGCACAAAGAAATCCCATTTACAGGACGCACTTTCTTTCTCTGAGTTGTTCAAATGAAAACCTATAGACCTATTGTGATGCGCAGATTGTAATTTAATTAATTAATCAATTAATTAGATGTAAACAAAGTTGTGCTGCGCAAATACATGTATATGGATTATATATTTTGAATACATGTAAGGATACATTTCAATTTTATTTTTATTTATATTGTCTCGAAACGGTACGCAGGTATGGCCTGGTACCAAAACATTCCATTCTAATGAGTAAACCGGAATGCACTTCGGAATGAAATTAACGTATGGAGGTGAGAGATAGAGTGATGTTGCCTTGGAGTTCTCAAAGGAATTTTAACATGAGGTTTGAGCTCATATATTAGAATCCTCCAAAATGTAGAAGAAAGTTCCCAATAGAAATTCCTTAATTAGGTCATTCCTACATTCCAAAGGGTCCCATAAGGAAAAATCCTACAAAATTCCTTAGTTCCAAAGAAGCCCGAAGATTACGGTAAAGCCTTTTGGAAGCAGGAAGAGAAAATTATAGGAATAGAAAAAATGGGAATTGTACAGGAATGATGGTGCAATACTACAAGAACACAAAACAGAGAAATTATTCTTGAAAGATGTTTGGATGCTCCACAAGAATTTTTGCGGGAATTTGACGAGAGAGAGAAGGTTCATGAGAGACACAAAGCAATACTTTCATGAGGTCTAGAATGCCTCCAAAATTCCAATGGATTGTGCCATTTCATAGGAATCTTGGAGGATCATTCCTTTGAAATGATCCTATATAGGAAATTTCCCTATAGGATTTCATTCCTTCAATATTCCTTTAAAAATCCTACGTTCTTAAGAGGCCATAAGTTTGTTCTGGCCCAGAACATCTCTTGGGTCGTGTAAAAAGGCCTACTTGTAGTCTCTTAAGGCCTGTTTGGAACGCATGATTTTCCTCAAATACTATGAGAATTCAATGGTGTCCTATGAAAATCTTGTGAAATTCATGCGTTCCAAACCAACCTGATTTTTGTCTTATCTGCACAATCTTTTAAGCTAAGAAAGTACATGATTAATTTTTTTGCAAGATTTGCATTAATATTTGATGAATGAATTAAATCTGCCATGCTTCAGTTAAGATTATGTCGGGACCCAAATATACAAATCCGGACCCTCTGTGTATACTTGTAAGTTCAAGTTCTATTAAATTGGTTTTGGTGATAATGACAAATGCAATTGTGAGACTAATATGTTTATTAGTTATGATATTGCATAGTCTCACTTGGATGTAATTGATGACAAATACTATCTTAAGATTAATGTGTTTATTGATTATGATATCTCTTAAGTCTCATTTGGATGAAAAGGTGAAAATCGCAAAGCTATATATTCGACATCACATTCTTATAACTTAGTGCATTCCTCGAATCCAAAATACAGATTGAACTTCATAAATAGTCAAACATGAATATGTGCATATGTTTTCATTATACATTCTTGTATGCACACATTTAGGGGGTTTACTCTATGTTTTGAGATTTCATAAGTATTGATCCATGTTCCCTTTTTCACATATTAAGTATCTTTATTTTGAAATATATCCCTTGAGTATATATAGCTTGTGTAGTTTATATATACTCATGATTGATTTAATTTAAATCAATTATAATCTGATTGTCATCTAGTTCCTCTGTTATATGTTAATGGTTAGATGATTAATGACAATCGGATATGTAAGCTTTACTATCAATTAATTTCAAAGATAAACACTTCTATTCCAATGAGTTAATTACTTTGAAAGCTTATCCTAGAGTATACAAGTATTGTGTACATATTGTATACTCGCAAATCAATCTTTTGTCTCATTATTTATTAAGATTGTCATGAATTACCAAAAAGAAAAGATCGTTATATCTAGTCCCTCCATTATGAGTTAATGGTGAAGTTTTGGTAATTAATGGTAATTTATTTGTGGACTAATATTTTCCATGTGTTGGATATATATGTTAGATTCCACAAATGAGAATGACTTAAGATGACCTAGAGTCGACAATGAGAAAGTTTCGGTAGACGATGGCGCAACTCTGGCGAAGACATTGTCAGCGAACCATAGGATTCCAGCAAACGCAAAACGATGGATCTAGGAGAGAAGGGCACGACGAACTCGACAGTAAGGATGTTGAGGTCAACGGCGAATAGAGGTGAGCTAGAAGTGGCAGCGGATCTATGGGACTCGACAACGATGCAGGTCCAACAGGTTCCGAGGCATGGCGAGGTGCGGGGCGAGCTACATCTCGAAGAGGTGGAGCTAGCGGGGTGGTTGGCGACGACGAAGACTCATTGGCAACGGCATAATTCCTCAATGGAGCTTAAAGGCACGGCGACATCTTCAAGCTTCAATTCAGTGACTCCAACCCGATTCGAGGCTGCGACTTAGGGTGTCGGGCGCGAGGTGGCTCGAAGATGCGATTCTTGAGCTCGGTGTGGCCTTTCATCCATGGGAGAAGCAGAGTCCATGGCAGAGACGACTGTGCTACTATGGAGTCCAAGTTGGCTACGCAAAGATGACAGAGCTGATAGGCGGGCCCCACACATCAGCGACGACAGGCGAGCGAAGGATGCGGTTGCTACACGTAGCACACGCGACGTAGACGGCTAGGCCAGGCTGGCGGCGAGCGTAGGAGTGGGCTAGGTCGGAGAAAGAAAAGAACTAGGCCATGGGAAAGAATTCAGCCCGAAGGGTTTTTTGAATTTTAAATAGCCTTTTCTTTTTAGAAATACCAGCTAATTCAAATAAGCCAAGAAAAATATCAAACAACTCTAGAAAAAATCTAAGAAAATTCCAAAAAAATACACTGAGACAAAAAAAAACTTTAATAAAATATTTTTAGAAATATTTGATATTTCATTTTCCAAGATTAATTCCTGAAATGTTATATAAGCTTTATTTCTTAAAAGGAAAATCCTGGAAAAATAATTAAACCAAATTTTAAGTTGAAAAAGTTTGAGAAACTAAAATTGGTGTGTTACAGATTAGGTTGTCAACGAAGGCTCAGGACTACAGGGGCCATGGTAGCTCAAATATTTCCTATGGATTGGGATTGTATGGTTACTGAAATAAAAAAAAACGCCTTGTGGATGGGTAACACAATTAAATCCTGCCCCATCACGTGTGATCGGACGCCCACAGCTTACTTTTCGCTTTATTCCATGCAAATAGGGCTTTGCACTACGTAACATAATCAATGATAGTATAACATTATCGTAGTAGGCCTGGCTAGTAGGATACGAGGGGCCACGGGCCCACAAGAGTTGTTATGGCTGATTTTTGTAACTGGTGCCCCTAGCCACGCTTTGCAGTCTGCAGCTTATTTGAAATACAATAATTTCACATGAATTTTGTAGGAAATAACATAATTCTGACACGAACGCTACCAAATTCCTAATACCATGGTTATCTTGGAATGTATTCCAGTAGCAGTATTTGACATTGTTTATCTCAAATCAAGGAACAAGGCCAGATGAAAACCTGTCCTCGTAAACAAATCAAGAGCCATCCCTATGTAATGAGAAGAGCTTGACTATCAGTCGATGCCCATGCCTTGTTTCACATCTTACATCTATGACACCCTAACCCTCCACGTACATAATCTACAAGATGGCGATTTAACATCACAAGTAGGGGCCGCCATACATGTGCTATTGGCTGGCAAAAAGAAACAAGTTGATGAGTACTCACTACTGTAAAAAAGATCATCACATATAATTTGAAAACATTATCATAGACGGTTTCGTGAGTTGTCTAAATTTATAGATCAATAATGATATAAGATCACCATAGACGGTTTTCAAATCGTCTGTGATAAGTAACAACATAGACGGATTTTAAAAATAACTGTCTGTAGTGTGTAAGTATCACAAACGGTTTTTAAAAATAACCATCTATGATATCTACATATCACAGACGGCTAATAAAAAACAGTCTGTGATGTATTATTACAGATGGTTTTTAAAATAACTATCTGTGATATTCTATATCTTCCTCATGCACTGGAAGCAATACATATAGATCCAGGGTGTGATTTACTTCATGCCGTTTGAAGCCCAAGTGTGATAGAGGATCTGATTTTGTCTCTAACTCATTTAAATTATGGGGTGTGCAAGACTATATATATTAGCGTTACCATGAATTATATATGTACTGGTTCCAGTGCATGAGAAAGATATAAGATGGTAATTAGTAATGGCAACATTTGGATATATTCTTACCTTAGTGATGAAGACGCCCTTGGGGTGAGGAACATGGTAGAGATTTTGTTGAAAAAAGATAGTTGTAGACAAAATTGAAATTCTTGGTGCACTATGGATTAGAACCATAGTGGGCTTCACAACTACACAACCATCATGGGATTCAGTCAGGCTTATTCACATCTATACAACCATTGTGCGAGTTATTGACTTGAGATCTATATATAACTAACAGCTTTCTATGAAGTATGTAACAAATGAAATATATATGTATTGTTGGTGTGAATACGAGTACTATCAGATTCAATGATTATTATATAATTGCTTTTATTTCTATTTGGACAAAAAAGAACTGAAATATGACTTATCTTTTATTTAGGGAATTGGTGCTTAAGAGCATTAGCAATTTATCTTCGGGATATGGACATCAAAAGGGCATAATTGAAACTTAAGTCCAGGCATTCATTTTCGGGACTTGTATTGACGAAATAACAACAGAGCAAAAGAGACAATTGGTAACAATGATGATACATTGCTCATTGCCATATCATAAATAGGAAATAAGAATGTTACATATGGCGTGCAAGGGAGGTGGCGCGCCTAGGAGGAGGCAGCATGCTCAGCGAGGAGGCGCCGGGCTCGGGGAGGAGGCGTGCTCGGAAAAGAGGTGGCGGCTCGGGGGAGGAGGCAACGGCTCAGGGGAGGGGAGAGTTCGAGAATATTAAGCGTTTGAGTAGGGGCGGGTGCAAACCCTAGAGTTCGAATATAAATAAGTTGGACATCACATATAGTTCTAAATTAGAACCGTGTCTGTGATAATACAAATCACATATGGTTATAAATTATAATTGTCTATGATAAATGTACATCACATTAGAACCGCCTGTGATAATACACATCATAGATAGTTCTAAATTAGATCCGTCTGTAATAATACACATCACAGATAGTTAATTGCATTCTCATATACATAAATACAAATTCACATATATATGACACATTCTCATATACATAAATGCAAATTCACATATAAATGACACATTCTCATATATATATAAATGCAAATTTAGTAATGCCTTAGGAATAAATATGTATTACTTAATTAATTTTTTATCAGTCAATAATATGTCGCAGGCGGTTCATGTGGAGCCTCTGCGCTTTGATTATTATAGACAATTCATGGCTAAAACCATCTCTAAAACTGTCACAGACGATTGGGTTTAAAGGCCATCTATGATATATGTATTATCACAGATGGTTTTTAAATAGAACCGTTTATGAAACTATCACAGATAGTTCGTATAACAAACCGTCTCTGATATGTGCATTATCACAGACGGTTCATGTAACAAACTATCTCTGATAATGACACATCACCGATCCGTGGCGTATCCCCCAGGATTTCGATCTTACCCATCCATTCTCTCCACATCGGATGGTAGGCACCGGTTCCTCCCACCGCTCAGCCCTTATTAATTGCTCCCCATCTATCTTTCCACCGCTCGGCCCTTATTAATTGCTCCCCATCTACCTTCCCACCACTCCACCGGCAGTCATGCGTGAGTTCATCCACTATGTAGCTTCCTCCCTTCGACGATGCCGACTACCACCGTGAGCTAGCGCCTCCGTTGTGACACCACGGTTGACTACAGAACACACTCTTGTTGTAAGTGTCGTAAGAGTGTTTTATCTAATCTCACCGTCATGCCACAAAGGTGGCGTTACTACCGCCTTTCTATTGCCGGTGATATCCGGGCACCATCCGATGCATCCAGTTTGTTCCTCAACGACGCCGACTACTGTCGTGAGCTAGTGCCTCTGTTGTGACACCTCGATCGACTGCAGAACACACCCTTGTCGTAAGTATCATAAGAGTGTCTTTTGCATTCTCACCGTCGTGCCACAAAGGTGGCGCTATCGCCGCCTCTCCATTGCCAGTGATATCCGGCTGCCATCTGATGCATCCAGCTTGTTCCTCAATGACGTCGACTACCGCCATGAGCTAGCGCCTTCGTTGTGATAACTCGGTCGACTGCACAACACACTCTTGTCGTAAGTGTCGTAAGAGTGGCTTATGCAGTCTCATCATCGTACCACAAAGGTGGCGCTACCATCGCCTCTCTATTGCCGGTGATATTCAGCTGCCATTCGATGCATCTAGCTTTTATTATCTGCTAGGATATCTGCTTCTTATATATTCTTGCCATGTTAAAGAGTTGGGTTCGTTATCTTGTTATGCTGTAATGGTGGATTCTAATCTTAATGGAAATGGAATATACTGTTGTGTTTGCCACTGTATTTACTTGTTTTCAAATGGCATAGGTATAGGATGAATTACCACATATGGTTTGTACTATAAATCATCTATAAAAGGACTATCACAGATGATTCTATATACCAACCGTCTATGATACTCGCCAATCATAGATGGTTGGTAACTATAACCGTCTGTGATGTGTGAGTATCACAGACGGTTTTTGTTTCTAGCCGTTTGTAATAGTTTTTCTTCACAGACAGTTCTATATATATATATATAATATATATATAGACACACATATACATATATAGTATAAATAACAGGGGCACCATGGTGCCCATGCTCCATGATTGAGACTTTTCATTCATAATTAAGACATTCCATCCTGATATTATATATCATTGCACTTGCACGCATCTAAAAGCAATCCAATGGCAGGGAGGTTTGGTGCCCGGGCACCACGGTGTCCCATTTCAACGTCTATATATATATATATATATATATATATATATATATATATATATATATATATATATATATATATATATATATATATATATATATATATATATATATATATATATATATATATATATATATATATATATATATGTATATATATATATATATGTATATATATATATATATATATATATATATATATATATATATATATATGTATATATGTATATATGTATATATATATGTATATATGTATATATATATATATGTATATATGTATATATATATATATATATATATATATATGTATATATATATATATGTATATATATATATATATATATATATATATATATATATATATATATATATATATATATGGCCAAACAAAGGTGGCTAGTCGCTTCTTACAAAGATTAAACAAAGTATCTAAATAATCAAAGTTTTTCTAGTGGTGGAGGTAGCATGCTACTTCTGTCTTCAAAACTTCATAGGCGACATCATCGACATCGGAGGTTTGGGATCATCAGCGAACGAAGCCCGAAATGCGTCCACCTACTGGTGCACTCGTTTAAATGTCTCTCGAAGACCCTTCAACTGATGGAATCCAGTTGAATTGTGCCTATAGGCTCTCTTCCCTTGCTTAAGGAGTCTCGGTAAGATTGACTCTGTCGCCCGCTGCCTCGACTAAGTAGCCCAAGCAATGGCAAGCCTCTTGGAGATGTGCAACATCATTGTGGAGGACCATGTCGATGGTGAGATTAGCTCGCCGGAAGTCAGAGACCAACAAGAAGATGCGGTGGAGGAGGATGTCAAGACGGCGGAAGATGGCTGTCACCTGCTCTAGCAATTTCTCGGACATAGAAAGGAGGACACTGTATTTGCACATTATCTTTCCACAACATCTGCCAGCGCACAATCGGCGAGGTGCTCGTACAGGATGGCTAGATAGGTCATCAATGCTAGCGACAAGGTAGTAGAGAGCCATTTGTTTGTACTTGAGAATAGATTAGCGATGTGGGGATTAATCTTCGGTGACAGATGATCATTTTTATACAACAATGAATACATTCAGCGCGTGAGACGAAGAAATGCATCGGGAAGCCAAAATGATTGAAGAGATGCACGCATCGGGGAGTCGAAGCGCCATATTCATACGTATAAGAAATACATATCTTACACACTTCCAACCACAAACTGTCTGTGATACGTAATTATTACATACGGTTCTAATTAAAAACCGTCTGTGATGTCTGCAATTATCACAGATGATTATTAATAAGAACCGTTTGTGATAATTATGTATCACAGACGGTTCTAACCACCGTTAATAATATAGACGGTCACGCTTATAAAATCGTCTGTAATAATTACAACACAGATGGTTCCCTATGAACCGTCTGCAATGAGACTTGTTTTGTAGCAGTGACTAGTCCTAGTTGGGTAAAAAAAAGAGTTCCAAGGACAGCCGTAGGACAGCAAGAGACGCGCATCATGGAGAGGGTAGAGAGAGAGAGAGAGAGAGAGAGAGAGAGAGAGAGAGAGAGAGAGAGAGAGAGAGAGATGGCAGACACGGCAATGGTGAGCACAAGGGATAAGAGATGGTAGATATGTGAATGGAAGGCACCATGCATTGGCTAGGCGGGCCAGATGTGAATAGAGTAGCGTAGTGTACACATGTTGGGAGCAAGCAAAGTAGATCGGCCGGTGCATGTGACATGCATGTGGAATGATCGACCTTGTTCGTGAGAATGTCCTACGGGCAGCCTGCACATGGCCATTGGGGGCAACGCATTATTTGAGCACTTGCTTGCGACGCCATGCCAATATGCCATTGCATGCTCTCTCTCTCTCTCTCTCTCTCTCTCTCTCTCTCTCTCTCTCTCGTTAACCACTTGCCAGTTGTTCCTTTTATTTTCATGGTGTGTAAGAAATTAAACGTGGACTTTGATGGAGCAAGAATAATTAACCTACATGCTTTCTTGTTAACCACTCCACAGGCAGTGTATACCTTAATGTACCTTTCAGCCACGTTGAGCAATGTTCTCATGTGCCCGCCCATGCTACGCTTTATATTTTCTATCCTGATAACGGACAGCGCATGCCAGAATGGAAGAATATAAAACATTTCGATCGTCAGCCCCTCTAGGTCAAGTAAACGTTTACAACAATCACACCAAGTAAATAATACATTCTACATTTCCTTCTGGCATCCTGTCCATCCTTTACTCTCGCTTTTTGAGAAATTGGCATGCATGACATATACTACCCCTCTGTAATCTGATTTCTTAAGAAAAGAAAGAAATATGTCCCTTGTAATTGCAACCAAAATATATAGCACTACTTGGCATTCATCTGGATCGTCCGATAGAACCTTTGATGCCCTAATTCAAGCCACCCGAGTACAGGAGAGAGATTGGCCACATGAAAAGAGAGAGAGCGCGCGCAAATTTTCCATCTCTTATTTTATTTTTAAATTTTGGCTTGGAAAAATTCCATCCTTTACATATATGCAACTATAAGAATCTGGATCTGGAATGTAAATTGATGCCCAATTTGAACTGCATGGCATGGCAGATTGGCACGGAGAGGGATGGGAGCAGCACGTGGTTGCCGAGACCTGATGAACTGCTCGCTTAGCTGCTGCCGCTGCTGCCAGCTGAAGTCTGAAGTCCAGAAGTAGAGATAACTTCTCCCTGAAACTCCATGATTAACTACTGAAAAATATCAAAAAATATATACAACAACTCTTCTTATCCCTCTCCGTCTACAGTACTCTCTCACTTAGCTGTTGCTAGCTGTCTTCTTTCCCCATCATGTGACTTCCATCCTTGTTCCTAGTTGCAACCTTGTCCATTAAAAAAATGAACCTCTAACTAAAGCTTCTATTATTTGAAGGATTTTTTTTTGGAGAAAATTGATTCCCACAGGATTTGACACTGTAGTATCTTTTGATCTGTAGGAATCGCTCCAAGGAATTCCACAGGATTACTGTAGCAATCCTATGAAAACACAAGAATTTCAAGGGAAATGAAACATCCACTCATATATCTTTTTTTTCGTTGGCTCACGTAGGATCAAGGTAAATTGCATCTTAATCGCACTCGTGCTTGCTATGCTTGACACAAAGCCGCCATGGGCCGCTATGGTGATCGTAGCACCGGTGGGGGAAGGCGACGACGATGACCAGAAAGGGCAAAAATGGATTGCAACAACCAAGTTGAGTATAAGGGTGGTGTTGGCTTGGTCGGAGAAGGATGGTGGCATGCTCACGACAGGCCAGAGGTCGGGAAGGAAATGGATGATGGAGTGGAAGGTGTCCCTTCGCCTTGGATCCCGTCGTCACCCTAGTTGGTGCCGCTGGCCTTAGCCCTCACTCCCGCCGTAGCCACTTAAGATGCCGCCACTGGCTCACCTTAGATCCTGTCACCGTCACCCGAGCTGGCACCGTTAGCCTTCACCCTCGCTCCCACTGCTGCTGTATAAGACGGCGCCACTGGTTTGCCCTCGCTTCCACCGCAGCCACCCAATATGGCACTGCTGGTTCACCCTAGATCCTATCTCCGCAGCCTGAGCTAGTGCTGCCATCCTTTACACTCATTCCACCTTTGCTGCTACCACCCGAGATGGGCCCATCAGCCTTCACCCTGGATCCCATTGCCATTGGCCTTCATCCTCGCTCCCGCTGCCGCTAGCCTTGATCCCTCTACTGGCACTTGCTTGGGGTGGGTTGTAGATAAAAACGATAGGGATGTGGTGGGGGATAAGAATTGATTGTTGGGTCCACCTGTAAGTGGCCAACAAATGAAGATTTTATCATGTGCTACTAGTTAAATCAGTGTGATAATCTCTTATATTTATACTAAAAGCAAATGAGGTTACTATTCACTCTAAAATTCCTGTGGTCTTACTCTTTTGATGAATCAAACACCAAATCCCACAAGATTTCTATATTTTTCAATATCTGTTTTGCATATACATTCCTATCCTATTCTTGTGTTTTTCTTATTCCCACATTTTTGAAATCCTGCCAATCAAAGAGGCCCTAACTATGGATGATTAGTATAAGTTAATAGCAATTTATCCTTAACATCAGCACCTATGACTTTTAGTTTCCACATGTTGTAGTCTTACCGACTACTTCCAGGATCGTACGACCACGTTCAATAGGCTACGACCATCTCCTGAGTTGTTACGACTGCTCTACTAGTTTTGTGACCACGCTGACAATCGTTACGACCAGGTTGTGACCTCTCCGATCACGTCCCGATGCTCTCCGACCACTCTATTGGATCTTCGACGTTCGGTCTTCCGACCACTCTGTCAGATCTTCGACCACTTTGGTCATCTGGCTGTTACGACCACGTTGTGGCTGCTCTGACCACGTAGTCGTAACTTCAGCATAAGTTACGACCACATTCACTGCCGCTGCGCTACACTTCCTTCGACTACGATCGATCACCGTAGTCATAACCCGATTACGACTACGCTGTGATACTGTTGACCACGTCGAAAGCTCTGTCGACTGCTGTGGTCGTGGCGCTTTACGACCACGTCTCCCCACTGTGATCACGTACGACCACGCCTTCTCGTTGTGGCTATAACGACTTATGACTACGTCTTCAGCTCTGTGACCATGGTCGTAACTCCTTTGCGACCATGTCTTTAGCATCTGTGAACACCTCCACTCGTTGTCGTGGTCATAACTCTGGTTACAACCACGTCTATGAATACAATGAACTCGATAGACTTCCTAGAGCCAAACCACTATTCTATTCTTTATTTCTTTCTCTCTTGATCACACTGATCGCTACGATCACCCTGATCGCTCTTTCTGTTGCCTTACCTTTCAATCACATCGATCGCATTGGCCACAACTCTTGCCCTCTCGGTTACATGGCACTGCCTTTTATACCTTGCTCTACGACTTAGTCTCGGAGACAGCTACGACTTTGAGACGGACTTGAACACGACTATGACACAGACTCGAAATACAACTCGTGCTCGTACATGACTTATGACCATGACAAACTGACTACGATCACGACTTAAACCGACTTGCACACTGCAAACTCGAATACGACTTTGACTTCTAAACTGAAAATAAGATTACTAACTCTAGCATCACATGACAGCAATATTACCTTATTTACAACATAGTATTACAAGTAACACAACACTGTGGAGCTAGCTAGCAAAGTTGGTGAACTTATTTGCATTTGCATGCCATATTGCCATGAAATTATTGTCCTGGTACTAACTAACTACCATACCTCTTGGATCTTGATACATAGTTCTAAAGTCTAAACACATGCATGATGCTACTAATAATAGCTATAAATCACCAACCTATGTAGCAACGCACTCACTCTAATCACTAATTCAATGTGCTCCCACCATGCATGTGCACTCACACCACAAGGACTGGCGCGAGGGAATGGCGCAGTTGCCGCCGAGGGCGCCGAGCGCGACGGCGCAGGACTGGTCGGCAGCGGGAGAGTTCCTCGGGTTCGCGGCGGCGAGGCGCGGCGCGCACCGCCGCTCGGCCAGCGACTCGGCGGCGTTCCTGGAGGCCGTGCCGATGGACGACGTCGTCGGCGGGGACGAGTTTGACCGGCTCGATGACGAGCAGCTCATGTCCATGTTCTCCGACGTCGAGGTGCCGGCCGTGTCCGACGGCGGGGGTGAGAGGCCGGGGGAGGCCCAGCTCATGGACATGGGGGAGGCGGAAGAGGGGATGGTGGCGACGTCGCCGGCCGGCGCGCGCGGAATGGCGGCGCCGGCGGCAGCGGACGGCATTGCTAACCCCCAGAGGGTTAAAAGGTCAGATGCATAGTGTCCCTTAATTATAGTACAATTATTTTTCATTTACCAGGGTAAAACAGTACCAAACACCGTGAATTGAAGTGGCAACTGGTGATGATTTAGCTGCAATTTCGTTGGTTTGGTGTTTTTGTTTCAGGATATTGGCAAACAGGCAGTCAGCGCAGAGGTCAAGAGTTAGGAAGTTGCAGTACATCTCTGAGCTTGAGCGCAGCGTCACCACTCTCCAGGTGATCACTTCAATTCTCTCTCTCACACACCACATACGAAAAACTGAAAGAAAAAAAATTAGACTATATGTATTGAGTACTTCTCCACTCGATAAGTTCTCAAAATTATGCCTTGATCTTGTTATGGCCAAAATCCATTGTTCTCCATTTTTTCGAATGGTGTGGTAGTTCAGTTTCACCATTACTTGAGGCATTTCAGGTACAACAAAAAGGAAACTTTTTTTTAGATTCAGGAATAAAACATTCCGGCCTCGCACATCCATGAATGAATGAGTATAGCCAATCAAAACAGACTCATGTACTTAGACCAAACTCCGCTAAACGGAAACAAAGAAGGGTAAAAAGTTCAACAAAAAGCTGATCCTACAACCCAGGACAGATCAAGCCTCAATTCTAGGTTGTTGTCGCCACCCAAATTTTCCAAAGAATTCCAAAACCATAACTTCCAGTCGACGGCAGCATTCCTTCAATGGCAATCTCTCTTCCTTTTTAGATAGCTGTGACCATTGTTTGATCCAATACGTCCCCCTGAAAATTACCTGCACAAAAGAGTTAGTTTTGATTCTATTAAACACTGCATCATTTCTATTTAACCACAAAGCCCAGCACATCGCCGCCACACCCACTAGTACTTGGTTCCTAAATCTTGGAGCCAAACTCTTTAGCCAAGAACCAAACAAATGGAATGTATACCTTGGTAGTTGAATATTACAAATGATGAACACCGAGTTCCAAACAAATCTTGCTATATGACAATCAAAGAAGAGGTATTGTATAGTTTCCTCCAAACCACAGAAATTGCACTTAGTACACCCTTTCCAACCCCTCTTCACTAGGTTATCTTTTGTTAGGACTACTCCTCTTTTCAAGTACCAAAGAAAAATCTTTATCTTCAAAGGCATCTTAGCCTTCCAAAATAAGTTCTTCCTCGGCAGCCCGTCCCTTTTCATAATATCTTTATACAAAGATTGTGCTGAAAAGTGACCACTACTATTTAATTGCCATACAAAAACATCCTTATGATTATTTAAAGAAGTAGGGAACACTAAAGTCACTAAACTCAGCCAGACCTTCAACTTTTCCCAGTCAAAGCCCTCCTAAACGAAACGTTTAAAGGGGAAGTACTTAGCACACTAGCCACGGTAGCATTCTTTCTCCTTACAATTTTATACAGCACTGGAAATTTTAATTTTAAAGGTTCTTGACCTATCCAGTGATCCTCCCAAAATCTCACTTGATCACCACGGTTCACCCTAAATTTTCCTTTCTCTAGAAAGAGATCTTTAACCTCCATCAGACCTGTCCAAAAGTGTGAGTCGCCTGGCTGTTTAACCACTTGAGTTAAACACTTGTTCTTCAAGTATTTCTTTTTTAGAATTTCTTGCCAAAGGCCCTCCTCATTTAGTAGCTTGAACAGCCACTTACTGAGCATGCAAAAATTCTGAACTTCCAAATTTAAAATGCCTAAGCCCCCCAAACACTTTGGCTTACACAGAATACTCCATCTCGCTAGTCTATACTTTTTCTTATGTTCATCACATTGCCAAAAAAAAATCTGGATCGATAATAATCCAATTTTTTAAGCACTCCCTTAGGGATGGCCAAAAAAGACATCATGAACATAGGTAAACTAGTTAACACTGAGTTAATTAACACTAGCCTCCCTCCTGCCGACAACATCTTTCCCTTCCAGCTACTAAGCTTTTTCTGAAAACGTTCTTCAATTAGCCTCCAATCCTTATTTAACAACTTACGATAATGCATTGGTATTCCCAGATATCTAAAGGGTAGGTTGCCTTCCTTACAACCAAGTAACTCAACATAGACTTTACTCCTATCTTTAGCTGAACCAAAACAGAACAACTCACTCTTGTGGAAATTGATTTTCAAGCCAGACAACTTTTCAAAAGCACATAGTACTAACTTCAAGTTCTTAGCTTCTTCCACAAATAAGACTGTATCGTCAGCGTATTGTAGGATGGACAAAAAGGAAACTTATCTGGTTACATTTGAGATGCCTTTGTTTGATTGGTCATCGCTTACTGCAGATGGAGGTGTCAGCACTGTCCCCTCGCGTGGCTTTCCTGGATCACCAGCGGTCGCTGCTCACCGTCGGCAACAGCCAACTCAAGCAAAGAATTGCCGCCCTCGCCCAAGACAAGATCTTCAAAGATGGTATTAAATCTTTGTCCATCTTGGCTAAGAATTTCTTCGTTTTTCTGCGGCTCTCTAGATAGGTCTCAAATCCAGGGCTTGTAGACTTTGATATACCACATTCAGTTTCACGCACCAATCAGCACGCTAAACCCTTCGAGCTGCTGGTAAAAACTAGAAAGTGGACGGTTCTACTCATACTTCAGATACTCTTTTGATGAAAAAAAAACAATGGAAATGAAATTTACGAAACACGTTTTGGATAGCTCCCTAGTTTAGCTCGCACAATAAACTCATCCCAGAATTTTCAATGTAATGCAGCACATCAAGAGGCACTGAAGGAGGAGATTGAGCGGTTACTCAAACTGCGCCACCAGCAGCAGATCAAGGGCACCGGCGGTGCCGACATCGCCGCAGCCGCCTCGATGCAGGCCAAGCAAGGGCTTCTAGCATGCGAGGGAGCTGCAATGCGATAGCGAGAGGCGGTTGATGCGACCAATGATTTTTGGCGATTCATCGTGTGGAAGACACAACTATTAGTAGTCTTGTGCAGTCTGATACGTTCGTTGTTTTCTTGTTTATTTGTATGTTATGTTTGCTCACCCTAGCGAAAGTAGTGCTGGTATGGGGATTTGTTGTGGATGTATTGTTTGGACCGTCCTTACATTTTGTGTTGGTAAAGTGTTTCAAGGTGATTGCTTTCTTCAGTTGTAGAGTTCTTGCAAACTACAGATAATCTTAGTTTATGTACAAAAAAAAAATACTAAGATATCGGACACCTCCTCAGGTGATTCCCAAAATGTTCTCAAACTTCACTCATATTTTGCACAAATTTACAACTTGTAACTTCTTTTCAAATCTATATTGTCTTGTAACTTCATACTACTAGAGTGCACAGTGAGGCAAAATTGGAAACATCCAAACACAAAACTAGTTGCCTGCGTCTCACCTTCGCTGGTTCGACTAAAAAAACAATTCCAAAAGATTTCCAAATAAATGGAACAAAGAAGGCTAATACAAGCCCTCATTATTGCTCCTTATGTAACACTACATATTTGTAAGAGATCGAAATGATCAAACAGCACAAGTCAAACAATCCCCATACAATTTAATAAGCACATCATACAGGACAAGAGGACTGTAGATTTCATTTGTAACACAAGGCATTCTGTGTTAGCAACAAACCAACAAAATAACAACGAACAGTCCTGCGTCATCGTTTGGTCACAGTTCTAGTAGAAAGCTCATTCAGCCTTCACTGAAGCCTGAAAAAAACATGAACAGCTGCCAAGCATACAAACTATGGCATCAAGAAGTACTAATATGGTAAAAATTCCATGGTCCTATGCAAACTTCAAAAGGAAATACAATGTCGTGCCTCGTGCATATAGCTAATAATTCCAAAGGCTAATGCAAAATTTTCAAGAAATTAAACTGACTGGCACTTCATATGTTAGGTAAGTCTTGCTAAATAACATAACTCGCAAGTGCTTGAGGCGTCAGTATACAAGTCATTCTACTCTGGGATCATTTGTTCGTTGTCTGCATCACCTTCTTGTTCGATTTGAGGCTGCTTTGGAGCTGGACTGGCTCCAGGAGCCTTCTTCTTGGTACCACTGACGATATCGTCAATCCTTGGAAGCATACAAGCAGCCTCAATAGCCGTCTTGAATGTTTGAGCCTTGGCACTGTACGAATCCCAGATCTGAAGCAAGGCAAAATTATGGGGTTTCAACATGGTGCAAGCAAGAAAAAACGATCGCCGGGGGCATATCAACGATATCACCGCTGCTTCCATCAATACCAATCCAGGCATTTTCACCATTTGCATGCTGCAATGATGTGCCACATTATTAGAGAACAAAAAACTCAGAAATAATATCAGAAAACTGTAAATGATACACCAATTATACAGACATGAACATAAAGTTAGCTTACTGAATTAATGAAGGAACCAGTAGTCATTACCTTTCCCTGAAGTTGTGTCATCATCCTAATTACATTCAAACCAGAGTCTTGAGCCAGAGTTCTTGGAATTGCCTCAAATGCTAATGCAGCAGCTTCATACTTGAGTCAGATCATGATCGCACAGAATAATATTTAGAGTTGAAATATAGAGAAGTCTTTCATATCATACTCAACCACAATATGCGAGCACAAATCCTATTCATGATTGTGCACATTATAAGGGAATATATTATTATCCACATGAACAGGTTCATCATGGATCAATTAAGATATAGGTTATTCTGAATTCTGAATAATACCTTCTCTACACCTTCAACTGAAGAACTCTTTCGTTTCAATGTTGCACATACAGTCAATTCAGTAGCACCACATCCAGGCAGAAGTTTGGGGTTTTTCAAAATGTTCCTCGCCACAGACATAGCATCCTATGAATGAAAAAAGTGAGTAGAGATCTTTCCACAATAGAATATAGCAGGGAAAACAAAAAGAAGAAATGAAGCACTCACCTGCAAGTTCCTCTCAATCTCGTTCAAGACATCCTTGCTTGCTCCCCTCAACAGAACAGTACATGCCTTGGGATCTTTGCAGTCAACAATGAAGGCAAAGAACTCATCACCAATCTTCTTGACCTCAAAGAGGCCAGCTCCTGTTCCAACATCAGCTTCTTGAAGTTCCTCTGGCCTATTCACTATGACTGCTCCACAAGCCTTTGCAATCCTGTTATTGTCAGTCTTCCTGAGTCTTCGGATTGCACTTACACCAGCCTTACCTAGATAATGGATTGCGAGATCACTCAAAACCCTTTCTCGGTGATAACCAAATCAGGCTTGAATTTCAGAATCTGTGCACAGAGGTTCTCTATATATTCCTCTTCCATCTGTAGCATTACCTGCCTGCAATAAGCAGTTAATCAACATTGCCGTATGTATGAAATCCCATGGTAAAATCAACACCAATAAAAGTATTAAAAAAACATTTTAGTTTCCCATGTATTTTGACAGAAAAGTTGCGTTTAGATCCCTTACCAATCTTCTTCCTTCATTAACTCAGCATGGGTCTGATTTTCTCCTTTCTTGTATTCCAGAGGGCAATCCAGGAGAATGATCCGTGTGTTAACTATCTTTCTTTTCATTTTCCCAGGAGCAACAACATCTTTATTGATCATAACTCCTTTAAGGACCTTGGAATCTTCCAGCTGGCTACCAGGAACCTTCTCTACTTTGATGTACTTCTTGATATCAACTTCGCGAATGCCTTGACCCAGATCAACACCAACTGTTGTGGTGGCATCAATAGCAAGATCCTGAATACAGCAATACGAGCAGCTATAAAGAAGAGAACAAAAGAAAATGAAGTGGAACTACCCAATAGTAAACTTTTATGTAAAAGAAAGGTACTTACCGCAATTAAGTCACCAAACTGACCAGTGAATTTTGTACCAATGGAACTCTTCACCAGCCCAAGCATTGCAACACCTACATTATGAATTTTGAAAAGTCTCACTAATATGAACCTTCAAGAGAACTTAAAGAACAA
This sequence comes from Dendrocalamus sinicus, assembly GCA_036346575.1. Classification (NCBI taxonomy): domain Eukaryota; kingdom Viridiplantae; phylum Streptophyta; class Magnoliopsida; order Poales; family Poaceae; genus Dendrocalamus; species Dendrocalamus sinicus. The sequence goes on from CM070644.1 coordinate 9,455,916, forward strand.
CTACATGATTTAGTAGTGAGCAAAGATCCAAGAAAATATTTATTACATGTAAAATTTCACAAATCACATGCAGCAAATTCATTGATAAAAAGCATCAGAGTTGTTATAAAATTACACAGAGAATAAATAGAAGACTTCACAAAGTTAGTAAATGAACATTTTTTTTGTAACAAAAGCCAGCAAGTTGTCTACAATGAGACAACAAGAAAATATGAGTATTTATTGAAGGGGATTTATTCCCATGGCCTACTGGTTTACAGGAATGTTGAATTTTTTTAAATAATCTATTTTTATTTCGAATTACACTAATATACCCGTATTTTTTTTATTTTGCAAAAATGACCACATGTCGTCGTACGGTTGGGCGACTTTCCTATGTCGTCTAACCATGTGGCGATTAGTGCCTCTAGTCGCCCAACGGTTGGGCGACTACTTGCTATCAACCCATCCTTTTCTCTTTGACCTGACCCCCTCACAGGCTCTCTCATCATTTCTCTCGCAAGAAGAACGAGGGCAAAGTTGTCACAGTGCTACGACAAGTCACGGAGAGACCGGGGTGCTTGAACTAGATGCCTGCCAGGGCGACAATAAGATGATAGTAGTTAGATGATACAAGCAATAACTTATATGACCAAAATGTCAATCACAATTCACAACAGTCAATGTTTATGGTTTTAGTAACTTGTAATATACTTTCTCCTCACCCTCTCCATGGAAAACCGAGCACAATAGCTAACAGCCGGTAACTTGCTGAGGCTCCAACAGTGTCTCGCAACGCTCCAAGCCTCAACACAGACACACAGTCTCGCAACGCTCCAACAGATTCCACTCGACTCCCGTCTCTCCCTCTCTCCACCTCTCTCATCCACTCCACTCCCGTCTCTCCCTCTCCCTAGAGGAGGGGAAGCTCCCTCTCTGCACCTCTCCCTTTGTCATCATGACCAGATGAGGGGAAACCGATCGGAGAAGGCGGAGAAGGCAGAGAGGGCGTCAGCAGCGGCCGAATCTTGGCGGCGTAGGCCAAATCTGGTGGTCGCAAGGCTCGAGGATGGTGGATCTGGTGGTGAAGAGGCCGGCAACGGAGAGGGCCAACGAGATGGAGCTCAGCACGGGGCCGGCGCGGTGCGGCTCGGGAAGAGCGCGGGATGAGGCAACGACGGCATGGGAAGAGGCGACCGGCTCCAGATCTGAGCTGACGGGAGTTGACAGCCTAGCGGCTGTGGCCCGACGGCGGCCATATCCGCACAGGGAGAGCCAGCAGCAGCTAGATCCGACCTGGAGGTGGCCGCCTAACTCCTCAGCCCTGGGCGATGAGCCTTGGTGTCCCCCTCCAGCCACCAGGACGACTTGGCGTTGTCTAGGCAACGTCATGACACTATGCTTGAGAGAGTTGAAAAAAGTGGGAGAGAATGAGAGGGGGAGAAGGTTGCGAGAGGAGAAGCAGAGGAGCTCAGAAGAGGAAGAGCAGGACATGGCGAAGTATAGGAGCTCGGGAAAGGGAGTGAAGGAGAGGAGAGGAGCTCGGGAGAATTAGAGAAGAGGAGAAGAGCTCGTGAGGTTAGAGAGGAAGACGAAGGAAGTTCGTTGATAAGAAGAAAAGGTCTTCGCGTAAAGGTAACAGCCTCATCCGTTCTAGTTCTCATCCAAATGTAGGCAACGTGTAGGTACGTATTTGTTTAGCACGTATTTAGTAAATGCATATTGACAAATGGTAATATTTGCAGTGAAAAATCAATCATGTCAGAACCCACAACATTTAAAATGCATTACAGTGTCGTGAAGGTCCATACAATGTTGACCTAAGCAGTTTCCCGCAAGTCAGTATGGTACTCCCGGACGCAGAGAATGTTCAAATCGGAGATGTCCTGTACTGACCGGTTACCTGGTTTTGCAGAGGGCCTTCTTAGCTTTCGATGCTTGCATTGACGCTTTCAGGCACATGTTACCAGTGTTCTTAGTCGACCGGAGGTTTCTACAAGGAAATATAAGGGGAAGATCCTAGCAGCAATTGGCATTGATGGAAACAATCAGATTCCGCCCTTGGCCATCGTATTCGTTGAATGTGAGAATTTCAACAACTGGTTGTGGTTCCTTCAACATGTGAAGGAGGGAGTAGTTTGGGCATGTTCTGATGTTTGTATAATCCATGATCGCTACCCTGAGATGATGAAGGCCATAAGAAAACTTCAGCAAGGCCCGGAGGAGCCATTCTCTTGGCCAGACATGAGGAACAGATGGTGTATTCGCCATCTGGGGCCAACTTCAAGCAGTTCCCACAGCAACCGTTGATGAAGCTATTTAAGAGGCTGGCCATGCAGAACAAGCAGCGTAAATTTGATGCGCTGTGGGAGATGTTGGAGGAGCACAGGAAGCACGTCGCCGAGAGGAACAAGCGGCTGGCCATTCCTGGGGCGACGCAACCCGAACGCCTCGCACCATTGCCGGAGCTTGACCCTCCCGATGTGATACGAAGGACCTCAAGGAATATCAAGTGTTCCTCCCATTGAATTGAGGCTGAGCCTTTGAAGAAGTGATCCTTGTTACACAGCACGAACGGTGTTTAGTATGGCTTAGTAGTCATTACAGAGGTGTACAACTGGATTCACAGGGGCGTCCGTTCTTAGCTCCTCGTCGCCATCGTCGAAGACGTTCTGCAAGGTACAATCAGATATTTTAGGGAAAGACATGCAAATGCAACACTTCATGTAGCCAACCCACATACATAGTACTGCTCGAAGATCACAACATACATGCATGCCAAGACTGAGAAGGGTCAGTCGCACACGGTCTACATGATGGGTAATACGAAGCATTGTTTTGATGTGCTCCTTCAGGACAGCCAGATTTGGGATTGGTTGCTCTCTTGTTACCCACGAGGTGTGTCTTGAAGATCATGTGAACGAACCTAACTGCACATGCAATAAGCCAAAGATCCTTCACAAGCCATGCTCTTATGTCCTCACCACATGTGGGACTATCAACATGGACCCATCAAACTTCATCATGTCGGAGTATTTCATGAAGGAGAGGGCGTTGCAGGCATGATGCAGCGAGCTAAGAGGATTCAAGGTTGTGGGCAACTTTGCCACATCGAATATTGCAGAGGGTTTGGATTCCGGATCTTGACCTATTGAAAGGTGGGAAGGACCATCGGCAGAGTCGTCGCATCAGGAATGATATGGATGAAGGGGAAGCTGGATCGGTGCGTAAACGTTGCAGACGCTGTCGCTAGAAAGGCCACACTGCAAGACGTTGCAAGGCGTCTACCGACAAGGAGGAACACCGGCGTGAAGTGCCGTGCGCCTTGTTGTTGTGTATGTACTGCTATTAAGATTACAAATGCTATCATATTGTAACTTCATTTGTACACTTTAACTTCATTTGTAGTGTCAATCCATGAAGTGCAGCACCATTTCTTCTTGTGTGTGTACTAGTACTAAGAATACAAATGATATCAGGTTGTAACTTCATTTGCAAACTTTAACTTTATTTACTAGCCTTGCGCAGTGACAAGATCAAATGAGACAGCCTTGCGCAGTGATGAGCACGAGAGAAGGCGTGAACTGGCAGCCAAGGCCATGGCTGACGGCGAGGACTACAACGCCGAGCTAGGCCGCATCAGCAAATGACCACATTCCACACAATAGTTCGACGCTCTTCGTCCATATGTCCCATGTATTTCTAATTCCCTAAAGGCATACATGTACCATTCTTGGTTCGTTAACCTACGTGCCATGTAACCCCCCTTGTCGGATGAACAGTTGTGTGTTTTCCTTACGTCATTTATCGGAAGTTCTCCATGTATGAATTCCCGACTGCATCGCAATATCACTTACCTTCCTACTTACGAATCATTGCTACCTCAATCGTCCTCATAAAATTCTTCAGAAATTTATCGCACTACAACAACATACGATGATCACAAAATTTTATTGCGAGTCTAACAGATTTCGTACCATTCGGAATCTACAAAAATCACTAACGGACTAACTGACATAGCTCGTCCATTCTCTCGTGGTCGGTCATGTCGTAGCGCAAAGCTGCCTCGTTAGGTCACGTCGTGCTTTACACATGCTGCGCGAAGCCGCCTTGTTGGGTCACGTCTTGCGGAAAGGTGGCTCGTTTAGTCACGTCACATCCTTGCGCAAAACTGGCTCAATGGGTCACGAGTGCAAATCTGGTTCGTTGGGTCATGTCGATGCAAAAAGTTGCCTCGTTAGGTCATGTCAGTGCGCAAAACTACCTCGTTTCGAGAGGGAGGTCACGTCCCGCTCTGATGGAGGCGATGTCATCACTTTGCAAGCTAACACATGACCCGCTGTCAGAAAGCACGTTGCCTCCCCCACGGGCTATAAAATGCACGCCCCACCCCTTGAAAGTATGAGCACTCAACCCTGCCAACTGTATAAAGAAGAACCTTCTTCGTCCTATAGTAACATACTATGGCAAACGCCGAGGGGTCAGTCCAACCGGGGTCGCCGACGCAAGACCATCCCCTTGAAACGAGGGAGGACTTCAGCTCTAACTGCTGCTTGATGCTAAACAAGCGTGCTCAACAGGTCTAGCCGCAATGTAGACACAGGGAAGACGCGGTCGTGCAAGTCTTGGACGGCCAGTTCGAAGGCGTACGACGTTTCTTTCGATGCCCACACTCTAGGATATAATTAGCCAATAGTTTATTTTCTGTTATTGCTAATAGAGCTTCCATGTTAACCCTCCTTTTCAGCAGATGGTGAAATGGAACTTTCTCTGCTGGATCGATCCTCATAAACACCATGTTGTGACGTATATAGATATAGATACATTGTGGAACCGAATCTTAGAGTTGGAGGCACGGATTGACAATCTCAATGAGCAAAATAATGACATCCGTCAACAGATGCAATGTGAGAGGGGCAACGAGGTCAACATAGGAAGTTCCTATGATCCCACATGCTGCTGCGCGAACCCTAACTGAACATGTGTGTGCCACTACAACGACTGCCAGCAACATCTGAGGCGCCACCCAGTGTTCCCCTAGACGGCCCCTAGGCGCTAGGCGCCAGCCTCCCACCTTGGCTGCCTAGCCGATTTTGCCTGTCTAGGCGTCCACGTAGTCAGTGTAGGCGCCCGCCTAGCCCGATTAGGCGCTATACAATACTCCATGTGGGTAGCGCCAGACACCTACCAGTAGCCATGCCCGGAGAAGCTTGTACCTTAAGCTCCTTATTGCCCATCACGTATACCATGTGCGATTGGCCCTTCTCTGCCTTTGCCTGTATGAACGCTGAATCTTTGAACAGTATGGTGTTTACGGGTTGGTGGCAATAAGTGTGGCATTTGCATGCCTCTTCCTAAAATAGCTGATTATGCTATACAAAACACCTTCCACGATGGCGGCGAGGTGTTGCAGGTGGTATAGTTGGTGGCGAGTAGTGGGTCTTCCTACTGCTTTGTGTACTTTTTCATTGTGTACGTATGTTGCTTTGTCTTCCTCCGTGTACGAATTCTCTATTGCATCGTAATATCACTTACCTTTTTACTTATGAATCATTGCTATCTCAATCGTTCTAACAAAATTCTTCAGAAAATTTATCGCACTACAAAAACATACAATGATTGCAAAATGTTATTGCGAGTCTAATAGATTTCGTACCATTCATAATCTACGAAAATCACGAATGGATCAACCGACATTATCTGCCCTTTTTATTTAAAAAACAACTTACAAACAAGATTTGATAAATGTATTACTAGAGCCAGGTTGACTTTTGCATTCCTCTTTTCCGCTGGCAACGCTAGCTCCTCTGTTTTTTCCTTGTTCTCCTCTGTTCCCGGCGCCATGAGTGAGCTGTCGCCGCCGCTGGCTGCCTCCTTCCCTGCCGCCGACTATCTCTCTGCAGAAGTCGTCGCCAGAGCTGAGGAAGCCGCCGCCAGGATAGAGGTGGCCGCGCACGTCGTCTCCGACGCGCGCCTCACCGCCGCCGCACAATCTCGCGCGCCTTGCACTCGCGCGCGGCCGAGGCGGCCGAGCGCGCCGCCGCCGCGCTCGCGGCGTGGCTGCGCGGCGAACGCGAGCGCGCTGCCCTAGCGCGTGCCGCCGCGAGCGCGCCGCCGTTGGAGACGTCGCCGATGTCGAGTTCAGCGCAGAACGCGAGCGCGCTGCCCTAGCGCGCGCCGCCACCACTGGAGATGTCGCCGACGGTGAGCTCGTGGACGACACCCCCCTTCCTCTCCACGATGCTCTCCTTCTCCATGAAGCAGCCGCTGTCGCCAATATTCATGCCCAGGCAGTCGGTGTACAAAACATCTGATCCCTGGTTCCCTTGGTTCTCGATCTCAACTCCAGCAACTACTCCCGATGGCGCGAGCTCTTCCTTCTCGCCCTCGGGAAGTTCTCCCTCGAAGACCACGTGCTCGCCGACAACCACCATCCGACTCTTCCCGACTGGCTCCGCATGGATTGTGTCGTCAAATCCTGGCTCCTCGGCAGCCTCTCCTCCGACCTCGTCGAGATTGTGCTGGAACGCCGAGCCACCGCCCGCACCACCTGGCTTGCCGTCGAAACTCAGTTTCTCAGCAACAGGGAATCACGCGCCCTCTACCTCGACGCTGAGTTCCGGAACTTCGTCCAAGGTGATCTCTCCATCGCTGACTACTGTCGGCGCTTCAAGACTATAGCTGATGCCCTTGCTGATCTCGGGGAGGTCGTTGCCGACCGCACCCTCGTCCTCAACATCATCCATGGCCTCAATGAAAAGTTCTCCGCCATTGGTCTTCATCTTCAACGGAGCCGGCCGTTCCCTTCCTTTCTTGAGGCACGCGCGGACCTGCTCTTGGAGGAACTCAACATGGCAAATCGCAGGTCCTCTCCTGCCACTGCCCTGCTCACGTCCGGTGGCCAACACACTGCGCCACCCACAACCGCGCCCCATCTCCCTCGACCCACAGTGGCTTCGGCGGTGGCACCAGCGCTGGAAACAGAGTCGGGGGCGGAGGTGGCGGTGGCACCTCCCACTCCCGCGGGCGGCGCGGCAAGCGCTCCGGTCGAGCCAGCCAGAGCTCCACCTCCTCCCAGGGCTCCGGCGCAGGCTGGCCCAGCTTTTACAACCCGTGGACCGGCACCATCCAGATGTGGCCCGGTCCCCGGCCACCCCTCGCTCCTCTGCCGCAAGGATGCTTCGCCGGGTCTCCTTCTCCTTCTCAGGCGCCGCCGCAGCCTCAAGCCCTGCTGGCTGCCGCCCAGGCCCAGAATCTGTGGATTCTCCCTGATTCTCACGGCCAGGTCGCGGGTCTTCTCAGCCAGCCAGCGGCTCTCCACGGCCAGCCTACGAGATTTCACGGACAGCCTGCGGGACTGACGACATTCCACGGCTCTTCTCCTGCGCAGACTCCAGGCCACTTTGCTGCTCCTGGTGGCTTGCCCGTGTGGGACCAGAACACCCTCGGCAGCGCTTTCTCCACCATGACACTGAATCCTCCTCACCAGCCCGAGTGGTACTTCGACTCCGGGGCTACCTCTCACATGGCCTCCGACCCTGGTATCCTCTCTCACTCCTCCTCTCGGTACCCCGTTCCTTCCTCTATTGTTGTTGGTAACGGCTCTCTCCTTCCCGTCACGTCCACTGGGACAGCCGACCTTCATGGTTCTCTTCGCCTCAACAATGTTCTTGTCTCCCCTAAACTTATTAAGAACCTCATTTCTGTTCGTCAGTTTACTTCTGACAATGACTGCTCTGTTGAGTTTGACCCCACTGGCTGTTCTGTGAAGGATCTTCGGTCTCGGAGCGTGATCATCAGGTGCGATAGCTCAGGGCTACTCTACCCTCTGCATCTTCCCGTCGCCAAGTCCTTCCTCGCCGAGTCCTCCTCCCCTCTTTGGCATCGCCGGCTTGGTCACCCCGGTCATGAAGTTTTGTCTAAGTTAGCGGGCTCTGCAGTTCTTCCTTCATGTAATAAAATCATAGGTCCCTCTATTTGTCATGCTTGCCAACTAGGTCGCCATGTTCGTCTTCCTTTCCCTATGTCAGCTTCCCGTGCTTCTCACAATTTATTAGATAAGCAAAATTGTTGACAGAGCCGACAGCGTGAAGCAGGTTAAATACAAACTACAGTGACATCAACCCAACGTTGGAGTAGTGTGATATTTTTTATTCGGTCATTCAACTGGTACGTAAGTACACTTAATAAGGTTATTATTTTGACATTTTGAGTCATGAGCCGTTAATGTTGCCAACAAATTACCCTCGTCTGCGGTTCCTAGCTTCCGCTTGTTGACTTTGGTTAAAATATACTAAGCCACCTTTAATTTTTCTGAGTCATTCAATTAAAAATAAAAAATAAGAAAAAAAAAATAAAAGGCACCATTATATCTCTACGGACAATGCAAAAGAATAAAAAAAACAAAAAATCTAAAAAACCAAAATTAAAAACCAAATGTGCTCTAAATAACTTTTGAAAATCAAAAGTAAAAAACCGAAGCCATTTAAAACGGACACTAGCAACTGAAACTGAGCCATCCATGCATTCTTTGCTATTATTCCCGCGGGATTACTCCCCGGAATCAATGCCACCTTAGCAATTATGCGAAACGGTCCTCTAATTTTCCTAAATTGCGTTCATGTCCTTGATTTTTATGAAAAGACCCTACAACCAGCGCTTTTGCAAAAAGGCCCTTCACTTTTCTGAAATTACGTATAGGTCCTTAATTTTTCAAAGAAGCCCTCCTTTACGTGATTAAGCCCTTACTTTTCCCAAGATGACGTATGGGTCCTCCATTTTTCCAAAAAAACCCTTCACTTTTTTGAAAATACGTATGGTTCCTTGATTTTTTCCAGAAAAGCCTCTTACAAATTGTTGACTCTTGTTTCAACCTACGTGGTAGCTAACATGATATGACGTCGTGCTTCTGTAGCTAGTTTGTTAAAGAGCTTGCAGAATTGCCAATATCTATGAGATAATGACAGATCAAAGAGTTCGTTCGCGTTGCTTCCTGACTAACATTTACTAGTATAGTGCCCGTGCTAACGCCACGGCGGCATTTCAGGAATGCACATGAAAACAACCAAATGACGATATATTTTTTTTCAAAGTTTAAGTTTCACGCAATTGTATATCACCATGTATATAATCTGGAAAACACTCATGTATATCACCAGCAAGTTCAAGTCATGAAATTACAAACCTAGGCCAATTATAATGCATAGTAGTGTGCTCGTGCTAACGCTACGGTAAAATGCAAAACAAGATAAAATTTGTAAAAAATAAAACGAACAATCAGATTCATTAAGATTCACGTCTCATATATTGTATAACCAAATATTTTTGTCACAAGATAAAGTCGGAAGGAGCTTCGACCACACAGAAGCTTTGAACGTGATCTTGTTTAGAAGTCATATGTGAGGATTGGAATGTTGGAAGTCTTACGACTTTGCCCAGAACCTTTACGACCTCTCATGATCGCCTACGACCGGTTTCGACTGCTACCAACCGCTTCCGACCGCCTACTGCTGCCAATCGACTACTTAGGCAGCCTTTCGACCACAGTCTTCGACTACCGAGTGGCTTCGACCGCGACCTTCGACCACGACGTGGTCATAACGACCGTTATCATCGTGATCGTACCAACCAGTCTTACAACGTGGTCATACCGACCGGTCTCAACGTGGTCGTACCGACCGATCTTACAATGTGGTCGTATCGTGGTTGCCCACTTCAACGTGGTCGTAATGACCCCTTACAACGTGGTCGTTACCGACCACGCTCACTGACTCGACCACGGGCATCTTCGACCATGGGCATTCAATTCGCCAGATACCAAGTTGTAGAGATCTTTCCATTTTGGTTCCAAGTCAAGTACGTTCGGCATTTCACCAGAGAAGAATGTACCACCCGGTCAACATTTCCTTCCAAAAGGGCATGTAATAATAGCAATTCAATAAGGGTATTACCAGCACACCACATAAATAACTTAAACAGTTGTTGACAAGTGCTAGGAATCAAGATGTCAGTAATTGTGTACGCTCCTAGTTATGCCGAGACATGAACCTCCTACCAAATTCCACTTCTTACAAACAATAAATATGATGAGCAAAACAACAACAAGGACCACATTTCCAGATGTAAAGTTGGTGCGTACAGTGCGAGGAAGAACTTGCATAAACACCAATAATGATGCCCCTTATTCATGTTAAATAAGGATAAACCGAAGCTTTCCCATCGTACGCGAAGGGATAATGCAGCACAGTTGAATGCAAGAATGTGGCAGGCAACTATCGCTGCATCGACCTAAAATCAGGCACTTGATCGACAATATCATAAGTCTAGGGAAAGTCTAGCACCATTTCTAGTTCAAGACAGCTAATGGGAAATATCTTGAGTCTAGCACCATTTCTACTTCAATGTGAATTCCCAAATCTTTTTTTAGACTATAAATTCCCAAATCCTAATGCACTGTTCTTACAACTTTCTGCACTAATAAATTCGAAAAGAACAGGAGAACAAAAGAGAACCTGCAGTGGCGGACTTGCCAACGCCACCTTTCCCGGAGGCGACGGCGACGATGTTGCCTACGCCGGTGATCGAGGGACCGCCCTTCACGGTAGCGCTGTAGCATCTCCTACCACCAAGTCCTTAAATTTCTAATTTACTCTTATGTTTATCCAAAATACATTCCCCTAAAGAGGAAAGAAAACTCAATGTGCTCAATGTATCCTTAAAAGCCGCAAAGTGCTTAAATCATCAAGAACTTTGTATTTCCTTTTCTACAGAGTAGATTGAGATTCAACACCCCATGCATAGTCACTACATAAAAAATATAAACTTCTAAAAGTTTCCATGTCGCCATTAACAAGTATCTCGACCCTCATAACAGAAGATATTTTAGACACAATTAAATGGGCACAAATGTTCAGATGCATATATTTCACTCACATCAAAAAAATGAACGTAAGCATATAGGAAGGCCATAGGATTGTATCTTGGCAAGCATATGGGAGAAAAAGACTCTGAAGTCCTGCATAAAAAGGTATAAATTGTTGGAACAGTGGCTCCAGGTCAAGATTCCATTTCAGATAGTCTGTCATGATAATTTTAACTGGTGGTTTATAGGGGTAGAGATTATATATAGATAGATAGATAGATGTGATCAAACCTGCTTTCTCACAACCATTAGAAGTTCATTAGCGACAGAAGAGCCACCTGAACCAGTATTGAAGCCAGCAGCCAGTGCCAAATGACAGAAGATCTCATAAACCTAATTTGTATACCTTGTATTCATGTTCCTTAGAAGATGTACTTTTCTTAATCCTAGTCCATTTTAATCTAGTGTACAGGAGCGATATAATTACTTTGAACAATTAACAAAAAAAGATCACAAAAATCTGTATGGACTTTGCTGGCAGCTGCTAGTATAACTTAACATTAATCTGTATGGATTATTTTAATACACCTAACTCTATTACTAAAGAATTTTATACATATCAGGAATGTAAACGAAGGTATGAAACATGAATGCTAAGTTGTTAACTGTCTTCAAATGTCTCACCAAACCAATTGCAGATCAAGATGTCCAAGATAATACTATCCCACCAACACTCATTAAAGTTTGGCAACATATGTCGGAACGTAAGCTGCAAAAGGTCATAATAAGCATAATTCCTTGTCAAAGAGACAGAAGATCAAATCATCAAATTTGATGGACTAACAACAACAATAATAAGCAGGGCATCTTCATAAATAGGAAGGTTCACATGGAAAATCATACATAAATATTTATGAACTTGTTTTTAGGGTTTTCTGGAACATACAGACGGCAATCAGCTCCATAGGATCTCTCTGGTAATTCTGCATTAGTTCTGCATTAGGTTAAAGAAAGGTTGGTTAACATCATTTTCTGTACAATTGTGTAACTATTTCATACAAATATATTACCAACTCCAAGATCAGGGTAAAGGTGTTTCATGAACTGGCGAGCATCATCACGATTCTGGAAAATGAGCAACAACTCAATTAGAATCACAGTGACGGCACTATATATCCAAGATGTATGGCCTTTTATCACGAAGTGTCAAAATCAAGTAGTTTGGGCACAAAGGATGCCACAGAACAATAACCAATAGTGCATGTAGCTAACTTTGAAAAGAAGAAAGGTAAGAGCAACAAGGTAAACAACGACATGACCCATGCACCGGGCGCGGGACAGCAGGATGGGGCCTAATAAGTATCCTATGACAATATTGCGGGAGGCTGAATTATTATCATCCAAAAATGTCAGCATATTGATCTACGGATATACAGAAGATTTACGAGGATCCAAAATTATTACGAAATCAAGGAAGAAAAAATCTACATGTATAAAACATGGGTGGGGACCTCTAGGTAATTTGGCCCTTGCCACTTGAAACATAAGCACTACACTACTAAAGCTGGAGAAGGACTGCCATTGCCATTTAAGCAACACGACAAGCGATAAGCACTTGCTGTAATAACACACAAATGTTTGGTTATGATTCAAAAAGGAGGAAAACTAACTCACGTTGAAGGTGCTTGGGCGTGCGATGAGGCAAGGAAGGCGGCAATCATAGCCCGGACACCCCGGAAAGTGTCGGTGAGAAAATGAGTCGATGTCACCTCACTCTCTCCAATCATTGTGCAATGCTACGAGGAGGGTGGTTCAAGTCCAAAAAGCGACATCAAAATGCAAAGGTAACCTGATTTTCATGGATAAATGTATACATTACAAGTGTGAAACTTCAATCTGACCTAAAAGCGATAGTAAAATTTGAGATGACTTCAACCATACCTCGTAATAGATGTCACTTCTTTGTGAAGCGGCACTATACGGATCAAGAGCTCCACTTGCCCGGTGAAAGGGAAAAAATGAATCAAGTCGGATGGCACCACGAGAAAGTGAAAAGGAGAATGCCCCACACTTCTTGATCGGCCTACAAGTTACGAATTGCTCGTCAGTGTGACACATCTTTTGGGATAGCTTGGCACTCAGGTTAGACAACTAAGGATTGCTTCGAGATTAAGCTCTAAGCTTGATGGGGCGTCGTCCTTTGTGAAGCAACGATAATAGAGTTCTCGATGAGCCTATTTCTTCCATTTAAAAGTGTCGAAAATGCGCTTCTCATGTAATTTGCACTTGCTAAATGAGGTGAAATGGAGCCTTGGCAAAAAGAATATTTCGAGCAAATTTGGGCATGAGATATTTGAACAAGATTCGATTCTCCTCACCACTAAACGCTTCACTATTTGACTTGCACCGTCTATCATGCTTCAATCATTCAAAAGTTCAATTCTTTCTCACAAAATCATTAAGGTTTACCCCGAAATTCTTTTTGAAAAAAACCCGCATGAGTACGATTGCCTTTCAACTCGACATTGTTGCAGCACTGGTAGCTCGGCGCTCTTGTACTTGCCACAACACACGCCTTTTAGTTTTGGCACCAGAACTTACAGCGATAAGTTCTGACGTGAAACAACAAAAACATTTCCTTAGGTAACACAATTGCATATGTGCATACAATCATCAGATCCTCAAATAATAAAAAAAAGAAGGGAAACAAATGAGAAACATCAATTACTTGCCTTAGGTCACTGAGATCCACGGCCAAGTCACTGACCTCCCTTCCAAGTAGTCTCACTGAAGCCATGGTTTCAGGAAGCTTTTTTCTTGTAGAATCAAAGGACTTTTCAAGAAACTCTGCTGCCCTCTTACAGTCCTGAAAATGGTGAACATATCTATATCAATAGCATTTACCTTATTCCATTTCAGTTGTAATGAATGAACCGACATACCAACAGGGAGTGAATCGCCGAAAAGAATACGACGCTTGCGGAGATTGCAACCTATATAAGATAGCAATTGTGATCAGTGAAATGATGAGGCTTCGACACTATGCATTTCCAAATTAAAAGTACACGCAGACATTCACAAATTAAAAAAGAAATCCAAGTTATCCATGAGTAAACCTAACAAGGTGTGGATCTGTACAAGAAGCTTTAGTCTTGACCCAAATACATACCCCAGTCAAGAAAAAGGTTTGATTTTATATAAAATGCATTTTAAATCTGTAAAATAAGGATTAGGGATTGATTTGGGTTGTGCTATATCTATCAAAGAGTATACAATAATGATGGATTTGGTGAATCAAATCCATGGTTTAATAATGAACCATGTTAACTTACCATAACAACAACTCAATTCCTATCGAATTCCTATAGGATAGAACATACACAGGGTGTACGCATTATATATGAATGAAACATATTCATTAACTTAAGCATGCTCTCCATTTTCTTTAATGAGTTGATATTAATTGAATATTCCTTTTGTTTTAAAAGATTTTTGCAAAGGTTTCATTTACGCCTAATCCATATCGAGTAAACCTAACAAGCTTATCCATGAGTAAACCTAACAAGGTGTGGATCTGTATAAGAAGCTTTAGTCTTTACCCAAAATACATACCCCAGTCAAGAAAAAGGTTTGATTTTATATAAAATGCATTTTAAATCTGCAATTGATTTTCAATACGATGGAGACAAGCTTGTATATATTTGAATACAACTACAAATTTAATCGACATCTGAAGTACTACATCAGAAGAATTGTGTCAATGACTGAATTTTCCGCAATTCCATTTGCGACATGTTATTCCAGACTGGGAAGTGCAGAACATTTTTACTTCCTTGACATGTGAATAGCAATTCTAAGTATTCATGTAATAGTCAACTGTACAGACATCTAACCCATATCTGTATTCTTTTTTAAAGAACCCATATCTGTATTCGGAAACCATCTAATGCATATTTGAACTTGAGCAGCATCCAATTATACTTCCAAATCACAACAGTTTTCAATTTCATCCCTATTTGCTATATAGTGTGAACTATGGACCTGTCTTCAATTAAAGGCCTGTTACAAACCATAGGCTTCCACCTTCCCTGCAGCGTCCAAGAGGCGCCAGGGTGAGCCAAGTTACCTTGAAGAGGAATCCATACATCGGCTAAAGCGAGGGAACTCCATATTCCATAGTCACATTTTCTTAGTGATATGCATATGGAAGAAAATGTAAATGTTTAGAAAAGAAAACCAGAAATTGTACCACTAAACACATACTGTTCCTTTGAGGTTCCAATGTCCGGAACTTGATTGAACTTGTTTTGTTTTACCATTGCAAGTAAATACCACATAAGGATCGAGAGAAACCAGTAGCATCAATCGGTGCCAATTTGGTTCCTCAATTAAGGCAACCGTTAACAACCATCCTTCGCCTTGTGCTTTCACACCATGATCACCAACTACATGAGGGAAAATATTAGCATAATAGACACATAATTACATTCATGTGTATAATATTCAATAGTGTACATCAAGAAATGCGAGCCAAATTATTGTGCTATTTATCCATATGTTCCTTGAGAAAAAGCACAAGACGGAAGTTTCATATTTCTCTTGCATGAAACAAACTTCAAAGCACAATTTTAATTACGTGTTAATGTCGGGAGGCGGAGAATATTCAATCTTCTGTTTTACAAATTTCATGCTAACGTCAACTTCACTGAACTTTCATATCCAAAAACATAGGCATGGTTGTTAATCATAAAAATCTTGCATTCCCGAAGAAGTTTCTTTAACTACATACACATTAGAGATGGAATGTGATGAAACTGAAGATAAAAAGGGGAAAGTACCTTTTTGTTCCCTTGCCTGAACAAAGCATGAGATCTCAATCCACATCAGGAGGGGCAGTGCGCCCGCTGTGAGGACCCTCCGCTGTGGAGCTGCTGGTGTCGGCGCATAATCGTTGGCTGGCATGGTCGAGTGAGAGGAGCTCCTTGGAGAGTAGCGTGGTGAGGCAGTCGGCGGCTCGGTGTAGATGGCAACGTCAAGGCACGCCTCGGTGCCAGAGGTCACGACCCTAAGGAGGAGTCCCTTGGCTTGGGATTGTATCATCCTCCACTGGTGGATGCATCCGCATCCTAATACTGAAATAGAACTTACATGCTTGCTGAAATTATACAAATTAACCAACATTGCATCAGTCTAACAATGTTGAGAAACTATGGTATGGATTGTTGAGAAATTCATATTATACACAAATTTGGTTGACACATTCCATGCAAGCTTGTCCTTGCCAACTTTGAGAAATTTGTTTATATGCTCTTTCATTAGCAACTAAACCTGAAATTGATCACTTCTTCTGAGTGCAGGTGCGCGTCGGCGCGTGCAGGTGCGCTTCATCTCGGACTCCATCCGCTCCTTCTCCATCCGAGCGCCATCTGCACCTGCGCTCCTCCCCCTCGGGAACCCCTCCCGACGGCTGCGGCGCCGAGGCCACCTCTGCCATGGCCTCGCCTCGCGCCTCCTCGCTCCTCTCCGCCTCACATCCCGCGCCACCGGCCGTGCGCGCCACCTTGGGATGGTGAGCGCAGCCGCTCCCGCCCCGCCGTTGGAGATGAGGCCGTGCGAGCTCTGCTCCGCACCGCCTCCTAGGGCGAGGGAGGACACGGGAAAGAGACGCGGGGCGGGGTGCCTTGGGCTTGATCTTGACGATGGGGTTGGGGTGGGGTCGGGGCCCGCCACGGCGAGGTCGTGGAGGAGCTGGAAGAAGGGCCACTGGGCCCTTGGAGCGGCCGGCGGAGCGCGCGCTCGGCGCGGTACCTCTTCCGAGCTTTCGACCTTGTGGCGGCGCGCACGCCGGACTTGTGGGTGGCGTGGGAACCTCCGCGCCGGCGATCACGCAGCGGCGGCGGCGTCGTCGATCCGCGCCCGAGGTTGCCCTGCGCGGCGCCTCCCGCTGTCGCGATGCGCCTCGATGAGGCGGCGTCTCCTCGTGCGTCCGGCCACGGCGGCGCAGCCTCCTCCGAGCCCTCCACCGCCGGAGGATGCGGCGGCGCGGCGGCGCTGCGGCCGCAGCGGCAGGAGCGGCGAGCGAGGCGGTCGGGGAGAGGCGGCCTCGGGATCGGGCGGCGGGAGGGCGAGGAGGACATGGCCGGTGGGTCGTCGGCGGCGGCTAGGGTTTGGTGAAGGAGAGATGGGAGCGGAGGAGGAGGTGGGAATCGGGAGGAGGCCCACGCGGTGAAATGACCGGTGGGAGGGCGCGCAGAGCGTGCGGTGGTTTCCGCGGGGAGGATGGGGAGGCGGAGGAGGAGGCGCGGGAGGAGGATGAGGCGGAGGAGGCGCGGGGAGGCGGAGGAGCGGAGGAGGCGCGGGAGGCGGAGAAGCGGAGGATTTGCGTAGCGGGATGTGAGAAGTGCTGCTGAGATCCATTGAAGGATGGCCGTCGGATATGGTTGGGTAAGGAGAGAATAGAGGAGAGTTAATGCAGTGCGGACGTTTTTATGATGGTGTAATTATGGGTGCATATTGTGGTGTGGACGTAGTTAAGGTCATGACTGTGGAGCAGGTAATTGTTGGATGGATGTAAAATAATTTGAACTGGTGGATTATTAGTTTAGATTAGTTGGCTCGTGTTGCTCCCTGACTAACACTTATTAGTTGGCTCGTGTGGCTCCCTGACTAACATTTATTATTCTTTTAGGAGAATTCCACTTTTGCCCTTCCCAGAAAAAAAGTAAAATAAAGTTCATAATCTCACAATAAAAAACGTAAAGCATCACACATATGCTGTCAGAATCCTTGAATATCAGAATTATCCACCTGCAGGCCGGGACTACTGAAATATTGCATGGATAATATGCGCGCTTTCGCTAAAATGAAAAGCAGCTATGAAAACACAAACAAACAATTAACATACAGCCAAACATTTCTTTTTCCTAAGTTGCACTGTGGGCTGTGGCATTTAAGAAATTATGTGGTTGGTGCAGGTTTTAAATGGAAGTTTGAATTCAGGCCCAGCGGTTGGTTCAGAGTACGGAGGCGAGGCGAGGACCACGCACGACACGATGGTCGGTGTTCCAAATTTTATCTTCCGGACATAATTTAAGGGGGTTTTAATTCGGTCTAAAAGCATCGATTTACAGCTGTAGCTGTTGATTTTTAGTTGTAAACGTATTGTAATAGTTGTTTGCTCTTTTAGAGATAAAAAAATAAAAAACAGTTATATTATTACAGATAATAAAGAATTAAAGATAAAATAGCAAAAGTAGAAAAAAGACAAAAAAAAATTAATAGAAGGAAAGGCAACGAAGAGGCGACGTCTGTCACACAAATGTCATGTCGTCGTGGATTCGTGGTGTTACGTGTTTCAGCCATACTTAAACAGTAGTACGCTCCCTTCCAACTTTGACAAAAGAGAAAGCACGTCGGCGGAGACGTGGCGGACGACGACGGACCACGCGGCGCGCGTACGCATCCATGCTGCCAAACTCTCACGCGTCAGACGCGAATCGCGCCGCAGTCACGGACGGTAGGCGGCCGCGATCCAGACCGCGCGTGCCGGCCGGCCGAGATACGACGGCCCACCACGTGCAGTCGTGTCAGCCGCGCGGCATCCGATCCCACCACCGCGTCCGCGCACTTTGCCACTACGCCGCCCCGGCCGCATCATTCCACTCTCGCTCACGATGCCGCGGCAGCCGCGCCTCCTCCTCCTCCTCGTCGTCCTCGCGCCCCTCCTCGCCCATGGTCGCCTCATCTCCGACGGCCTCCTCCCGGCGAGCGCCAGCGCCAACGCCTCCATCCCGACCGTGCTCCGCCTCCCGTCGGCGGGGGAGCCAGCCCCGCCGGCCGGGGAGGAGGGCGCGTGCGAGATGACGTACGGGTTCCTGCCGTGCACCGACACGGCGGGGGGCAACCTCTTCCTCGTCCTGGCCTACGGCTTCCTCATGTTCAAGGCCGCCACCTACCTCTCCGCCGGCAGCGAGCTGCTGCTCGAGATCCTCGGCCCCGGGATCGTCGGCGGCCTCTTCCTCCCCATCCTCGGCGCGCTCCCCGACGCCATGCTCATCCTCGGTCAGTTCCTTGCTCCTCTTCTTTGTTTGATCGTGATGAGCCGTCGCATTTGCATCCGTGTGATGACTGATGAGATCCGCACCGGTGGTTATCACTCTTCTTGGTTTCCGGATCGGTTGACCGTTGGTGCTTCGATTTATTACTCCTTGCTGACTAGCTGATTCATTGAGTGATTTGACTATCAAGACAAATGGTTTGACGGCTGTTCGGTGATAGCTTCGCTCGCTAAAGATGCAGCTCCATAAAACCAAAAACAAATGGCCATGAATTCTTCCTCCCTCTTGAATTCTCCTTCCAATCCTTGAATTCTACCCCTCTCACTTGAAAAAAATCCCTCTTTAAAAATAAAAAGCTCTTGGTCTATAATCCAAATGTCATAAATTTGGATGATAATTAGGAAGAAAATATCTAGGTGATACCTAGACACTCCCAAATAAATATTGCAGCAAGCGGATAGTTTCACCAGTAAAAGTTGCAATTTTATGAAATTTACTCATTTATGTTCGATTTCTCGCGGTAGGTTGTAGTTGAGTAGTTGAACTTTTGTTTAAGAAAAAACAAGAGTAGTTAAACTTTTGATAGTCGACACACGAGGAAAAGATGGTTATTTTGATGCTATAAAGGTCATCTTTGGACTGGTTCGAGTGAAAAAGTTTGCCATGGTGCTTGAATTGATTATGCCGATGAAGTAATTGTCGAAACTTAGTCGTGCAAGAGAAGCTTTCTTAGTATTCGATGGTGTATTCTGTTTTGCTTTTGGAGAAATAGTGTGATACCGCAACAGTGAGATGAGTACAACATAGTAGAAAGTCTGTAGTTCTGTACTACTTTGGAAGTTGAGCATGATTTTGGCTTGCATATGCTTATATTATTATGGATCTGTTGGACCGCCCTTGAGGATGGTACCAACGTAATACTCAACTACTAACTAATTTAGTCCTTTCTTGTTTTCCAGGCGATTTAAGCTTGCATACAGTACCTATTTTAAATCAAAATATCATATGTTTTTTCCACACTTGAACACAGACTTGAGTTGCCTGTACATGCAAAATACTTAATGTGTCGTTTTTTTGCATTTCAGTTTCTGGGCTCTCTGGAACTAAAGAGGTTGCTCAAAGTCAGGTTTTGATAGGAATGGGCCTGCTCGCGGGGTCAACGGTCATGCTTTTAACCCTACTCTGGGGATCTTGTGTTGTTGTTGGCAAATGCAATCTGTCGGAGAATTCAACTGCAATTGATTCCCAAGATACGAATGGCTTCAGTCTTTTTGGTATGTCAGATATTCACTGTCTTCTTTCTCATTTTTATTTTTTGTTGTTGATATCGTTCCATCATGGAAACCAAATTTAATCACTAAAAACAAGGCCAGTCTGGGGTCTTACCTGGGAAAATGGCATTAACTTCAGTTGACATCTGGACTTACAAACAAACTGTTGTAGCGATCTTACCTGATGATAGCTTGATACACTTAACTTTCGAGAATGTGATGCCCCACGTCACTCGAGAAGTTTAGATAGGGACTGTTGGCCTTCAGTTTGGATTCAAGGGTTTGGGGGAAATAATAGGCTTCATGAAACTTAAGGCATTTGTTTGTTATGCAAGCTAAAAAAATTCTGCTTTTCTCAATCTGTTCTATCTGTACTAGAAATATGAAGTTTTTACATGATATCACATTATGGCTGGTGGATGCTGTCTTTAAAAAAAAAAGCATAATCTAATTTGCATGGTTTGTACTGGTAGAAATATGATGCATTATAATATGATGCATTATATCCTTCTAATATTTTGCTAAATAACATTTCTATTGTTGTAGGCTCTGGTGTTTCAACTGATTTGCAAACCAGCTACGCAGCAAGAATCATGGCGATATCTGTTCTTCCCTTTATTATTGTTCAGATACCAAAAATTTTTAAGCTCCATTCTGGCCATCGTTTAACAGTCCTGCTTGGGCTTATTGTTGCAGCTCTGCTTGTGCTTGCTTATTGCCTATATCAGGTATTGTACTGACCTCACGGGAAAATGTACTCTATATCTTGCCATCTTCTGCTTTTATCAACATTTTCCTCTAGTATTATTGCCTATGTAATTTTGTCTGAAAAGATAAGCAATGTTCTTGCATCAAGACACTTGATGAAATCTTGAAGATGATGAATTTGAACCAGAAGAAATGGTGCCTCTCCACCACCCAAATCCATATGACTTTTCTCTAGACATTTCCATTTGGTCAGGATCTGAAATCTGGTGGCACATGTCTGTAGTGTTCATTTCCAGGTTGCTGGTTTTCCTGGGGAGAATTGTACACTACTTTAAGTTGATTACAATCGTATTTTTATCAATCTTGCTCCATTAAACAACACTTGTATCTTGTACAAACAGATCTTTCAGCCATGGATCCAGAGGAGAAGGTTAGAATATGCAAGATTAAAGCATTTAATGTCTGGACTTCTGAGACACGCTCAGATGCATGCTTTTGGTCGCCTTCTTCATGATGATGGAACACCAAATGTTCCTGTGATAGAGAAGTATGCCTCTGGCCCTCACCACATCTTTTAGCTGTATTTCTATTTCACAAAAGTTGCTCTTTTAATGAGACCCTAAAATATGGCAGGTTATTTCACAAGATTGATCTGGACAATGATAAAAAGATAGAACGTGGCGAACTACAAGCTTTCATCATTGGTGTTAAATTTGAAGATATTGACTTTGATAGTAGCATAGCTGTAGATCAAGTCATGGCTGACTTCGATACATCACAGAATTCTTACATTGAAAAGGGGGAGTTTGTTAATGGAATCTTGAGATGGCTCGAAGAAGCTAAACGTGATGTTATTCCTTCTGGCGTCTACTCAAAAAAGTTTATGAATGATTTTCATATGGTAAGTTGTTTTAATCACATGTTTCTGGAGCTGTTTATGCACAAAGATAAATTGTAACATCCTACAATTTTGCAGAGAACAAGGGATGAACATATTCAGCTGCTTGACAAGGATAATGAAGATGGTGAAGCTATTGAAAATCCAACCTGGACCTGCTTTAAGGCAATTTTACTTTTACTTCTGGGAACTGCAGTGGCAGCAGCATTTGCGGATCCACTTGTTGATGCTGTGCACAATTTTTCAAATGCTACAAGTATACCTTCTTTTTTTATTTCCTTCATTGCAATGCCCTTAGCTACTAATTCCAGTGAGGCGGTCTCAGCAATAATATTTGCTAGCCGAAAGAAGCAGCGTACTTCGTCACTAACATTCTCTGAGGTATGTCAATTGGATACCCTACGTTTATTGTTGACTATCGGAGCAGCCCAGATAAATACCATCATTGTGGTTGATTTCTTAGTCTCAAAACTTTTTTCCTTTTTCTTTTAAACTTGCTTGTATTTAGTTCTCCTATATTGTTAACCTAGCTATTTGATCTATGTGCTAACCTTATATAATGCAATGTGCATTGTGGAAGAATTGAAGTTAGTTTTTTAAGAAGTTTAGTTTTTACAGGCTGCAGACTTAGGAGGCCTTGGGTTTTTTATTAACACAAAATGACTACATGGATGGTACATCATAGTATCATATGGAATACCTTAGGAGTTTCCAGAATCTCAAAGTTTGGCCCTAGGACTGAACTGCCTTTTCGTCAACTTAATGTTCAACTACTAAAATAGCTTGTTAAGTGCCATTTCACAATTTCTTGTTGTTTGTTGTCCGTTCTTTCTGTGGCTCCCGCACGCAGTACCTTGTGGTAGAGTAGTATGATACTTCGCTTGCACCTCGAATTATGCAGCAGTTTGTGCAGTCACCAGATGTGTCAAAAAAGAATTCCATGTGATGCCATCTTCTTCAACTGCAGATCTATGGTGGAGTGACCATGAACAACACACTCTGCTTGGCCGTGTTCTTGGCTCTCGTTTACCTGAGGGGCTTAACATGGGATTTCTCGTCGGAGGTCCTTATCATTCTCCTCGTGTGCATCATAATGGGCCTCTTTACCAGTTTCCGGACCAAGTTCCCGCTGTGGACATGCTTCGTGGCCTATCTTCTGTACCCGTTATCGCTGATCATGGTCTACATCCTTGATTTCAAGTTTGGCTGGTCGTAGGCCTGCAAGATGGATACGTCTGATATATAGAGGAGAGCAGTATAAGCATGAACCACTCATCAGCTTCTTGTAAATCTATTCTATTGCCTGGGATGGATGCAGGCTACAGCTTTACGTATTGCATATCTGTGGACAGTCACTAATAAGCTGAGAGAACTCCGATTTACGCTGAAATCACTGCATAATTTTGAAACACCCAGACCATGCGGCTTCTTTGATCTAAGATGAACCCTATGCTTATGTTTCCAATTCAATATCTTTTCACATAGGAGTGCGATGTAATCCATTTGCTATCAATATCTTTTCCCATAGTTAGAATTAGATCCTCTAAGTTTCTTCTAATAGCCAACTAATATGGAGGTTCCAGAGCCTTTCTTCTTTATCTCGTTGCGTGAGTAGTGCTCTCTCTTCCTCGAGCAGGGCTGTAAACGAGCTGAGCTCGAGCTTGGTAGAAGCTCAACCCGAGCTCGAGTTGGGGTCCGAGTCTGGACCTAGGCTCGAGCTCGGCTCGGCCTAAGCTTGAGTAGGTTCGAGCTCGGCTCGTTGAAGCTCGATAACAATTAAAATAATTTATTATACACTATTTTTCAATAATAAGAAAATTTTAAGTTTGAGCTTGACTCTAGTAAGCTCGATAACAGCCAAAATAATTCAATTATACACTAATTTTCAACAATAAGAAAAGTTCAAGATCGAGTTCGGCTCGAGTAAGCTCGATAAAAATTAATATATATTACTATTTAAGCTCGAATCGGGGCTCGCGAACTATTTGAGCTCGGCTCGGTGAAGCTCGCAAGCTCGAGATCAAGCTCGAGTTCGGCTTGTTTAAAGTTCGAACCGAGCTCGAATCGAACCTAGAACGAACCAAACTTGAGTAGCTCGCGAGCTTCGAGCTTTTTTTACAGCCTTATCCTCGGGTGGCGATCTCGCTGTAGTTCTTGACTTATGATTGGATCTATATTTTTAGTACTTATTGTTATGTCTACATATTATGCTTTCTCTCCCTTTTTCGGAATTTTTTTTTGAAAATCTCTTTTCGGTAATTATAGTACTATATTTATGGATTTGCTTAGCTGTAGATGTAAATGTGGTGTTTAGATCTATTAGGTCCATAGATCTCAAGAAGATTCATTTTAAGAAGTGCCGGTCTTTGCCGGTGGTGATTATGGTGATAGATCTGTGATAGGGGCGAAACTTGGAAAGGGCCGGTGTAGATTCGTAGGGTGAGAACTAACCTAGTGTAAGAAGTGCTAATTGCTATTAGATAGCATTGTGTTGTTTATTTTAGTTTATTTAATCATCTATTTCATCTTTGCTTTAATCTATCCTTCGCTTCCCTATAGAATTCCATACCTTGCATACTCTGAATTTGGATATTTTAATTTGTGCGTGTATCTAGCGTCTAACACTGATAATTGAAACTAGAATTGATCCATGAATTGATGATTAATACTCTAATTAGTCTTTAAATTTTCAGTCAAGCAAAGCAAAACCATGCCCGGCTTAACTTGTAAACCGATGAGTAAAAAGGAACATGAAAGCACACTTTGTCACAGTAAGTTAAAGCACGAATAAGTTTGCTGTTATATTCTTCTGATAAATCTGTAAGACTCAACGTGAGCCCAAGTTCAGAGACTTATAAAGTACTTACTCTGTTTGAAAACACCTGTCACTAGAAGAAATCAACGAATGGCTTCAAATGAACTATAAACACCGCGCAGATAGAGAGAGAGAGAGAGTACACCATGGAATCGATCTTTGGTATCAAGGCTGCACGCGCGCCGCGACACCCGCCGGCCACACGGCGACAGCGCCGGCGTCGACCGGAGACCGGCATATCGGGCACGTCGCATGCGTGCTAAGCCACATGTCGATGCAGCCCTCGTGGAACACGTGCAGGCACGCCGGCAGCCGCTTCACGGCCTCCCCTGGCCTCACCTCGCCGAGGCAGACCGAGCACTCGTCGCCGTCGCCCCCGCTCCTCTTCTCGTACGCGTACGCGGGGAGGATCGCGTCGGCGGCCGCCCCAGAAGCGCGCGCCGTACCGCGCACGGAGGCCGGCTCACGGTGGAGCGCAGCTATGACAACGGCCGTGCTCGTCTCCGGCCGCGCCGGTTCTTGATCCTGGAGCCCTGCCGGCCTGGCGCCACGGCCGTCGCCGAGGTAGCGACGTGACCAATGGACGTAGAGGACGACGGCGGCGATGCCCCAGGAGGCGCCGGCGACGTACAGGAGGACGCAGGCGAGAACGGCGAGCGGGGTGATGGTGAGCGCGAGGTAGAGGAACATGATGACTTTATGTTCCCCCTGTCCGAAGTGACATGGTATACGCGGTTGTTTGTAAGAGGGGTAAATGGCGCGGTTGATTAATTAGCGTTTAGCACGGCAAGTCGGCAAGTCTTACCTGCTGGTGATGTCATCTGGTAGCGAGTAGCGACAAGCCAGACTTGGGCAGCGGCGTACGCTGCCAGCAACTCAGGTGTCTCGACAGCCGTTGGATTCAACACACTAGTCAGTAGTCATTAGTGGCTTTACGGATCAGTTCCTGGAAAACGAATCTAAGAAAATAAAGTAGGCAGACGTACGTACGCTGCAGGCCACTGCAAATACATACCATATATTACTGTACAAAACGTCATTATAGACGGTTTAAAAACGTAATCACAGACGATTTCATAAGCCGTCTGACTGTATAAGTCAGTAATAATACGGGTTCATCATAGATAGCTTTTAAACCGTCTGTCATGCTGACTATCATAGACTGTTACAAGTTAATAACCGTTTGTGGTATTCTTTTTTGTTCTTAAATCTATTTCTGTTTGTTGGCTAGCCTCAGGAAATATAGTCATACCCTCTGAAACAAGCAGATCAACACATTATAGATACATCTAATTCACATTCATTTATTTCAAAAACAAGAACATACATTTCACAAATCAATTAATAGAAATAAAATAAGTTATCCATTCATGAACAAATACACACATGAACAATTAAGCTCAATCTTATCCCAATGAAATTCATTCTACATTGTGGAGCTCCCCATCTTCTTTTATGACTTTAGACATTAAGAAATGTGCACACTGTTATGAGGTCAGCCTGTTCCAACGGATTTGTAGCGATGGACGGAACTTGTTAATAGGAAGATCAATGTCGTGCATACATGTATAAATTAATAAGTATGAAATAATTATCACAAGATTGATAAACCTTAGAATTGTTCTTCGCGGAACTGACGAGTAGTTGCATGTTGTGGCAAACATAGTATCCACAAGTGTTGTTGTCCCGTGGCTCCTGGTGGCACTGCAAAAATAGACTTTATTAGTTTGAGAGACATTACTATAAAGTGTTATATATGATTAATGTATACTAGCGAATACCGAAAAATCTAGAATATGTCGCAAGACGTCGATCCCTCCCTTGGATTTTCATACCTTTGCAACGTATGTGGCAAATGACCTACGTGATTCCAAAAAGTTAGACTTAGTCATTGGGAAGGAAGGAAAGACTACAATAGAGTTATCTATGGAGGAAATGTGTTTACCTATCGATTACTTGTCGGACAACTATGTAGTCGATTTTGTTCTTCTTTATGGAATTAAGGTATATTACCCTGTTCCATTTTTCTATAATTACAATTAAAATCCAGTAGAACCTACATAGGTATGTCATAATCATTAAACCTAAGTTTGTGTTGCTTATAAAATACAAATCAACAAGTATAGCCACTAGTGTGGTACTTACCCCTAGTTGTAGGACATAAATATGAATTCCTTATCGCGATAACCCTCCAAAGCCTTCATAATGTAATTATCAGCGAATGATGTATCCTCCTCAATGATATCCATGGTGACCAAGCGTGGGTCGAAAAAACCAACCGGTGATTTCGTTAATCTGGCTTCACTCACCATGTGTATATACATACACACACATAAAAGCAATAAGTTATATATGACATTTATCGGCATTATATAAACGTAGATCATGATTGTACACACCTACAGTGTCTAGCATCGAATGAGTGAGGCGTTGAGCGCGTTGAGTATGAAGAGAAAGAATAAGTCCTCGAAAGTCACCGTGAAGATACAGTCATGAATATTATGCTACAGATGATGCGGCATGAACTTGACGTTGACACCCGAGCGTCGTTGTTCCTCCGGCTTGTTGGCTTGAGATCATGTGTTTTTTCACTAAAATGTACTTACGTGTCCATAACATGTCTGTAATTTCGACAGTTAGAAAAAGCCTATGTAGATGAAGTTATGATCCCATATCTCCAACATTATACCAATAGATGGTCCGCATTTGGTTTAACTCAATTGCAGCTTCTATTCATGTAGTAATTCTATAACCACATTGATTACGTGGACTTATCCATCAACTAGCACACAATATGCATCTATAGATTTATCGACTATTTCCCTACTCACAAACCATTCAGTTCTTTTTTTTACCATTCGATGGACATCAACAGCCCACATCCAACCACCCTTTCATACTTAACCTTGTATGTTGCCTACAACCCTAACGCAAGACACCCTGTGCACTTCCTCTCCGCTGCCTCACCGACGCCGCCATGGACCACCGAGAGCTCCCCCTTCACCTCCTGATATGGTTGCCACTGCTGCTCACCTCCTCTACCACCACCCTGTTTCCACCCCTTCTTCCTTGTCTCCAGCGGCCTCTCCTGCACCTTCTCCTCTTTCTTGCCATCGCCTTTGGCAATGGGTGGTGGTGCCTTTCTCCTTAATATAAAGAGAAGAAGGGAGGTAGGACAGGGCATTCAGCAATGCATGTGCACAGTGGGGTGGTGTTCTCTGTCAGCGGCGGTGAGCTGACTTCACCAAAGTGCATGCTCAGCACTCACGGAGGGTATTGTCGGAAGTTGTCATGGCGCTCGCATGCACTCGACCTATGTTGTCGCTGGAGCTTGAGCACAACGCTGAAGTGGTCGACCTCGCTCGGGAAGAAGAAGAACTGGCGGCCATAACATGAATCTTCAAGCAGATTGAATGATTTGAAATTTGACTGATTTTGTACAAATATCATGAGACAGACTTTTAGCATTTCCATTTACAGAAATGGCTTTGCTAATTCAATTACCTAAATTTGCACTGTAGTAAGCCTAAAATTGCAGTATTAGGTAATGTGCAATTTTAGCACATCTTTACATGTAGGACTACAACAGCAACAGAGGGGGTGATGGTGCCTCAAAATTTTTTCTCAAATATTCTCAAATCTTGGCTCCACTAACTGCTAAAATTTAGGAAGATCAGATTAGCACACCTAGGAAAAAAATCACAAAAGAGTAGAGTAAAACAGAGTTCAACTTTAAGCAACTATTCATACCGCCATTTACCCAGCGATTGTACCGGCTGGTGGACTAACCACCACTAGGGCACCAGTCAGACCGGCCTCTGGTATGACCACTCGCAAGGGTGCGATGTGACCGCCCTCTGTTCTAGAACATGAACAACAACTCAAGCCAAAATACAAAAAGGTGTAATCTCCAAAATATAAGTTCAAACGACTTGAAACTTTGCACACACCTTGCCAAGGATGTCAGAAACCTAATACATCTAAGGATTGTGTGGATCTTGGCTAAAATTGTAACCTTTTCTTGAAACAAGCAAGATTGCATCAAAATTAAGCAAAACTCATAAACTTAATATACGACTTGCTCATGGGTTAAGGATGGCCAAGATTTCTCTAAATATGTTCCAACATATTACAACAAGTTAGAACACAAAGATTTGAGGCCACAACTCTTGGATCAAGTTATCACAAGAAGTGCTTGAAGATCAAACCAAGCTAGGCAAACTCTTAAATCTTGCTACAACAAGTTCATAGATGGATGATATATAATTCTCAAGAGGCATCACCATCTCTTGCACATCTATGGAACCAGCAAGATAAAGAGAGAAGAGAGGAGAGCAAAAACTCCAACCAAAACAAGTGCAAACCAACAAGATCAAGAACATACCACGGATGAGGAGCAAAGTTGATCTATTATAGCTTGTAGATGAATATTTTACAATCACTCCGCCTGGAGGATAAAAAAGCACACCACAACACTCACACTTCTCAAACTCTAACATTAGAACACAAGGTTGAAATAGTTGGCTAGATGGTTCGATGGTTGATTTACAAGCTTCCATCCTAACCTGTTAAATAAATGAGACAACCAACCCACATTTAACCATAATGGATGCTATCCACTAATTTATTTGAGGAAAGCTGTTAACCCCACACAATACGAGTTTTACTCACACAACACGTTTTTCAAAGTACATGAGCCTAAATCCACTAATTCTTCATCCTTTGATCCACTTGATTTTTTTCAACATATTCTTGACCTAAACCACTTTCCCAAGCGCTACTCAAATACCACAGTCATTTTTATCTAACACAGTTTTTGGTATTTGGCAAAATGTTTGCGATACCATTCCAGAATAATTACTTGCATCACAAATATGCAAGGAATTCCAGAATTATTTTTAAAAACCTTCTCAAAATGTTTGCAATACCATTCCAGAATAATTACTTGCATCACAAATATGGCATTTGCTCAATTTTTGCAAGGAATTTTTTCATTCAAGCTAAACGAGCGGTAACTAGCTTACATCACAAATCGATGTTCAGCACTACCTCCGGTGGCCGTTCCACCGGCGGCAGCACGCTGCACCGGCAAACTGGGCACGTCGGGTGCCCGCGCAGCCACTGGTTGACGCAATCCCTGTGGAACACGTGCAGGCACACCGACAGCCGCCGCACCATCTCCCCCTTCTCCACCTCCCCGAGGCACACCCTCGGCGGCGCTGTCCCGGTGCTCGTAGCCCGGGATGCCGTCCGCGGCGAGAGTGGCCTGCAGCTCACCGCCGGCCATCACCGTCTCCTCAGGGTGGCGGAGGTCGTGCGACACTTCCGGGCCAGGGCGGCCTCTTGAGGTCGGCGTAGAAGCGGCAGCAGAGGATGAGGCTCACGGTGGTGCATAAGGCAGCGAACATGGCGAAGAAGATGGCGTCGCCGGAGTGCGGCCGCTTGACGAGGTGGAGGACGGCGGCTGGCGCGGTGATGAACCCGCTGGCGAAGATGGCGTGCGCGACGGCGAAGTCGCAGCTCCACCGGTAGCAGGTGTCCGGCGGGACGGACATGCGCGCGTACTTCTGCTGCAACGTTCGTGCACACTCCTCTACGCGAAATTGCCAAGCTTGATTTGGCCTTTAGGTTAAATTAACTCTCAATCATGCGGATGGATATATTAGTTTTACATGCTAGAACGAAGGCGAGTTAAATTTAAGGCGTGCGCGCGGTAAATAATTTAGCTGCTTGGACGTACTACATCTCAGGGTCCGTCTACTTCCGTGTAAGATGCGGCGCTTAGCTGGCAGATGCAAACTATTGAGCTTGTGCGCGTTTTGTATTTGTTTAGATTGTAGTGTATGTTTGTACGTCTTAAGAGTATATCTTTGCTTCTTCCTTTTTCAGTGCATAACATAGTTGTCACAATCAGGGAATACAATTTCAGGCTGGTTTTCTCTGCTCACCCTGAACCAAAAAAATAATCTAGTTAAAATATTTGACCTATGTTTAGTGTTTTCAGCCTGAATTCACCAAGCCACCGCCTCATCTCCTCATCTCAAGTATCAAAGTACCAAACCGTCCCGACTCCTCATTTTTGGTAGACCCCCGACAACGAGTTTTTTGCTATTATGGTACCCTCTAAGTTGGGCTTCGACGAAACGGTATCTACGTCGTGGGCTTCTCTAAAATAGTACTCTTGTACTTAAGACTTCTCTCAAATAGTATTCTCAGGGATTTTAACTCAAATAATTTGATTTTCTAATTTGTACTCCCCCAATTGACTGAACTACCCCTGCTCATTTTGTTTAACCCTAATCACTTTTATTTTCTTCTTTTCACACTCGCTGGACGCCTTCTACCTCCACCTTCTCCGCTCCTGCGCCGCGCTGCCCCACGCCGCCGCCGTGCATGGCCACATCGCCCGCGCCCACCCCTCTCCCTCCCTCTTCCTCTGCAACTCCCTCCTCGCTGTCTCCGCCGCCTCGAAGGGCCCCTCCCGCACGCCGCCGCCGACGAAATACCCCGCGCAACGCCGTCTCCTTCAACCTCCTCATCGACTCCTACTCCCGCGCGGCATCGTCGATCTATCTTTGGAGACCTTCATGCGTGCGCGGTCGCGGGGTCAAGGTTGACCGGTTTACGTCTGCGGCGCGCGCGCCGCGTGCTCGCTGAGCGGGGCCCGAAGGTGTAGCAAAAACTCGTCGATTCGATCAATTGGGAGTACAAATTCGAAAATCAAATTATTTGAGTTAAAATCCCTGAGAATACTATTTGAGAGAAGTCTTAAGTACAAGAGTACTATTTTAGAGAAGCCCATGACGTAGATACCGTTTCGTCGAAGCCCAACTTAGAGGGTACCATAATAGCAAAAAACTCCCCGACAACTCCCGATCCCTCACTCACCCCATCTCTGCCTCAAAATTTTCGCTGGCATCACCCATTCTGTGGGGACCCAGGGCACGCAGAACACCTGTAGTCACCATATATATTTTATACTAGTCCTATAATCAGTAGTCAGTACATATATTCACAATATTGAGATCACGTCTATACACATCGTATATATTTAATTTATGACAAAGGGATGAATACATACACTACTACAGAAAAGCTCATCACAGGCAGTTCGAAATCGTCCTCACAGACGGTTTCTGAACCGTCTGAATTTATGTGTCTGTGATAATAAGTGGTTATCATAGACAACTCTCAAACTGTCTGTGATAATTACAACACAGACGGGTTTTTGAAAAAAAATCGTCTGTGATATATCAAGTATCACAGCCGGCTAATACCAAAAACCATCTATGATATGTCATACATCACAGATGGTTCTTGGACATAGCCGTTTGTGATATCTCAGTTATCATAAACGGTTAATACTTAAAATCGTCTGTGATGGCTATTTAAATACCTATATTATTTCTTGTTTTTCGGCTAGCATCAGGAAATGCTAGCCATGTCCTTTGAAAACAAGCAAACAGATCACATATATAGTACATGACAATCATTGCACAGATCTCAACTAAATGATGTACATTTGAATGAATTATTTGATTAAGCACAATTGAGTGATTAAAATTGTATTAAATGTTTCAACATCTAATCATTATCAGGGTAAAACTCTCCAATCTTGTTTATGACATCTGCTATCAAGAATTGGGAGAGCTTTCCTCGAAGTTTGGCGAGTTTGTCGATCGATTGCACTTTTATCGAATTCCACGCGCTGTCGCTAGGAGTAGTGTTAAGTCATTAGCATATATAAATATATAAATTGCTAATCACAAAATAATTATTGGTAGGTTGATAAACCTTTAGATCATTCGTCTTAGCATCCATAATTTCCTCCATATGGCGGCAAACGTAGAAGCCACATACGTTGCCCTGTAGCTGCTGGTGGCACTGCAGAAATAAAATTACATACATATGTATTGCTAGTTCTAGAGGCATTATAACGAAGTATGATATAGGATTGTTGTGTTGTAGCGGGTACTGAAAATCTCGTCCAGTGTCGTAGTGTGGTGATGGATTCCTTGTGTCTCCCTCCCTGGGCAACGTAAGCGCTAACGACCTACGTGATTCCAAAAAGTTAGATTTGACCATTGCAAATGATGGGAAGACTATAATAGAGTTATGTATGAAGGAAATAAGTTTACCTGTCAATTGTTTGTTGCACACAGTGAAGTCGTGGTTACTCCTAAGTAGAGAATCAATGTATATTATCTTGCTCCACTTTGGTATAATCACAATAAGAATCTAGTGACCCCTAGTCATGTATGTCACCATAATGATTAATCCTAAGTTCATGTTGCGTATAAAGTACAAATGAAACTTATTTGATAACTAGTGAAACACTTACCCCTGGTTGAAGGGTACCATGATGTAGTCCTTATCACTGTGAGCAAGCGATTCCCTCGTTATGTAATCTTGGATGAAGGATCCATTATCACTGATGGATTGCTCAGAGACCAAGTGTGGGTCAAGGAAACCCATCAATTCTTACTATCGTCGGACTTGTTGGATCATTGATCTATATATATGCAATGAGTTATGACATTTATCGGTGTTACATGAATGTAGAGTACACTTACAGTGTCTAGCATCGTAGAAGTGAGGCAGTGAGTTCGTCGAGGTTGAATAGTAAGAATAAGTCTTCGAAGGTCACAACGAAGTAGCCTGAGTCGTGGAGGAAATACACCTCCGTGTATCGCACGGTGAATCTACTGTGCCGGTTTGGCTTTATGTTAGACGTCTACATGTACCAAGTATGCAAAGTTCTGCAAACCAGTCCAAAGCTGGGTAATTGTGAGTTAGGGACCAACAACACTCCAAGCATGAATTTCCATTCCCTAGGAGGCACCTTAATATTTTTCAATTTAGCTTTGGTGCTTCGCTTGTGATAAATTTTCAGCGTCCCCTTCATAGGAGTCGATGCGCTGGCTTTCTGAAGAGGAGCTTGAGGTAGAGTCATAGAGCATTCTGTTTGATAGGGGACAGCATCCCCCTAGTGTCATGATTTCTCTGTTTAGGGGCCTCTCTAGTGGGACAGCCCTGAAAACATCATTAATCCAGTCCACCTAGACCTTCATGAAACTAGTCCCTAGCTGGGCATGTTCACCAACGTCCCTGGCAGGCATGGATACACCAACCCTCGCCCAGCGTCAACGGGAATGGAGCCAACAACCCTGATTCTCAGGATGCATGGTGTGGCCTCCTACATAACGATACACGATGAGTTAAGGTATCCACTAGGTGTATCTATGTAGCATTCTAGAGATGTATATTACCTGGATGTTGTCGATAGGTAAATGGGCGTCACTATGTTAAGAAAGTGGCGCGGACGTGCAGCTACTCTGACGTTGAGAGGACTAGGTACCGTAATAATGGGGATGGCTTGCAATTGGTTGCGGACTCATCTTAGTTTGTTCCTCAATACATCTATCTCTCCTTGAAGTGAGGCATTTATGTCCTCAATTTTTGCATCAAAGTCCCATTTTATACATTCCTCGCGCTCGGCCTTGGATATCTTTCTACTCCTATATGCCTCAAAGTTGTTTGGGAATCCGTGCCTCAAAGATACGTAAACCACTAGGCCTCGCATGCGACTTAGGTGCTTCTTATTTCCCAAGGCGGTGGATAGTATGTCCCTTTCCCTGATTGCTTGGAAGGAACCTTCGGAAGATTGTTTGCTGTAAAAGCAACCATGTTATTTTAAACCTCATGAAGTTATGGACGTATTAGCATCTAGGTAGTTTAACATATCTTACCAAGCATTGGGACACTTACTTGTCTATGGGGTTTCTGAAAGAGGTGACGCTCAAAGACATGG
This sequence comes from Dendrocalamus sinicus, assembly GCA_036346575.1. Classification (NCBI taxonomy): domain Eukaryota; kingdom Viridiplantae; phylum Streptophyta; class Magnoliopsida; order Poales; family Poaceae; genus Dendrocalamus; species Dendrocalamus sinicus. Next base: position 9,490,316 of record CM070644.1, read on the forward strand.
TTGATGACCTCACTCTTAACCAGTTTTGGGCACGCTCGTTTGTGATCTCGGTAAATGGTTGGGAGGCCTCCGATCAGATTGCAACCTCATCCTCCATCCTTCATTGTGGGATTTTACCTGCGTACCCAGTGGTGCTGAGTCTATGGGAGTGAGTGTTTTGTGCCTGGAGAGCCTTGTGAGCCGCACTTTTCTGTTGAAATTCGGTCGTTGTCTTCATCCGCATAAAGGCCTTCCATGGTTCCGGTGACACAAAAGGATACCTCTTGAAGGGCATGCGATCCTTGGTCATTTACTTCATGACAAGCATGCTCTTGGAAATTTTCCATACTTTTCCTATCGTGAGGAGCGGATGCTGTTGCATGAGTTCCTGGATTTCTGTTGAGATCCTAAACGAGTTTGAAATTTTCATCCACAACACTTTTCTCTCGTCTTCTGTCAAACCTTTGTCTTTTGATTATCTTGTAGGTAGTCCAAAATGTTGTAGCTACTTTCTTTGATTGCAGAGGGACCCTATCTAGAGAGACCCTCGTGATGGTCATTCAGTCTGCAATGCTTAGTTACCCTAGTCTTCAGAGCGTCAAACCCATTCAGTGACATCGACGATGACAACATCTCTCTTACAAGAAAAAACTAATTACAGTGAGTTGTGAGCATAAACATTGGCATATGGTTGATCTTACAAGAAATAAGAACATCCAACGACGTATATTGTTGTTACAAGGTCTCTTTGCAATACTAACGTCCCAAATCACACAACCCAGTGTCTCAAATTTTACAAAGTTATGGATGGAGTCACTTCCTCCTTATCATTCTGCATGTTAGGCTTGGTTGTTGCCTTAGGTATAACAGAACCTTTGGGCTGTCACGCCCTTTATTTACAAATGAAGAGCATGACAGCCCAAATGTTCTTTTATGCCTAAGACAGCAACTAAGTCTAACACACAACATGATGAGGAGGAAAAAACAACAGCTATAATATACTCTGTAGAACCTGACACACTGAAATGTGTGATTTACCATTCCAAATAGATCTTGTGGCAACAACAAAGTGAATCATAGAGGACCCGCCATTCGAAGGTCTCTTTGGCATATATTATTGCTACAAGGTCTCTTTGGAACACATTAACATACCATTCTAAATAGATGTTGTAACAATAGCACGACCCTCCAACTCACTTAGAAACAGTAGCTCCAACAATTTATCTCTAAATTCATTCCCTAACTATTCCCTAGCTACAACTACTACTCTGATTCGGAGAAGGGACATGTAAGAACATTCGGTGACATATATTATTACTACAAGACAATAGAAATAATAACTCCAACAATTTATCTCTAAATTCATTCCCTAGCTATTTCATCTCTTGGCATGTATTTCTAACAAAAATATGTTCTACTTAACAGAAAAAACATTATATAGATAGATCTAACAAAAATATGTTCTACTTAACAGAAAAAACACTGCCTCAAATTATTTCTACAAGGATTGCTAGCGCGACAGAAAAGACAATGAAGCGAAAAGATGAAGCAAATCCATACCTTCAACTGGAGCTAAGGCAATAGGGAGGAGAGGCGGTCGAACCAAGTGGGGGGCGACGGTGGATTCGATTGGGGCGATGGAAAAACTGGCAGGGTCGATGATGGATCTGGCTGGAGCTAAGGCAATAAGGAGGAGAGGCGGTCGAACTAGGTGGGGGCAACGGCGAATCTAGTTGGGCCGACAGCGTAACCAGCGGGGCGACGATGGATCCGGCTGGGGGCGATGACGAATTAGGCGGGGGCGACGATAAATCCATCTGGGGGTGATGGTGAGGTTGTTGATCCAGCTGCGGGCGACTCCGAACTAAGGCAATAGGGAGGAGAGGTGAGGAGGCAAAAGGATGTGGTTGAGTAACTGAATGAGGGCGCAAACCCTAGTGGGGTACTAGTTATAGGATGAATTATCATAGATGATTCTTTAAAAGAACCGTCTGTGATATTAGTATCACAGACAGTTCTCTTATAAAACCATGTGTGATATAATTCACATCACAGACGGTTCCATAATAGAACTGTCTGTAATGTTGTAGTATCACATATAGTGATATTATGGAACTGCCTGTGATAGTCCTATTTTTATCAGGAAGTGCTACCCATGCCCTATGAAAAAAATTAAGCTTCGACCACTTACAAATTAACTCCTACGGCCATGGCCACTTTGACCACAGTCACGACTACTGTTTCGACCATGCCTACGGCTGCTTTGACCATGCCTCAACGCAATTAGTATAGTCAAGATAAGTTCCTACAACATATACAATCATAGATGGAATTATTTCTTAATTACTAAATCAATTATAATGGAATAATTCCTTAATTACATGCTGAGTTTGTTATAGTTACATTGGAATAATTTTGAAATAGGTGTTCGTCATGTGGGATCATTACACTTGGCTATTTCCTTTTAAATAAAGCCCTTCATGATGGTCGACACGCATATAGCTTGCTTCATTGCTTGGTTCTTTCTCGAGCCTAATGCTGGCTCTGAATGGAGCCAACTCATTAAATTGATTGTACTCTTACTCATCCACGACATTCTCAACTCTAACAATCTTTCTTTTTCCATTAAGAACTATGTGGTGCTTCTTATTTGCCGGTCGATTACATAAAAAACTTGAACAACTTGCCTCGCGAGTATGAATGGTTCATCTTTGTAACCTACACGTTCGAGATCCACAGTAGTGACGCTGTACTTGTCGAACTTTACACCCTATGGGAGTTGGACCCAACGGCATTGGAATAGAGGGATCTTAAAAATCACGTAGTTGAGCTCTGAAATCTCCTCTACAAGCCCATAGTAGGAGCCTGGGCAACTGTACTGAACTGCTCATCATGAAATGCATCTATGCGGACACTTGAGTTCTGGACTGTACTCTTTTTGTCCTGATCTGTTGTATAAAATGTGTACCCATTAATGTCGTATCTTTGCCATATCACAATTGTATATTTTGGCTCTTTTGCCAGCCATTGCAGCGTTTCACTTGATGACCTCCCAATGAATCGCACCGTCAACCATTCGTTGAACGGTTGTGCTGTCTCATGATCCAACCTCCAACCGGCTTGGATTTTCTTGGCATAGCATGTCCTTATACTCTTCAATATACAGAGACACTTCAGTCATGTGTTGCAAGACTGTGAAATGGGTTTGAGTGTACGCATCTAGATCGGGAGTTATTGCTTTCCTTCTGATGGTCCCGATATCCTCTAGCCTCCCCTCGTGATGAGATATAGGTACATCTATCGGTTCGACCTGAGCCATGTAATCGACGCAGAACTCAATAACCTCTTCGGTTGCATAACCTTCGATGATGCTGCCCTCCGGCCGAGATCGATTGCGTACATGAGAATTCCCATGTACCGTCTTGAATGGGTACATATGACGTAGAAACACAGTGCCACATATCTTTATCTCTTTCACAAGGTAGACAATAAGTTGGACCATGATATAGAAAAATGATGAAGGAAAATACATCTTAAGATGACATAGAGTCATCACCACCTTAGTCTGCAGAGCATCTAGTTAATCGGGATCAATGACCTTCTAAGCAATTGCGTTAAAGAAATAACACGGCCTCATGGCTGTCACTCAAACCTTGTTTGGCAAAATACTTCTAATTACAACAGGAATGTGTCATTAGCATATGATAGTCATGAGACTTCCTACCAATTAATTTTAAATCTGCCATGGAAACAAGTTTCTTCATGCTGGTGGAGTGATCGGACGGAACTTTCGCACCATGCATGCACTAACACAGTTTAGTTCTCTTAGACTTAGACAGAGTGTAGCAAGCTGGGGAAAGGTACATCTGGCCTTTATCGGTCTCTATTGGTGCTAATTCGGTCCTGATGTTCATAGCGACCAAGTCACGCCATGAGTTGACACCATCCTTTATTTTGTCAGAAATATTCAATAAGAGATCAATCAAGCTATCACATACAGTATTTTCTACATGCATGATATTGATGCAATCGCGAACTTCTAAGTGCTCCCAGTAAGGCAAGTCCCAAATACTGGTTTCTTCTTCCACATGTTCTTCTGACGGGTCCTCAACTTACGTCCCTTTCCAAACACAATATCGATATCCTTGACCATATCGTAGACATCTTTCCCGCTTAAAGGCCTTGGTGCCGAGTCATCATCTTTTTTCTGTCAAATTATTTCTTTATGATAATTACCGTGGAAGGAACCTATGATGACGTATGTACACAATTTTGCATGAGTTGTTCAACCACACACTCTCTGTATAATCTAAGCAGCGCGGACAAACTTTGGCTCCTTTTTTACTCAACCCCGATAGGTTACCAAGGGCAGGAAAATTATTGATGGTGCAGAACAATATGGCGCTCCGAGTGAAGTTCTCTCATTTGTCCGTATTCCACACCTGTATCCCTTCATTCCACAGTGTCACAAGATCTTCCATCAATGGTGCTAGGTACACATCAATATCGTTCCTAGGCTGTTTCGGCTCTTGGATAAGTAGTGACATCAAAATGTACTTTCGTTTCATATACAGCCAGGGAGGAAAGTTGTATATGCATGCATTGACGGGCCAGATGCTATGTCGGCTGCTCATATTACCGAAAGGATTCATTCCATCTGTACTCAACCCAACCTTATATTCCTCAGTTCTGCATCAAAATCTACAAACATCCTATCGATGTTGCTCTACTGGGCAGAATTAGCGACGTGTCTTATCATTCCATCTTTCTTACGATCCTCCGAGTGCTAACACAACAATCTTGCATTCTTTCAGTTCGCAATTAAACGCTTCAAACGGGGAATTATAGAAATATACTATAACATCTTAGCAAGTGGTCCTTGCTTCACCTCGATGCCCTCATCATCATCGAAGTCATTCTTATGCTTGTATCGGGATGCTTTGGACACCAAACAAATATGTAATTCTGCATCTTTTTACGACAGAGGATACAATCATTCGGACATGCATGTATTCTTTTTTACTTCTATTCTTAATGGACAAAGAACCTTCTTGGCTTAGTAGGTGGTTCTCGGCAACACTCTCTGGAAGGATGTTCTCTAGGAGACCTAACAACGCCATGAAACTCTTGTCGGACCAACCATTACTTGGCTTCAATTTTCGCAGTTCAAAAATAGATGACAACCTTATGTATTGCAGCTTGTAGTCAGGGAACAAAGGTTTCTCCAGGTCCTCTAGCAAGCCCTCAAATTTACCAGGCTTGTAGTAATGTAATTTACCAGTTACTTGTTGGGGACACGCAGTCCTGCATGCAGCAACTCTCATCAACTTTAGACCATCGGCCTACAATAACCATTCACTAATGCAACTAGCGCAAGGGTCAGCACAAAAAATTTCTCATCTCCGGAGGTTTGGATGCAAGGCTTATGTACCTATACCCCCTCCACAGGTACTGCAATGGGTCCTTTCCGAAAGACTGGGATATACGTTGGTTATGAGACATCATCCATAATCAGGTATTTAGAACCCATGACAGGAGATTTGCATACTGCCCGTTTCGCTGATTACATATTTGATTAAGATAGTTTCCCAACATTAGGGGGAAGAAATCAACCCCTTGATAAAAAATATCGGGAAATTACGTGGCAAGTCACGGGAATCCTTGCACATAACCCGCACACTAGTGAAACAAATAGAGAAGTCAAGAAGATTATTAATTTGCAAGTATTAGCAAACCAACTGTCTAACCACTTTAGTGATTTAAAGAGTATGATCAAGTCGCATGCACCTACACGCAATGCACCGGAGAGGGTTGAAATACCAAAAAGGGTTAAAGGTATCCCTAATCCCATCCAGAGACCTCAGAATAAAAGGACATGAACTCCGGCCCCTTGAACCAGTAACCGGGGATGCTTGGTGAAAAAGGATAAGGACTTGACACAGCCAATCACTGAAGTTCCCCAAAACCAGAAGGGAAGCCAGTTGAGACCTGGCACCAGTATGATACCTTCAGAAAAGGGCATACCTAATCTAAACATTCCTATGGAGGGAGAAATCAATATGGATGTGTGCACACACATTGGAGCTGAAAAACTAAGGGACTTATCGCCGCAGCTAGAAAGAGCGGTGAGCAAGTAGAAGCATAAGAAGAATTAACTCATGATGAAATAGCTATAAACTATGTGCACACGGGAGAATCCATGAATAGGACAACAGCCAATGTTGATATCTATTTTGCAAAGAAAATTGCCATAATCATCGATCTTATCCAGAGCCCGCATTACTTGCTGAATGTAAGAAAAGATCATATTGGGAAGATTGAAAAAAGGCAACAGAAACTGAATTATTATCTCTGAACAAAAAAGTGGTGTTTGGGCCTGTAACCCGCACACCTCTTCATGTGCACCCTGTAGGGCACAAGTGGGTATTTGTTCGAAAGAGAAATGAAAGAAATAAAGTTGTAAGATATAAAGCAAGGATTGTTGTACAAGGTTTCACTCAACGTCCAAATTATTAAGAAACATATTCCCCGGTCATGAGTGGCATTACCTTTAGATACTTAATCTCAATGGTAATAAACCTGAACTTAGAAATAAAATTGATGGATGTGGTAACTGCATACCTTTATGGAAACTTGGATTCAGAAATTTATATGAAGATACCTGAAGATATCCTTGTCCCGAACCAAGACAGAGCAAATATAAATATGTACAGCGTGAAACTCAGAAAATCACTGTACGGACTTAAGCAATCAGGTAGGATGTGGTATAATCGCTTAAGCAATTTTCTATGCAAGAAAGGCTACACGAAGAATGAAGATTGTCCTTGTGTGTTTATACGACAATCCCAGAATAGATTTTGTATAATCACAATATATGTGGATGATCTGAATATCATCGGGACCATGGAAGACATAAAAGAAGCAAGTTCTTACTTGAAATCAGAATTTGAAATGAAAGATTTGGGTAAAACCAAATATTGCTTAGGCCTGCAGCTCGAGCATATCCCTAAAGGAATATTAGTACATTAGTCAGCCTACAACCAGAAGGTGTTAGAAAGGTTCGACTTTGAGAAGGCATACCCATCGAAAGTACCGATGATCGGGAGATCTTTACAGCAAGATAAGGATTCGTACCGACCTAGGGAAGAGGGGGAAGAAGTCCTGAGACCAGAATTTCCATACTTAAGTGCAGTAGAAGCACTTATGTATTTAGTAAACTGCACGAGACCGGTCATTACATTTGCCATAAACCTATTAGCAAGATATAGTGCAGAACCTACCAAAAGTCATTGGCAGGGAATAAAGAATATTTTCCAATACCTCTAAGGAAGTAAGGACCTTGGGTTGTTCTATAGAAAGAACAAGACTTGAATATAACTGGCTATGCAGATGCGGGGTACCTGTCGAACTCGCATACCACAAGGTCACAAACAGGCTATGTATTTCTGTGTGGTGGAACTGCAGTTTCATGAAAATCATCTAAGCAAAGTCTTATAGCGACTTCGACGAACCACTTAGAAATCATAGCACTATACGAAGCCGCATGAGAATGTGCTTGACTCCGACGGATGATTCACCACATCCAGTAGTCATGTGGGATGAATATCATGAAAGCTTCCACAATTATCTATGAAGATAATGCAGTTTGTGTTGCACAAATACAGACGGGCTACGTAAAGAGTCATCTCACTAAGCATATCAACTCTAAATTCTTCTATGCTCACAAATTGCAAAATATGGATGAAATTAAGGTACTGTATACTAAGTCATGTGAAAATCTGGCAGATTTATTCACTAAGTCACTTCCAGCATCTAGTTTTGAAAGATCCGTACAAGGAATTAAATGACGAGACTTAGAGAAGTACATAATTCAGGTGGAGATTTCTCCCAATCTCGTTATTAAATCTTGATCATGAAGATCGAGTACCCAAATAATGAATCCTGAAGATTAAATGAAATCCTAGTTTTGATGACGCATGAACGTGTCGGATGAGTGCCCAAGGGGGAGTGTTAAGAAATATGGGCCAGTCTTGGCCTATGGTGGGCACCTCACCACCAGGCTATAAATAGGGAGTGCTATTGGTTATTTTGTACACGCATGAGAAAAGAAAACAATAAAGAAAGATCAGGAGTTCTCCCCTATCTTTGTTTCAATCTACTGTTTGTATTGCTCTGTGATTGATCTGTCTTTTGCATAACAGAGGAATCGATCGGACTGAGCTCGCTAACGACGGTTCCTCAACAATTTTGACGAGATATCTGAGATTGGCAATGTTGTTTTCCTGTACTTGGTATGCGCTTGAATGTACACAGCTACCCATCATTTGATCGGATTTTCGTGCTTGCGAACAAATTAAGCTCCTAGGTGTAGGTGATGAATTTACATACTCCACATGATTCCAACATTTGAATTGTTGCAGCAAGAACAAGGACAACAAGAGGTCACACCATTTGGGCCGGCAACGCGCGAAGGCATAGCACCGGCAGACCGGGCAGGTCGATTGCCCGCGCAGCCACCGGTGGATAGGGGTGGAAACGGATCGGATACGGTCGAATAGTCTCAAATACGAATACGAATCTATATTTTTAAAACGAATACGAATACGAATTCGAATATTTTCAAATATGGATACGAATATTCTCGAATACGAATACGGATATTTTCGAATACGGATTTTCTCGGATACGAATATCGGATAAAACGGATTCCTAACGGTTTTGCCGATTTTTCATCGGTTTTTGACCAGTTACCAGTTTTAAACCGCCTAAATTCAAGTTTTGAATCACAAAATTTGTACGAATTTTTCATGGGTTCTAGAAACGGATCGAATATGAATCGAATAGTCTCGAATACGGATACGGATACGAATATTCTCGAATACGAATGCGAATACGAGTACTCTCAAATACGGATACGAATATTCTCGAATACGAATGCGAATACGAATACTCTCAAATACGGATACGAATATTCTCGAATACGAATACGGATATTTTCAAATACGAATTTTGCTTACTATATTCGGATTTATCTCGGATACGAATATCGGATAAAACGAATTATCCGTTACCGTTTTCCACCCCTACCGGTGGATGCACCGGTAGGCTTCCCCATCTCGCCTTACCTCCCCGAGGCACACCGCGCACTCCGCCGTGCCGCCCTCGCCGTGCTCGTAGGTCGGTATCTGATCACTGCCGGTGGCCGCCCACGCCCTAGGCATGCGTTGCACCAGCGGCCCTTGCGGAAGCACGTCGATGCCAAGTTGCTCAATCGACTGTGGGAGCACCGCATCGCCGTCGCGCCCGGACGGCACGCACCTCCACGGCGTGGGGACCAAACCGACGGCGCCACAAAACCACCGCACCAGCGGGACGATGACAAGAGCCGGCCACTGCGCCACCGGCGTGAACGGGAAAACTGCGGCAGAAACCGCAATAGAGGACGGCTGCAAACAACACGGCGAAGACGTACATTATCATGTTCAGCGGTGTTCTCGGCAACGTGACGAGCTCGTAGACGGCCCAGACCTCGCCGGAGATGCATACGGCGTTGCCAAAGGCGAAGAGGAGGAACGTATGTAGTCACTCCATTTCACTCAAATTATCAGCCGTCGCTGCAGGTGCGTTCTAGTAGTTCGTACCGTGACAGTAATAACATGGCCGTCCTACAACTCGCTCATTTTGGTTAAAAAAATAGCTTATAACTAAAATTATATTATACATGATTAAAATTACATTATAACTGATGATGATTTATTTGGTATAATTAAATTAAACAAATTAAAAATATAAAAAATAAGTTAGCCAATCACAAACAATATAAAATGAATACAGAAAAAAGAACTAGCAAAAAATTAAAAAAACCTAAAAATAAAAAATATAATTTAGAAATAATAAAAAATAAGCTAAAAGCCAAAACATCAGACCGAAATAAACGGTCCTAGCTTCTTAGTACAATAAACTGCTTTGTTTTTGGCTACCAACTAAGCCTTATTTTGAGGATAATTTAGGCGGCAATTTGGGTATGTGTCGTGTCTACCTTAAGAGATTCCATCTACATAGTAGTTCTCGGAAAGTTGGAGTTCAACCTTCTCTCTCTTTCTCGGTACTTTCAATAACTGAACGTACAGAAATGCTACATAACACTATTTTTGTTATTTTAATTGAATTTCTTATCATCAGATATGCTTTATTTCTGTGTGTTTAGATAGCGCCTCTAGCCTGTAAAATACTAGCCACGTAGGCGTGACGTCACGCCACGCCAGCCACCTATGGGCCGAAGTAAAAGAGGCGAAAATTTGTGAGAAGCTTTTTTAAAAAAATCGAGGAAACATGCGTATTTTCGGAAAAACCGAAGGTCTTTTTCGTGAAAAATTGAGGACCTGTACGCAACTAAACGAGGACCCGTACGCAATTTAGAAAACTGCGGGGCGCTATCTTGCAAAGGATACAAAATTTCGGTGAAGTGAAGGGGTGTTTAAAAAAACAAAACTGGCAGGGACCTTTTTGCGGGAATAAAGGACCTGTACGTAACCAAACGAGGACCTGTACGTAATTTAGAAAACCGCGGGGCGTTATCCTGTGAAGGATACGAAATTTCGGTGAAGTGGAGGGGTGTTTTTAGGAAAAAACAAACTGGCAGGGACCTTTTCGCGAGGAAAAAAAGGACCTTTACGTAATTTCCGGAAAATACGAGGAAACCGGCTCCCCTGACCGTACTGAAATTCCTGCGCCACGCGCCGGCCGACCGAGCGCTGGGGGCGACGTGGCTGCGGTCTCCTCGCGCGAATCCCCCGGACTTTGTTTTGGTTATGATATCTCTTAACATTCCAATAGCGAATTAACAAATATATGTATTTTGATTAGGATCGTATTCTATGGTTGTACCTACAACGATCATTATTTGCTTTACGAGGACGTAGCACGCAATTGTGCTAGACTATTGTAAGGAACAATGTGGTGGATGGCGAAAACTGGGGTGAAGCAGGACACATGTTAGCTATCGAGGATTTGAATCAAATCCCATTCCCATGCAACTAATATTTTGTTATGTGTGGCATAGTCAGCTCCTCCAATATACGCCAAATCACAACTAATTTTGAGTAGTTTGTATGACCATTCTCAAACCATCATAGGTTTTCTAGAAATATTTACAGTAACAAATTCATTCTCAGTCGACCGATTTTAGCAGGCAAACAAGCAGGTAAATTGTACATTGGTGTGACGCACCCGGAAAATTTTGTATATTAAAATGGGATGAAATTATTCCATCATTTGTCACTATAAAGATGTTCATTTCGGAATCTGCTACTTCATATCTCACTGAAATATGGGTTCTAGAGCCACATGTCAATGAGACATTAGTGATAAATTCTGAAATGATGCATTTTTGACAGTGGCAAATAATTAATTTCCCCTATTAAAAAATGCTACCATCAGTCCCATGATTTTTTTTAGATTTCAATTGAATTTCTAACCATTTGGGGGGTGTGCTCGAAGATTCTTGTATCTTCATGGCCCTGTTCTTTTCAACTTCTAAAAACTGCTTTTCTACAGTAACTAGCTTTTAAACGGAATATCTTTTCAAAATAGGGTCTACTAGTTAATTGTAGTACATACTGTACCGACTTCATTTATATCTGCAAAAACCGCACGTGAGTTTCTGTTACTCTGTAATCTCTCGCACAAACAGCACAAAAGCCACAAGCTGCAGCCAAAAGCCATAAGCCGCAGCCAAAAAGAACAGGCCCTATATCCCGTCCCGGTTGTGGCGTTCGCCGTCTAAGGAGAGCCTGGGAGAACTATGCAGGAGCGTTGCCTTCACCAACGTTGAATGCCCACTCGCTCCATCATAGATTTGTTTTTTTTTTGGTGCTGTCACCAACGCTGAAGGTGGTGGCAGCCTGAAAGGAGGGGGCGACATGGCGGCGCATTGCTAGTTGATCTCACTGAATCTGGTGGTGGGGGTCTGTGGTCGGTGGAGCGGTGGAGCCAGAGATACATGTGCGGGAGGGGGAAGAAGTAATGACTATGTTTTTTTTACTATGGTTAATGATTTATGGCTGTGGTTGATGGTTTTTATGTGTGTTTTTAGACGGTGGTAGACTGCAGAAACACTGACGCGAACGGCATACACGATTTTGGGCTCAAGAAGCTATTTTACGAAGTAGATTCGAAAAACTGTTTGGAGAAGCCGTCTTATTTATTTCAGCTTCCGAAAAGGCCAAAGCCAAAAGGCAAAAAAAAACAAACAAAAAGAACAAGCTAAAGTATTTAGAGGTAGGGCTGGAAACGAGCCGAGCCGAGCCGGCTCGAGCCAGGCTCGACCGAGCTCGCTCAAAGCTGTGGCTCGGCTCGGCTCGGCTCGTTTTCGAAACGAGCTACGCGAGAGGCTTGGCTCGGCTCGCCTGACAGCTCGAGCCGGCTCGCGAGCCCGAACGGCTCGGCGCTACTCAATACGCGATCAGGATAAAGTCTTGAAGCTTAAATCATGTGTAGTGCATGCACTGGAAGAAAAAGAACTTGCACAAAAATCTTGCACGAAAAATCAATTTCTGATGGACAGTTCATTCGGATGGAAACTAATCTCCCACTAGAGGATTGATACGTGATGGTTGATTGCTATAGACTGATGCCTTTTTCACATGTAGGCTGATGCCTTTTTCTCTTCTGGTTCGGGATGGCATATATGTGTTCGCCTGGCCTTCGTGGCTTTCTTCGGGACCGAGGTGAGGAAATTGACCCATGATCTGCCAAAGCCGGGGACGGAAATTCTTCCGCGCGTGAGATCACGCGAACGAGCCAGAACGGCTCGGCGCCGCCCACCGAGCCAAAATAGCTCGCAGACGCGGGAACGAGCCAAAACGGCTCGGCGCTGCTTCCTCCGCCCGCCTGCGCCTGCACTGGCTGCCACGGTGGAAACCACGCCGGCCTTGCCACCGACGGCGGCGGGGGCGGAGGCGACGACACCGCCACCGGGGGGCATGGCGGAGGATGAGGGCTTGTCGGAGGCGGTGCGCGCGATGCCGGAGAACCAGGACGTGGTGGAAGCCGGCGAGGTCATGGCGGCCGCCGGCGGGGTCACCGCGAGCGCAATCGCATCACGAGATCGGGAGGAGGAGATCTGGACCATGCGGAAATTGGGGAAGAGTCTGGATGGACTCTGGACTGGACGTATGGTGTTGGTGGGTGGGGAATGACTCGTGGAGAGATGAAATAAGCGAGCCAACGAGCGGCTCGCGAGCCCGCTCGGGCTCGGCTCGAAAATTGAACGAGCTAGGATTGAAGCTTGGCTCGCTTGTATATTAGCCGAGCTCGAGCCGAGCCGATTTCGAGCCCGAGCGGCTCGCGAGCCTCAAGCTTTTTGTCCAGCCCTATTTAGAGGGGGAGAGGGTGACAGTGCCAAACAGTAAGAATCAAGAAAGAAAGAATGGCAAAAACACTGTAGAGAGCACCACAAGCAGCTGAGGGCGTACTGTAGCAATGTACCGCTGTATGCACTTTCGTGCTGTAGCATCTACTGCAGTGATCCATCTAGGCTGTTCGCTTTGAATCCAACGGCCAAGATTAGCCCTAAGGAAACGACACTGTAGCCCTCCGCCTTTGCATATAGACATATCCTTAGAGATTATATCCCTCTTCGTACGAGATTTTGAAAAGGATGGTTACGTTTGTCATTACGGGTCATCAGCAGAGGAATGAAGCATGTAGGGTGAGTACCTGGAGTGAACCACCACAAAGTGAGATAATACAAACTTGCGATCATAGCCCATCCTGTTGGCTTCTTACTATTGTGTACTGATAAACCGCACAAGCAATACTGCAGCTGAGTAGCATACTCGGATCGGATGAACACACAATGATTGTTACGTATTTTTCCTTGAACTTCCGTGTAGATTAACGGATTATATACACGATTCGAACCATGTTTTGCTAAGGCGGATAAAAAAAAAATGCAAGAGCACAGAAAAGAAAATGTTACTACACGATTTGGGCCGGCAACGGTGGGAAGGCGTTGCATCGGCAGACCGGGCAGGTCGAGTGGTCGCGCAGCCACTGGTCGATGCACTGCTGGTGGAACATGTGCAGGCAAGCCGGCAGCCGCTTCACCATCTCCCCCTTCCCCAACTCGCCGAGGCACACCGCGCACTCCGACGACCCGCCCGGCCGCGCCCCCTCCGGCTGCTCGTACGCCGGGATGTCATCGGCCGTGGCCACCCGCGCCCCGCCGCGCACCGGCGGCTCACGGGTAACCGCGTGCATGTGACTTTGACTTTGCACGACAAACTGCGGCAGAGCATCGCCGCGGCCGACACTCCGGCGCCAAAGCCCGAGGGCGCACCGGCACGGCGAGCAAGCCAAGCGGCCGGCACCGCGCGCACACCAGGCTAGCGCTTCCCGCAGCGACGACCACGGGAAGAACGTGCCGCAGAAGGCGGTGTACAAGCAGGAGCCGACGGTGACCCACAAGGCCAAGAAGAGGGCGAGCACGACGATGGATCCCGCGCTGCCGTGCGTCCGCGACAGCTGGACGAGCCCCAAGATGACCATGGCAGCGCCGCCGAGGTACACGGTGTTGGCGATGGCGAGCATGTAGCACCGCAGGAAGCAATCCATGGCCGCGAACCGTGCATACGAGCGCGCGACGCAATGAGCGCTTCTTGTGTTTTCCGTCTCGTTGACGCAGGAGTTTGATGACGATTTTTCTAGGAATTTTCGCGGTTTTTGCGTTTGCTGAGTGGTACTTGGGAGAGGCTGATACCGTGTTGTTTATTCGGCTAAGGACTAAAAAGTCTTCTTGTGTGGCGATATATCTTACTTTCTTTTTCGGAGGAAGCGTTTCGTCTGCGAGCTGCTAACATAAACCGGTGATAGCTTTTAGTTGCGGCCGATAAATAATAATGGCTAATGAATAATAGTAGCTGATAAAAATAGTTGATGAATAGTAGTACATCATATAAGAAAGACAGTGCAACAAAACACATTACAACATTCGGACGGTCTTAAGAAACTATAATATAATAAAAATACAAAGTACGTTACAATATGTGAAAACGAAAAATAGTGGTTAATAAATAGTAGCAACTGATATAAACGGCTTATAGAAATTAAGGTGTTTGTATTAACTTTTGCTTCTGAAAATAGAAGGTAGAAGCAAAAATGAATATGAACAAGACCATTGTTTTGGCAGAGTGGCGATGAGTACTTTAGTAGTTCTCGATGATTGACTTCATATAAAATACGGCAAAAATCTATAAGCCAGGAGCCCAGGACAAGGAAGTGCAACCTAATGGAGGAAAATAAAGTAATCATGGATGATTTGAATCATATCGTAATTTCCTACATCAGATGGTTTGAACAAACGGAAAACAATCCTATAATTCAGAGTTACTTCGGAATAAAATAAGCTACTCCGCAGAAATTTCGGCGGAAAGAAGCAGGGTGCAACCTAGTGGAAATATTAATTCAACTCAATTATACTCTCGCATAGGATTAAGAAAATTCAGGCAATTTTCCTTAAAACATTCAAACACTTGTTTAAACTATCAGTTTTGTGTTTTAAGCCA
Organism: Dendrocalamus sinicus; assembly: GCA_036346575.1. Classification (NCBI taxonomy): domain Eukaryota; kingdom Viridiplantae; phylum Streptophyta; class Magnoliopsida; order Poales; family Poaceae; genus Dendrocalamus; species Dendrocalamus sinicus. The sequence continues at coordinate 9,505,861 of CM070644.1, forward strand.
TATTTGGAACGTGAGTATAGCACTGTGAGTTTTGTTCTCTGTACTATGGTGTATCCGAATCCTTTTAGAAAAATAAATATGTGGGGCCTGTTTGGAACGAAGCAATTCCACGGGGATCATGAAAAAAAAATCCCGCGTTCAAATGAGGCCATAATACTGGAGAGCTCGGTAAAATTTTACGAGGGGATATAATTGTAACTTGTAAGGTTAGCATAGTATATGTGCTGGGCAAATCTTGACGCAGCCTTCTATCAGTAATATATAGCACCTACATTATTACATAGTTGCATTTTGCATGTACACAATCATCAGCCGTAATGTAGGATCGGGCATGACGAGTTAGAAGGGGTGAAAGATTTTTAAATTTTTTTCTCAAGTATCATCAACAACACGTAGCGAAAACACAAACCCACAAACTTATCAAAACTAAGAGCCAAAGATTACAAAGATCGCTCGAGACTTTTGTCTCAACTGGTCTGATCATCGGCCTGGAAGCGGCCTGACCACTGGCCAGTCTGACCACGCCTATCTGACAGCGGCGGTCTGACCGCTCATCAAAAAACAGTGCAAAGTGCATTGCACATGATCCAAGAAAATAGTCAGCTCTCAAACCACTGATACAAATGCAGTGAAACTTAGCACAAACATTCTCTAAGATATACGGAACCTATTCCAATTACGGATCATGAAGATCGATGCCAAAGTTATGATATTTATCTAAAATAAGGAGAGTTGCACCAAAATCGGGCAAAAGAGAAAAACCTTGATCTACTCTTACTCATGAGTACTAGATGATCTTAGATAGATTCTCACATGATATAGTAAGTTAGATCGTAAGCTCAAGTCAAATTGTCCATAAGAGCAAAACCCAAAAAATCATCTCTCTCTTAAGGAAAATCGGGCAAATTTAAGAACTCTCCCTAGAATATGCATAGTTGGATGGGATCTGATATCTAAGAAATATCTCCACCTCTTACACGTATTAGACACCAAGAAAGATCAATAAGAGATAAATCCAAACAAGAAAGACAAATAAATCAAAAGCACAAGGAATGATCCAACTCACTTGGTTAAATTTTGGATGTTCATTTCACTTAAATCTCTAAACTTAGAGCACACACATAAAAGGCTCTAACTCAAGAAAACCCTAATATCTCTCCTAGAGTTGATAATTCTCTCAACACACATAAGGACTTATATAGTGGAGACTCCTTACCTCACACTTAACGCTAACAACCAATCACTCTTTAGTTGATCACACCATTTACATATGGAAAAACCAGTAATCTATACACAAACGGGTTTTATATTCATACACACTTGCATGCTTTTCAAAGAGCGACTTTCATAGCTCCAATTGCCCAATAAAACACTTCATCACAAAAACATGATATAAACCACATAGGTCAACGCCACAGTTTTACAAAACAACCGCTCCAACCGGTATTAGACAATTTCCTCAATTGCTATCCACTGGTTTCCATGAAGATGCGATGCCCAATGCCTCATCACCAAGATCGTACACCTGCTTCGATGTTATCATCACTTAAAACACCTGAGTTCTCTGGCACACCACATCACACCATAGTCTATGATGTCCGATTACGTATCACCAAGATCGTGTGTCTGCTCTAAGAACCATCATCACTTAAAATGCATAAGTCCAATTGGCACACCACATACACGCACTTGACTCTTCACAATTCTTGTCTTTCTCCTGAGGATTTTCGCTTGAGATGATACTCCACCTGGACTTACGTGATACACCATGGCCTCAGGACCCCTTCCGTAGCCTTGGTCTTGCCATGGCTGCAACAATCATCAAAGAATAATACATCAATCAAAGCACAAATGACATGCACTTTAATTTCATCAGTAAAATATGCATGGACCTACGCTATGACTCATACTTGCATGAACACCCTATGACTAATACTTACATACATTCCATCATGACTCACAACCAAAACCAACTCAACTTGGCACAGGGGCTGCCCTAAACACGACACCTATGTCGATCACACCGCCCAAGTCACACTGGTCAGACCGTCATAACAATGCCGATCATACTGCTCCTATCCGGTCATACCACAACACCAAACCCGATGCTACCACACCAAGTCACAACCCAACACACCGGTCTAACCGCTAGCTACAAACAACAAAAACTAGAGATTGAACAAAGGGTCAGTACTATCGTGCACCGGTCTAACCATCATGTATTGGCCGGTCAGACCGCCGACCAATCAGACCATCATTCTAGGGTTGGTCAGACTGTTAGCTACAAACAACAAAAACTAGAGATTCAAATGATATAAAATCAAACTCAAGCAATGACAACAAAGCATAAGCAAAGTCAAATACTCATCGTCATCATAGGGTTGCCACCACATAGTCTTGTCTGTGCATCTTGTGATCTCAGTAAAATCCAATTGTGTTACATGCTTCTGAACATAGAAGCTAGCACAAGAAGATTACCAATGTACATTCATTATTTTTCAACATCCAATTGTCTCTTGTTGGGTTACGGGGTAAACTACACTAGCACAAAATAAAATTTCTACCATGTAAATCAAGAAGCTATGCGAGTAAAAGATCATAAATTGTTACCACTAGACGTGCAGTTTAGCCAAAAAAAGAGTTAAATCAGTCTGGTTCAACATAGCGCGCGCCGATGTAGTGGAAGTAGTCAATCGTCCACAAGCATTAGTCGATATTCCTCGAGCGAACCATCTTCTCGTGATTGTCCCGATCAACACCGCAGTCACAGTAGCGTCTTTACCGAAGTCCACACATCGGGATGAAACACCATGCATCGGTATGCTAGCACTAGCATTCACTCGAGAGGTGGCGGCTAGGGTTTTAGTGGGTGTGTCTTAATATTTCTCTTAGATGTCGTACAACCCTCAGCCCAATGCCTCTCTCAATCAATATATATATATATATATATATATATATATATATATATATATATATATATATATATATATATATATATATATATATATATATATATATATATATATATATATATATCTCCTCCTATCAGATCCTCATCCGATATGATTAGGGATTGTATCCAACTCAGAGAACCTCCGATCGGTTCGTTATACAATATAAGTAGAGATCGTATCGCACTCAAAGTCTATCATCCAGACTCTTACTGTTCTAACATGTTAAGTGTGTGACCCTATAGGTTCATGTATACTTGGTTGTAACTCAAAAACACCTTTTTGATCATTGATCTGTAGCAGTCTCTAGCAGGACATATCGACCCAAATATACACAAATATTAATCTAGAAAAACTTTATACAATATGATTTATAACTAGGTCTTAGTCTCTCATGATCAGCTCACAACTTTTTACAACCAGATCGTATATGGTTACGACCAGTTCATATCCCCATACAACCAGTTTACAAACCAGTCTGTGGCATGTCCGACTAGATCACGATCAGTTAGTATACTCATACTACCAATTCGCATCTAGTCAAACCTATCAACTTGTTTATGTATTCTCCTCTTGCCTCACGATATCCGATCGAACTCCAGGTGAGAAACGTGTTATCCATAGACTGTTTAATTTTTTTCTGATCTAGTGATGGATAACTTTATGCGGTCAATTGTTCGACCACTTGTGGTATGGCCATGCACTTCTTTATCCGACCACATCGAGGGGTCTAGAGATATTTCTCCTGTTATGCAGGAGAGGCAAATCGCATATCCGACCAGTCACATGCCTCCGTATGTATCATAGTATATCCAAAAGCTACCTTTATAACTACTCAGTTAGAGAGTAGTATTTGGCAACCCCTAAGTACACTATTACATATGTAGAAAACTATGTTGATCTTAAGTACAAGGATTATACATCATCATTACTTGGGACCAACTGATAACACATAAAACATAATAATCTTAGCAGTGTCTCAAGATGGGTCATTCCAACACTATATTCTCTAACATATTTCCATATTATTGATTTGATATCTAGATATCTATGACCGGTGAAATGTGGTCATCAATCAATATATGCGCTGGTTTATAAGTCACTAATGTCCTGAATAGTGACATTTGACCAGGGATATTTTTAAAATGACATCATATAATAAACAAATGGCTTCAGCAACAAGTTACATACTTGCTAACTTTTATAACAATTCATTCAAGGAACATAATAACATTTATTCAAAAGATTATAAATATAGAAGTTATATAATTATCTCCATGATTACCTCTAGGGCATATTACTAACATCTCTCACCATCAACTCATCAAGAAACAAGAACATGGAAGATGTCACACCATTTGTGCTGGCAACAGTGCAAAGAAGTTGCACCGGTAGACTAGGCACGTTGAGTGGTCGTGTAGCCATAGATCGATGCATTGCTGGTGGAACATGTGCAGGCACCCCTGGCAGCGGCTTCACCATCTCCCCCTTCTCCACCTTACCCAAGCACACCACGCACTCCGACATGCCACCTGGCCGCGCGCCCTCCCGCTACTCATACTCCGGAATGACGTCCGTGGTGGCCACCAAGGAAATAATTTTCAGATGAATTTTGGTGAAATTCACTGAATTTTAGAATTCTCGGCCCACCACGAAAAAGGCCCAATTCGGCCAGAAATTTTAGCATGATTTGAATTTTTTGGCCCAACCCATTGCATTGTAGTCCTTCTCACGCGATGGGCTCTAGGGTTCACCTGTGCAGCAGCATCCTCATAACACACCTTCTCACGCATTGGAGTCACGCTAGGGTTCGAGAAGCGGCACGGGGCAGGCGGAGCGGCACGACGTCGGCATAGCAGAAGCAGCACGGGGGGAGGCGACATGACACTGACACGGGAAAGGAGGTGTGGCGCCGACACGAGAGAAGCGATGCGGGGGGAGGCGGCACGACGTCGGTACGAGAGAAGGGTGTAGGCTCCGCTGGCACGGGAGAAGGGGCGAGGGGAGGCGCCGCCGGCATGGGAAGGGGAGAGGCAACGCCGACAATGGAGGAGGGGCGGCGGCAGCGGTAAGGGAGGCGGGCATGGCATGGAGGCGGCGTGGATGCGATCACCGGCAACTTCAGATCATGTTGCTATCTTCGAGTTATCATCATTGTTTGTATGTTCGTCATCATTGCAAGATCAAGCTAGTCTGTATCACCATTGCTGAGCGTGTGTCCGTCTCATGCCCCTACAACAAATGCATGCTCCGCTGAATGCCCCTTCTTTTACTTATATTATGAAGATGCATCGGAGGCACCACTACCCATCGTCGGAGGCGATGGTAAGGAAGAGGAGTATGGGAAAGGTTGCCAGAGACGAGAAGAAGGGGAGCGATAGCAACGGTAGCAAGTAGGGATGCAATAGTGCGAGGGAAGGACTGGAGGAGGAGGATGCACAAGGCAGGACATAGAGGAGGAGCCAAAGCTCTGGTAGGTTTCTCCAGCGTTGGCGAGGTGCCATAGGGAGAAGCCGCTTGAGCAATAAGCTACAGCAGTCAACAAAGCTTCGTGCAGGAGTAGGGTTGTTGGATTTGCCCCTAGGATCAAATGCATGTGAGCATGTGGATGAAACTTACACACACAAGCGAGAACAAACACAGAGATAGAGAGAAAATTTTCCAACGTGAAATCAGCTTGCGTCACTTTTCTCTTAGCTCTTTTATATGACTACACTTCTTTACTTAACATATTACATGGCTTAAATAGATACAACCGGACCACACATGCAGGCCACTCACCCACTATAGCCATATGACTCAGACTCTAACAACTGACTACCTGTGATCCAGTTTTACTGGCCTTACTTTCCATGACCTGCGCACAACTGAAGACTACTTGCTCCTACGACCTCGACACCTTCTACAACTTTGACTACTTCTATGACTTCCGACAACATCCCTTCTACAATACTTTAAGACTGCTACAGTACATATGAGTATACTACTGCTTCGACCAAGGCACTTCGACTAGATGCTTTGACCACAGCACCTCGACCACAGCACTTCAACCACAGCGTGACGACCATGGCACCACGACCACGACACTTTGATCGCTTATTCACAGTGGACTACATTTTTTACTTCCCTACTAACAAACATCAAGGTTAACTCTAACATTCTCCCCCCTTAATCTTGATGCATTGACTCACAAGCCAAAGTCCGATCTCTTGACGCGTCTCCAAGGAGTTTTGCATTATTCTTGTTGACCATGTCATCGGTGACACAACTTGTCGGCATCTTTCACATCTTCACCGTCGGTGACACACCTCGCCGACGACTGCGACCACTTCCTCAGCTCCAATTGTCTTTCGCCGGTGACACATCTTGATGGCGATGAAGATTCTTATTAGAGCTTAGACACATGAGAACTTGGATACAACTACAAAAACTCTCACACACTCACATGCATCGTGCACTGACTTACCTACATGCACGACCATGACACAAAAATATGTGCACGTATGTAACACACCTACGTGCTCAAACAGATAAATGATACATGCAACACTCCTACTGTGCCAAATGACTCAAAATGCAATCGTGCACTCATACTCGTACACGGACTCAACTACATGCACTTACATGGGACGTGGCCATGAAAACAGGCTCAGTGCCTACGCGCCCATGCACACACCTTGCACGCCGCCTCAGCAAGTGCTATGGGGATAGAGCTTCCGCTTCACTCACATCATCGTTGTTGCGCTCCACATGTAGCAGGGCAACAAGGTTGCCGGACGTCTCGTACAACTGCATCGCGGAGGCCTCGCAACCTTGATGCACTAGTATCCTTCCATGCCCGGTTCACCTCCTTCGTCGGTGCATTTGTCAATGTTGACACCGCCACATCGATGATCTCCATACTTCTTGGCATGATTTTTGGCATACACCAAGATCTGATACCAAATGTTGGATTTGCCCCAATGATCAAACACACGCGGGCACATGGACGCAACTTACATACACAAGCGAGAACAAACACAAAGATACGGAGAGAAATTTTGCCAACACGAACTCAACTTGCGTCGTTTTTCTCTTACCTCTTTTATATGACTGCACTTCTTTACTCAACAGATTACATGGCTTAAATAGATACAACCGGGCCGCACATGCAAGCCACTTACCCACTATAGCTACACGACTTGGACTCTAACAGTTGACTACCTGTGATCCGGTTTTACTAGCCTCACCTTCCACGACCTGCGCACACTACGCTAACTGAAGGCTACTCGCTCCTACGACCTTGACTCCTTCTACAACTTCGACTACTTCTACGACTTCCAATCGCATCCTTACTACAGTACTTTAAGATTGCTACAGTACATACATGTAAACTGCTGCTTCGACCATGGCGTCTCGACCACAGCGCCACAACCACGACACTTCGACCGCTTATTCATGGTGGACTACGTTTTCAACTTCCCTACTAATAAGCACCAAGATTAACTCTAATATTTATTGTTGAATCGGACCCTAGTCGTATGCTTAGGTCCAACAAGGTTTTACTTCCTGGACCACAGGACCAAATGGGATGAGCACCTAAACCTACAGGCTGCCGCATGCAAGCCCTAAAGTAATAGACTTATAAATGCTATGGGCCTTCTTCCTCAAAAGACTAGTCCAATGGGTGAGATCTTCCTCATACTTATAAGTTAAGTTTTTTTTCTTTCTCACAACTAATGTGGGACTATTCCCAACATTTTTCTCCTCACACATTGGCTGTGCACTTTTGCAACCATGAAGTCTAAGGAGATATTAGGCGCCTAGACTCTGATACTAATTGTTAAATCAGACTCTGGCTTTATGCCTAGGTCCAACCAGGTTTTACTTCCCAGGCCACAGGTCTAAATGAGTTAAGCACCTAAGCCCACGGGCTGCCACATGCAAACCCTAAAGCAACAGACTTATAAATGCTATTGGGTTTTCTCCCCTCAAAAGACTAGTCTAATGGGTAAGGTCTCCCTCACACTTATAAATTCTGTTTTTTCTTCCTTTTCCTACAATCAATGTTGACTATTCCTAGTAAGGGTTAGAAGGGGATAAGTAGTAGAGGATTTGAGGAAAGAGATTAGGAGGGCCAGATTTCTTCCGATGGTCAAAAAATCTGACTAATTTTGGCCAAACACAATTTATTGTGGCACAACTACGAAAAGTAAGTAAATTATTCTATTATATTGGTCCCACTCCAATGTGCAACACTTTTTTCGGCCTGTGGTCCGTCCTGAAGCCGAAAAAAGTGATAGATTTGGCAAGCCCACATTTAATTTTCAAATAATTAAATTTCATCTACATTTTTCATCTTTATTTCACATAATTTCAATATCTACTTCATATCCGCTGTTTTTCATAACCTTTCCACAAAAATTGAAATTGAAATTTTCACTTGGTTAGCTGACCGTACCACGGCGAGCCTCGTTTTTTCGTGTGGCTAGTACCAACTACCAACCCTGACGACCAAGAATTTCTAAATAAGAATTTATTTATAAATCACAGCTGACAGCATCACGGATAAATTTTTCTATCTGAACAAAGTTCTAAATACGAATATACAAATCACATGAGACAAAACCAATGTGGCCTGCAATACACGTGACAAAGTCTTTCCCCTCTAAGTTCTAACCCTTTACACCTAGTAAGCTACACTGGCAGCAACGCATTAGCCGACCATTCCACCGCTGTCATCGCGGTTTTCGCAGCAGAGGCCACGTCGTGTGCGAGTGCAGCCACATGTTGATGCACTCCTTATGGAAAAGGTGCCCGCACGCAGGCAGCTGCCGCACTGCCTCGCACAGCACGCTGCCACCGGACTTGCCGCCGCTCTCGGCAGGGCACTCGCAAGCGAACGACGGAGGCGCATCGACAGCCGCCGCGCCCACGAGCCCGCACGCGCACCTGGCCCGCTGCAGAGCCGTTGCACCCATCATCAGCTCGCCGCGAGCCCGTGGCGCCTCCTCTCGGCGCGGCACCAACGAAGGCAGCGAGGACGCAGAACAGGAGAAGCGACACGCAGGCGACGGGCAACAAAAGAACCGAAACAGACTCCAAATCGGACTCCTAAACAGAAACTAAAACTAACTCCAAAACTGAATCCTGCTCAAAACCGAGTCCTAATCAATCTCCGTCTGGAAACAATAGATTACACTAACAAACTCCCCCTAATCCTGTTATCTTCACTTGACCTCAATCATGCCAATCTTGTTACGCAGCTCCAAGAAGCGGACATGACTGAGAGGCTTAGTGAGAATATCCGCGAGTTGCTTCTCAGTCTCAGCGAACTCGAGGATGATTTGTCCTCCATCGACGGCTTCACGGATGAAGTGGAATCGAGTGTCGATGTGCTTGCTTCTGTCGTGGAGGACTGGATTCTTGCTGAGAGCGATGGCGGACTTGTTGTCCACTCGAGTCCCGCACGGAAGCTTCGCTCCAAGAGCTCTGCAGCAGCCGGTGAAGCAGGCACGCCCGACAGTGCCGTTGTAGTAGCGATGTACTCCGCCTCGCACGAGGAAAGAGCCACAACCTGCTGTTTTTGCGACTGCCAGGAAACTAGGCTTGTGCCGAGGAAGAAGAGGATACCAGTGGTGCTCTTTCGCCCGTCAAGGTCGCAGGCCATGTCACTATCGCTGTAGCCCGACAAAGCCAGCCCACCTCCTTCTTCTCTCGGATAGGTGATGCCGAACCCCCGTGTCCCGGCGATGTACCGGAGGATGTGCTTCACCGCGGCGAGGTGATCTTCCCGCGGATCCTCCATGAACTGACTCACATACCCTACGGCGAACGTGATGTCCGGCCGGGTATGAGTCAGATAGCGTAGGCTCCCTGCAACGCTCCGATAGCGAGTTGCGTCCACAGGCCGTGCCGTTGATGCCTTGGACAGCTTGAGCCTCTCTTCCATCGGCGTGTGACAAGGATTGCACTCTGCCATGCCATTCTGCTCCAGGAGCTTCCCAGCATAGGCGCTTTGACAGAGTGTGATCCCACTGTCGCTTTGACATACCTCAATGCCGAGATAGTAGGTGAGCAGTCCCAAGTCGCTCATGCGAAACATGGACATCATCTCGCGCTTGAATTTGTCAATGCCTGCTTGAGTTGTCCCGGTGATGATCAAGTCGTCGACGTAGACGCCGATGATTAATGTTCCTCCGGGTGCCCGCCGCTTGTACAACGCGTGCTTATCCATGCACCGGCTGAAACCCAGCTCCTGGAGGCTGGCGTCTAGCTTGGCGTTCCAAGCGCGCGGGGCTTGGCGCAGCCCATATAGCGCCTTGCGCAGCTTGAGCACCTTGTGCTCCTGCTTGTCGACGACGAAACCCGACGGCTGCTCGACGTAGACCTCCTCAGCAAGGTCCCCGTTCAGGAACGCGGACTTCACGTCCATGTGGTGCACGGACCACCCTTGGTGCGCCGCCAGAGACAGCAGGACCCGCACCGACTCAATTCGCGCGACAGGGGCAAAGACCTCCTCGAAGTCGATCCCCTCGCGCTGTGCATATCCTTTCACCATGAGACGTGCCTTGTGTTTGGTGCTGGTGCCATGCTCGTCTCGTTTCACCTTGAAGACCCACTTGAGCCCGATTGCGCGATGCCCGGCAGGAAGCTCGACGAGGTCCCAAGTGTTGTTCTCCTCGATAGATTTCATCTCCTCCAGCATCGCCCGACGCCAAGACGGGTCGCGTTCTGCCGCGCCAAACGTGGCCGGCTCTTCTGCACTCACCATGTGCAACTCAGCAGAGGTGATCGGTTCTGGCTCCAGGAACCATATCGGGGCACCAGCGGGTGCGGGACCGATGATGTCCCGCAGCATCTTGAATCGGTGTTGTGCGTCGCCGTCGTCGTCGTGATCAAGCTCGGCAAGCACCTCAGCCGTTGGCGACACGAACCGCCCACCTGGTGCGTGATCCGGAGTGCCAGGTGGTGGCGAGTCCTGGCGAGGTGGTGGCGTGTGCGGCTGCTCTCCCGGAGCAGGGACCTCCACTAGATCAGCAATGATCTCATGTTTGATGATGAACGTGCCCGCTCTAGACGTCTTCTCCAGCTCACCGGGATTCACCCAATCCCAGCTGGCCTTCTCGTCGAACACCACATCACGAGAGACATGGACGCGGCGCGCAACCGGGTCGAACAGTCGATATGCTTTTGACCCCGGCTTGAACCCGAGGAGCACCATCTTCATGCTGCGATCATCCAACTTCTTTAGATTTGGGCGAGTTACCTTGGCGTGAGCGATGCATCTAAACGTGCGCAGGAAGGAGACGTCGGGTTTCCTCCCGTGCCAGGCCTCGAACGGCGTCATGCCGTCCAAGCTCTTGGTGGGTGCACGGTTCAGGAGAAAGACAGCGGTGGTCACCGCCTCCCCCCAAAACTCAGACAGCATCCCCTTCGCCTTGAGCAAGCAGCACGCCATGCCGACGATTATCTGGTTGCGCCGCTCAACAACGCCATTCTGTTGTGGTTAGTATGGTGCCGTGAGCTGCCGTGCAACTCCCTAATCCGCGCAATACTGCCCGAACTCGATTGAGGTGAACTCTCCCCCTCGATCAGTTCGCAGAATGCGCAGACGCCGCCCGGTCTCGACCTCGACACTGGCCTTGAACTGCTTGATGACGGTAGGCGCCTGATCCTTGCTCGTCAGGAGGCGAAGCCACATGTAGCGGCTGCAATCATCGACGAGGAGGAGAAAGTAGCGCTGGCCACCATGAGTCGCCGGTGAGATGGGCCCGCATAGGTCACCATGCACAAGGTCGAGCAACCCCTCAGCACGGTAGTGTGCCGCTGTGGGAAACGAAGCACGCCTTTGCTTGCCAATGAGGCAGCTGTCGCAGATCTCACCAGGAGTCCGCGCACCATCCCTTCTTGGGCCAGCTTCTTCAAAGCGTCGAAGTTGAGGTGGCCATAGCGTTCATGCCATAGCCAAGCCTCATCATCTTGCCGCGCCATTAAGCACACCGGCCTCGCAATGTTCAAGTTGAGCATGTACAGGCGATTTTTGGCACACTTCACCTTGGCAAGCAGTTGACGTTGCCGATCGCGGATCCACAACACTCCCCCGTCGATTAGCACCTGGCAGCCATGCTCATCGAGCTGGCCGATGCTGATGATGTTGCTCTTGAGCTTAGGAATGTAGTAGACGTTGTTGTTCGCCCGGTGTTCACCATTCTGGCAGGTGAACAGCACCGTGCCGCGCCCGCGGATGTCGACCATAGAGCCGTCGCCGAAGTTCACCGATCCGATGACGCTCGTGTCCAATTCCGCGAAGTGGTTGTTGCAACCGGTCATGTGGTTACTGGCCCCAGTGTCCAGGTACCACACGTCGCTCCGCTGTTTTCTATCACACCCCAGATTCACTTGGGCGTGCGTTTCGTCGAGCTTGACGAAGTTTGGCGGCATCTGCTCAACGTCGTCAGTGAGGGCACACACCTGCGCCATGAGCAGCGTCTGATCATCATCATCCTCCTGGGTGAGATGGACCTGCTCGCGCTTTGGCTGCTGGCAATCCTTGGCCCAATGGCCAATCTTGCCGCAGTTGCGGCACTTGTCACGACTGATGTTGCGCTCGTGCCTGTCATGCCCGGCGTCGCGGCCACCCTCGCCTTTTGGTCGCCGATTGCCCCTGCCATGGCGACGACCATGGCCACCCGACTTGCTCGACGATCCCTCACCGCTTTGCTTCTCCTTGAGGCGCGCCATCCATTCCTCCTCGGTCAGCAAGAGTTTAGCTTCCGAGGTAGTAGTTGGTGGCGCCACTCGCGAGATGCAACGATCATCGGCGCCTTTCAGACGCCTGGTGACCTCCTCAATGGACAGCTTGGAGAGATGAAGCATGGTCTCCATGGTGTAGACGACATGACCAAACCGGGGCGGGGCGACGCGAAGGTACTTTTCGACGGCCTTCTGCTCGTCGACGGGTTCGCCGTACTCCGAAAGCTGGCCGACCAGGCAGCTCAAGCGAAGCGCAAAATCCTTAGGATCTTCGCCTTCCTTGAACGCGAGCAACTCGAACTCGGTGCGCAGCTTCTGGAGCTTCGAGTTGCGGACGTGATCGGAGCCAATTCGCATAGACTTGACGTAGTCCCATGCTTCCTTGGCTAATCGCTTGATGGCGAGAGCACGAATCATCTCCTACGGGACTGCCTTGAGGAGCGCCTCGAGCGCCGCACGATCTTCCTGTAGATCGCCATCGCCATACTCAACGGCGTCCCACAAGCCCCTCGCTTGGAGCATGACCTTCATTACGAGCGACCAATCCGTGTAGTTGTCGCGCGTGAGCATCAGATAGGACGCGCCTCCAACCTCCCGCACCGTCTTCTGGACCACCATGTCGCGGCCATGAGTGCGACCACGACGAGGGACAATCGGCGAGGCCAAGCGCCGCCCTCGGCCTCCGCGGCGCGGCGACATACTCCGGTCACCATCGCTTACTGGAGCCGACATCGCGCAGGGATCGAGTAGCCTTGCTCTGATACCAAATGTTGGCAATGGATACCTCCAATTGCTCCCGCTCACAACTCACGAAATTGAGACAACAGAAACAGATGAACACAATGTTTCACGTTTGCTGTTGTGCTGCTTTGATCGCTGCACCTGGTGCTCTATTTATATGCAAACAAAAGCTCTAATCTAGGCAACAAAAGAACCGAAACAGACTCCAAATCGGACTCCTAAACAGAAACTAAAACCAACTCCAAAACTGAATCCTGCTCAAAACGGAGTCCTAATCAATCTCAGTCTGGAAACAACAGATTACACTAACAGGCTCGGCACTCGTCGAAGTCGTCGCCGCCAGCTGAGCTCGCCGCGGAGCGCCTAGTAGTCGGCCGCCGATTCTGGCTCCTGTGGTCTGGCATGCCGATGACAAGGTATGCCTTGCCATGGCCGTGCCATGGTCGCGGCAAGAAATAGGCACTGCGCGCGGGGATTGAGCTTTGGATAGCGCTTGCTTTAGGAACAAGGAGGAGCGCCTGGCTTTGGCACAATGTTTTGCGTTGTCTTGCAATACGGCGATACCAGTTGAACTAAGCTATGGATAGCGCTAGCTAATGGCCGCGGTTTTGGACTTTTGGCTGGCGTTGGAGGAGGAAAGGTGCGGGATTCGTCTGCGCTCTAGCTGATGGGATGGTTCGTCAACGACACAATGGCTGTTCAACTCGAGGGAGAAAGAATAGTCTCGACAAGAACATCCACTACGCTACTCCGTCCGTTTCAAAATACTTTAGCACTTTTGACAGACCCTTCAAACTTCGTAATCTTCGACCAATAATATTATTCTAAATATTTAGATTAGTCATATTAACAGGATACTGTTAGATTCACGGTGAGAAACACACTCATGATATTACACTTTCATAACATCTTGTAAGTACAAAATAAATAGTCAAAGTTTAGTTTTGAAGACCGTGAAAAATCAAAAGAGACAAGCATTCTGAAACGAGAGAGCAGTAAGATTACAGTACTAGTATTACTACGTGAAGCCTATCCATTGCCATTGTGCCTGCTAATCAAATCCCTGCGGGCACAATCATTAAGTACTGATTATTATGCTGAGAAGTATAACTTTTGGGTTTTTGTCAGCTCAGACCCATTTCGCCTCTGCTGTCTCCGGTAGCCACCACGCGGCACCGTCTGTGCTGACGATCGGCGCTCGGTGGCCGCTGTGCGATCAGACGCCTAATTATAAGCAGCTGCTCCTGACTAGGCCCTGAGCAAGATATGTATGAACACGAGGAACATCTGACGCAAAGAATCATACAGATGACTAGGAGCCCGTTTAGTTGGTCTGAAAAAGTGACTTATAGCTAAAATTATATTGTAGTCAGCTAAAATTACACTATAGCTGATGATGATTTATTTAGCCTAATTAAATATAAAAAATTTTAAAATAGAAAATATTGGTTAGTCCGTCATAGACAATGCAAACGAATACAGAAAAAATTGACAAAAAAGCTTAAAAATCAGAAAAATGAAATTTAAGAATAGTAAAAAAATAAGCCAGAAGTTCCAATCAAAATAAACGGGCCTACACTGGTGGCAAGGCATCGTCGGCAGGCGCATCTACCTCCACAGTCGCAGGTTTCGCAGTAGCCTTCCGCGGCAGTGACAGGTTGCACTGGCACATCGGGCACGTTCGGTGTGAGTGCAACCACATGTCGATGCACAACACATGGAACAAATGCTTCATGTCGGCAGTTGCCGCACCATCTCACCGCCCTGCATGTCCTCCAGGCACACCGAGTACAGCTCGCCGCTCCCGGACTCGATATTCAGATCTGCCCAGGAGAAAACTCACTCATAGCTCTCGCTCTTAGTATTTCTCTGAAACACGCACGCACGAGGAAGACAAACTCAAAACAAACACACAGACTTAGCGCACACACAGAATGTCATGTTTTTTCTTATGTTCTCATCTGTTATTTATACTACTATTATAGATATATAAGTTCGGCTAACCACTAACCAGCATATGTGGATCACGACGCAACAACTAACAACCAGCTTATGCGGCCACAACGCACAAACCAACTCTATGCGTACGCATAACTCACCCAGATGACCACTAAATAAATTAACACATAATTACAAATGCTAATCAATAAAGCACTAACAAATTATCAAGATTAAATTCTAACATTCTCCCCTTTTAATCTTGATACTCTTAAGTGGTCTGACTGGCATTGGTCCAGCTGTTAGACCGGTCCCTTATTACCAGAGTATGGTTTGATGGGTGTTGGGTGGTCTGACCGGCCTGTGGTTGATGATCAGACCAGCTCTATATGGTCAGAGCGTGTTGTGAGTTGGTTTGAGTGTGTGCACGGTGTGGGAGCTGTTGGAAGTTGTATTGTGTTGTATGATGCATGATTTAGCTAATGTGAGCCAAGCACATAAAACTTGTGCTCGAAATTGGATTGTTGTCTTTAGATGTGCAGGTGGTTTGGAAAATGTTAGTGGTCAACGGCAATAGATCGGGAATAGGCAAGGGAGCTGAGGTCTATGCGGTCTAGTAAGTCTGGGTGAGGCTATGTGGCTCAAGCTGGAGGCACAGAAGAGATGAGGATTGCAATGAGATGAGTTGGCGTATGTGGTCGCCAAGTGATGAGGCCAACATATGCAGAGACGGTTCAGGGGAGTCCGAATGTGTGAAGACATGATGGCTAGTTATTGTGCACTACGAGCTGTGTGTCAAAACATGCGAAGATACTTTGATGGAGTGGATGAGCCACTTCGAAAAGCGTGTGTGTATAAAACCCAGTATGGTGTTAGCATAATGGGTTAGCCCATGTAAGTGAATGAAATATAACTAGATGTGTTAGTTATGGTTTCTTGTGAGCCTCTATATATAAGGAGGGGAGGTGTTGGCTTAAGGTTTAAGCTTTGTGTCTCAAGGAGAGGCTTTTGGAGAGTTAGGGTTGGGGTTTTTAAGAGGAAAACTTTGTGTGTGCTCCATGGAGAGGTAGCTTTGTCCTTTAAGAGTGGAGTGACTTTAAACATCCACCTCCAAGTGAAATAAAGATCCAATTTTGTCTAAGTGAGTTTTGCCGTAGACTTCTCCTTGTGCCTTTGATTTGTTTGGTTTTTTTGTTTAGATTTTCACTTTTCTTGATCTTGCTCGTTTCTAAGTATGTGTGGATGATACAAGAACCTCTTAGAGACTAGATCCTATCCATCTAGGCAACTCTATAGCAAGTTCTTGGTGTTTGCTTTGGTTTGTCCGATTTTGATGCAAGTTGTCTTGTTTTGGGCATTGGTCAAAATTTGTTGAGTAACTTGCCAATCCATTGATGAAATAGGTTCATAGGATCTTGCGCAAGCTATGTTTCAACTCATTTGGTTTAGTAGATTAGATGTTAGGCCATTTTGAGTTCTTGACGGTGGATTGTTCTCTGTTCTAGAATGACAAGCAGTCAGATTGTAGTGACCCGAGTGGTCAGACCGCCTAGGCTCGGTCAAACCAGTGTGATGCCTGTGGTCAGATTGGCCAGCTAATGATTTGGCTCGTTTGTTACTTCTTTTGTTATCTTGGCTTGTTGGCTTCTTCTTTGTTCTTGTTTCTATTGTAGATCTGATCTTATTAGTTTCTCATAACTAATTGAATGAAGAAGGCAGAGGAGGTTGATTTTATAATAGTTATAAAGGAGGAAAAATCATTCACCCCTCTAATTTTCACCATTGGTCCTGCAAAACTCTTTCCCCATGTTATTGTCAAGGCTTCGGGCTTCCACCCATGATATGCGATGGACATTGGCAATCACATCCACTGTAATGGCAAGAAGCATAGGCCCCGTTCTTTTCAGCTTATGGTTTCTCCTGAATAAACAAACGAGATGCCTTCTCCACCAGCGTTTTAAAGCGGTTTATCAGGACAATCTTTTTGAGATGATTTATTGGTATTTCGTTTGTTCACACAAACCAAAGTGCTATGGCCAAAAATATCAGGTGTAGCCGAAAAAGAACATGTCCATAGAGTTCTTTCCTACGGTCGAACTTTGAACTCAAATTTTGGAAACTTTCAATTGTAACTTTTTAAAAAGTTACAATTCCTTCCCCGTACGGTAGAGTCTGGTCGCAGTCCCCCAACTTCCCCCAGCAGTGTCGCATCCCCTCGTCGCCGCCTCCCCAACGCATTTGCCTGCCGCCTACTCTCCCCATCTGCCCACCGCCTACTCTCCCCATCTGCCCACCGCCACCTCTCCACCTCCACCTCCCACAACTACCGCCTCCTTATCCTCTGAACCCTCGTGTCGCGCCTCCTCCTCCTCAGAGCCGCCACCAATTCCTTCCCTGCGTGGCAGCATCTGGTCGCAGTTCCCCAACTTTCCCTAGGGCGTTGCCACCAATTCCATCTTCCATCACCCCTCCAACTAGCAGCACGATGCTCGGCGATAGTGGCCGGTGGATTAGAGAGAATGGTGCTTGGCAATAGCGGCCGGTGGTTCAAAGAGAAGGGCACTCGGTGATGGCGGTGACTTCCTCTGACTAGGCCTACCCACGAGGCTCTCCCTCGCCGCCGCCTAGCGATTGCTCACACGGTGAGCTTTTCTACCTCCTCATGCTCTTCGCTCGGAGCCTGTCGCGTTGTCTGGCAATTTTGGTCTCCCAAGCTGGTCATTAAAGTCGGTGCCATGGTCGAATGGGGCCGTGGTCAATGGGCCATGGCTAAAGTCGCAGGGTCGTGGTCGAAGTCGAAGCGTGGTTGAAGGGGGCCGTGGCTGAAGTCAAAGATCCATGGTCGAAGTTGAAGCCCTGGTCGAAGTCGAAGGGCCGTCGTCGAAGTCCAAGCCGTGGTCAAAGGGTGGTAGCGGTCGAAGTTAAAGGGCTGTGGACAAAGCCAGTCTGCGGTCGAGTCGAAGGGTTGTGGTTGAAGTTAGGCCGTCGTTGAAGTTGAAAGGTCATGGTCGAAGTCCAAACTGTGGTTGAAAGGGTAGTGGTCGAAGTCGAAGGGCCGTGGATAAAGCTGGTCTGCGGTCGAAGTTGAAAGGCCATAATCGAAGTCGAAGGGTCGTGGTTGAAATCCAAGCCGTGGTCGAAATCGGGCGGCGGTGACGCCGCGATCGGGCGACGAGGCACAAGCGCACCGAGGCTCGCCAAGCGTCGACCACCAGCGATGGTTGACGGCTTCTAACTTACGACCACGAGGTGTGATTGACAGCTTCTAATTCATGACCATGAGCACTGGTTAATGTGTTTCGACTTATGACCATAAGGTGTGATCGATGCCTTTCGACTTACGACTACGAGCGCTGGTCGATGTGTTCCGACTTACGACCATGAAGTATTCTCGATAGCTTCTGACTTACGACAACGAACGATGGTCGTCGGCTTCCGATGTACGACCATAAGCCATTGTCGAAGGCTCTCGATTTAGGACCACGATCGATCGCCGACCGCTGCCAACTTACGACCACAAGTGATGGTCGATCGCTCCCGACCTACGATCACACGTGATGGTCGACGGCTTCCGACTTGCGACGACGAGGTGTGCTCGAGGGCTCCCAACCTACGACCACAAGGTGTGGTCAATGTCTTCTGACTTATGATCACGAGGTGTGATCGACGGCTTTCGATTTAACGGATGTAAAAACTTTTAAACATGTTTGTATGTATATTCTAAAAATTTTTACCACCCGTGAGCTTTAAAACATGTAGTATGATAAATTTTAAAAATCCGTAGCAACTGAAAAGCCCCAAAAAAATTCAAAACCAAAAATTTCTGTGCATTTTGAGTGATTTTCGAAAACTTTCCTTTTTGGGAAAGTTCCCCTCGCTGCCGCTTTCCCTTTTCGGCCATGTGTCTTCCTCATCCGTTGGCGCCCGGCCTCTTTTCCGCTTTCTCCTCCTTCCGGCGCCCGCGCCCGTTTCTTCCTCCGCTGGCGCCCCGCTCCCTCTCCGCTTTCCCCTCGCGCATGCGCCTGCGCCCTCGCCCCTCCCGCACCGCGCCCGCGTCTTGTCCCGACCGCGCCACCCCACTGACCCCGGTCCAAAACAGTGGGCGCCTCCGCGCCACGCGTCGCCGCTCCTCTGCGCTGACTTACTGGCGGCGGCCAACTCCTCCCTCTCGCGCGACGCGCGCGCCACGCCGCCGCCACTGCTCCCCTCTCCCGTCGCCTCACCATTACGCCCGTGCAGAGCCGTCAACGCCCTGTCCCCTCCGAGGCGACGCCCTACCTGCTCCTGTTGACTCCAGCGCCGCGCCGGTGCCTTCTCCCCCACGAATCCCCTCTCCCTCCGCTCGGGTATAAAACCCCGCTCCACTCCCCCTCGCACTCCTTTGCTTCCCGAGCTCTCCCACCGCCTGCAAACACCTCCCACCACTCCTGTGCATCTCCCCATGCGACCGATTGGAATTTCACCGCCCCGAACGCCGCCATTCCTCTCCCCTGCACCGGCAGCCCCCGAAAAGCAATCACCTTCTTCCCTCCCCCATTTGCCAATTCCTTTACCCCTGAGCATCTCTACCGTTTGCTAATCCTTTTGGTGAACTCCCTTGGCCAGGAGAACTGCTGAGGAGCTCTGTCGCCGACGAACCCCGCCGACCTCGACAGCTCTCCCGTGGCCAGCTCACTCCGAAGCTCCCCAGCTCACGCCGCCACCGCCAATGTGAGCACCCCACTCCCCTTACCGTGTATCTCTCACCGATTTGGCTCACTCCACCCCGGTGACTCCCCTCCGCCGCCGATTAGCCGAGGCACTCCCTTCTCCCTCCCGCCATCTCCACTGATCCCCTCGCCTTCCAACCACCCAAAATGGGTTCCCCGTAGTGAGCCCTCCCCACTGGCACCCTCCTTTGCCGCCGGCAAACCCCCTGGCATCCAAGCCGCAGTCGCCACCGTATCCCTGCCGCGGGGGTACTGTAGCAGCTGGAGGAGGAAGACGACTCCCTCTTCCCCGCGACGTGGACGCATCCCAGCCCTCGGATCCGATCGTTGCCGTCTGTTTTTAAGCGTCGGATGGTCGCCTGCCCTTCGCCGTCCGATCCTCATAACCGCACCACCTCGCCTCCGTCGGATCGACCCGTACCGCTTCGCCGCGTTCTCCCCGTCTCGGCCGTCCGATCCCCGCCCATTCCATCCGGGCCCTCGGTCCGCCCCGCATCCCCGCCGTCCGCGCTGTCCACGCGTCTGCCATCACCACCGAGCGGCGCGCGCTGCTGCTGGCCGAGCGCCGCCTCGCCGCGCCGCGCGCGTGCGCGTGCATAGGCCGCCGGCCATGCGTTTGAATCCCCGGCCGGGCCGCACTGTAGCATCAGGCTGGGCCGGTTACTGTTCAAAATGATTTTCCCAAGTTTATCAATTTCTAAAATTCCAGAAAATCCAAATAAATTCTAGAAAATCACAGAAAATCCCAAAAATTCCCAAATTTCACCACTTTGCTCCAAATAATATCTTGAACCCATTTTTGGCCTCCACTTTTCCAAATTCATCCCAGATACATTCCTAAAATTCTCCATTTGGAGATTTATGCATTTTACTCCTTTTTAAATAGTTTATTTTTCCTCGCTTGAATAGTTTCAAGCCGGATTTATTTATTTTGTATGTTTGCGCTAGTTTCGAAGATCTCGAAAGTTCAAGTGCAGTCTCAGGACCCAGGAGATTCTACGTTCGAGCTAGCTGAGATCATCCGGATTGTCGGCAAGTCCCAAATCCTTTGATCATGTTGCAACCCATGTTATTTAATTATGTTATTATGCTGTTTGTATTATGCTAGTTGTGAAATGTTAGTTTAAAGTAAAATAAAATGTTTAGAATGACATGTGATATAGTTAGTCCTACCACCGATAAATGCTATGTTAATTTGTAGCCATGCCATTGAAACCCTAGAAATAATTACCTGTTAATCTAGATAACTGTAGGTTATTATTATTATTATCATGCAAGTCTTTACACTAATAAGGTTGTGGCTGTGGGCTAATAGAATTTTGGAAAACCCGACTCTAAGGTAGGGTGGTATGGGACACCGTATCTTATAGCGGAGAGTGCCGGCATGCACAAGGTAGGGTAAAGGTTGAGGAAGAGCCGCGAGACGGTCTACGCCCACCGCTTACCCTAGGTTGGGTCGCAGGCCTGGCGAGGTTGCGAACCATGTGAAAATATAAGGACTGAAACCCTTACGCTGAGCAAATGTCATAGTGATCGCTCAACCACAGGAGTTGACTTGTCAACACTGGTCTAGTAGCTGCTCAACTCGATTGAAACTCTACAGGTGTGGCGGAGGAGGAGGATAAGAAGTGAGGTTAGGCAGGCCGTGCTGCGGGTGCCTAACAACGGTAGAGTTCACTCGAAGCGGATGTTTGCTTTCTTGTTTTCTTGTGGCAGACCCGAGTGGATTCTACCGCGGGTAGAGCCTATATAAAGAGTTGAGCAGTGAAACGACCTTCCTTAACTCTGTCGCGGGAGTTAAGGGATCGTGTGGGTAAAGCTGAGCAAACTCTGCAGAGTCAAATATATGGTATTCGAATACGCCGTGCTCCCGGTTAATGGAGCTATGTCACTTGGGTGATTCCATCAGCGAAGCTTGAGTAGTTTTGTACATGTTTTAACTTGATTAGTTGGTTAATATAATTCTCATGAAAAACCCCTGAGATCTTAAGAAGTAGTTTTGGATCTGTCTTATTAAAATGATTGCAAATATAACTGCATCCACCCAAAAGTTAATAAACCAAGTATACTCCCTTCCATTATAAATCCGTGCATGTAGTAAGATAGAGTCCCTTTGGGGCTTGCTGAGCCGGTTGTTTGGCTCACGGCTTGCTTAATCCACTCTTTAGAGGATCAAGACGAAGGTGAAGGTCTCCTCGTTGAGGAAGTCCCGGAGAATCGCTTCTTCGACGAGGACCCGTGGCTTTAGGTCTTCGCCGCGCTCAAGCGGATCTTGGAGTTTTTGGTAATGTAATTATACTTTGGGCTTGCACGCGCCCACTGTTGAAAAATAGATGTTAATCCTTATGTGAAATATATGCTGGATTTTTGTTGTAAGCATGCAATGGTATACTCTTGCGCGACGTTCTATAACTGTTCATGCGTGAATAGTTGCGGAATGTCGTGTCCGTACGCGCCGTTTGAAATGGGGGCGTTAGGGCATTTAACTAGTACAAATTTACATGGCAAAAAAGAATGCCGTTCCTACCTCCACCATGACCTGCAATTGTGCAGAAAAATGTCATTTCTAGCCCAGCCCAAAATACTCTCTCAACAAGACTACACTGGTGGCGAGGCATCGTCAGCCGGCGGTTCCGCCTCTACCGCCGCAGCTTTGGCAGTAACTTTCCTTTGGCAGTAACGACCTGTGCGAGTGCAGCCACTTGTCGATGCACTCCACATGAAACAAATGCTTGCACGTCTTGCATCATCTCGCCGGCCTTCATGTCCTCCATGCATGCACACGGAGCACAGGTCGTCGCTCCCGGACTCGAGGCCAACGCCGTCCTCAGCGCCACGGGATGCGTACGCGAACGTCGGCAGCGCATTGATCGCGGCCTCTGCGAGCCCGAACCGGCACGCCGCCCGCGGATAGCCCGCCGCAGCCGTGCCCTCCCGCTCGGCGGCCGCGCCGCCTCTCCGCCCGATGCACCAGCTCTCCGGCGTGAGGCAGTCGACGACGCCGAAGGCCACCAACGCCAAGCCGGCGAACGCGAACGCCTTCCAGACGCTGACGGTGGCGTCGAGCATTCAGAAGCAGAACAGGAGCATCGTCGGGCAGGACACCACGATGCCGTAGCAGGAGCGATACCCGCCCGCCGTCCTCTCCGCCGTGGATCGTCGTCGAGAGCCTCGCGAACAAGTTAGACATGATCACTCCCTCGTTGAGGTAGTAGCGGTGCGCTAGTGCTTGTTACTTGAAAGTTTTGAGTTAACCTGCAACTGCACAAGCTTGCCGTGTGGCGTGGCGGTGTTCTGCGCGGCAAGAAATACGCAGCGTTTGAGAGCGTGAATTAACGCGCGGCGGCGGTGTTCGCTTCTGGAGAGCGCAGCCGCCGCTTGGCGCGCGGAAGATAAATTCGGTGGTTTTTGACGAGAAGTGCGTGTTTCAGCCGTTCAGGTGCCGATTCTGGTCAAGTTTCATGCGCCGGCCATTAGCCAACTGCTGGCATGCAGTGAGATATGAATATATGATAAATGCCTAAATGGTTCGTTGACTGCACGGTGGAAAGCGACACTGTAGAGGCGACGTGATAATTTACCGAGGTGCCCAGATGGAGTAGGAGTACACTAAGTTGTGCAGTAGAAAAATGTGGCAATTTGCAAGGTTAAGAGAGGTCAACAATGGCCAGTCTGATCAACTGGGAAATAGTGTTCTTATACTATAAAAAAAACTGAAAATGACTGTTGCTCTGGTTACAGACCAAACAGTAGAGAGGGAGCTACCATATTAATTTCCCATCCTACCCCTTAATAAATACATAAGGTAGGGGTATATGGTACATTTCTTTATGGATGTTGATAAACATTACCCGGATGTTAATCCAACAGTCTCAAATCTAGATAATTGTTAGAAAGAAAACATCTGGGTGATACCTAGACACACCCTTTCTTTATACTATTAGGTCTATTACATATTGGGCTAGTTGCAAATTCCAATCACAGAGGATTGGGCTAGCCCTACGACAACTGTGCTTTTTTCGCTTTTGCTATTTGTAGGTTGCATGATATTACTTGCTTCCAAATTCCTGTCAATAATTTGACATCGTTTTTTTTTGTGTAGCCAAAAACTGTGTCAATAATTCTCCTCCTTTCAGGTTTGTGGAGTAGGATCAAAATTTCACTTTTTAAGGAAAATGTACAGAAGATACATGTTTGAAGAACATTAATGCTATTGCACAAACTAATCACACAAAAGACGTGACAGTATCATTTCTAGGCCATGGTAAATGACACTCTTACATACACTCGTTATGCAAACACTGCACTAGCTAGCTACACCGGCGGCAACGCCTCATCCGACGACTCCAGCGCCTCTTCTGGCGCCGCCGCTTTCTCTGTCACCATCGGCGGCGGCGAGATCACGCAGCGGCACATCGGGCACGTCCGGTGCGAGTGCAGCCACATGTCAATGCACTCCACGTGGAAGATGTGCCTGCACGCCGGCAGCTGCCGCACCATCTCGCCGCCGTGCACGTCCTCCAGGCACACCGAGCACATCACGCAGCTCCCGGCCGCCGGCTTACCGGCGCGGTCACTCTCGAGCGGGCACACGTACGCGAACGCCGGAGGCGCGTTCGCTGGGGCGCATGCGCACCCTGAAGCCCTTGCCCCATTGGTCGTGACAGTAATTATAAGCTCCGCGCTCGCTGGCCTCCCCCTCCGACGAAACCATCTCTTGGGCGCGAAGCAGCCGACGACGCTGAGGAACAGCGCGGCCGTGGCGGCGAAGGCGCACGCCTTCCAGACGCTGACGAAGGCGGCGAGCACGCAGAACAGGAAGATGGACAGGCAGACGACGGCGATGCCGTAGAAGGCGCGGTAGCCGTCGACGTCGTCGTCGCCATCGCCGGACCTCGCCACTGGCCTCGGGTACAAATTGAGCATGACGAGTAACTAGCTAGAGGCTAGAGTGTACTAAGTAAGGCTCGTGCTTGCTTCTAGTTAACTTGATTAGTAGTATGCAATGTTGCAAGGTTCGAAGGCTTTCGCGACAATAAATAGTGTTCGCCTCATCAGAGGTTTGGTACAAGGTTTAGCTTTAGCGTCTCACTGCTGCAACGAGTAATTAATTAACAAACTTTCATGCTTTGATTCCGTTGTAGTGACACACGTTACCTTAAATTGAATGGATAATTAACGGAGTAATGGTTTCCTACATTACAACCACACGGCGGGATTGAAAATTACGGCGTTTGCCTTTACGTGCTCACTCCGTGGCGTCCAGACGCCAGCTACAGAATTGGCACGGGATGTTGTTTGTTTGCTCGACGTACGTGCTGTAAGTTTCGCATTTTTCTAACAAATTTAATCGGCATAATTAGTGTTAATAATAATAAATAAAATGGCCAAATTAATATTAGGACCGAACCCTCTAGTTAGACTATCACCTTGGGAACCAGCCAATCAACCAACATAATATCTATGCAGTTTACACCGTTCAGAAGGGATAGCAAAACACTTCGAGAATCCACAGCACAACAAAGAATTAAAACCAAGCCAGATGGTCTAGAAGACTAGAAGAGAAGGGAGATGAAACATTGGCCACGTCACCAGCAAGCCCACCCCTCTCTTTCTTTTATTTCCCCTCCCAATTCCAACCCCACATAGCCACATTTCGCCGACCACCACAAGGCAAGAATCAAGGCCAGCCAACTACGAGCAAGGAGCCAGACAGCTGGACATTAAACCGTAGGAGGAAAAGGCCACAACCCTTGCTAGCAACACCACACAGCCGACCAAGAAGGCGACCACCAAGGGCATAATTCCAATCCTTCCCGAAGCAACCTGACAACAACTGGCAAAGATAGCCCACCAACTATCCATAGTAATAGCAACAATTTCTCAAAATTAAACCATGCATAACCCATAGTTAATAAGCAACCAGCCGAATGTCGCATAGCATCACTAGGGCACCACTTAACCACCACCAAAATTATGCACAGGGGGGAGGGAGAGTAGAGGGAAGGAAAGGTAAACCGTAGGGCGATCTAGGGTTACCAGTGACGGCGCGTAGAGCTCAGGCGACGAGGAGCCGGAGTCGATGAGGGGCCAGAGAGGTCAGCGTAGAGGGGGAGCCGGTGGCGCTAGCAGAGAGGTCGATCGAGTGGAGGCACCATAGGTGACGAGGCCGAGAGGTGACACGAGGACGACGAAGGAGCTACCCGAAGCCAAGCCGAGGAGGAGGCAAAGGTGCCATGGCTACAGAATGGCCAAGGCGGCACGGCACCGAGGGCCAGATCCAGAGTAGGTGTGAGGAGGGGAGAAACAGAAAGGAAGAAGAAATAAGGGAGTGAGTGAGTTGGCTGAATGGGCAAAGTGTTGGAACTAATCTTGACTCATACATTGAATGTGTTTGAGGTGGTCGAAGAAGTAGTCTAAGCTATGGCCAAAGAAGCAGTCTAAGCCATGGTTGAAGAAGGAGTCTAAGTCATGGTCGAAGAAGTAGTCTAAGCCATGGTCGAAGAAGTAGTCTAAGCCGTGGTCGAAGAAACAATCTAAGCTGTGGTAAAAAAAGCAATCAAAGCAGTGGTCGAAATAGGTAGTCGTACTGTAGCTCCGAGTACTGTAGTACCGAGTATGAAGGGCAGTCGAAGTGTTCGAGTATAGAGATCGGTCGTAAGATTACCAAGTACGAAGGGCAATTAAAGCATTCGAGTACATAGATCAGTCGTAAGAGTACTAAGTACAAAATACGAAGGTCAATCGAAGCATTCGAGTGCAGAGATCGGTCATAAGAATACCGAGTACTGAGTATGATGGGTAGTCGGAAGTCATATTACAAGTACCGTAGCAGTCGGTAGTTGGAAGTCACACTCGTAAGAGTACCGTAGTAGTCGGTAGTCAGAAATCGACTCATAAGAGTACTGTAGCAGTTGGTAGTCAGAAGTCGTAAGAGTACCATAGTAGTTGTAGTCGGAAGTTGCACTCATAAGAGTATCGTAGCAGTTGGTAGTGAGAAGTCGCACTCGTAAGAGTGCCATAGCAGTGAGTAGACGAAAGTTGTACTCATAAGAGTACCGTAGCAGTCGGTAGTTAGAAGTCATACTCGTAAGAGTACTGTAGTAGTCGGTAGTCGAAAGTAGTACTTGTAAGAGTACCACAGTAGTCGGAGCATATGAGTAAAGTGGTCTTTCTCCCGTGGAAACAGCGATCGGAGTAATGAATTCAGCTCCAATAGAAATTATGCAGAAACGCTTTAATATAATTCTCTCATTTATGTATACCATGTTATTTTCTCGACATATTAGATTAAATCTTTCTATCCGTATAATTTGCAGGCGAGGTACTGAGTTTTCAGAGTGAATTATATTAGGGTAATGTGGAGACCCAGAGCTTCCATTTAAACTTAGGAAAACATTCCTTCAAACAATAGTACCAAGTATATTCAGTAAAACAAGTATTCCGTTATTATCTAATATCATTTCACATGAAAATGAGAAAAATCTTTAAATCAAAGAAAAGTTATGAAAGAGGAGAAAAGAGATAAACAGAAACCGATGGAGCAGTTGGCCACTTAAGTTAATTAAAAAGGTGGGCAGAGATTACCTTGGTAGGTGATAGAGGAGAATAAAATATAAGGAGTTACAAACTTCATCTATGTGAACGGACCGTACTAAAACGTATCAACCAACATTTCGTCTGAGGATGGACAGAATTAGTAATGCTATTAAGGTTATTATATTTTCCACATATGTAAGTATTATTTAGGGGAGGAACCCAGAGGAACCCAGAGCCAGTAGAGAGCCGGGAGTAGGGGATCCACAACCTCAATAACTCAAAACTGGTACACAAGCCAGATGTGGGGGATGCGGACCGCAGGAACCCAGGACTGGTCAAATACCAGAAGCGGGGTACGTGAAGGTGATATACTACATAGTGGGTTGTTGGGTGATGGTTAGACCGCCCTAGCCAATAGCTATATTGCTATTGGTGGGCGCTGGGTAAGGGTGAGAGACCACCCCAGGCCACTGATTGAGAATAGTTGGGTGGAGATATAATATATTGAGATAAATGTAAAAGTTCTATACTCTAATCTAGGCACCGCATCTTAGGAAATGCGATGATCCATGAGCCACCAGGATCAGAGTGATGATGGGTAAAGTGATACAAGTTTGCGCAATGTTATACAAATCATGAATTCATGCTGTCTCTGGGAAAGGAGATTACGGACATCAATAGAGATTTTAGCTATTCATACGAGCGTTTAGTAGCTTTCCAAAGTAATGAATCTAAAATCTTTCACAACTAAAAACCATTATTTTCTATGGATATGGGAATGTGGATGAGCATGGCAATGAGAGGTAAAACAGGAGCATACAGTGCATAATTAATACATAAGCTTGTTGAGTACTCTATACTCATACTTGCTATTATTTTCCTTGTTTAGAGGATAGCCAGCTAGGATCCACCTTTGGCGGGGATGAGACCTACGCAGCAGAGTCCTAATCCTAGTGGGAGGGAGATTGTACTGAGGCTGAGCCGTATAAGGGTTACACCTTATATGAGGACTGGAACAACTAGAGGCCTAGGAGCAGCATGGACTCGACCACTAGGGTACTTGTATTATTAGTGTATTGTATTTATACTCTTCTTTCTTGTATAATTAGAGTTTTGAACTAGACTTTCTTTCCTGGTACTATAATCACTCAGCCGAATACGTTGTATGGAACTTTTGCCATGCGTGGCTATATGGATGTATGTAATATGTTGTCTCTAATTATTGTTCTACTACAATACTCTGATAGACTTATTATTTGTTAGAGTGATATTCTATCAGCCGAAATAAATAATAATCCATTGGCTAGCATTTTTACCTCATGGTAATGATGCGGGTCGTCTCACGTGTGTCATGTGAGTTTGTGACAACAGACAAACCATTCCGTGTCCATTAAAAAAACTCATCTTGCATTTTTGCAACATCGTTCTGTTACATTCCTTGACTGATGGATACAGATTAACTACACAAGTAAAATTGGGAATGTTTGGGAAGATCAGAGAAGCATTTAGGGAGGAATTGAGAAAAGGGATACAAGAAGGGGATGAAGCAGTTGGAGGGTCAGGAGGGAGAGAGTCTTCAATTCTGATTAGTTCTCCCCTTCCCCAACACATCTGGTTCACCCAAAACCCTGAACTGATGATGAAGGATGGACAATTCACTTATATTTTAGTACTTCCCCTCACGTGTAGATTCACTCAGGCCTAAAACATGGAATAAAAGTGTGATGAAATTATTTTTTAATTGCACCGGCAGAGTCTTTGAACCCAAGATCTCTTGGCTTTGATACCATATTGAATTGCAAGCACCAACTAATTCACCAAAAAGATTAAGTTGGTAAGGGAAAATAATTTTGATTTAGAAAAATTTTTGGACCCTTCCGAGAAAACCGAATTTTAGAAAGTTTGGATTTTTTTGGAAAAAATCGGTCAAAATATTGAAATTGCAATTTGAATTCAAGAAATTACCAAATCCCACCAATGCCTCCATGTCATGGCTACCTTCCCCTCTCCCTTGCCACACTGCTCCCCATTCCTTGCTGGCGCAACCTACCCCGCCTCCCTTGCCGTCGCCGCCCCTCCTCCCGTACCGTGTCATGTCAGCATCATGTCGCCTCTTCTCATGATAGGGATTAGGGAATGCCAATGTCAGTGCCTCTTCTCGCATGGGGACTCAGTGGTGGCAAGGGAAACTACTAGCTTGGGCCAACTGCTTCTATTGAATGGCCTTGTTTAGGTATGGGAACTGGTGGGTTGGGTTGAAAAATTCAAAACGGGCTAAATATTTTAACCGGATTGGGCTTTGTTTGGGGTGGGCCAAGAAAACTAAATTTCAACTAACTTTGTGAAATTTAGCCCAAAATTGTAATCCCTAAAGCTGATGAGCAAAGACGGACAATTCACTTATATTTCAACACATAAAATAAATGATAAAAGATGGACAATTCACTAATATACTCCAACACCCAAACCAGGTTCGGTTTATATACCATCCCACCTCTATTGCTTTCCCTCTGAGCCAAGGATACTGCACTTCCATGTGGTCTTCTGTCCCATTTGGCCCAGTTGCTTTCCGAGCCCATGACATTCTCCCCTCCTTGAAACTCAGCTTGCCTCCATGCTGATGCCATCGAACCATGGAAGATGTGAGTGGAGCTGTTGGGATCCCATGGCACTTGCCAGATATCTTGCCATCTCCATCAGTACAGTTTTTGATATGAAGAATTTTTATGACAATTCGATGATTATCTGATACATGTAAAACTTCTTCTATGTGCTGGAAAGCTTGTAGAATGAATCTAAAGCTTGTAGAATGAATCTACGTACCAGCACTCTAGGACCAAGCTAAGGTTGATGAAAGAACCATCGGCACAAGACTTATCCACTACACTCACACTCTTGTTGATACCTTGCATGTTGGAAATCAGGCCCAATCTACACACGCTTTAGGTTGACACCTACACATGAGAATTGTGGAGGAAGGCCAATTTTCCTAGCAGAAACACCCTCACCACCTCTCGCGTCCATCAGGCGACCCAAATGCCATTGGCCACCTTGTCCATAGTGTCCAACCTCCCCAATGGCCCCTAGATCCGGCACCACCTCCCCCAGATCTACCTGCTCATTGGTTCAATCGCCTTCCGCCTCACCGGGGTTTGCCTGTTCATCCCCTTCACCACCATCGCTCCCACTATCCTCATCGCCCTCGGGCCGTCCGTTAGATGCTGTGCTGGTGTGCAGCCCTATCCCCCTTCCTCCCCCACCTCATAGGTAGTAAAGCCCGGCCAGCCACCGCCGCCCCTCCTGGGTCCCGTCTCCAACCTCTTAATGTCCAGTGCCTCTACAACAAGGGTTTGTCTTCCATCGCCCCAGCAACCTTCTCCTCAAACCTCTGCATTGAAGATGTGCCCAACAAGCACTTTGAAGACAAGAATCCACGCATCTCTTAGAATCCTATTCGAGGCAGGCCTTCAACACATAGGGTCTCGTTCATGGATGACGCCCCCCCACATGCCGACTCAAGTGCGTCATTACTACTCCACCTAACCTCCTTCCAGCGAGTGGGAATGATGACTCCCAACGACGCTCTTCCTCTCCTGTCGCTTCATCTTCCTATCCCCTTGTAGCAAGTGGTGCGGCGCATTCATCTTGTCACAAATCCCATGCTCAATGGGCTGTGGTAAAGCCCATGTATTAGTGGCTTAAAGCACACAACCAGACGGCTACAGTTTCCAAGAGCTTCTCTCCTCCTCATTCTAGCCACAACTACCAACACTTCCTGGATTATACCAGAGGACGATGCTTCAATTGCCTAAGCCGCGACCACTTCGCCCATTCTTTTCGTGACCTAGAGAAGTGCCTCCGTTGCTTTCACTTAGGCCATAAAGCTAAGAAGTGCCCAGGGCATGCCAAAAAGCTCTCTCCACCACCAGCTCACCTCTCCCCTCCAGCTACTCCATCGGTGCCACCTTTGGGTGCTCCGCTGGACACCCCCGCCTCACCTACCGCACCACCCTTAGCGCATGCCCCCATGGGCCATCAGCCTATGATCCACGTAATGGCAAATCCCCTTCTCGTTGACCCAACCACCCAACCGATGAAAGATGCATGTGTCATCCCCTCCTCTAGAGACCTGCAGAGAGAGCTCCAACACTGTGAAGCTTACTCAACCGTCCTTTGGATGGGCATGTCAAGGCCAGAACCTGACCTTAGAACTGTCACTAAAGCCATTCGAAGAAGATTCAATCTGTGCTCTGCTGACTTCTCTGTGCACCACCACTATCTAGAGAACAACCTTGTCAACTTTGGGCACATGCATCATCACGACGAGGTGGTTGGAACCCACAACTTTGTCTTTCATGACCTAGAGCTCCAGGTGCGCCCTTGGAAGCCCCGTCATCATGCTTATGGTGCAGCTCTCTAGTTCCATGTGTGTCTCTGCCTGGAGGGCATTCCCCTTCATACCTAGACTGCGGACATGGCCAACAGGTTCATAGGTAGTAAGTGTTCCCTAGATCACATAGAGAAGAAGTCCATCCTTTAAGAAGATGTTCATACAATGGACCTTTGGGCTTGGACGGCCAATCCTAGTTCCATCTCCAGCCTATCTTCAAGCCCCTAACATGTGAGCCCTGACACTGACCACTGCAAGAAGGGGCTTACCTTCTAGGTTCTCATCCACCTAGACTTCATCAAAGACTTCTCAGCCATCCCCTCCCCCATAGCTGACCTCGCCATAGACAATTTTGTGCATTTCAAGTCAGCAAAGCACGGCCTGTCATGGCGCCTGGTGGTGGTGGACGGTTCCTCGGAGACTTTCAAGGCCAACACCAAAGTGACCCTGTCGCCCCCAAGCAACAAAGTCGAAGGGGTTCCTCCTGTCTGAGCAGTCCATGTAGGCCCGGCCAAGAGGCCTACTGTTATGATGCCAATCAAAGCGGAGCCCGCTACGATAGCGATGATGAAGGCCCCCATCACCACTATCAAAGTGACCATCAAGGCCAACGGAGCGCCACAAGGCATGATGCTGCACAATGTGGGACGTCCCATGCCCAGAGCACATGCGTGACCGCTCCCCTTGGCCTCGTGACTCCACCAAAGGCGATTGTCATCACCATTCCAAGATGTCAGAGGGACACGTCATTTTTGGATCGCCAAAACAATGCTAAGCAGCCACCTACAGACAAGGTGCGTAAAGACTTCCCGGATACTTCCTTATAGGCCTTATTTGCTTCGCATGCCGCGCTTCCCTGCTAGGAACTCGCACAACTGCTCGACAGCAGGCTACGCCAATCAAAGGATGAGGTGGAATAGCGTCGACAAGCGTGGCTCCACAAGTTATAAGCATATGTGCTCGTGTGCCAAGATGCTACCCCTCGCTGCTTCTTCCCCACCATTAGCATTTTGCTGATGTGCAGCCAGGTGACATGCTAGTCGGGGTAGACAATGCCCTCAGTGATCTCATCCAGGCCAGCAAGCATCATCCCCACTTCCAGACCAGTGCGTTGCCAATGCCACATCCTCAAGCCACTGGGTCATCGGCGCACCAAGCAGATTCTATCTCTATGGCGTCGCCCCCGCCGCCTAGTCAACCCCAGGTCCTGCTGGCTTTGAAAGCTGGCCTCCCCTACTGTGTCGTCTTAGCCTCGCTGATGTTAACCATGCCTCAGATGACAGTCGCCACCTTTGACGTCTCTCTCGACATGGGGCCTCCCGCTGCTGCTTACCAGGAGAGGAGCAATAGCGGCAACATGGTCAACTTGATGAAGGACATCTTCGTGGAACCAATGTCACCCCCTTCTGCCAGCACCCAAGAATGCCCACTGCCTCAGCATGGCCCAGCTCTGATCTTCACTCCTCGTTATAGCAAACGTCTTGCAACAAAATGTCCAGAAGCCCTGATCTTGCAGATGGCTCAAGAGATTTTTGCTTGCAAGCTTGGTGTCCTCGAAGAGCACCAACAGTTGACAGACCAAGCGCTCGACCAATATGCAGCCATGTTTAATGGGCCACCTCCTGCCAAGGCCATCGAAGCACTCTTCTCGCTCTTCCAGCTCAACCATGAGCCAATCGATCGCCTGGAGTAGGCCCTGTCTGACCAGGCAACAGTGGCAGATCTCGAGAGCCTCGAGGTGCAACCAAATGCACAAGTTGAATGATGGATCATGAAGTTCGGTGGCCTCCAATGCCCATCCAAATACTATGGCCTTCTCAAAAGAATCCCCTAATTGCATGGGCCACCTTTCTACTATTGTTAACCTCTACTATTGTAACTTGGATCGGGTGTTTAGCACTTTTGCCTATTTGGATGTTTCAGTTATAGTGCTTTTCCTTCTATGTTATGAGTTCGATGGTTTGGCAAGTGCCCTACACATCCTTTTCCTTCACCCACTACATGCACCGATCCTCCTGCTAGTCCTCTACACCGACTCCTCGGCATACACCATTTTTCGTCGCAGCCCCATGATGACCATCGATGTTTTAGGCTGCCTGTCGAATTCTGAATCGGCCTCCACCTGTAGGGATGCTATAGCCATGTACGATCATATGGCACAATCAGAGGGGGTGAGTGATTGCCTCCACTTTTTGATACCTAAAAACAAATCTCAAACTACAAGAAAAGGCAACATAAATTACTGGATGTAGATTTCAATTGCAAGTCATTTGTCTATTTGCTTATCCTCCTTTACATGCGCTCGATGAACACTTCGATTGTTCGACCGCTTGCTACGACTGCCTTCGCACGTGGTCAAAATTTCGTCTGCTCAAAAGCTTTAGCCACTCAAATGCTTCAACCGCTCGAACGAGAACACACCGAAGACAACATCGTGCTCTACTTGGTTGGATTGAGCCGATGACCAAAGGCATCGAGCTCATGTCACACAAGATCATGATGTGTTAGCATGCCTTTGAAGACACAAGAAAACAATGCTCAAAAAACATGTCGTCGACGTTGACTAACTTTTTTTAGAATAGATCTGATCTATTATTTCTGGATCATGTTCTGTGGCTACAAAGCGCCCTCACGGCACCCCTAAAAACTCTAGCACAAAAAGCCTCCATAGTGCCACAGCTAAAACCCCTAGCCTCTACCTGCTTTTATATGCTAGAGCCCTAAATCGTGTTCACCTCAAATAGGACTCAAAACCTTATCTCTACTAAAACCCAAGGGACCCGAAACTCTTCAGAACACGGGTTTTATTCAAACTCTCAATACAGAACGAAACCTCTAGGACCGCACCTCCTATATCTTCATCATGTATCACCCATCACACATGTTGAAGCCTCTAAGAATGCACCTCCCGTTCTTCTCCACTCATTATCCTCGTGTGTTGAAGCCTCTGGGACCGCGCCTCCTGTATCTTCTTCGCGCATCATCACCTTTGAACTCCATGTGCTCCAACGTGAGCCCGACCACCTCGTGTGACATCCTCAACCACCTGGACCTTAGATTTTCCCATCCTAGTTTCAGTCCTTTCATCACCGACCATACTCGTCTCCATGCCAAGCTGTACATCAAAGACCAGAGAATGTTTTCTCGGCAAAAGTTCTTCACAACTTGACCGACCTTAGCATACCCACGTATAACTCACCCTCGTCTATCCAAAGACAAGAACCAA
The DNA here is from genome assembly GCA_036346575.1 of Dendrocalamus sinicus. NCBI lineage: Eukaryota > Viridiplantae > Streptophyta > Magnoliopsida > Poales > Poaceae > Dendrocalamus > Dendrocalamus sinicus. Next base: position 9,541,090 of record CM070644.1, read on the forward strand.
ACCAACCACGAACGCCAACTAGGTCATCCACAACCACAATTTCCATGCTCTCCAAAACACCAACTTTAGACCACTCATTACACTAGTCCAACCGCCAAACATAGTCAATCAGACTGCTATCCCAACGCTTACTTAAAGCCTACAAGTACCAATCACATACAACAAGTCTTCGATAATAGATCACAACACCTACAACAACCGATCGCTGGCCACGATCACGAAAACTATGATTATTGAGTACCGAGTTCTTTCAACTACCGAGTGCCACAACCATCTGACCACCGAGTACTTCCATCTTCTATATACCAAATCCTTTGAGTACCGTTCCTCTAAGCACTGTTCGCCGATCACTGACCACCATGCACCAGCTAGTCATACCGCTGGCCTAACACGTATTCAAAGTTCTCAAAGATAACAAGAATTGAAGTACTCGAACTGACCATGAAGTCTATAAGTACCGATCGTGAAGCCTATGGCAATCAATTGCAAAGCCTTCGACTATAGATCACGAGGTCTACAACAACCGATCGAAAAGCTTAACACAATGACAACAGACCGCAAAGTCTACGAGTATCGAGTATTGACCAGAAAGGTCTATGACTATCGAGTATCGACCAGTAAAGTTTAAGACTATGAAAAAGTACTATAGCTACAACCATCGACCGGTTACTGTAGTAGATGACCTTACAACCTCTGACCAGTTCACTATCGCTTACAATTAGTTAAATGTTGCTTACGACTGATTCACTATTTGAGATCAAAATCTACGATTACTTGCTATGGTCATTCTGCCGTGGTCAAAGTCGGATGTGGTTGAAGTCAGACGTGGTCGAAATCGAACGTGATTGAAGTCTGCTGATTCCAGTTCTGTAAAAGAAGCACCAATTGAAACTTTCCCAAATGCAAATTTCAATGCAACCCAAACGTCAATTATTCATCATTAATAGATCAACGACCACCACATTGTCTAACAAGCCGCAAATGCAACCATCACCACATCACCTCCAAGCCACACGCGCTACTGCCGCACGACCTTGGTTGCCGTCATCGCGAAGATCTGCTCGACCGTGAACCTTACCTCTTTTGTGTTGATGGCCTTCTGCAGGAGCTTGGATGGGGAAGCCCCGTTTCACAACACACGACTTCACTCTCTTGGTCCCAGTGTCCCTCCCCCATCGAATCTCTTAGCACCAAGTTAGGAAAGAATGGAGTGTTCCACGGGGTGCCCTACACAATTGCTCACCTTGTCCTCCAAGGAACCAACCCCTTGGCTTGCTCCAGATTGCTCCCTTACACAATAGCTCCATCTTCCTTATGACAGGGCCCAACCTATCCATTCTCTGCTGGAACATGAGGGGACTTAACCCCCCTCCCCCCCCCCCCGCTTGCCATACAACTATTCAAACGATGATAGAAACAAATCCTTGCCATAGACCCTGTCTACAAGAATCAAAGCTGAGTATAGTCAACCTAGCTTTGGCTAAGTCTGTCGGTGGTAAGACTAGGTGATATCACCTTCCTACCAATGGAGAACACTAGAGGAGGATTCTTATCCTTTGGAATAGCATTACAATCTCCACCTCCAACCTCTGACATCACGAATTTGGCCTCACCATTGACTTGACGATCAAGGGCTACACGACCACTTTTGTCCTCACCTCGGTGTATGGCCCAATGCTCAACAGGGACAAGTAGAGATTCCTTTTGGAACTTACGCAAGTATGTCTGTCGCCAACCACCAGGTGGCTCCTCTTAGGTGACTTCAACCTCATCTACAGAGCCACCAACAAAAATAACTCGAACCTCAACCAACGCTTTATGGGAAAGTTTTGCAACATTTTATACACCTGCGAATTACAAGAGATTCACCTTCAAAACCGCAAAGATACACATGGAGCAACGAAAGAGAAAATCCCACACCAGTCAAACTAGATAGATGCTTCTGCAACACTGCCTGGAATATCACCTTCAACAATCATGCTCTACAGGCCTTATCTAGTTCCCTGTGAGATCACTGCCCCCTCCTCTCAAATGTTGGTGGTCTTCGGCCACCCAAAGTTTTTCGCATTGAAAATTTTTGGACCCGGCTGCCATCCTTTCAGTAGGTCATCTAGGAGGCTTGGACGGAGATCACGCCTAGCAATAACCTGATTCCCACCTTCAACACAAAATTGAAAACCACGGCAACTCAACTTAGGATTAGAGCAATAAGCTGCTCACAAATATAAAGCTACAACTACATATGGCCAAAGAGATCATCCTGTGCCTCAACATTGCTCAGGAAAACAAAACCTTGTCTCCCTAAGAGTCCAAACTCCGAGCCCACCTAAAAAAGAGAGTTATGGGTCTGATAGTAATCCAAAAGTCCAGGATCAAGCAAGCATCGCGTATCAACTAGCTGCTTGAGGGAGACGCAAACACAAATGATTCCACATTAAAGTCAACTCCTGCAGATTAAGGAACTTTATCCAACACCTTATAAGGGGACAAGGTTGGGCGACCTCGCATGACAAAAAGTCTAAGGTGCTCTTTCATCACTTCTCTCAAATGCTCAGACATAGCCCACAGGCAACCACCACCATCAACTGGGAAACGTTACAACTACTACACTTGGGCCATGACCACCTAGACACAACCATCACTGAACTTGAGGTGCACATGGCCATCCTTCAATTGTTGAAGGACAAAGCACTAGGCCTAGACAGCTTCAATGGAAACTTCTACCATGCATGTTGGGACATCATAAAAATGCCTTTATGGTTGTCTTCCAAAGTTTCTACAATCTTAGAACAGCCAACTTTCAATACTCCAACACCGCAATGTGATTCTCCTTCCAAAGAAAGACAGAGCTCAGTTCACGATAGATTTTAGACCAATTAGCCTAATTCATAGTGTTTCCAAAATCATCACCAAAACCTTGGCCTTGCGCCTCACACCCTTCATGAACGACTTAGTCTCACAAAGCTAGAGTGCTTTCATCAAAGGAAGATGTTCAAAAAAATTTCTCTACATCTGGAATCTTGCAAGATCCTTCCATCATGTGAGAGCACTATCCCTCCTCTTCAAGTTAGATATCGCCAAAGCTTTTGACTCGGTACGTTGGGACTACCTATTACAGCTGCTAGCAATCTGAGGATTTCCTCCACGCTGAAGGGATTGGATCTCTTGCCTCCTTTCCACCGCAACATCTAGAGTTCTCCTAAATGGCGTACCTAGAAATATTATTCAACATCATAAAGGCCTTTGGTAAGGCAACCTGCTTTCCCCTTCCTCTTTATCATAATGATAGACCCTATCTAAAACATTCTCCACATAGCAACGGAATGGGGCCTCCTGCAACCCTTGCGTGGGTAGGCAGCAACCTTGCAAATCTCCCTCTATGCGAATGACACAACCATCTTCCTACACCCTTCCTAGCCAGATGTCAACGCCCTTGTTTACATTCTCAACGAATTTGGGGAAGCAACAGAACTACATACAAACTTACAAAAAAGCTGGGTGGCAGTGATTCGTTGTGAAGGGATTGACTTGCAAGTCATTCTTTAGAATGTACCGGCCATTCTGGCTACCTTCCCTTTGGAATACTTGGGATTACCCCTTACAATTCGAAGAGTATGTCACCTGCACTTCCAAAGGTTGTAGGACAAAGTGTCTGGTCATCTGTCGAGCTGGCATGGTAAATTGTTGACTCTAGCAGGAAGGAAAGGTTTAGCAAAGTCAATCCTAAATGCCCAAGCGACATACCTCCTCACGATTATCGAACCTCCAGCTGGAGTGCTTCAGTTCCTCCATAGATGGACGAGACAATTTCTTTAGGCTGGCTCTGACCAACTGACAAGAGAAAAATTCAAGATCAGCTGGGACAAGGTCTGTAGACCCACATCCCTAGGCAGGCTTAATCTCCTCGATCCTCAACTCTTTGCATGAGCCCTGCGAATTAGATGGCTTTGGTACAAATGGGCAGCCACAAACAAACCGTGGAAAGGAATGCAAACCCTTGCGATGAGCATGATAATCTCTAATTTGTGGTGGCCACCACCATTACAATCGGCAATGAGAAACTGGCAAGTTTTTGGAACCCAACCTGGGCTCAGGGGAGATGCCTATGTGACATTGCTCTGTTTTTTTCGCTGCCTCAAAAAAAATCACTCCCTGTATGTGGCCTTAACAGAAAACAAATGGCTACAAGACCTTAATTGGCTAGACGACCCAATTTCACAGCACATTCAAGAACACATCACCCTTTAGGGACACATATCTTCCTTGAGCCTTCAGGAAGGTGTGGGTGACACTATAACTTGAAAACTCACTTAGCATGGAAGCTACACCATGGTCTCAGCATACAAAGTGTAGTTGTTTGGCTCAATAAACACCTCCATGAATCCGCTGGTCTGGAAGACTTGGGCTCTCAAAAATACAAAATCTTTGTGTGGCTAGTGCTGCAAAATAGGTTGTGGACTACTGACCGCCTCACTGTGAGAGGATGACCAAACCAATTGTACTGCCCATTTTGCAGGACTCACCCGAAAATAGCCATCCACCTTTTCACTGACTGCCGCTACATGAAAAAGAATATGGACCCTCATCGGGTAATGGATCACTTCAGATTCCATAGACCCAGCCTATTGGCACACTGCCGTCTCTATTTGCCTTAATTTTCTTTCCTTCTGGGTGCGGCCTCCCGGGCTTGCCACCCTCTTCTTGTATATAAACTTTCTTTCCCACTTTTAATATAAGGTAGTGCTACTATCATTCTTTTAATATAAGGCAGTGCTACTATCGTTCTTTTAATATAAGGCAGTGCTCCTGCCCATTCAAAAAAAAAGAGAATTGTGGAGACGATGGAACGCAAGAATGCAAGTTTTGGTGCCATACAACATTTACAGCTTTTCTGGTTTTCGCTTCCTTATATAGTCATATGATATTTGCAAATCAATCTATGATTAGCCCTACAACTGTGCCACTTCTTCCATCGTGGCCTACCAGAATCCGCACCAAACATGGTGCTTCCACCCATGCAAACTATATTTGGTTGCCTGATATGTTGGCAATCCCATGCAAAATAAAAAAGCAAACCTATCATGACACAATTAGCTTAACTTAATATTCAACTCCCTGAGCTGATTTTTGCTTCTTGACAACTCACATCCTGATTTTACCTCTCATCTCTAAGAACTTGAGTCTTCCTAATGGCTTAGTCAGGATGTCCACGAGTTGATCATCAGTGCCAACATACTCGACCACAATCTTTCCTTTCTCCATGCATTCTTTGATGTAGTGAAACCGAGTGTTAATGTGCTTACTTCTATCATGATGCACCAGATTCCTACACAGGGAGATGGCATATTTATTGTCAATTTTGAGCACCACCTTTCTAGGACTTCGATTCAGGAGATCACCAAGGAGGCACTCCAACCGTACACCCTGACAAGCGGCTGCTACTCATATGTACTCTGCCCACAAGATGAGAGTGCAATGATTTTTTGCTTCTGTGGCAACCAACTGATCATACTTGTTCCTAGGAAGAAGGCAACCCTTGTTGTGCTTTTGCGGTCATCAATATCACCAGCCATGTCACTATCACTGTACCCCACCAAATGTATTCAGGCTTTGTTGTTTATAGGTTGGGTGAGGGTTGTGTTTTGTTGTTGCTCAACGAGGTGCTGACCTTGTTGGTGCAATTGGTGTCTTCGTGGGAGTTCCAGGTTTGAGACTCCTTCTGATATTGGTGTCTCGCTTTTAGGAGCCGATGGTTGATGCTGTGGTGTTTCCTTTTCGAGGGCTGATGTTATATTCTCTTCTTCTAAAATAAATGGCAGAGCTCCTGCCCTTAGTTAAAAAAAACTAACCACCAACTAGGAGCTTTTTTAATATCCTTGGGACGTATTAGGAGGTACCGTACTTCTCCATCCAAAAAAGTACCTCCACATTCAAAAGGAAATACCAAGTCTAACCCATCCGCTGATTTAAGTAGGGGTACGATTGGTATTCTGTGCGTCATCATAATCTAGATGCCTCACTTGGTCGCCCCTGTGGAATGAAACAAGCGAAACTAATAATCGATCCCCATTTCCCTACTCACTCCTTTTTGGTCGGCGGCTCTATCATAGGGTGGCTAGGCGGTGGGATATGCCGATCAATAGATTTCTTAAGATCTTAATATGTTGCATGCACATGACTATACCGATACCTTACATTATGGTCCTATCTAATCCATAGTTTACAACGACAAATAACAGTTTACTAATGCCACGACCATGCGCCTCTTCTTAATCAATCCTCCTATATATACGGACATACCTTGTGCTCTTCTCTTGCTCTTGCCCATCGTTAAGCTTAGCTTGCTCCTGTTGAGATCGATAGATCATCATATATTGATGGCTGGGATGACTTCTTTAGTGACTTCATGGTGCTGTGGCCGAACAAAGGCGGCCTTCGCAGCCTGCTCCACCTCTTGTGCTCTTGCGACATCGCCGAGCGGGATAGAGGTCGCCCAGCGGTGCCACTAGTGGGTCATCTTCGTCTCCCTCATTACGCAGATGCCGTTGGTATAGGTGAAGAGGCCCATGGATGTGCTCAGGAGGGCCATCGAGTACTGGATGAACCTCCTCATGGACAATGGCGACAGCGTGCTCATGCTTATCAAAAATGCTATGCAAGGTACGAGATGGTGAGCTGAGTCTAACCGGTTAGTTAGCAAATTACCATTATACCCTTGCAGCGGTGGTACCTCCACTCTCTGGATTGCGACAGATAAGACAATACCACGAGGTATCTTGCGTTTTTAGCCGTTAGATCTTAGCACAATGGACGGCTATGGAGCATTCCAAGAATGGTAAAAAAAACTGCAAACTAGGTCTAGACGTGTCTACATTGTTGCATCACAGGAAAAGAGAAGATGTTGGTAACACGTGAGAGAAAAAAAAACTCAGCTCACGCCCAATCGTGGTCGGTAAGCATTGATCAGCTCCAATGCTCTGTCCAACCAATAATGCACCCATGAGACCCGTCATATACCCCAAAATTAAATTGAGTGAAACTTAGGCCCTGTTTGTTTCCACTTAAGATTATTATAATCTAGCTTATAATCATAAGTGGAAACAAACAGCCTAGATTATAAGGCAACTTATTATAATCTAATAGTCCAGATTATTGTAATCTAATAAGCTCAAAAAAGGAGCTTATTTCAGCTTATAGATCCACCTTTTATCTTAAGGACCATAAAACTTTAGGAATATTACCCACCTTTGCCATTCATCCATCCCCCAACTCCCTTGCCTCTCTCTCAAGGACATTGTAGTCTTTAAACATTCAAATACAACAATCCATAACTCTGATAATCCAGGCTGCCAAACACTTACAGCTTATTTTCCACCAGCTTATTATAATCTAGCTTATATAATCCCCACCTATAAGTTAGATTATAATAATCTTAAGTGGAAACAAACAGGGCCTTAATTCCCGTATGGGATAAATTTTGCGCAAAGAACAAAACGATTACGCTGTAAGACAGGGAACGTTTTTTCTGTAGGGACCGCCCTCTCATAGAGAGCCATCCGATAACATGATGGGACAGCTTCCAGATGTATCCTCACGTGGGATAGTCCCCTGATAAGTTCTCTTGCCTGTAAGATCCGTATCTAGCACAAATCTAACTCAGTACATTTTTTTTTATTTAACTCTGCACTCGCAGGTCGCAGTACAGGGGCGAACCGGCCGCACAGGGTGTTTCGGAGTGAAGAAAGATAGTTCGCTTTAAGATTCGTACGTGCTACGTGTCCTCCTCTGAGAAGATCCTCGTACGGTATTAGGGCAGTCCCAATGGGGGTTTCTAGATGTAGATTCCAAGAGAGAAAGAGGGCAATTAATGTCCAGTAGAAACTATCTCTCCCAACCCATGATTTCTACAGCAGAGTTAATACAAAGGATAAATTAAATGCAACACAAAAGGAGAGTAGATCAACTGTGGCAATCAGCCATGTAGCCTCCAGAACAACACAATTTCAATCGGCACTATTTCTTCAGTAAATAGTGTTTCCAGAACACACTTTCATCACACGGCAGCAAACAAAGACAATATTTTTGCAGTCCAGCACTAGCCCACCAATAAACATGTTTCGGAACCATATACTACTAAGAGCAATCCACGAATAAGGATAATAGGTAGCACATATAGTTGATAACAAAAGAACTAAAGTTCATGACATGCATATAGCAAAATAATAAGGTGGCATCATCCGAAGGCATATTTGCAACAAAGTTGCGAGCACTCGAACAAAATAACACGATCTCTATTCTCCGAAGTCATCGTGTCGCGCAAAGACTCTAGAAGCAAAATAGCTCAAACTCTAGTCTCCGAAGCCATCAGTCGCACAACGGACTCGAAGCCATCAGTTCACGCAGGTACTCCACAAGCCACCATCTACAAGGGAACAATTTCATATCAGCAAAAAAAAACAATTTAACAAGATGCAGTGAATCAACAAAAAAATGAACAGATTCAGATAGTTCCAAGTCGCCACTTTCTTGTAGTGTTCAAAGCGGTTCTGATGATGAGAACTATATGGTACTAGTGTTCGACTTGCATTCAAAAAAATTAAATAAGCAATACAAGTTGAGGGAGGATTAGCCATTTTCATACCCTAATTATTTTGCCTATTTGAATTACCAAACTTTTGCCAAATATGATCAATCAAATCAGATTGAAGTTGTTTGTACGCTTCACGATCATGTAAGGCGGTATTTCTGTTAAGCACTTCTTCCAACTCTGGGTTTTGTCCATGAGAGATTGTAGGTTCTTGAACAGTATATGTGCTGCCTTCCTCATTCAAATCAAGTGGAACTCGCTCTATATCCTTCTCATCTTCAATTATCATGTTGTGGAGGATTATACAAGCAAGCATGATATTCTCAAGATCCCTTGCTCGAACAAACGTCTTTGGTCGACGCAAAATACAAAAGCGAGACGCAAAATCCCAAAGGCGCACTCAACATCCTTCCTTGCCCCTTCTTGCTTTTTCGCAAGTTTATGTTAAATCTAAGCGTGGTTTCTGTATAGACTTCACAAAAACAGGCCACTCTAGATATATGCCGTCAGCTAGGTAATAACCGATATTGTATTCTCTTCCATTGATAGAGTACTGCACTTTAGGAGCTTCTCCTCTCAGCTGCTCGACAAACAAATGTGATTGATTAAGCACGTTGATATCGTTGTTGGATCCAGCAACACCAAAGAAGGCGTGCCATATCCAGCGATCATGTGAAGCAACTGCCTCTAGAATGATCGTAGGTACACCGTGATCACCACGAGTATACATCCCCTTCCATGCATAAGGGCATTTCTCCCAGTGCCAATGCATACAATCAATACTTCCTAGCATACTAGGGAACCCACGTCGCTCACCGATCTCCATTAGGCGTTCAACATCTTGTACCGTTGGCCTCCTCAAATACTCCCCCCCAAAAACTGCAATCACTCCCTGCACAAACTTCTTCAAACACTCTACTGCAGTACTTTCACCAATCTTAATATACTCATCAAGCTGGTCTGCAGGGCTTCCATTTGCTAACTGCCTTATAGCAGCAGTGCACTTTTGAATTGGAGATAGCCCAGGGCGATTAGCAGCATCAAATCGTAAGGTGAAAAATGGAGACTACTCACTGAGGGCATCGACAATGCGCAGAAACAGGGGCCTTCTCATCCTAAACCTTCTACGAAAGATTGTAGAATTATAGATAGGATTCTGCGTGAAATAGTCATCCATAAGCCGCTGATTGGCTTCTTCTCGAGGCCTTGCCACATATCTCCTTGGACCACTATTACGTCTACTCCCTTCTTCTAGCGCTTCAATGTCATCCCTCAATTCTGCAAATATTCCATCTTGCAGGTCTTCTAATACTTCTTGCTCGGCTTCAAATTCATCAAGTGTGTATAAATCTTCTGGGTCTATGCTGCCATCCTCGTCATGAGGTTCAACATCATGTGGTGGTTGGTGAGACATTAGGAGTAGGCAGAGAGGAGAACTACAGATAGGGGGTACTGGTCGTGCAGTCCATATATATGCACAGTGTAGTGGACTGTTCACACTTTTTTCAGTTTCCAGGAAATAAATAGTCCAGATGAAAGATGTAGTGGGCTGTTCACACCCATTGTCAGTTTCCAGGAAATAAATAGTCCACACGAAAGATGTAGTGGGCTGTTCACACCCATTTTCAGTTTCAGTTTCACACCAATTTCAATTTCACAAACAAACACTACAGTGGGCTGCACAAATAAATACTACAGTTTTCACACCAACAGTTTTCACACCAAAGAGTTTCACACCAAAGAGCAGACTTTCACACAAGAGACATACTACAAAGTAGCAATATATAAGAGATATCTAAATAAATAGCCATAGAGGGAAAGGAGAAAACATCATGGAACTTACAGTTCAAACAAGCTTCTGGACACCAAGTCTATGCTCCAAAACCTGCTATCACAAATAAGTTAAACTTTAACACATACTATCCAGTGCTCAAGTAATTGTCACTATAGTATTTAGCAAATACCTTAATTATCAGTAGAAAATAGGGCCAACCTCATACACTCCAGTGCTTTCTCCTCTCACCAAAGCATTAGCATTGATTAGTTGTCGGTGCTAACAACAACTCTCTATAAGTGTCCAACATTTTACACTTAAGTTGTTTTTCTCACTGCCTTATCATTCAACCTAGCGACTTCAACCTTACTATTTGCCATAATTTGTCTGCGTCTCGCCATCTTCTCACGGTCCTTCCTAGCCACCGTGCTTACTTCAATGAACTTGTCTAGCTTCTCACTAATAGCAGAAAAAGCTTGAGGTGTCTTCTTTTTCCCATATTTTTCATCCTTAGCCTTCTTATGCCCAATAGGACGACTGTTAGGATTATCTTCCAAATTCACCACTTCAGCCCTCTTATTAGTTGCACCCTTCTTGTTCTCCTTTTCCTGTTCCATTTTTTTGACATATGCAGACCACTTCCTTTGATCTCGAACAACCTTCCATATATGCTTCAGCGTGAATTCTTTATCATTATGTTCAGAGGCATACATGTTTTCAGCAATTTCCATCAATTGGTCATCACTATAACCACTTCTGTACACACTGTTGGTTCTTACCCAACAACCATGGAAATCACCCACTGGTTTCTTAACACGATCCCAACGGATTTTCAGTTGGTTCCGGTTTCTCTTGCGGGAAACCTCTGTGCTTTTGTCTTGTGCATTGCTTTCACCTGGTGGGGTTCCTCTAGAACTTGGAGTGATTGGCGAAATTCTAGCTGTGCTTGTTGTATTGCCAACTAAATGGAAATTTTCTGGACTACTAAAAAAATAAAATGAGATGTTCAATGCGTGAAGGTTGAATGTTTTGCCAACTAAATAAAAATTGTCAGCATGCCTTAGCAATAGCAGCAAGATTCGTGATGTAGGTGTCAAAGATAGTGATAGCAATATATAGTGAGCACATCCTGAACTGATAGAGATGCATACAATTTTACATGCATAGGAAATGACAATTCTCTTAGATCTTGTGCAACGAGGACATTTTGACTCTCTGAAAGGGATTTTGCCGATGCTGAAAGATGCCTAAAGCTACTGTTATCGACATCTCTTTACAAAATGACGGAAAGTTCAGTTGCTTTTGGATCATTGGCTGCGCTACTAGTTATCATGCATGGTTCAATTGATATACTTTGCTGGATGCTAGCAGCAAGATTCATGGTTGAATTGATATACTTAGCAATAGCAGCTGATCTTAGGTTCAACAATAAAAAATGGACCATAGCTAAAGTTCACCATGAAACTAATGCCAATCTTGCTGTTGCCACTAATCCACTACATGCAGACAATGCTCCCATTCACACTGATTTACTTCGAGAGTTGAGTATCAATCATCAAGTGCTCAAGGTAAATAGACTAGACAATGTGGTCTATCAATCATTCATAGCGACAATATGTTGTAATAGGCTCTTCGTGATTTTTTTACGATAGTCTATAGTGATTCTCGTTGTGCGTTTAGGTCAAAGAACAAGAACAATATTCGAACAAGAACTAAACTCGGTTTTGTTTTGCGATGCGAGCAGGTGGTGATGGTGATGAACGCAGAACATACCCTTCACTGGAGCCCATCGGAGAACTTGTCCACCACGCAGGAAAACCGGCGGCTTGAAGACTTCCAAGTGCTGGAGATGCTGCTGCAGCCATGGCGGCGGGATTACCGCGGCGCGATGGTTCCAATAGCGGGGCGGCGGGAGCACCGGTGACCAAAGCGGTCGGGCGGCAAGGCGCGCCGAGCACCCCGCCTTGCCCCGCCCGCCTTGCTCGGAACTTGAGGAGGGCGGCCGAAGTGGATTCATGTTCGCAGAGATTTGGGATGGATTGGGGACGGATGATGCTAGGTCAAGACTTGGGCGCTTGGAGACCGATTGGGGCAGCGGCGCGGGATAAAGACCGCGCGCAGGAGAGCAAGCGAGCGCGGGAAAATGGCGAGGCGGCGGCGGGAGTAGCGAGGATTTGGGAGGAAGGAGAGCGCGCGGGAAAGCGGACGGGAGCGAGTGGCGAGCGACGCGCAAGGCGGGAGAGCGCGCGGAGGCGGGAAAGCGCGCGCGAGGCGCGGAGAGGCAGCGCGGAGGCGGGAGGCGCGCAGCGAGCGCCGCCGGCGCGCACGAGATCCGCCATCAAGCCGCTCGACTCTACTCGAGTCTCCCCAACGGGGTTTGCCTTGTTTCTATGTGCATCGGTGCTAACGTCGACCCCGTTCCTTGCCGTAGAAATCGTTTCTCCGTTTTGTGTTATCTTTCCTCATTAATTCCTTTGCCACATCAGCAAAAAGCTGAGCTGTCAAGATAATTAATACACATAGAAACCATCATAAATACTCCCATTGGGACTGCCCTAATACACATAAAAACCATCATAAATACCCCATTGAAACTGCCCTTATTTCGCAGGGTGGCACAAACTCTCCACCCAAAAATTCTAGCTATGCGTCTGTCGGAATGTCACTGTTACATTACAGGACACGTGTCATCATCCAATGGGTGCTTGACACATCGTGATGGATGGGAAACGCCCATCAAAGTTTGACTATGTCAACCTTTTTTTGGTTCCTAGGACGTAGCTCAAGATTCTGCAGTCTGCACAAGCTGCTCTATCAAACTCAAGGGAATTTATTGAACCGTGACAACGAATATGTTAACAGTGACACAAGATATTTTTACACTGGCCAGTGATGCATGCAGTTCAGTAGCTCTCCACCAAAAAAAATGTGATCTTTCAATCCACGCAGCAGCACAAAGCTGATGTTTTTTCTCGCCCTATTTCCAACCTGCTTATTTGGACTTAAATTTAGTGATTTATAGTTAAATTTATATTATAGCTGATTAAAATTATACTGTAGCTGATAATAATTTATTTAATATAATTAAATTTTAAAAAATTTAAAAATAGAAAACATATATTAGCCCATAACGTATAATGTAAACGAATAGTGAGAAAAAAGAACCGACAAAAAACTAAAAAAACAAAAAAAAATTAGAAAAAGATGAAATTTAGGAATAGTAAAAATTAAACCAGAAATCAGAAGGTTGTACCGAAATGAACGAGCCAAAGCAAAAGCAATCCATAAGTATAGTGGTCTTTCAAGAGTTTTATTTCCATCGTTGGCTGAGCAATTATGATACTCTACAATTTGTTATTATAGATCATTAGATTCAGATAATACTACTTTGCTGGCAGCTTGGCCTCGAGCTAGGAGCACGAAAGTTCTGGAGCAGGCATCACAAATTGACCAAATCTTTATCATCGATCGTTACTTGTCAGGCCCCCTGATCTAGATATGTTCAATACTTAAATATACATCTTGCGTGCATATATAATGGCACATAAAAAACTACAAAAACCAACGAGTAGGGTATATATATCAAAAACGGATCGAAGAGATGACTGGAAAATAAAATCGTTTGTAATGTCAAAATGAAACTGTATACACGGTCCTAAAACTTCCTCAAACCATGCTTACCGTCACAATTACATGACAACCACAACTCGGAGTGACTCTGAAATGTTATCCAGATCCCCCCTCCAGCTCGATCAAACTTTCTCACTGGCCGCCGCGGCCGCCTCGCCGACGTCGCACCGGCAGAGCGGGCACGTGGCGTGCGAGTAGAGCCACATGTCGACGCACTCGACGTGGAACAGGTGCCCGCACGCCGGTAGCCGCCGCACGAGCTCCCCGTCCAGCACCACGCCGAGGCAGATCGCGCACTGCGCCCACCCGCCGGCGCCGTCCGCGACGTCCCCGCGCCGCGCCGCGCCCCTCCGGTATGCGAACTTGGGGATCGCCGCGAGAGCGGACGGCGCCAGCCCGCGCCGGCTGCTTCCGCCACCGGCCAGGGGCGCCGCACGGCCGCCCGCGGCGTAGCCCTGGGCGAAGGCGCGCCTGAAGCAGACTGCCACGGCGAGGACGATGAGGCCGGACGTCAAGGCGAGGCAGACGAGCACCACCGTGTCGCACACCCCGTAGCCGCCGGCGACGTCGGCCGCGGTGGTGCTGCTGGGATCGTGGGAAGACATGATGATATCAGTCAGATATGGCTGGTTTCTTGGCTGCCCGCTTGGTGAGGTGAGCTGCTCGGCCTTGGTCACGGTGGCGTCTACATATCTAGCCAAGGCTTTGTTCAGCTTAATTATGATGTGATAGATGGATGGACTTGGGATTTGCTTGGTAAGCAGCTGAGAGCCTGAGTAAAACCGTGTGCTATGTATGGTTGCAACTTGAGAAGATTATTGATGATGATTCCATCACGGTCCCATCCAATTAGCCGGGAGGAAAGTGATATTTGGACGTGCATACCGGCAATAGGCGGATCAGACGCTGTTTGAAACGCATAAATTTTATAAGAATTTCATAGAAAATATCTCAATTGTCACGGGAATTAGAAATGTAACTAGTCTTTGGAGCAAGCTATAGTTCGTTTTTATTCCATACTAGTAAGAATAAGATGCCTGTACTTTATAACAGAATTCTACAATAATATGATACATATCATCAAATGTTATATAAATCATACAATGAACATTAAAAAAGAGAAACATCTTATCATCAAGAATGAAGTTGGCGTGGCCGGATTCGCCGTTGCTGAGATCACAACTCCAGATCTACCCTCCCTGAGGCCGCCGGCTTTGCGGTTCTTTCTCACCTTCAGCGGTGTACACCTCGTCCGAGCCGATGTACTCCGCCTCCCTATTCGTTGTCCGTGCCAGTGTACTCTATGTCCCGATCATTAACCTCGACGGTGTACACTCCCGTTCCATTGTCGTCCTCGGTGGTGTACTCCAACGCCTCATTGTTCGCACCAGTGTGCTCCTCTTCTTCGCCACCGAGTATCGCTCCGCCTCTATTTTCTTCACCATCCTAGTGCAGTGGCAGCATGTGGTGCACAGGAGGAAGGAGTAGTGGAGACTCTGAGGGGCTGGTCGTGTCACCTTTTTCACGGCCATCGAATTGAGATCTAGTGACTAAGATAGGTTGAGGAAGGAGGTTGCCTTAGATGTAAATAAAAAAATGCATCCGGCCCCTCCACTCCCACTCGACGCCGCTACCTCCCCTCCCTCGTCTCCCCTTGTCTCACCTGCCCGTGCGTCGCCACCGGGTCGCCTCCACTACCCTCGCCTCCTCTTGGCCAGCGGTTCCACCCCACACATCACCGAGTCTGTTGCTACTGGATCCACCATTCCTGAGGTCACCGTCGCCGGATGCACCATCTTTGAGGTTGCCGCCTATGGATTTGACTAGTATACCTCACCTCTAGTACACCTTCAGTACTCTACTAGGGTCATCATGCTCCTCGCCGGTGTTCCCAACCCCATGACTGCCTGATCTCTAGGTCATCGTCCTCAACATCGGTATTCTCTACCCTTGCATTGCGAATCCGGTGGATCCCGAGGTTGTTGTATCCAAATTCGGCGTCTCCGAGGTATCTGCCGCTAGACCTGGCTATCCCTACGCCACTGTTGCTAGACCCAAGGGAGAAGCCAGAGTCCAACGGATCTAGTGATCCCTAACCATCGTGCCGCTGGATCCGACCATCCTCGACCCTAGTAGAACCAGATATGGCCATCCTCGATCCTAGGGCCATAGTCTTCCTCCTCCCCACCACTGCCTCCTCGCTCTTTGAGTCCAGCAGTCACTTGGTGATAGCCCTTCTGCTTGTCATGGGCATTGGTCATCAGCGCCGCCACTTATTACTGATCTGCCCTGCAAAATTGGCAAGGCACTGGTGCAAGGCATGGAAGAGTGAGAGGATTAGAAGAGATTGATCAAAGTGAGGAGAGGGCGTGGCGTTGATCAGGACACGAGAATAGCGAGATTAGCTAGCGATTGGGACCTCAAGGGTATGGCCGCGTGGGGAAGGGAAGAGGAGCGGTTGGGTGTGAGGCTGCAAGTAGTTTGGGGAGTGAGCTAGCTGATGACATAGTGTCAGTGTATGTCAAGAGGAGATAAGAGAGTGCGCTGCGGTAGAGAGAAGGAAGGGGAAGGTGGTGAATGGATAAACTCCCCTTTTATATTAGTAGAGATAAATCTAGCCGCAAGATGCTAGCAATGACAATGATGTACCCTGATGGAACGAATGATATTTATTCTCCACATTGGCATGTTTGGATTTTGTGGGATTTTTCCAAATCCTTATTACTTAGTTCTCATAAATTTCCAAAGAAACTGGAACTCCTATGGCTTTTGCACACAAATCCAAACAAAAGTCTCAATGTCCTTATGTATGTTAGCCTGGTTGTTTTGTCTTCACCTTATAAAAAACACTTGAGAATTGAGATTTGACCATTTACATGGCCAAAGAATGAATCCCATAATTCATAGATTTGTTCCATCTCCTCATGAACTAGATCAAGCAACAAGCAAGAAATACACATGTAGTTTTGTAAGACCATGTGGTGGTGGTCCCATAAGAATGATGAGTATTTTGACATTACTTATGCCTTATTTTTGTTGTTTAAGTATGATTTTGAAATTTTTCATTTTGAGTTGCTATTGTCCGAAGTTGGTGTCATACCTCCCACGGTGTCGTAGTATGATCAGCCGAAGCAGTAGTACCAGTGTTGTAATCATCATATGATCGACTGAAACGGTAGTACTAGCCTATGGTTGCTGGCAGCTATTTTTGAAAAGATATCTTTTTGGAGTTTTTGGGCTGAGACCTAGTGCGGTAGTACCAGTGTTGTAATCACAGTATAACCGGGGCGTAGCAGTCTGACTGACCTTAGCAAGGTGGTCTGACTGGTGTAGAGTTGGCAGTCTGGCCAGCTTCGTGACCGCGGTCAGATCGGCCCTTATGCTGAGTTGGTTTTGAGTGTTGGTTTTGGTTGTATTAGTCATGGTGGGAGTTTGTGCAAGTGTTAGTTATGGGGAGTCTATACGTGTGTGAGTCATGGTGTGTCCATGCATTTGTTTTGTTAATTAAGAGGCAAATGCATGTCATTCGTGCTTGGATCAATTCCTTTGTCTTTAATGTGTAAGTGCTTTGATGATGGATTGTGGTTAGTAGCAAGACCGAGGCTTGCTGGCCATAGAATGTCGTGTAAGCCTGAGTGGAGCATCATCTCAAGCTGAGAACACAAGAGAAAGACAAGGATTGTGATGAGACAATGCATGCATGTAGTGTGCCAATTGATCTTGTTCATTTCAAGTGGTGATGGTTCTTAAAGTCGGCGTACGATCTTGGTGGCAAGCATTGGGCATCACGAACTGTGGTGTGATGTTGGTATGCCATGGGACTTAGGCGCTTCATGTGGTGACTACCTCGACGTAGGCGCCTATCTTGGCGACAAGTCATGGGCATCGTATCATTCGTGAAGACCGATGGGTGGTAATTTGGGAAATTGTCCAATACCAAGTAGAGTGGTGGTTTGCAAAACCGCGGTGCTGGCCTAAGTGTCTTTGTGGTTGGAATGTCTTATCAGGCTTATGGAGCCTTTGGGATGTCACGCTTTGAAAAGCATGCAAGTGTGGGAGAGTGTAAACTTGTTTTTGTGTGGGTGACCGGGTTTTCCATATGTAAATGGTGTGATTCACTAAGAAGTGGCCGATTATTAGGGTTAAGTGAGAGATGAGGAGTCTTCACTATATAAGTCTTGTGTTAAGTTGAGTCATATGAGACTTGAGAGATTAGGGTTACGGTTTCCTTGTATTGGAGCCATTTGTGTGTGTGTGTGTGTGTTAGCTATAAAATATGTCTCTCCAAGTAAAATAAACATCTAAAATTTACCCAAATGAGTTGTGACATAGATCTTTTCTTAAGAGATTTGGATTTCTCTTTCCTTGATCTTTTCTAGTGCCAAGGACATGTAAGAGGTAAGATCTCATCCATCTAGACATGATCTAGACGAAGTTCTTGAATTTGCTCGATTTTCCTAAAGACAGAGGTGATGTTGATGTTTTACTCTTGTGGGTGTTTTAGGTTGAATTCTTGTTATAATTTAGCTTTCTATGACATATGAGAACCCATCCAAGGTCACCTAAATCATCTAGGTCTCATGAGTAAGATCAAATCAAGATTTCTCATTTTTTTATCTGGTTTTGGTTTTTTTTACCTCAAATGGAAAAGGGACAGAACTATCATAATGATTCTCTTGATCGTTGATTTGAATATGTTTCTGACATCCTAATGGAGGTGCATTGCAAGTTTGAAGTCATTTGGACCAATGGATCAAAAGTTTTATCAATTTTTTATTTTAAAATCGTGTTGATTTTAGTATTTCAGGGCTAATTTTACTGTAGTGGTATTACCGATTTTGCTCAGTTTCATTTGGATCTTTCCATGTGGGTGATTGGTCTCTGAACTTCATTACTTCTCATAATTATTGGAGTAAGGAACTTGGAGTCGTGCTTCTACTTTGATAAAAGACTTGAAAATTTCTTGTAATCTTGTCGGCTCCTATTTAGTCCTACAAGTGGTATCAGAGCGAAATTGCTCTTTGTTTGATCTTAACCGATCTTGAGCAATGGCATGAGAGAGGTATCACAACAAGCTTACTATCTTTGATGGAGTCGACTATCCCTATTGGAAGGCAAGTAAGGTGATGTACATCGAGGCTCAAGGCTTAGCCATTTGGAACAAAGTGAAAAATTCTTTTGTTGTGCCTACCGATGGCGTGATCCTCAATGTTGTTTAGTCAGCTGAGGTTGAGGCAAATGCTAATCCACACAACTTCTTGATACAAGGCCTAGGAAGATCTGAGTTCAATCAAGTGGCTCGTCTTGCATGCGCACATGAAATCTGGATGACCATGAGGGAACATCGGAATGTGTGAGTCTTAGTTTAAGATGGACTACCAGAAGCTGAAGATGGAACCTAGAGAGTCCATCAATTCCTTCTTTGATAGATTCCACAAGATCCTGAGTGATGTGAGGTCTATTGGTGTGACCTATTCAGATACCGACAATACGACTCATGCTTTGAGTGCTCTTGACATGAGTGTTTTGGAGTTGAAAGTTACATCTATCAATGATAAGGTAGACTTGGCAACTATGACTGTAGATAAGCTATATTAACACTTTAAGACCCATGAGATGGGCGTCATAACCAAGAAGTCTAAAAGCCTACAAATGATGGCTCTTGTGACTGAACCTATGAAGAATGACATTTCTTGTAAGAATGCTTCTTCTGACTTTTTGTTGTCCTATTTTCAAGCCATGCGCGATGAGCAACTTGAGAGCCTTCCCATAGATAATATAGCCCTCATTACTAGCTAATTCACTTGTGTCTACCACAAAGTAAGAGAGCGTAGGAGAGGTGGTCTCATTGTTTGCTTTGAGTGTGGTGAGATGGGCCATGTTCATACTAGATGTCCTAACATTGTGAACAGGGATGGCGATGATCATGGGATGAAGAACTATAAAAAGGACTACAATAAGATGCCTCATCAACCTTTCAAGAATAAGAATGCAATCAGGAAGGCTATCATGTCGTTGCTCACATCTCTCAATAGTCGAGATATGAGTGATGTTGATCCTACAACTTCAAGTGATGAGGAGGAGCAAAGGAAGGAGAAGAAGATGTCTATTGGATTCACCAGGCTATGCCTCATGGCTGCTAGTGATGTTGATTCCTACAACATGTGTGACAAGGATAGTCCCCTACACCGAGGATGATGATGAAGTAGAATCATTTGACTCTCTCATGCTCAAATATGATAATTTGGTGGCTAATCATGTTAAGCAAATCAAACACTTATAATGATTAGTGAAAAGAAATTATAAACTTAAAGCTAAGAATGATCTCCAAGTCTTCCAAATAGATTGGCTTAGAATTACTATTCGTGATCTTGACAACTGTGATACTTGCATTTCCTTCAATGCTACAATTGATAAATTGATATCATCTGAGTGATCTTTGTTAGGACCACTAGAAAATACTAGAGCTAAAATTGTTGACATCAAATCTAGTCCATGTTCTAGTTGGTTAGGAGCTGGGGATATTTCTAGAGCTAGTACTTTGCTATGCTTGAATTGTGATGAGTTGGAAAAGAAACTTGCCATGCAAACTGAAAAATTGCTCTAATTTAGTCTTGAATATTCTTGTGCTCAATATGAGTTTAGGGAAGAAAAATAGAAAGAATTAACTGACAAGTTTAATTAGGTAAATTCTGAGTCTTGTGTTACTTACACTAAGCTCACCTCTAAATTGAAGTTCTCACAAAGATGTTGCATGACAAACATGATAAAGAATCTATTGCTCCTGTTCAAGCTTCAAATATTGATACTATTACTCCAATAGGTTGTGCATTTTATAAAATAATTTTGATGATATGCATGAAGCATTTGGAGTTAAGTTTGATGAGCAGTTGCGTAGAGTCAAGAATGTATCTTGCATTTCTTGTGAGACTTTAAAGTTAGAGGTGGTTGTGCATAAGAAGAGATATACTAGAGCTGTTAAGAGCCAAGTCTGTGCAACTTGCGTCACCCTAGCTACAGAGAATGGTTACTTGAAGAAAACCCCAAAGAAGTCCTCTAATGGCAAGAAGAACCTAAAGTTGATTCTAGATCTATCCAAGATTAGCAAAGCCAATAGAGGTTTAGGGTTCAACCACTATGAGCATTCCAAGAGTTTTCCTTCTAAGGCAGTGAGTACAGTTGAGAGTGGAAAGTTTGAGGTTGCCCCTCTTGATCCTACCTAGATTGTGTTCAAGTCTATAGGAGTTTCCCAGTCTCCTTCTATCAATGTAGGTGATTCTACTTCAGCAAGTACGACTCCTCAAAGGTCAAATACCATTGCACCTTTTGTGAGAAAGATGGCCACATCACAGAGTTCTTCTTTAGGCGGGCCAAGAAATTGTGTCATGACCGTACTAGAGATTTGAGTAGCTTTCAAGATCAACCGTGTCTAGCTAGTGTCCCTAGAGTTGTCTTTAGACCTCGCTTTGTAGATGGGTTCTTTGATTCTTTTTGTGTCTTTAGAGAACGACCAGGTTCTAGGTTCCAAGCGAGTGGGTTTAGGTCTAGAGCTGCCCCTAGACAAAATTTCTGTCGTTTTGGTCTACAGTGAGGATTTGAGAGTGGTTTTGGTAGCTCTAGGTCACATCTTGTTGCATATCATGCTAACCCACATTTTTGGAGCTTTTTCCTACTGGTCATGTATCTCAATACTAGATACCTCATTTTAATATTACTAACCCCGGTACCGAGGTACGTGCTTCTTCTATCTCTTTGCTATAGACTTTTCAAATGAGGAGGAAATCATGTAGATCTTGCCAGGTTCTTTGGGTTTCCTACCTCACTTTGAGCATCCGGTGATGGCTTTTCCTTATTAGGATATAGCTTGCTCAGCTTTGACTACATCATACTACGAAGTGGTGTGACGTAGGTTTTTGCTTAAGCATTTTCAATTCTCTACTTCAATTTTTAGCATTGCATAGCATTTGGGAGTGTTAGAGTTTTTGGTCTTTAGGGTGTTGTGAGTCACACCTTCTGTCTTGTGTCTTTCTTAGTCACTTTTCTTCTCTACTAGGTTCTCTAGGATCTCTTACTCTGTCCTAGTTGAACTTGCTTCTTCTTTCACAAGCTTCTAGTTGGGGAGTGGATAGTATGGTAGATTCGCTCCTTAGCAGTGTGTGTTCTTGGACTATAGACCTTGTGGTGGAGAGGTTTTCCCTCCTTGTAAGAGTTTTTCTTTTTCTTGCTTTTTAGCCCTTGTTTTTATTTTGCAAGTGGTTCTTGTGGATATGGGGAGTTTAGTTCTTGCTTCATTTTTGCATCATGCATACATATCATTGCATTGTAACATATGCATTTTAGATACAAGGTTTGACTATTACTCATTTGTAATGTAATCTTGACTTGATATTGCTTCTTATAATGTTATGCTTACTTAGCTAACTTTATTATGCTTTTGTATGTATGATTAAATCTTTGCCATGATAGTTTAACTTGTCAACCTAAACTTAATTTCACAAGTAGTATCAATTTCTGTAATTGATATATTTTAAGTTTGCAAGGATAGATTTTGACTAGTTTGCTCTCTAGTGATCGTTTTATGATATATATGCTATGTCAAAAATGCTCTGCTGAATCTTGAATCTTATATTGAGCTATATTTAGCGCTTTGCTAGCTCTTTGGAATCATGTACTGCTCATTGAACTAGTGCCTAACTTGATGAAACGATTTCTTGTATGCAAAAAAAACTTGAATCTTAGCAATTCTTGTTTATAAGACTGCTTATCATTCATTTGATATGATCTCAGGGGAGTTTTACATGGGTAAGACTATTATTTTAAATGTAATGCTTGAGATGGTCAATAATGGCTTAAGATTTAAAAAAATTGAAAAATAATAAATTTGGTTGAAACTCAGGAGGTAGTTGTAAGTGGCTCCTAGTCTAAAACTTGCTTTATTAAGCTAGACCATAAATATGTGATAAATGGTTGAAACTTAAGTGGCAGTTGTGGATAGCTCTTAGTTCAGGACTTGCTTTGCTAAGATAAGGCATAAATGATTTTTAAAATTTTAAGAATAGCTTTTATCTAGTACTTGAGCATAATTAGCTAAAATTGAACTTCTAACACTTTACATAATTCAATTTGAGTTTCCTAGTCCCATTTAGCCTTCTTGGCATGGCTTAGTTCATACTTGGATACCTTTTGATGAACTTATCATTTTGAAGCTTTGTTTAACTTGAAATCAAATTGAATGCTCTAAATTGTGCTATCTTACTTAGATTGGTTGTATATGTCTTATCATTATCTAGATAGCTTTGTATTTATTTTGTGGCTTCAAGTAGTATCTTTTATCTTTAACCTCATTTTGGATAATTTTTAAAACTTTTTAGGTTTTGCATTTTTATTCACGCATACATGCTCTTTCTTACCTTCCTTGATGTTTACAATTGGTATCATGTATCATTTTAGGGGAGAATGAGTATTTATGAGCTTGCATTGCTTCCTTGACCCTTGATGACTATTTTGCTATAAGGGGAGAATGTTTAAGGCAAAACTTGGTATTAGTCTAAATAGGGTGAATTTGATGTGAATGAACTTAAAAAGGGAAGAATACTTAAAAGGGTGAAAATGGGGAGAATGAGCTTTCTGAGGTTGCATTAGAGCAAAATGAGCTTTTATGTGAGAAAAAATGCATTTAGGATCTTTTGCTTTCAAGTGGTCTTTTATTTGTTCTTGCTTAGTCTTTTGGTGCCTTATATTGATGTGATAATGTCATGATGAATAATTATTCTTTTATTTGGACCATGAGCAAGATTTTGCATTTTTTAGGAGTTTTAGGTGTGGATGGAGCTTTTGGTGAAAACTTGCTCTTCCACATCTTTTCACTGTGGTCATGTTCCTTCTTTCTCTTGAAAATAGACCACAGGTGGCTCTTATATATTGTGTGTTTTAAAAGTCCAAAATTTTTGCCTTTAGGCTGTTTGTCAAATTACTTATCAAGGGGGAGATTATAAGACCATGTGGTGGCAGCCCCACAAGAGTGATGAGTTTTTGACATTGCTTGTATCTTGTTTTCATTGTTTTAGTTTGATTTTGAGAATTTGCATTTTGAGTTGCTGCTACCTGAAACTAAGGGTCACACTAGCAAGGGTGCCATGGTATGGCCGGTCGAAGCAGTAGTACCAACGTTGTAATCATAGTATAACCTGCCGAAGCGGTAGTACCAGAATGTGGTTGCCAGTAGCTATTTTCTAGAGGAGGTCTTTTTGGAGTTTTTGGGCTGAGACCTAGCGCGGTAGTACCGGTGTTGTAATCGCAGTATAACTAGAATGTAACGGCCTGACCGGCCTTGGCAAGGCGGTTTGACTGGTGTGGAGTTAGCAGTCTGACCAACTTGGTGGCTACGATTAGATCGACCCTTGTGCTAAGGTGGTTTTGAGTGTTCATTTTTGTGGAGTTAGTCACGGCGAGGGTTCGTGCAAGTGTTAGTCATGGGTAGTTTATGCATGTGTGAGTCATGGTATGTCCATGCATATGTTTTGCTAATTGAAAGTCAAGTGCATGTCATTTATACTCGAATCGATTGCTTTGTCTTTCATGTGTAGGTGCTTTGATGATGCATTGCAGCCAGCGGCAAGACCAAGCCTTGGTAGCCGTTGTCGGACCTGGATTTACCCAATCTAGAATTACCTATGTATTATTCCCTGAATCAGTAGATAATACTCACAGAATACATCTCTGAATCATTTCATACATGACATAACCATACCATACACTAACATTTCATTCATCATAGTTTAAATAGACTGTATCGGGTCAAGTTTATAAAAAGCTGATCAGGCCAAATGGATACATTACATAAATATGGAAGCGAAAGCAAAAGGGGAACTCACATCTCGCCACAGATAAGCGACTGGGGTAAGTTGTGTGCGACCGATATTAACCAAAGACCTAGGTAATACTGGTGCATGTAAACACCAACTTAGTCAGCATGACTGGGGTAAAACCTAGACTACTAGAAACTATTATAATCTCCTCCATCTTCTTCACCATCAGCTCCTAGGGCGTCGTAGTATGCATAGTGTCCTCGGTCTATAGGTTCTGAGGGCTTTTGTGAGAGAGGGTGAGCACAAGCTACAGTGCTGCATGAGCCAACACATAGAATGCAAAATTTATACAAGCAAGGTTCAACAAAGGTAGGCTCAGGTTCCTTAATTTACTAAAGGCAACATTTGAAAAAAAATCAATTAATTAGAAATTCCTATGGCTTAACATTTTAACTAAATCGCATTTTATTAAAGAGAGTGCAAGTGTGCAACATTTATAACGGTGCAGGTTTCATCCACCTGTTGCATAGTTTGATCCACCATATGCTTACTTTTGATTACTAGGGTTACATCCACCCATTATCATCACTAGATTACATCCACCCAGGAAAATCCAAAATCAGGGTTACATCCGCCCAATAAATTTTCATCTCACTCACATAGTTTTAGAAATAGAAACTAGCTCAAGTAAGTTCCCATGCCCTCCCTTGACCGTGGGCACAACTCTTCGTACAGTTTATACTCTGCGAAGACTGTACACTTTACCCATAAGAGATAATCAACTTGTTATGTTTCTTGGACATATGGATCAAGAAGATTACTACAAGGCCTTTACAATGCATCTTCCAGTGTAAGTTACACCTGCTAAGGTTTTATCTATGTGAGGTTATGTCCACCACACCCAGACCCCCTTTTGGGCCACACGGCGGCTTACACCAGCGACACGACTTGTGGGTCACTCTAATGGTGCAACCTGCACTAGTTGATACAAATTAGTTAGCTAGATCGTACTCATTATAGATTTGTGGTTGTACTATTTTATGTTACGAAGTCATCACATGATTCAGTCTTTAAAGTTATGTAGGTGGTGCATACCACAAACTATAATTTCTCATGTTACATCTGTACCAACCATCATACCATCTACCCAGATATGGTAATAGCAAGTTTTAGGGTTTTGAAAAGTACAAAACTATGTTATCTCAAATATACTAGTCATTTCCCTCCAATAACTACCCAAAACAAGTTTCATGATTAAAAAATGATGATAGAGCAAATTAATACCCTGGTACTTAAGCAAGACTAGCATGATGCTTAAGTATGACCTATAACTAGTAAAGTTACAATTATAGTCTCCAGCGTGAGAAGAATTAGGTGATTCAAGTGTCCAAAGGATAGTGTCATAATATGACAATGTCAAGTAGGCATATATCTAACCTTAGATTTAACATACATTTGCAAAAGAAAAAATAGCGTGCAATTTGATAATTTAAATAAATATAAATTTACATAAAATATAGGTTCAATATGATCAAAATATTGACTCACCTGACTCACAAGCTGGTTGTCTTGAAAATCTTGAGTTGCTTCGCACTGCGGCTTTTCTGTGTCCTCGGACTATCGCATCGGAAATCAAATAAACACATGAGAAAAATAAATAAATTCAAAAGAAAATTCAAATAAACTCCAAATTGAAAACTTCCACTAATAGATAAATCTTGAATTTATACAAATTTAGAAACAAATTTTATTAAATTTGAAGTTAAAATGAGTGAGAACGAGCTCTCTAAAGTTTAAATTTGGATTAAATCCAAAAATTAACAGAGGCGAGAGAGTCACTCTCACTGATAGGTGGGATCCACTGGATTTTATTTAATTTTTGAATTATTTTTATATTGAAAAGGGCTACTAAGGCTGATAGAAGGTCACGAGGTAGCCCCGAGCGGCAAGAATCGTCCAGAGAGGCAACAGGCGATGGGTCGACCGAGTGCCAGAGTTGGAGAAGAAGGGGTCGCCGGTGAGCTACAAGGGTCAAGGGGCTGATTAGGCATGTGAGAGAAGGGGGAGCAAAGCAAACATGATGGTATGATTGGGGAGGTCAGAGCTCACCATGGAGGCCTGGCAACGATGGCTAAGCAGAGCTAGGCGGTGGTGACGGCGAGCTCGAAAGTAGCTCGATGCAGTCAATATGAGGGAAGAGGGAGTAATAGTGGGGCGAGTGGAGGCTCAAAAGGCCAAGTTCGCGATTTAAATAGCTGGAGAAAGGAAATGGCTTTGAGCACCATGATGGTGAGTGCGGAGGCCGTGGGTAGCATCGCTGGCACACGGCATGACACAGGAATGGGAGGTGGAGTTTTATTTGGATCTTATCATATAGGTGATTGATCTCTAAACTTTATTACTTCTCATAGTTATTGAAGTGAAGAACTTGGAGTTATGCTTCCGTTTTGAGAGAATTTAAAAAATCTTGTAATCTTGTCAGCTCCTATTCATCTTCTCTAGTTACTATCTTCAGTCCTACAACTTTAGTGTCCAACACACCAATACTGAAAATAGTGACATGATAATAAAGAAAACCTGAAAAAAGACATATATCGCACGTAAACTGAAATATATATCCCCTTGCCTTACGTGCAATCACCATGCGAAAAACACTAAATCATCATGTCTAGCACAAATTATATCTGTTTTTAGTCTGCACCCACATGATAGTCAGAACGATCGTTCCACGCTATAGTCAACAACATAATGTGTGAAATTCTAAATTAAATCATATACCAGATAATGCAATATAGATATATATACACACACATATATATATATACATACATACACACTCATATACTTGTATCCTGTTTCAAAGATATTCCTAGATAAATGAGTTGTTCTTCATCTTGGTGTTTGCTTCTCCTCAGTGGTTGGTCCAAAGAATAAACTGATCCTGCTCGAAGGGTCGAGACCTCAGATTTTCACTTCCATTACCACTTTGATTGAATTGACAACTAACAACTTAGGTACACCTCTAGCTAATCAAAAGGATATTTCTAGGGAGAAAAAAAATATCAGGATAATAAATCAAGTGATCAAGATGTACAACTGGCCGCTTAACGGCTCAACTTTTGATTCTTGCTCCCCTTGTCACATCCTTTGTGAAGGGCAGAAGTACATCTCCACATCAGGCAGTAGTTTTCAGGTTTCACCCTGCCATTGGATGGAAGAATCAGAGAGAAGACTGGTTCCAGAAAATGAAAGACCCTGAGCTGCTGCCGCAGCTCATGGGTTGTTCCTTGTGGATAGACATCAAAGTTATTATCCACTTGCTTTGGATGGCTCTGGCCCAGTTCTTGCCTAATTCACTTGTCTCAATCACCACTCGAATTATTTTTGCTTGTTTCTTCATTCATTCCTCATCAGATCAATACAAACAGCTCAGGTCGACTTCAACAACAAGAATAAAAATCCGGATGCGCCGCAGGATAGTTAGAAAAAATCAGAGATTTTTCATGGTCTCCTCGATGTTAATCTTGTATACCACTCCATAAATTGTTTTTTTTTTTGTGTATTGGTTAATGGCTAAATGAGTAGTACTAGCATGCAACAACCAAAATGCTAAAGTGGTAATCATGTAAAAATGAATATATTTAACAACATGTCTAACTCTAAATTTACTCATTTTTTTAGTGTATAATAGTAGGGAAGATATCAGGTGGAAACCCATGGTACAGTGGAAACAGAGACGGTTTGGCTTAGCTATAAATGTATAAAAATGTATCTATGTAATTTGAGAAACATATTTCTGAGCTGACTGGCAGTCTGGCATGCTGTCAAGTGATTACCCTTCGTTTTTTTAGAGGTTACCCTGGGTTTTGGGGCACTAACAAGTCTAATTTATCTTCAACTTTGTAACTACGATTGTTGGCTGTTCAAGAATATTGAGGGCCCTTTTCGCCCTAATTCCACTCCTAAGTGGCCGGCTCTGTTGTATCGACTTTCAGTCTTCCACTACCATGCCAATCTCTATGTTAACATCTTGTCCACCAATAAAATACACAATAGAGATGAAAGTAAATTACACTGCTACACGTTTTCTTTGTGTGTGTGTGTGAAGACTACACTGCTACACTTGTGGTGCACGGTACTTAATTACCTGAAAATTTTAAAACAAACACATATGGTTGTTAATGTTCGACGGGATCAGATCAAACTCAAGCCTGAACCTACCTAGAATTCTTTAATCCTGTTGATGGATTGTAAGTGAATTGATTATTTTTCTTTATCAGCTTAGACTTTTGAGTGAACTAGCTGATACATGTAACTCAATATGGTATCAGAGTCAAGAGGTCTTAAGTTCAAGCTCCAATTAGCGCAACTGAAAAAATAATTACAGTACATTTCTATTTCACATCTTAGAACTAAGAGAGTCTATACGTGAGGGAGGGTATCGAGTGAATTACTTATCTTTCTCATCAGGTTAGACTTTTAGATGAATTTACTGATGCATGTAACTCAATATCTGTATTTTAAAATCTAAGCTTAGCTTTACCCACCTGACCTGGGGCATCTAAGGCTGGGTTCGAACCGGTTTTCAACCGGCTTATGCTCATACTGCCTACAGTTACTTGCTTTTAAATGGTGCATTTTTTCAAGGCGAGTCAATATAAATATTGTAGTAAAAAGTGTACTGAGTTCAGTTGTATTTGTCAAAATCATATACAATTATTTTTCTATACGTACTACTTCTCACGAACAGTCAGAATTTAAATATTTAAGTTATAAACTATAAACCATTAGTCAAAAAAAATACATCCTAAACCTGAGCAATCAGGCTGATTAAGCCCACCGAATTGTGCTGTTCAATCCGAAATCTGTGTGCCCCTTAATCGCCACTTACCAGAATCGAAGTTTCTCGCAGCATGTGTCCAACCCAAACCGCACCATTTGTGGAAACGAAAGCCCCTTTCCCCGCCCTTGCACTCTCCATCAGCATTCAGCACACCTAACCGCAATAATTTACTTGATTAATTAAACGTTAATCCCTTACATAATCAGGGTCCCCTCCTGTACAAGCTAGGCCACGATTGACGCCCCGCCATTCCGCGCCACAAATCCCAAGCCTCCCACTGCATTACGCCAAAATCCCATTATTACTCGCACCAACCCGGCAACGAGGCGGAGCAAGCCAAGCCAAGAAACGCCCGCCACGCCACGCCACGACGCCCTGCTCTGCTTTGCTTAGAGTGGCATCCTAGCTAGCTAGTAGCTGAGTGGCATGTCGACGACTGCGGGGGGACCGACGGCGGCGTCGCTGCAGCCGCACGGGGGCGGCGGCGGAGGAGGGGGGTGCTGCAGCTCGGGCGCGACGCTGGAGCTCGTGGGGGCGTTCACGGCGGTGTGCCTGGTGCTGTACGGGGTGATACTGTACCTCAACTACCTGTACGTACGGTGGAGCGGGCTCGACGGCGTGCACCAGACGGACTCCGGCCTGGCGGGGCTGGCGAGAAAGAGGGCGGGAGGAGGGGGGCTCGACAAGGCGGCGCTGGCGGCCATGCCGGTGTTCATGTTCAAGGCGGAGGCCGGGGCGGCTCCAGTGGAGTGCGCGGTGTGCCTGAGCGCCATGCTGGACGGGGACGCGGTGCGCGCGCTGCCCGGGTGCAAGCACGTGTTCCACGTCGGGTGCGTCGACGCCTGGCTCTGCGCGCACGCCACCTGCCCCGTCTGCCGCGCGCGTCCCGCTCCCCCGCCACCGCCGCCGGAGAAGGCCGGGCCCAAGGGGGCGGAGCCCGCCGGCCGGCAGCCGGACCTGGAGAGCCAGTTATAGCGTGCGCGCTCTAATTAAGACGCGGTTAATCGCTCTGTGCAAAGGTAGGTAGCTCTAGCACGCGTGCTGCATCTCTGTCTTCTTGCCTTCTTGGAAGCGTCAATGATTAGCCCTTCCTTGGGTACATATAGTTTTGGTGTTAATTTGCTTCGATTGGGATGGATAATGTTCTTACCATGGGCATGTAATTCTACATGTAACCTTGATTTGCGCACTCGTGATCAGTGAAATTACCGCAATCTTGCCCCTTTTTCCTAGTTTGAAGAATACCAATGTGCAGTTGACATCACACCACATTGTTACATTTGCAGAAGCAACATGTTTTTTGTGTCAACTATGTTAGGATTTTAACTCGTGTTCCAAGATAGTACCTACAGCTACATATACCATCTCGCAAGATTTGTTGGGTTACATTCAAGATGAATGATCTTATTTAAGCGTTGACCCATTCCTTGGAACAAACAGCCTATTATCGCAGGTAGCACTTTGGAGTTTCAGGTATAGTAGACAGGAAACATCTAAGTAAGAAGGATTGTTTTTAGCTCCTATCTTTTTAATTTTATGTTTTTTTTAATTTTTTACTCTTTTTTATTTTTTGTATTTTTATGTTATTCGTGATGAGATAATTTATTTATTTTTAATTTTTTAAAATTTAATAACGCCTAAAAACCTTACACGATTACAGTGAAAAGTGCATTTTCTGCCAGTTGCATTAATTATTAGCCAGCCTGATGGATGGGTGATCGAATGCACAGCTGATGGGAACATTGCAATTGCATTGCTGAATAGTGCAGTTTTTTTTTAATTCCTGGTTCACGAGTGGCCAGATCGATGAGATTGGAACTGTTTATTTTTAGCTTCGGTTTTTGTTTCTGATCTTAAGAAGTTGTAAGTCAAAATAAATATGTTGTTTCTGTTCATTTTTAGCTTTTTTAGTTTTTAACTTTTTTGCTTTTTCTTGTGTTATTCATGAAGATATAATGATATTTTTTTAACTGAATAATTTTAAAAAAACTAGTAGTCGTTACAATGTAATTCGTATCAAAAGCAAATAGTCGAAAGTTAGAAACCGCAGAGAAAAGCCGGATTGGACGGCCTGAGGCTTCTGCACGTAACAAAGACATCAAAAATATGTTTTCCCTAAGCTTACGGCATTGAATATTTGAACATTAGAGACAAAACAGCCTTTGTGCGAAGCACATTTCTTTACTGAATAATGGAAAGTACAATATTTCTAGGGACGCTAGCGCCGCACTGTTTTTTTACTTGGGTTTGATCTTGTACTGCGTCCAATGTTGAAAGCGTAGTTTGTCAACTATTCTTTTATCAAAATAGTTCCCTTTTTTTCGCCCCGTTCGATTAGGAGCTGAACCCAATAGGACAAATGTATCAACCCATGCTATCATTGTCTTGAGGTAATACCATCGGTTTGTAGTTATTACCTAATAAAATAGAATAAATTTCTATTTTAGCGAACAATAAACTCAATCAAAATATTGCAGCAGAACAATAACTAAAGATAGTACCATAATATTACAATCATATTGTCATAGAGGGCTAAAGTCTTTAACAAGACTTAATAGTTTGACTAACTTCTACAATACTACTAGAAATAGAAGTACTTTCAACTAGTAATATTACAAGTGCTGAAATTAATACAGGGAGACATGATATTACGTCCTGGGGTCACGTACATGAACTACTAGTGGCTTGCTAATTGTCCCGCATCTCGTATATGGCTTTCACCTCGTAAACATGGTAATCAAGGTCAACTCCATCCCACTCGTATAGCTGCCTCCGGGTAGACATCGTTAGTACCGAGTATAACTCCAGACTGTCTAGTCTCTAAACAAAAAATAATAATAATAAAGGTGAGTACAATATACTCAGCAAGTATTAATAGTAAATATATAACTTTATAAACAGTAATTAATATTCCAATCGATCCTGTCTTATCTCACATCATCTCGAAAATAAGGGTTTTATGATGGATAAAATTTCATATTTTAATTTTGAAATCTACTGATCACTCGTATGACAAGATAGAATCTCCATTTAGTCCATGTAGCCTCTAATCAGGAGACACGCGTGAATTCACGATTTATAGCGCTACGCATACTTGTATCATTTTACTCATAGCTACTCGATTTTTTTTTGCGAATGGTTCTTCACATTTCCTTAGATGTGATGCCCAAATCAGGGTGCAGAATTTTACCTTCTATTTCAATATATTATACCTCCATTCGACTAGGTATTTCCTAGGTGGTGATCAACTCGCTTTCTGGCTTTCGGCTTATTTTGCACTATTCATAAATTTCGTCTTTTTCAACTTTTGGCTTTTGTTGAGCTTTTTGCGGTCTTTTTTTCCGTATTTGTTTGTATTATACGTAATGGGCTAACATATATTTTTATATTTTTAAATTTTTTTAAATTTAATTATGCTAAATAAGCCTCTCACACTCTGGTGCGTTTTTCACCATTCAAGTGTTTTCAAACCATAAGCCATGAGCTTTTCAGCCGAACCGATCACCACCCTAGTTGTTAGTTGGGTTAGATGCATCTTCACTCGACACTCCACTACGTTAAATATATGTGCTAGGTTTATCCCTTATGAGCCTAAGTCCAATTGAAATCTTGCCCATGAATCCATAGATAACACTACATATCCATGTGGAGTATGTATAATAACTTGATAAGTAACTTGTTCTACCCTTCTTATATAGGACTATGGCCAATACGACATATAAGGCTTATTATACGAGTGAAAGTTTGTAAACATTTATATCATATCCATATAGAGAGGGTCCCAACCGCCCACTCAACACCTTCCCAAAGACACCCTCTGCGCACTAAATACTTCAACTGCAGGTCAACTGCTCCATCAGTTGAGCCCGCTAAATCACCATTCATCACATTCACATCATCATTCATCCGAATCAAGTAGAAATTTTATTCAATGCAATTGGTGATATTATTCTAATGGAGAAATAATTTATTTTACGTGAAGATACTCTGATCAAAATGGTCAAGGGTATGCTTGCCTGAGATCTGGTAGCAAATTTTAGTATCAGACACGTTCAGGTGGAGTCCTATCTTCTGACTTAGCTCATTTCCTACATTTAGTACTATACTACGATTTAATTTACGGGAATATAAATTACACTACATCTATGCTACTCGATGACAACATTCTGTTGACTTAAACTGATTGATGTGTTTATAGTTAAATGTTTACATCTTGTGGATTTGTTGTTTGTAGCTATTCTTACCACTGGTTATATTATGTGACACATGGATGATGATAACATATGGAGAGATAAACACATGTGACGCGGTAGATCAACTCCACCTTTTTTTTGAGCCATGCATCATCTTTCTCCTGTTAACTGGACTAGATGTAGCATATCACTTGGCAGATCAAATCCACCTCATTATTGTTTTCTGAACCATGTATCATCAGACTTGCCATTTACTCCCTCACAATTATTTTTATCGAATTAATATAATAATTACATTATTATTTAAAATCGCCCAACCGTTGGACGATTAGAGCAAAGTCGCCTATCCGTTAGGTGATATGGACTAATCGTCCAACCGTTCGTGATTTGGTCAAATGTCTCTTAACGGTTAGGTGTCTCGTCTAAATCTTCTAACCATACGGCAACATGGGGTAAAAGTGAAAAAAATAATTTGTAGATATATTTTTGTAGTTCTGAATCCTACCATTTACCCGTGAATGATCATCCACCGATAGACATCACCATCACGTGCCGGCCGCGGCCGCGGAGAAAAATCCCGAAGGTTCCTTCCTCGCTCCAGGCGACGCGAAACGGAGGCGCAAAAGCAAGCACGCGCTCCAGCCGCGCGCGCGCGCGCCCGCGAGGCACCGCACCAAAACGGAAAATTTCCAGCCAGCCTCCCTCCCTCCATGGCTCCATGGTCCACGCTAGCTCCAAGAACCGAACTCAAATCCCAAATATTTCCGCCTCAGCCAAGATTCCCCCAAAACTTGAATCTTGAATCCCAAACATTTCCGCTCGATCCATTACAAATACCAGCGCCACCCTCGCTCCTCCTCCCATGATCTCATCCCATCCCCTCGATCTCCAGCTCCAACCCGCATCTCCTCGCCTGTAGCCAATTCCCACGCCCCCAAATGGCCGTTCTTGGCAGCAGCAGCAGCAGCAACAAGGAGAACGTCCTGCCGCCGCACGGCATTGTTGCCGTCAAGAGTCACAGGATGAAGAGGCCGCGCGGCGTCAAGGCCAGGAGGCGGGCGCCCCTCCGCGACATCACCAACCTCGTCCTCGCTCCGTGGCCGCCTTCGGCTGTGGGCAATTCAGCAGCCGTGCCGGCGCGGTCGCTGGTTGCGGCGAAGGTGAAGCACTCGCTCAGGAAGGAGTTCAGATAGCGCGCGGCACAGTTCTTGGTTGGAGGATGTATGTCACACAGTCACAGCATTCTTTCTTCGTTCATTTTTTTTTCTCTCCTTTAATTCATCAGCCGGATTGCCCATTGGTTCACTTAGGGAATGGATTGTCGTGATCGGTAGGAGTAGGATAGATGAAATGGAAATGGATTGAATTCGTGAGCTGAATTCTTGATGGTTCTTGTACGTTGTTCCATATCTTGGCAATGTGCATAACTGTTTGATGGAATGTGTTTCTGTGTGTATGTGTGCGCATTCAGGAGCCCGTTTCTTCACATTGCTGTGATTCGGTGAGTAACGGAAGTGTTGAACTGTTGATTGAGATCAGCAGTTCAGCTTACTGAGTCTGGACGATCCATTCGTTTGTTTCAAGTGTATGCACCAGCAGTATTGGCCGATTTGAGCGGTTCTAGCAAATGTTTGTTTCCGATGCGCCTGTATGCGTCCCTGTAGCAAAATAGCGTTGTTGACGATGCAGCCAGGCTTTGCTAGCATCTTGGTAACCGGTGGCATTGGCCTGGTTGAACGGCCAGCTACTCACAGCCGCAAATAGCACCAGATAGCTCCCAGTAGCAGCAGCAGCAAGCAATTCAACGTGCCAGGAACTTGTTCTGAAGTCGTGCAATTCAGCATTCAGAACATGATCAAATTCAACTATCAGTGACGGACTGACGGTAGCAGAAATTCAACGCTGAAATCTCCCCACCTGATACAACATGGGACATAAGAAAAGGATACCGAAAAGATGCAAGCAAGAACAAGAGTGCGTAAGATGCACTGGAGCACCAAGTCGGTAACTGAATGGCCAGCTTGCCTCGAATGTGCTTTCTTCGGAAGACATAAACCAAATGAACCACAAGGTACTGATCAACTGACAGAGCCAACAATACTGCATTAATCAAAGCAAGTCAGTGTCATCATGCCGGTTGACTAATGTCTACAGAAAACTAGACGGTAGAGGGAAGTCAGCAAAATAGACAATTGATTCCTACAAGTCCACAGTTGACTAGTACATGCTACATAGAGGGTCAATTCAGCATGGACCGCATCACAGGCCGCAGCATACAAAAGGAAGAACATACACCAATAAGCCATTACTGCATATCACCGGAACACATCTCTAGATACCTGCGGAGCAGTCAATCTCATCAGTTAAACCAATTTGTACTACTCATTGATGCAAAAGCCATTAAAATTGTGTCTCACAATTTTTGTATGGTTGAAAAAGCATTAAATTTACCACTGCTGAACTAATACCAAAATCTCAAAACCAAAATTAGAAACAGAGAACCATGGAAGAACAGTTAATTTGTATTGGCATACCTTCAACTTCTATTGTTGACATGTTCTCAAGTCTTTGGCCACATCTGATCTCAGTAGCAACTAGCAACTAAAAGATTGGTGATTCAATGCCTCCATCAGTGGCAAACACTGAAATGGCTAGCATACTAATTATCTCTATGGATACTTCATTATCTTATTAATTGATACTTCCTTTGGTCCCAAATAGACGCTACATTTTTTTTACTTTGCAGGTTATTAAAATGACACTAAAAATTACGGAAGTATGATATGATGAAAGCATTTTTTAAAATGAATCTAGTCATGTCATTTTGATCATGTGGCTAACATAAATTCTTAAACATCTATTATTGGTCAAAATTGAAAATTAAAGAAATTAGATTGCATACAGACCCTAGCAACATCTAGGTTGGACAGAAAGGCTATATTACAAAGCTAATGGATATTGTACTATAGTTGGCTAATGGCCAATTACAGATGCAATTTAGAGTGAAACAGAAAGATATGCTGAGAAAATATTCAAGCAAACCGCCTAAGACTAGAATAATTGCCCATAAAAACTACAGTAATTTCAAGCGCCAAGATCAATAGTGGTATACACATTAAATATGGACATGCTCTTCAAGTACTGTGTCAATCACTAATTCACAAGTATCATAACGATCCAAAATGAGCGGCAGATTAAAACAGCGCAGCTATAAACCTGTATAAATGAAAAGAATGTTTGAAGCCAAAAGCTCAGGTATTGTTAGTTATCAATTACTTCTGCAAAATAACAGACAACTTACAAATCACAATAGAACTTAATACATCTATAAGCACACACAAAAAATCAAAGCCAATGTTGCAACCGGTAATGGTAAGGCTGTTAAAAATCCACAAAGCACAGGAAAGGGAAAGTATTTCATTCTGCTACTACATAGGCACGGGCCGCAAGGCAGCACACTCAGCTATGTGCAGGATAATGTAACATCCTGATTTTCAGAGCCTTTTTGAAGCTTTTAAAATAAAATTCACAATTTGGATTTTTATGGAATTAATTCAAGTTTAAAATTAATTTTTAATAAATAAAAAGATTTAATATGACTAAAGTAAACACCAATTAAAAGAAAACCTATTTTATTTGGGTTCCTTGTGCCTTAAGTCATTTTTTGGAATTTTATGAGATTTTTCAGGATTTATTTGCTATTTTCCAGAGCTCAAAAGAATTTATTTGAATTTCTGAAATAAGAAGATCCCCTAAATCCCCCAAAAGGCCTTTGGACCGAAACCCATCCTCTCTGTCCGGCCCAGCCACGGGCCAGCCCGCTCCGGCCTGTCCCTGTTTCGCCACGTGTCGAGCATCAGGTGGTCCCCCTCGCCCGTTGGATGCATGACGCGTGTCCGCCATCCGGCTACCGTCACGACCATCTCGGCCGTACGTGTGTCGCTCTCTCCTGCATCGTCTACCTCGCAGTCTCTTGTTGCCGTGCACGGGACGAGCACATCTCGGCGTTCGCGCCGTAGCAACCCCAGACTCGGTGTCCGCGCTATAAATAGCCCAGCCGTGCCCCCTCGGTTCCCTCATCCTACAGTTGCTCACTCCGCCGCCTTCGTCATTTGTGCCTTGATGCTGAGCTCAAGTCGCCGGTGAGCCGTCCAACGTTGTTGCCGCCGTCCAGTTGCGTCGCTGTTGTGTTCAATCGACCCTCCCTCATCACCGGTGAGCCATCGCCCGACCTCTCCTCCATTCTGTTGACTTCACTGCCGGTCGACCATGGTCCACCATTCGCTCCGCGCTGTCTCCGGCTAGCTACCTCTTTGCACCGCACCACCCCGTCGCCCTTGGTTCATGCACCACCCCTCGCCAACCGAGGTGACGCCTCATTCCGCGTGCTGGCCACATCACCCCCACCCCGCGATGCTTCAGTTTCTCCATGAACCGAGTTCACCGTGCACCAAGACGCTGACAGTCGGGTTCCACACACCAACGTCACTCTTCTATAGACCCATGCACCGACCGAGCCGAGTCAACCGCCGGCTCAGCATGCCACGCAAGCCCTAATCCCATGAGGCAGCCACGTGTTCATCCACGTGTACACCACGTCAGCAACCGAGCCGCTCCACTGCCACATCAGCCCTAGCCGCCATGTCAGCAGCCTAGTCACAGTACACTATTCCATGAGCCGAGTCCATCGTAGACTAATCATTCCATGCACCGAGTCCACACCACAGTAAGATTTCTTAATTTCCAGTCTTTTTTTAGATTTATTTTTCCAAGAGACTATTCTTCTTCGTTCTAGCTCCAATTGTCCCAATTTTCCCCCTAAATTATCTAAAATTGAGCTCTATCTTTTAGTTCTGATTTTAAAGTTTTTGGATTTTATTTGATTTTTTTTGTGTTTCGTTATGTTTTCTCTCATTAGATAACATCTTTGAAGAAGAAGCAGGAACTAAAGATCAAGAAATTGGTAACTAAGTAAGGCTAAGGTAAGTCGTGTCCTTTAATCATGTTGAACCTAGTTTTCAAATCTATTATATATTATTTTTTTAAAAAACAATTATCATACATTGCTATTTTATTATAGAACCTTTGTATTGGCAATTAATGACCTATTTGATTAATTTGTCCTTGATAATTTGAATGATGATTCCATTATCACCATAGGATGTGTATTTATATAGTGATATAATATTAGTTGTTACATGGGGTTGTACGCTTAGTATGTTTAGCGGGCTTGTAGTACGTTGGGCTTGTCATCACATATAATTAATTAATTAATTAATTAATTAATTTTGACTTAATGAGATATTAAATCGTGGTGGTCAACCATAGTTATAAAATTTATACACCTTGGCATGTGTAGTGTCATTGGTAGTGGTTATATAAAATTGTTTTCACTTGGACGAATGATCGTGCAGTAAAGGAGATGCAGTTTGCAAATTAGGATGTGGATGTTTTGCCTAGATAATATATAAGAACTTAACTTTGTGTGTCATTGATCGAACCTTATCATACAACCACATGTCCAAGATGGGATAGACCTAGCTGATTAATTTGTGATGCTTCAATTTTGGTTACGTCAATAAGATGAGTGTGGTTTGGCGTTAGCCATGGATCCACATTGGCACAAGAGGGGCAATTACCGACTAGGAGATTTACCTACTCAACGACGAAACCTTAGCGAGGAGGAACCAGGTTGAGATTGAACATTGTAAAAGCCTTATTGTGATCTTCTTGGTCGACAAACCAAAGGAAACATGCTATACTGGTGACATTACAAGATGGCCATATCACGTGGGTAAAGTTGTGCCACCTCTGCATATTGTAAAACTATTCGAATAGCCGTGTCCCCAGTTACGAACAATGCTTGATGATTTCACACGAGGGGTAGTTTTCATAAAAACTTGATTAGATTAAATTGGGAAGTGAATGGTTAGTTCACTTGTAGTTCATTACGTGAACGGTTAGTTCACGAGTGATTCATTGGAGTGACTGATCAGTTCACTTGTAGTTATTCTCAATTTCTTTGTTTATTTACTTATTAATTATTTTCAAAGTTCGCTTTCAATCTATTTATTGTATTTACTTCAAATTATTATTTTCTGTAAAATAACCAATCAGCCATCTTTTGGTAAATCTTGCATACTATATTGCATTCTTCGTTACAACGGCTTGCTGAGTACTCTATGTACTCATGGCTATATCCATATTTTCTCAGTTGAATAAGTATAACCATACATGCAGAAGGTAGATGAAGGAGGATACTTCGACGACTTCACAGATTAAAACTTTATTTCCCAGTCGATTACCTGTGGGTATATCGAATGGCTACTACGCTTATTTCTATTTTGAGCTGTAAGTTTCGTAAGCCTAAATTTGGTCATAAGGTCATCACTCTGGTTATTAATAATATTTCAGTCTTTTTTTTTAGTAAATCGTGATATGATTGATATTTCATCTATGTTTATACTGTATGCATTAACATGATTCTAGACTAATGCAAATACACAGGAGAGTCGGGTCTCTGTACACAGATCTATGCATAGATAGGGAGAGGGGATGGAAAAGCCTGCGAGAGCCTCAGAGCAGCTAATGGGAGAAAAGCCTGCAGGAGCAAAGGGAAGCGGGGAGTACGGAGGAGTTAAACTGGCAGCTAGGCAGCTGGACAAAAGTGCATATCCAGGACAGAGAGGGGGGGTAGAACCTCAGTTGATACAAGAGAAGGAAGGTGGGTGAAGGCAGACCATGAGGAAGGGAATGGAGAACTTCTGAGCAAGGGATGAGGAAGGACGGCCTGGAGAACCAGGAGGCGGCTTGTCAATATAGCATGATGGGAGGCAGAAAACAGCTGAGCGGAGAGATTATGGAGTCCGCTCTTTGATGGCATTGGAGAAATAACAGAAAAGGCTCAAGCAATAACCCAGAAGCGGCGATTGCCGTTGGCATACATATTCACCGGTACCTCTATCACAGCTAGGCTCTGTCTCACCAAATCAAACTCAAGGATGCCAGGCGAATTCCCAACAAGCAACCAGTAAAGCGCATCCCCAACCAGGGTACTGGGAATGCTCATAGAAACCATGGTGGGAATGGTCACAGATTCCTTGGATGGAAGCGGTGTTGAGAAGAGATTGCCCCACATTCTGGTCTCCGATGAGTAAACGCAGGCGAACGTTCTTGTATATTGATTGTCGGTGCCTAACAAGACCACCTGGAAGGGGCTCGAATGGCAATCGCCATGGACGTCGTCGGCAGCGCGGAGCACCGCCCCGTTGTAGATCACCGTTCTCTCCCTGTTACCGAAGCCGGGGGGAACGGCTAGGCGGCGCTGGTCGCCGGTGACGGGGTTCCACACCAGGACCTGGAGCCGCGTCGGGTTTTGGATAAGGACGAGGCCATGGCGGCAGCCGAGGATGAGGCAGTTGTCGCCGTCGTCGAACTGCAAGGAGAAGCGCCCGAGCGGGACACAGTTGGGGGCCTCCAGAGTAGGGGTGAAGGAGAGGCCGCGCATGTCTTTGATGAAGAAACCGAGGATGGGAGGGCTGCGGCGGTGGTGGGCGCGGAAGCGGCGGAGGAAGCCGGGGTCGGAGACGAGGCGGCGCCAGCGCTTGCAGACGAGGGAGGCGTGGGGGAGGGACGACGGCTGCGGGGGGAGGCGGAGGAGGATCTCGGAGAGGAGGTCATCATCCTCCAGCGGCGGCGCCGGCGAGCTGCGAAGGCAGAGGTAGGTCATCTCGCCCTCCTCACTCCTCTCAGTAACGTGGGAAGTGTAGTCGAGCCAGTGAAAAAGCGCGATTCATGTTGCGAGCCCAAAACCGGGCCCAAATGGAAGCCCATGAGCCCAAACGGCACAGAAACATCTCGTATGTCTCCTCTATACCTGTTCAAGCCTCGGGACTAATCAAGTATCAAGGCCCGAGTAAATCCCAGCCTGACACGCCCGAAGCCCGGTGTGACGCCTGAAAAAGTTCGAAGACTGAATCGAAAGTTCTGAATTTCAATCAAAAGTTCAAAAATGGGAAACCTCCAGTCTGAGCCAAAAGTTTCATTTTCTCCAATT
Organism: Dendrocalamus sinicus; assembly: GCA_036346575.1. Classification (NCBI taxonomy): domain Eukaryota; kingdom Viridiplantae; phylum Streptophyta; class Magnoliopsida; order Poales; family Poaceae; genus Dendrocalamus; species Dendrocalamus sinicus. The sequence continues at coordinate 9,582,981 of CM070644.1, forward strand.
GAAAGTTTTGAACCTCTAGTTAATTGGAATTTCCAAACTTCACCCAAAGTTAAAAAAGGAAACAGTCTGCTGGAAGTCTACATTGACGTCGTGATTTACTATGTGTTTGGTTGAGTGAGCTAGGTGTACTTGTATTGGATGGTCCTAGATGTATCTTATCTCTACATTTGGTTGAGTGAACCAACCAACTCATCTCTCGATGGAGCGATATAAATTCTTGAAATACTCTATCGAGATGTTGTACCGATCAATGCGGTGAAATCGATCGAACCACATGATACAGACGCCCGTCGCTCTCACTCGATGGCTCACCTCCCTTTCCTCTCACTCCGTGACTCCTTCCTCTCGTGGACAAGAACCGGTGATGATCGCTCCTTCCTCGCTTACCCGCGTGGATGATCCTCATCCCGCCCATATCCTATCGATCAAACTTGCAACTCCTCCTATTGCTTGTCCCCTACTTCCCTGACGGCCATGATCCCCATGACGAGTGACCCACTCAATGTGCATACTCCATGCACGTCGACCACCTCTCCGCATCCGACCTCTCCTTCCGCACTTGCGACCATTACAGCTTCGTCGGCCGAAGCACCAGCTTCATAGGTCCTCTCGCATGGATCCCTCAGGTCTTGTTCCTCGCGCAAAGCCCTCCCCTTTACGTGGAGCACTCATGTGATATGAAGCCAAAAATTTAGCTAAGTTTTGAGCGCCCGCATGTCCATTGAGCCAAAATTGGCTAAGTTATGGATGCGCTCATGTGTATTCCTTAGCCCTTGTGCCTTGTGCGGTATCGAGTTAGAATTTAGCTAAATCTCAGGCATTTGCATTCCCATCAAACCGAAAATTGGCTAAGTCTTTGGCACCCTATTGAAGCGCCCTGCAAGGATACCCTGCTAAGTGCACGTCAATGTGGATAAATTTGGCTAAGAAACTTGGACGTGATAAGAAAGAACTTGAACTAAATTGGCAAAATTGAAAGTAGAAAGGCTTGCATCCAGCATTAAAAAAGAAACATGGATAAAATTACTGGTAGAGTGAAAACAGTCACACAGTAGGGCAGAAGAACAACAGGGGACATGTGAGTACGTGACATCACGCTATTGCCGTCGATCTATGTCCATCGGATTCTAATGGCCAGGATCACATGTGCGCCTCCTCTCCTTCATCACCGTAGTCTGCACCATCCCCTTCCTCTCCGACTCGTTGCCATCGCCCACAAAATCACAGGTGCGTCTGCCAACGCCACCCACCCCGACTCGTACCGCCATAGCACTCGCAAAAAAAGAAGGTTTTTTTGGAAAAAGCAAGGACCTATGCGTAATTCTAGGAAACAAAGGACGTCTACGTAATTACAGGGAAAGAAGGTTTTTTTAAAAAAAAGTAAGAACTATACATAATTCTGAAAAACGGAGGGTTTTTGCAAAGTCATTCTAAGATTTAATGCCCGCTTCGGGCAATGAAAAGTCATGATTTATGGCTGAAATTATATCAGAATGATGAAATTTTATCAGAGTTGAAGATGACTTATTTAGCGTAATTAAATTTAAAAAAATTTAAAAATAGAAAAAAAATATGTTACCTCATTACAGACAACGCGAACGAATACGGAAAAAAAGCGCAAAAAGCTAAAAAGCCAAAATTTAGAAAAAATGAAATTTATAAATAGTGAAAAATAAGTCGATCCGTGAAGTTGAAATGAGCGGAGGTATCGTAGAAAGTATACATCGATCGAGCCTTTATCGCTCACTTGTGATCGTACCAAGCCAAATCCGGTATTCTATAGGGGTGTTTGGGACTGCTCCGCTTCACGTTTTTCAGCTCCGCTCCACGTTTTTTAACCAAACAGTTTCAGCTCCACGCACTGCTCGAGGAAAAAGGTGGAGTTGTGAGAGACCTAAAGAGAGATTTCATAAACTCCAATTTTTGTGGAAACGCTTCTATGGTGAAGTTTGTGGAGCAGTCCCAGACACCCCATATCCATTGGATTCTAACGCCGACGCGCCCGACACCGGCCACCCACCCCGACGCGTACCGCCATAGCACTCGAAAAAATATCAAATCGAAGCCGCGAAAACAGCACAGATTTTTCTAGGGTTCTTCGCAAAACCTCGCCACCCGCTTCCCTAATCCCCAACCCGAGCCTCTCGGGTCTCGGATTTAGGGTTTATGCATGGCTTCGGCCCTCCCGGTGGCGGCGGCGGGAGGAGCCCACTGCGAGCCCCGCCCCGGCCGTTGCGGCCGCCTCCTCGGTCCCCGTCAAGTCCCGGTGGGCGTCGGAGATCAAGGTCTACAGCCGAAAGTACCCCCGGAAAAACCTTAAACCCCCTCCGAACCCTAGCTCCAATCCCAATCCCTACCCCTCGCGCAAACCCTAGCCTCGATTCGTCGCCCGGAGGCTGGGGATGCTGCGCCGTGGTCCGATCCGGCCGCGCCGACTTCCCTTCCCTCTTCCTCCCGCCCTGGTGCCGCATGGCGGGACTACTGTGGTCTCTGACGACGTCTCCTCGGGGCTTGTCCGGGACGGCGGTGCCGTTCCGAATGGCCATGGCAACGTTCGGGTGGGCGCCGATGAGAAGGCCCGGAAGCGCAGGGCGCGGAGCGAGCTGCGGCGGCAGCTTGCGTCAGAGCTCGACCAGGTGCGTGTGCTCTCCTGGAGGCTGAAGGCTGCTGCTGAGGCCTTGGCAGTTGATGCTTGGGCTTCCTGCCTGTGCCGGTGGTGGCGCCACCGCCTCAGCTGGCTGCTGGGTATGTGCACTCACAGTTCTCAGCTACTGATCCGTTGACGCCCATACCCGTTCAAGTTGCTGCTACTGTTGCTCCTGTCCGCTCACTGCTGCAGCGCAGCCCTCTAACTGTTGCAGTAATTCACACAGAATCCTTCGAGAAGGAGAAGCGGACACCAAAGGCAAGTCAACTGTACCAAAATTCAGAGTTCTTGCTTGCCAAGGATAAGTTCCCGCCTGCAGATTCACATGGACGCAAGAAATCGAAGCACCACAAGAAGAAACACCGTTCCTTGGCAGCTCATGGTGCAGGTTACGACACTGAGCGGAGACTTTACTCTCATGCGTTTAAGAAGTCTTCGTCACTGCTGTCCCGGCTAACGAAGCACAAATTTGGGTGGGTGTTTAACAAGCCTGTTGATCCTGTTGCCCTTGGCTTGCATGACTATTTTGCGATTATTAAGCACCCAATGGATCTTGGCACAATAAAGGGGCGGCTCACTCGTGGGCAGTACAGTAACCCAAAGGAGTTTGCTGATGATGTGCGGCTAACATTCCATAATGCCATGACGTACAATCCTAAGGGGCAGGATGTGCATTTCATGGCTGAGCAGCTGTTGGGAATCTTTGAGGCGCAGTGGCCTGAGATTGAGGCTGAGGTTGACTACCTTGCCTCGTGTCCACCATTGCCAGACAAGTTTCCACCTCCCCCGATTGACTTGCGCTTTCTAGAGAGGTCAGCTTCCGTGAAACACCATATGGTGTTGGATTCCAAGTCAAGGCCGATTAGTCATACTCCCACTTACAGTGTCCGGACTCCATCATTGAAGAAGCCAAAGGCAAAGGATCCAGATAAGAGAGATATGACAATAGAAGAGAAGCGAAAACTTAGCAGTAACCTTCAGAACTTGCCTCCGGAGAAGCTTGACATTGTTGTGCAGATCATTAAGAACAAGAATCTTTCAGTTAGGCAGCATGAGGACGAGATTGAGGTTGAAATAGATAGCATGGATACTGAGACGCTTTGGGAGCTTGATAGATTTGTGGCTAACTACAAGAAGTATCTGAGCAAGCAAAAGATGAAGGCTGAGCGCGCAATGCTTGCAAGACAAGATGCAGAGTTGCGCGCACAACAAACAGTATGAGCTTTCAATCATTCATAATCTAACAATAGAACTGTAGCCGAGTAAATTTTATTGTTGGTACTGAAAATTACAGTTTCTTGCATTGCAGAGTCAAGAACCTAATATTGGTGAAAAATCTCTAAAGCAAAGTAAGATAGGTTTTCTCTGTTTTCCACTTCATCTAAAAGCACATTGCAAGGAGGCGATTATAAATTTACAATTTTGCTTATGAATAGATCTGATGGTGGGCGAGCAATTAACATCTACTGTATCAGAGCAAAATGATAATAATGGACAGAATGCAAGTAGATCGAGCAGCTCCAGTAGTGATTCGGTTCCTCTTCTAGTGGTAATATTTCCTTCTGTCCTTGTTTTTGCTTTTCTTGTTTGACTTTTAGTTCATAACTGCTACATGCAGGCATTTGCATTAGTATTGAGCTTGGAGCAAATAACCGGACTGCACTATAGCCTAATCGCTAAACAATCTTTTTTGGCAGACTCAGACAGCGATAGCTCCTCTACAGATGGATCGGATGCTGCAAATTCATCTTGAAATGTTGGTAGGTTTTAATAAGAAAATTGTGTGTGTTTACTGCATTAGCTTTTTCACTGTAATGATCATTGCTTAGTAAAGTAATGTAAGGCATTTGTGATATTATTTAGTGTGAACCATTTTCCTTTTAGTGGCAGTTTGTTTCTTCAATTTTCTAGTGTTTTTTAATCAATACTGTTGTTTCAAAGAACATAATGATATCTAGGTATTCTTTTTATAGATGGCGTTAGAGCCCTGGATCAACGGCGGGAGGAAGAGCCTCTCACCCAATCAATAAAGGGCAAGTGTCTTATCCCCAGCCCTCGGTCCTTCAACCATAACACACGGCGCCTTCTTTCGAGTTACTCTTACGTTCCGCTACCAAGTTTGAGGCTATGCGAGTAAAACAAGATCACGCCCAATTTGGCGAACTTGATGGCAGTTGTGTGAATCTAAAGTGGAAAAGCAAGACCAGCACGGTCATGGCCCAGGAGTAGGCAACATGTTTGTCCTCTCAGCACCACTGACCAGGGCCATAACATCTGTGGCGTGGATTGCGAGGGCTGATGCATATCAGATTGCAATATTGACACATCTGCCGCAACACTGGGGCACAACGTGGTGTTAAGTGTTCCTGTGTTGCTTCGTGTCATCACCTCCAGCTATCACTAGAGCCTTTCCAGCCTCTTGCGCAGCACAACGCTGCCATCGTGCCCTGTTGCCATTGTCCTACCATCTAAGGATTCAACCTTGGTCTCCATCCTATATTGCAGCTCAAGGATAAGTCATCTATCTGGGGATGTTGGGCATTGCTTCCATCTATTAGGTTTTCATATGATATATGATATAGATTTCCAAGATGATTGTTCATTGTTTCTATTTGATAGGTTTCTTACAAGCACTAGATTGAACAATATTTGTCTGTTACTTTTTTATGAACTAGTCTAGCTATTCAAAGAATTATTTCCTTGCCATCATGTGGACCATTATGTGTTGTCCATTTTTCACTTAGTTGAATTTGCTAATCAGAAGAACGGAACCATGGCGATAAAAAAATTGAAGTGTAATATCCCAAGTAAATCCAAACCCTACTTGCCTACTTTAGTTAGGCATATATATGAGAATTAAGTGTAATGTGACCAGAGCGCCTTGACCAATAAAAAGTGTTGGCTAATCCAATGCAACTCAGCACGATAATGGCCTAATCTTTCAACCCTAATTATCTGAAATAGCCTAATGATCTCAATGAGTTTGAAGGCTGATTGGTTTGTTCCAAAAATAGCCATACAAATTTATGCTAAAATGAATTGGTATGCAAATGTGAACAAAATTTTACCAGAATTTTAGCTATAAACTAAATGCATATCAAATCTGAACAACATGGCTAAATCTTGGCAACCAAAATTTGGTAGACATCGCTTTGCCAAACAGGCTAGTGACCAAGCCTAACCCAATAGCTAGTGACCAAGCCTAACCCAATATAGAAATTTTAAACTGACTAGTACATTTTCGATGCCTTATCTAGAGTCTGGTCCAACCTGGAAAATGTTTTAAGTGTAAATGTAATTCAAATTTTTCAAAAATATTCATAATCTAACAGTATAATTTGATAAACGATCCTTCAAACCAGATATGCAAGTAACCCAGCCTAGCCCTCGGTTGGGCTTCAGCCTTTTAACTTCTGGCTTATTTTTCACTATTCATAAATTTCGTCCTTTTCTGAACCTTTGGCTTTTTGTTGAGCTTTTTTGGCGGTTCTTTTTTCCCATATTTGTTTGTATTATATGTAATGGGCTAACATATATTTTTATATTTTTTTTAATTTTTTTTAAATTTAATTATGCTAAATAATCCTCTCACATTATAGCGTTTTTTTCAGCTAGCTACAGTGCTTTTCAGCCATAAGCCACCAAAAATAAGCCTAAATGATCACCACCTAAACTTGCTCATTTCAGGTTTTACTGTGAGCTTTTAGCTTTTTTTTCAATTGTAGTTACTGTTAGCTTTTTTAGCGACATTAAATTTAAAAAATTTAAAAATAAAAAAGGTTATCTCATCACGGATAATACAAAGAAATACGGGAAAAAAGAAAAGAAAAAGACAAAATTAAAAAGTTAGAAGCTAAAAGCGGAAGCACAATTGAGCAGGGGTAACCGGTAAGTTATTTTTGAGTTGTTAGTTCGTTGTTATTGATAGTCGTTCGGTCACCCATTTAACAGGATACCCATTCCTTCTGGATGTAGACACTCCGCCATTGCAACAACAGTATCCCTGCTATTGCTTTACCCCAGCCGTCTGATCAAGAAAACCAACGCACGAGATCGACTGCTACAGTGCCTGCCACATGCTGACCCTTGATTCCTGATCCAATGGCTAAGCTTGACAATGGTATGGTGCCATTACAATGGAATGGTAGAGTGCATAAATACCCTTCAATTCAGCTTATGGCTTATAACTACTTTCAAATAAATAAATAGAATAATTTCTTCGCTATTTATTGGGATAACTTTTTTCAATCAATTTATTGATTCGCTCGTACAAATATTTGCTGTAAGCCGAAGAGCATCGGCCGCAGCTAGAAAGAGCCCACTCATCACGTGTTTTGAGATCCGTGGTTTGGCTCAAACCGAGAGTCCAAACCTGCCGAAAAACGTTCAAAGTCCAACCGTGTAAGTCACTTTTTTCTGACGAACCGAACTTGCTGTTGAAAATGAAGTCGACCACCGGTGGCAGCAGCTTGTCACCTTCGTCCTCGCTTCCAGGCTCCATCTTCCGCAATTACTCGCACGACGCCCGCAACGCGAGCGACTAAACTAATCACCAAACCAACCAGCCAACACCGACTGAGGTAGAGCAGCAGCAGCCGCAGCTAGCCAAAGAAAACGCCACACTAGCAGCCACCACCAACCAAACACATCCCTCTCCTACAAGAACCCCACCCTCCTCCTCCTCTTCCTTCTCCTTATCTTCCGTTCCGCGAGCGACGACCCAAGGATCCGACGAAGTGAGGCGCGGGCGATGCGGGGAAGGGCGATGCTCGCGGTTCTTGCGGTGGTGGCGGTTCTTACGGCGGCGGCGGCCGGGGATGCGGATGCGGCGGCGGCGGCGGCGAAGGGGAAGTACCGCGCGCTATTCAACTTCGGGGACTCGCTGGCCGACGCCGGCAACCTCCTCGCGAACGGCGTCGACTTCCGGTTGGCCACCGCGCAGCTGCCGTACGGGCAGACCTACTTTGGGCACCCTACGGGGAGGTGCTCCGACGGCCGCCTCGTCATCGACCACCTCGGTGGGTTCCGCGCTTGGGTCTCTTGGTTTCTTGGTTCCTCATAACATTTGGTGAGCTTCTGGCTGATGGGTTTCTTCTTGCGTTTGGTTTGGTGTGCTGCAGCGCAGGAATTCGGGCTGCCGCTGCTGCCGCCGTCCAAATCAAAGAACGCCAGCTTCGCGCACGGGGCCAACTTCGCCATCACCGGCGCGACGGCGCTCGACACGCCCTACTTCGAGGCGAGGGGGCTCGGCTCCGTCGTCTGGAACTCCGGCGCCCTCCTGACCCAAATCCAGTGGTTCCGTGATCTCAAGCCCTTCTTCTGCAACTCCACCCAGCAGGGTAAACGCCTAAACTCCTCCTTTGCAGCTATGATGGGGAATTGGGAATTGTATGTGACCCTTTTGTTCTTTTGATGTCTCTTTGTAGAATGCAAGGAGTTCTTTGCCAAGTCGCTGTTCGTCGTCGGTGAGTTTGGTGGCAACGACTACAATGCGCCCCTGTTTGCAGGGAAGGGCATTGAGGAGGTCTACAAGTTCATGCCGGATGTCATCCAGGCCATCTCCGATGGTGTCGAGGTAGTGATTGCTTCTTTGTGTGGCCTATTTGTTCATTGTCATGTGGAATGTGATTCCAACTACAATTGTTCGTGTCTGGTGCAGCAATTGATTGCTGAGGGGGCAATGGAGCTGATTGTGCCGGGGGTGATGCCCACTGGGTGCTTTCCGGTGTACTTGAACATGCTCAATGAGCCAGCCGATGGGTATGGCTCCCGAAGCGGGTGTGTCCGTCGGTACAACACGTTCTCATGGGTGCACAATGCACATCTCAAGCGTGCACTTGAGAAGCTCCGGCCCAAGTACCCCAATGCAAGGATCATATATGGTGATTACTACACACCAGTTATCCAGTTCATGCTCCAGCCTGAGAAGTTTGGTAAGTTCTTGAACTCTTGGTCTGTGTAGTAGCTAGCTCAGGAAGCATCATGATTGAGTGATTTGCAATGTGGTTGTATGCATTTGTTCTTATCCTTGTTAAACATAGATACTATATGGGCTTTTCTTAGCTAAGAATTCTGTTGTTGAGTTCTTACTGCTCTGATTTCCTTAGATCTTAGTGTTTCTGTGCATAAGTTTTCTTTGATGCAGAGTCTACTTCTACCGAGAGTCAACTATTTCCTTCTGTTCTCCTTGAAGGACGTAATATATTATAACTAGATAGTTCAGATCTTAATAGAGGTGCCTTAACTTTCTCTACTAGTGTGTTGCAGAATATACAAATTACGATAAGGACACAACACAATTTGCGACGTCGAAATCATTCGGAGTAGCTTCATTCATGTTCAGAGTATATTGGAACCAAAGTTCCTAATACCATGCTCATTAGAATCCTTTATCTAGTCTGTAAAGGGGTACCACTTCTACGTACTCTTTGTTCAGAAGTTCCCCAATTGCTAATTGCCTTCCTGAGGGGGCCCTTGTAAAAAAAAAGAGGTTCCACCATAATAGTTCATGTGGGGCTAACAATTAGGATGGTTTGACTATTATGCAAGCTATATACACATGCAGCCCAACTTTTTTCTTCAGGCAGTAAAACTATCTATGAGAACTTACACCACAGGCCACACTCTCACTACTTTAAAATTATGGCCATGGCAACCCTATTCTTTTTAGTAGGATTTAGTTCCATTTGAAAAGAGTCATGTTTTGATGTCTCCATCATATATATTTTATCATCAATCCTTTTACAACCTTGCATATGGGTTGGACTAGCTACTATAATATCCTTGTAACCTTAATTTGAAAAGAATACGTACTCTATGAACTGTAAACACGTTTTCTTGTATTACAATGTCACAATCATTTTCGTATACAATGACCCCCTCCAAGGTGTTGTTAAAATACTCCAATTTTATGTCTCCAGTTGTTGTTTTCACAATGGCAAAAGTGTCCACAAATTATCACAGATAAATAAAATAACAAAACTTTGCTACCTGGCCATTTTACTTTTGCTACTTTGCTTTCTAAGCATGGCTGAATCACAAATTTTAACAAGTCCTTATCATGGGAGGTATAAACATCTAGGAATTGCTCAATTAGCTGTCATCCTTTTGGTGATCCACTTTTGTTTTCATCTGTTGCTTGCTTACCTTATGGATGGACCTTGGTTACCTTTTTAATTAAAGAAAAGATAAAAAAAGGGAATAGCAAATATCAGCGGTTAGAGCTAGGAAATCTTCTATATAGGTTAGTGGTCATGTTGGCCGTCACGGGATGTCCATGTCCCTGTCACCTCTAGATCACATGCACTCGTTTTCTAGAATTTCCATTTCGATGTTGCCTTGTAGTAGCAAGCACATCCTGTACTTTCCTAGTGCATGCCTTTACCCACGTAATTTTGCTGACAGAGACTGTGTTTCTGTCTCTAAGTCTCACCTGCTGGAGAAAAACGATGTAGATGCATTACTGTTGACGAAAACAGAAGGCATCTTCATTTCAAGCATTAGTCCTTCAACTTTAATGCAAATTAATGTAGGGGCCTAACAATTTCCACTTTTCAATTCAGGATTTTACAAGCAACCACCTAGGGCATGCTGTGGGGCTCCTGGGTCTGTCGCGAAAGCGGCTTACAACTTCAATGTCACAGCCAAATGTGGTGAGCCTGGTGCTACTGCTTGTGCTGATCCGACGACCCACTGGAGCTGGGACGGAATTCACTTGACGGAAGCTGCTTATCGTCATATTGCCAAAGGTTGGTTATACGCCCTTTGCGGACCAACCGATCGTCCAATCCTCGTGAGCATGGCACTTATGTTGTACTTGTAGTGTACCAAAATAGTACACTGAACTGGAGTAGGGAAAGTAGTTCTTCAATATAGTTCCAATATTGCATACATGTATATTTTCCATTTGATTGAATTCATACAAAGGTGGAATAGGAGCTGTCAAAAGCTTGATCTGTTTATTTGTCTGGCCGTAGAAATATTAAAATGTAACGGACACATGATTATTTATATTGCCTCCGGGAAATATGACACTGATTGTCTTTTTGAGTAGCTTCTGATTCCCTGATTGAAATCTGTCCGGTTGTAAACTGCAGCTTGTCTGAACGTGGTGTGCATTCTTGTACAGAAATGAGCTGTGTATGAGATTTTCTTTGTACACGCATGCATATTTCTACTTATAAACATTTAGCCTAGTGCCGAGAACTATTCCTAATTGAAGAAGTGAACATGGCGTGGTTCCTGAAGAAGAATCTCCAATATAAATTCGACAATGACTTGTATGGTGAACTCAGAATAGTGCATGCAGGTGGGGGTTGTAACTAATGAACTGATCTGTAGGAATTGTTTATTCTATTGCATGTTTGCTTGCCATGTGGTTAGCACTTTCTAGCGCCCATGAGCCCTAGTTTTTTTAAGTGCATCCCTAGAAACTAATAAACTGATCTGTAGGAATTGTTCATTCTATTGCATGTTTGCTTGCCATGTGGTTAGCACAATAGCACTTATTAGCAGCCCATGAGCCCTAGTTTTTTTAAGTGCATCCCTAGAAACTAATAAACTGATCTGTAGGAATTGTTCATTCTATTGCATGTTTGCTTGCCATGTGGTTAGCACAATAGCACTTATTAGCAGCCCATGAGCCCTAGTTTTTTTTTAAGTGCATCCCTAGAAACTAATAAACTGATCTGTAGGACTTGTTCGCATGTTTGCTTGCCCATGTGGTTAGCACTTATTAGCAGCCCATGAGCCCTAGTTTTTTTTAAAAAAATTACTACCCACGAGGCCTAGTTTTTTTAAGTTACTAGCAGCCCATGAGCCCTAGTTTTTTTTAAGTCCATCCCCATGCTTATTATATGTTGCCTAAGCGCCGCTAAGCGACGCTTAGGCGGTAAGGCGGTGCTGCAGTGTAAGGCGGCGCCGCCGGCGTCGCCTTGCCGTGAGGGGAGATGGCGTCCGCCTCAACCCCAAGGCGCCGCCGTGGCGTCCGTGAGGCGAAGAAAGCGAGGAGACGGCAGCGCGACGCCCAAGAACCCAAAAATCAAGGGGGCCTGGGAACCTCGCCGCATAAGCTCGGGCGGTCGAACCCTAGCGCCGCCTCCATCCTCACACCCCGAGGCGCCACCATCGCCGGCGCGCGCGCCGACGGCCATCTCGCCGCGCCTCCTCCTCCTCCTCCCCTACCTCCCGGCCTCCTCGCCGACCTTCACCTCGGTCCCTCCCTTCTCCCCGCCTCCCCATGGTGGCTAGCGAGGCGGAGGCGCGAGGCGGAGGCGCACGGGGACTCGGGGAGAAGGGAGGGACCGAGGGAGGCGGATTTGCCGAGGAGAGGAGCGAGCGAGCGCCGAGCGAGAGAGATGAGAGCGAGCGGAGGCGCCGAGGCGGCTGAGTGTGAGAGAGCGAGAGAGATGAGCGAGCCATGAGCGAGACAGAGAGAGGCGACTGATCAGGTGCTGCAGCAGCGGCGGCTTGGAATGAGGAAGATGAGGAGGCGCGATCAAAGTAGGGTGTTAGGGTTAGGATATTTTACATTTGAGTCCTCAGGGGTTTACAAAATTACAATTAGGTCCTTTTAGATCCTTTGTCTCTTTAGATTTCTTCTGATTTAGTCCTTCAAAACTCTGTTTTCTTCGCCTTATGATATGTGTGTATGTCGTCGCCTCACGCCTTACCGCTTAAAAGGTGTGAGGGGGGTGGGTCGCCTTATCTCGCCTTACCGCCTTAATAACCTTGTCCATCCCTACTTGTTTTCAAGTGAGTTGTAAACAAATTTCTGGGGTACTACTAAAGCAAGTACAACCAATTTGCTAAACATAATCCAGGTTGCATTGCACTTGTCAGACAAAAGATTCGTTTAAACAGTGATGAAAAGCAACCATTGGAACAACGAAGAGACAAACAACAGCTCCAGATTCCAGAAGGGGTTTCTCCATCTTCGGGCTTCGCAACTTTACATGGTTAGTTGGTTACTCCACGTCTAATTTTGTACTTTGGGGCTAAGACAAGAGTAAAAAAGACTTGTTCAATTAGACTCATAGGATAAACCACAGAACAATGCGAATACCATTAGGACGTAGGCCTGCTTCAAACGATTTTGGTTTTCGGTCTTTTCTGTCTTCCAACTTTTTTAATTCAGAAGTTAGTAGGAGCGCGCCGATTTTTAATTTTGACTTGTTTGCTTTTAACTTTTTTCTCTTTTTTTGGTTTGTATTGTTCGTGGAGATATAACGATATTTTTTTTCTTATTTTTCTTCATTTTTCTTTAATTGAATGACTTAGAAAAGCTAATAACAGTTAAAGTGCAATTTCAATCAATAACCAGAAGCGCAACTAGTTGAAGCGGCACCTTAACCCCTCTAGGGTGGTTTTGCTGTCATGTACACAACTACTTTACATTGGCGAAATCTTAAGTGCTTCGGTGTTTAAAGTTTCTTTAAGGGTAGGATATCTGATTTTGTAGTTCAAGATATGATATTTGTAGCTAAGGCAGGGGGTTGAAATAGATTTAATTGTATGGACTCACAAGTAGTGTGCTCACAAGTAGGGTTGTAAACGAGTCGAACTTGAGCTAGCCTGACCTTCTAAACTCGAGCTCGGTAGAAACTTGAGCTGAGCTCGAGTGAGTCTGAGTTAGGGTCTGATCCTGGAGCTCGGCTTGGCCCAAGCTCAAACTTGGGTCAAATAAGCTTAATAACAGTTAAAATAATTTAATATGCATTAATTTTTAACAATAAGGAAAACTTAAACTTGAGCTCGCTCGAATAAGATCGATAACAATAAAAAATAATTCAACATACACTAATTTTCAATAATAGAAAAGTTCAAGCTCGAACTCGGTTCGAGTAAGATCGTAAGAATTAGTATGTATGTCGCCTATATAAAAGTTCGAGACTCATAAACTATTCAAATTAAGTTATTAAAATTTATGAGTTTAGAATTAAACTCAAACTTAGCTTATTTAGAGCTTGAGCCAAAATCAAGCAGCTGGTAAGCCTACTCACAGGTCGTATCCAGCTGCAAGGCAAGGGAGCCATTCAAAAGAAAATTGCACGAGTGAAAATTAATGAGGTTGTACGTCACTTGGGTGAAGGGCAACAACCATCTGCTGCCATTCGATGGCTGCTTCACGCCAGTGCGTGCGAAAGGCAAGATATGGCCGCACCTGCTCCATCCCATCTAGAGACCTGTGGCGTGCCCTGATCAATTCGGCTTCGGCTTCTGGTTTATTTTTTACTATTTATAAATTTTATCTTTTTTTGAATTTTTGGCTTTTTGTTGAGCTTTTTTACCGGTTCTATTTTCCCGTATTTGTTTGTATTATACGTAATGGGCTAACATATTTTTTATATTTTTAATTTTTTTTAAATTTAATTATGCGAAATAAGTCTCTGTCAGCTACAATGTTTTTTTCAGCCAGCTACAGTGTTTTCAGCCATAAGCCATGAGCTTTTAAACCGAACCGATCACCACCCAAAAGCAATCGCATGATGCAGTGGCGGACGAGGACCTCGGATTTTTTTTAATTTCTAAAAGCTGTGTTTAGTTTCTCAATAGAAACTTCCTTTTAAAGTGAATATCTTTTAAAGATAGAATCTATAAATTAATTATAATTCACATTATAATAACTTTATTTATATTGACCAAAATCGTACATGAATTTCTGTTACTTTATGCTCTTTTATAAACAGCCTAAAAACTATAAAATACAGGTATAAACTATAAATTAAAACTAAAAAGAATAGGTCAAGCTTGTGGGGAAGGTTTTCTTCCATCTTGGAACTAAATAATCCACTCACTCTGTGAATGAATATCGGTGCTATAGGGAACCGATGACTCTGCCCCTATTACCGTTACTCATATAGGTATAAAATGAGCCGTATTGCATCCCCATGCCTGTTGTATGTAAATGCTCCTATTACCATTACTGTATGAATGATACCTACTATAGCAGGGGATCAACAAACTCGAGCTCTGCTTCTGAGTACTTTGGCCTAGAATAGATGCTTGTTCAGTCCTGTTTATGAAATGGTTTCATCATCGTATTTAGGGGTGAAAAGTAAATACCAATTATCTCAGATTACTCTGCCATCGTATTCGATAGGATGCGAATATGGTATAAATTTTTTCATACAATTAACAATGTTTATGTTATTCGTATTCAAATTCAATTTCATATAAAAATATAGATACGAATATGTCATGAACTTTTACCATCCAAAATATTATTTTATCCGGACTATTCGTATCCTTATTTGACGAAATAATATGCATATTTTATTATAATACGACTAATTAGTTGGATAAATTTTTTAATTGAACATGAATTCATATTTCTCTAGGTGAAGTAAATGAATTAGAATGATTAAACGTGATTGTACAAAAATAAAATGGCATTAATATCTTTATACTACATAAGTTATGGGGATATCTAAATCCAACCGAATTAAGTAGATATTCGATTCGAACTCGACATTTATCTGGTCCGTATTTGTATCCGACGTTTGTTCGGTTCATATTCGAATCCGAGAAAAAATATAGATGCGCATATGGTTTAAACACTATCCGATCCGTATTCAATCCGTTTTCACCACTAATCACATTTTCATGGTAATAAGTTTATAAGGAATCATTATTCGTAGCAAGATTGTATGGACTAGTATTGTCTGGAACATCATTTCTATCTGGCTTGCAAGATTGAAGATTCATACGGATATCTTCGTTTCTGTTCATATCTTCTACTGAAAAGCTAGCCCTGGAGCAAATCTTCTGCAATTTAGTTACGCATTATTAATGCAGTAATCATATTGGGAGAGCAAGCAAGTTATGTTTCTTTTATACGATAATATTAATCTTTATCCACCTATGCGAAATTGGGATGAAAAATAACTCCGTTCAGAACCTATTTTTTCCATCATAATTTCTGATATAGGTATAAAATGAGGTTGCAATCCATGATCTGTTGCATGTAAATTCTCCCATTCTCGCATCAGTCCTGTATGCGTAATACCTTGTTCAGTCAATCAGTCCTGTTTATGATATGGTTTCATCATCGCATTTTCGTTGTACAATATTAGAAGGTACCATTATGTGTACAGGACTAGTACTATCTGGAACAGCATTTCCATCTGGCATATTTGTGTTGGGCAATTTTTGTGTCGAGAAGATTCTGGGTGTATATATTCAGATCAGGATGGTTGAAGAAACACTATCAAAAGGTGATTTAAGGAAAGAATGGACAAAAGGTGCGTGATTCATACTGTGTTTAAGATAGGGCTTCACAATCTACTAAGAAGTTGTTGGACCAAAATGGCGACAGAGGGGGTGAATGTCGATCCTGAAAACTTGACCCCAAAATACTCACGGACCGATTCTCTCCAATAGCTACAAAGCTATGAAGAGTAGGTTAAGCCCGCCGCTAACCTAAGCCCTTTGAGGAAGAAGCAATGAAACACCAAGAGAAAACACTAGAAATCACACCACCAAGGGAGGCAGGGCGGTCGATCGCAGCCTTGAGGCCGGCCGACCGCCCCGAGCCGCCGGCTCGACCGCCTCCTTGCGCCGGTCCGACCGCCAAGGCAAGGGCGGTCTGCCGCCAAGGGCTGGGCGGTCTGACCGATACCCTGAACTCGTACACGAGAGACCCGAGGAAAACTGAAATTTGCTGATTTTATTGAACAACTACAAATTTGAGCAAATCAAGTATCTCTACTAGTTCTTTCTAGCCAAGAGAGCAAAGGCATTCTAAACATCAATAGGCTCTGAAACACAAGATTTCATCAAGAGAACAAGGAATTTAGGTTTTTGACAAATATCTCAGAATTTCTATGCACAATGAGTTAAAACCTAAATTACTCTAAATCTCTCAAGCTTTGCTCATGAGCTTTTGCAGGAGGTTAGCCAAGAACTCGACTTGCTAACAAAAGCCTCAAGCCATCTCCCAAGAAGAATCAAAGATCCCATTTTCCTCTCCTCAAACCCTAGAAATCAAGAACAGAACATAGGGAAGAGACAAAAGATGATTCTTGCAAATCGATCAACATTGCTCAAGGAACTAGATGACCAAAGGGTCTAGAAATGGAATTCCATCATAGAGCAACCCATTTTGCCACTCCCCAGCAAGAATCAACTCAAAACACAAAAAGTCAAGAATCAAACATAAAAAGCATGGAAGGAAAACTGGGAGGCAGGAGCATCTCAAGAAGAAATTGATTCATTCCCATTCAATCAAAGATTACAAGGAGTCCCGATACGCATGTACATTCAAAGGAAGGATTACACAAAGGCCTCAACTCATCTTCAACCTCTCCTCTCTCAAAATCAAGAACTCCACTCAAGAACACACAGAGAGAGCTATGAAGGAGACATACTCTGCTGCCCTCAACTACTCACCAACCACTAAAGCCTAAAGCCAAAACAACCTCTCCAAAGGCTATTTTAACTAAAGCAAACCCTAACTACCCATGCACTCCCTCATAAGACTTGCATGAACTTGAGGATCCCTCTCCTATTTATAGCCTTTGGCTAACGGGTCCCCAACCCGTTATGCCCGCTACATCCCGAACGGAACCGCTTCCACCTGTGCAGCTTTGCGCTTTTACCGAAACGCCCCTCTTGCACCTTCCGAAGCTTCCGCATTTCTTGTCGCCCAAACTCGCAACCATCTCGAGCTCTCGCTGCCAGCACATCACGACCGCTCGACTCGCCGCCACCGCACCTAGTCCGCCACCCCGCGCTCGCCACGACTCCGCCGATGTCCCGCACCATCACGCATAAGAAACACATCAAATAGCACCGCCGACACATGTAAGCATAAATAGCATCAATGAATCACATTAAGCATGAGATAGCCCAAACCCGACAAGTCAACATAATCGCATCCTAATCCTTTGACCGTGTTTGACCAAGTCCGACCGAAGCCGATTGCACCATGCAACGACATGGTCCGAACCACACAAACCAAACTCGACTTTCCTAAACCAATGTCAATTACTCATCACAAACATAGGTCATAACCACATGGTCTCTCGTAGTACTTGAGATTTGTCCTAAAACTAAGAGGATACCGCAAATGCGTCGTTGATCATCATGGTCCGCATAACAAAATAGATGTCGCCAATGTTTCTCCATGGTCTCGCGTTCTCCTCTCTTAGAATGGAAGAACACTGAAAAGTTCACAATTCATCGTGAAAACCGAAAGGCATGAGTAACAATCATGTGTTAAATGCTTGCATGGCATGCATTACCAAATGTGAAAGGCAACAAAATCTCTCTTTTAGGAGGCATGTGATGTGGAAGTCGACACAATTTTTGGCTTGCATCACAGCTTGACAAAATAGCATTCTAGATCACAAGCGCACATGCATTACGTAAGGTACATACATACATAATATAACTTATGAGCCAATTCACAAATTCAGGGAGGCAGATGCATTATTGTTGACAAAAATGGTGGCCACAGATAGTTCAACTAAGCAAGTGAATGAATGCACTGATACACTAACAATTCCAATTTTTACTGTAGGATCGGGTATGGCGAGTCGGGGGATAAATGACATAAATCTTTCCTCGTGTATTAGCAACACAATATAGTAGAAAACTCAAGCCTACAAACTACCCAAAAGCAAAGAGACACAATCTCACCGGTCAGACCGCCGGCCAGAGAGCGGTCGGACTGCTCAGCCGCCGTTTGGACCGCTCGAGTTACAGCGGTCTGACTGCTCACCGAACAAAAGCTGAAAACAACACAGCACATGATAGAAAATAGCTAACTCTTAAACCAATGACCCACACAGGATGTAACTTGGTATAAATCCTCTCTAAGATGTCAGAAAATTATTCCAATCATGGATCATGAAGATTAATGCCAAAGTTCCGACTTTTATCCAAAATAAGGAAATTAACACCAAACTGCATAAAAGAGAGAAATCTTGATTTGCTTTTGCGCATGAGTCCTTGATAATCTAGATGACCTTAAATGTGTTCTCACAGATCATACCAAGCTAGATAACGACACAAACTTAAGCCAAAACACCATCAAGATTAAAACCCCAAGATCACCCTCTCGAGCAAACCGGTAATCAAAAAACTTTTCATAGAAAGTGTCTAGATGTATGGGATCTGATCTCCACGAGATATCTCCATCTTTTACATGTCCTTGGTACAAAGAGAAATCAAACGGAGATGAAACCCATCCAAGAAAACCAAACAAATCAAAAGCACAAGGAATCTATAGCACAGCTCACTTGGACAAAGTTTGGATATTCATTTCATTTTAAGAGGAATCTTTTACAGCCACTTCCTCATAGAGGATAGTGCTCACACAGAGAGTTTTCAACACAAAAACCCTAACCTTTCTCTCTCTCTCACAAGAGATGATCCATCTCTCAACACAAAAGGGCTTATATAATGGAGACTCCTTATCTCCCACCAAACTCTAGCAACCAGCCCATACTTACAAATAGGAAAACCTGATAGCTTACACATAAACGAGTTTTACACAAATGCTTGCATGCTTTTCAAAGCGTAACTTTCACATTGCTCCAATAGCCCGATAAGATGCTCCATCCTTCAAGACATGACATAAACTACTTAGGCCATCGTTATGTTTCACAATCCGCCTCTTTACTCGGTATTTGTAATAACCTGTGTTTTTATTCAAATAAAATAAATAAATAATAATAGAATTTAAATTAAAAATAAGTATTTTTGTTGCCTAAATTTTAATTTGGTTTTGCCTCGATTGCTTTTGAAAATGTTGGATTTGAAAAGTATTTTAAATGAAAACCTAAAATACTATTGATTTTCTATAAAAATTCTATGTCAAAATAATTATTTGGATTTATCTGGATTTTATTTTGGTTTTGAGTTTTCCTGGAGTTTTAAAATCTGTTTTGAAAATAAAAAGTATTTTAGGTATGAAAATATAATATCAACATTAATTGGAAATATTTTTATTAAGTCCAAAATATTCCCAAGAACTTTTGAGAATTTTTCTGGAATTTTTGGGATTTATTTCATATTTTTCTAAGCTATAATTAATTTCCTAGTCTTTTTGAAAAATCCAAAATCAGAAAATAAAATAATTTCTTCTCCCCTCCCTTTCGGCCGCCACGTGGACGGCCAGATTGCACCCACGTCGATGACCGGATCCCGCCTACCCCTCTCCCGTGCTCACCACGTGGACGGCCCGATAGCCATGCGCGTCCCCGCCCCGGCCCAATCTACCCCGTCCGCCCCGCATCACCCCCTAGCCGCCCGATCCGCGCCCTCTGCATGGCCGCCTGATCCGCCGTCCACCCCCTTCCCTTCCTTCGGTCGTCCGATTCCCGACCCACGACGGCCGCTACCCGCTCCCTCTCTCTCTCTTTGCTGCGAGGCCCACTCTGTCGCGCGCTTCCCACGCGGCACCTTCTTCTCTCGCGCGCCGCCGCAACGGCCGCCCGCCCTAACCGGCCCTATCTCTCTCTCTCGCGTGGGCCGCCCACTCCCACCTCTCTCTCCCGCGACGCGCTCCACTCAGCGCGAACCGCCGCCCACCTCCCCATTTCGGTAGCACCGCGCCGCCCACTCCCACTCCGCGAGCACCACGCCGCCCGCGCCTCCGCCCCTATAAATACCCCACCAACTCGCTCTCGCCCACCTCCCCTCTCCTCCCCCCCCGCCGCTTCCACCACGCTGGCCGGCCGCCGAGCCATCTCCCACGCCCGCCGAAGCTCGCGACAAGGTGAGCCCGCTCCTCGGCCTTCTCTCCGCTGCCGCCGCCGCTCGCCGGAGCGCCGACGAGCACGCCGCCCCCGAGCACCTCCCTCGCCGACCTGTCCACATCGGCTCCACGTGCCTGCGTGGTGGCTGACATGGCGCCACGCCAGCGCCACCTCAGCCTGTCCCACCCCCGCCAACGCCACATGCATGCGTGTGCCACCTTAGCTCCCATATGGCCCATGGACTCGGCCCGTGGACCAGCCCCACCACAATCCTCTAAGGCAAGGTGATGCCATAAATCCGATTTTCTTTCAGGAAAATAATTCCATTAATCCCTGCTGACATCATAAATTCCTTTTTCTGGAGAAAAACAATTCCAGAAAATCAATCCTTTTCTTTTTCTCTGATTATAAACTTCCCGAAGCCGGTTCTTCTTTATCCTAACTCCGATTGAGCCCATTCAAATTTCTAAATTCATCAAAAATTCCTCTCTATCCATTTCTAGCCTCAATTCAAATATTTGAAGTCAATTTGAATTTATTTTATTTGAATTTGGTGGGTTATTTGCACCAATTTGAAGAGCAAGGCAAGTCACACTCCTTGATCATGTTGATCCCAGATTTCAAAATAAAATTATGTTGTTTTAAATTATTCTGCATGCATATTTTTACCAACGTATTTCAATTCAGTTTTAAATTTAGTTATTGCCTACTTGTTATCATCTCCATTGACATTGAAATTACCATATACTTTGTCACCCTAGATTAAAACTCTAGTTAGTACACTAGTATTGGCTAGAGAATATTATATCAAATGCTTAGACTCGCTTAGTCATGATATTTGTTTTGGGATATCTTTTCACATAAAATGACGAACCTTTTACATAAAATGATAAGCTTTTCAAATGTACTCTTGACTTTGGTGAGTCAAGGAGGATTATGAAATATTTTGAAAACAAAATATAAAACTGGTTTAGACTTAGGCTATTGGTTAGATTGGTGGGTGCAAGCATGTTCTCGTTGGTTGTAGCCGTAGGGTTGATTGTCGTGCATGTGGGTATGTGGTTGGGCCTAAGTCAATTAAGGACCGATCTGTGAGCTACTTTTGCAAAGCCCTATCGTACTACCACATGGTGGTATGGAACACCCCGATGAATAATTTATAAGTCCCAACCGAGTCAAGTCGTAGGTTGAAAGTGGGCGTGGTTGGTGCCATGAGAAGTCCCACTTGGGTGAGCGTGGTTGTAGCCATGAGAAGTCTCACTCTGTGCTCAAGAGGGGTCTCACCGTGGATTCTCACGGGTGAAATCTTAGAGTTGGCTTGGCCAGGTTGAAAGCTTTACATTGTAAAGGCCTTGTCACGACTCCCCACCGCACACCTAAGGAAGTGTGTAATCTAGTGATACAAATGGATGATCGTGTTTTGTAGGTAAAGCTGTACAACCTATGCAGAGTGTATAATCTGTCATGGATAGCTGTGCCCACGGTCATGGGCATGCTGAGTAAAAGTTTTTCATGGATTAGACTTTGTTTTTCGAAAATGTTTTTGAAAACCTTGTGGATGGATAGAATCCACGAGAGTGAACACCTTGCGGATGGATGGAATCTGTCAGAGTTGCGCAATGAAAACGTGTGGATGGATGGAATCCATACGTGATCTTTTGGAAAAGATGGTCCGGGTGGGATGCCCGTGGATATGTTGGTGTTTGGTCGGAGCCTGCACTGATGGTATTATTTTCAACTATAAGTACCGTTTTACTTATTGTATTAAATTCAGCAATTTCAATCTATATACCGTATTTCTTTAAATGATGTTTTATGTAAACTAACCCTATAAGTCTTCCATTGAAGCCTTTATCATTATGTTGCAT
The DNA here is from genome assembly GCA_036346575.1 of Dendrocalamus sinicus. NCBI lineage: Eukaryota > Viridiplantae > Streptophyta > Magnoliopsida > Poales > Poaceae > Dendrocalamus > Dendrocalamus sinicus. Next base: position 9,605,198 of record CM070644.1, read on the forward strand.
TTCTCCGTGTGATTTGCGGAGTACAAGTTTGTACTCACCTTGCTATCTCCATACAGAGGAAGATGTCGTTGACTACGGTGAAGATCAGAATGAGTAGGCCGCGTCTTACTGTCGTTTGCCTGTGGGCAGGCTTGGGCTTCGCTTCTTTTCAGTTTGCTTCCGTAGTTATTTGCTTTATTTACTTTTGCCAATGAGCGTTGATGTAAGGCTTGGCCATAAGGCCGTACCCTTTATTTAATGAAATAGTCATTTGTGCTTGGTATTTATCTTTGTTGTCACTGTGTGCACTAGCTGATCCTGGACTAGTGTGATTTACACAGAGGATCCAGGAGTCGTTACTTCGGGTTCCGATAGTATTTGATAATTTCCTCAATTGCCACCCATTAGTCTCCACGGTGCTTCTCCCCAAAGCAACTACTGCAACAAAGTCAATAATGCCCAATCACTTGCCGCCAAGATCATACATTTGCTCTAAGGACGTCACCACTTAAAACACCCAAATCCAAGGCACACCACATGCATACACTTGCCTCATCACGATCTTTATCTTTCTCCCGTGCTTTTCCACTTGAGATGATGCTCCACCTAGACTTACGCGACCCTTCATGACCTCAAGACACCTTCCTTAGCCTTGGTCTTACCATTGACCACAACAATCACCAAGCATCTTATACATCAAAGAACAAGCAATCGTCCCGAGCACAAGTGGCATGCACTTGACTCTCATCAACAAAATATGCACCACTTAACACCAATGTCAAGATTCCCTCAAGTATGGACTCGCAATGACTAACACTTGTATGGACTCCCGTCATGACTAACACAATTGAAACCAACTCAAATAACTCATTACCACAGGCCGGTCTGACTACCAACTAATGGCCAGTCAGACCACCCCAAACAGGCTTAACTCCTTTCGATAACAGAGTACCAGTTTGACCACAGCATCCATGTTGGTTAGACCGCACGAAGACCTCCGGTTGGGCCACCGTTGAAGAATCTAGACCCATCATTATGTGTTAATGATATGTTTTGGTAATTAATGACAATCAAATTGTGGGACTAATAGTTTCATTGAGATGAATGAACAGGATATGTCTCATGATGATGCATAACTTAAGATAGGTTCATGTGGTTGATCATTCTCAAGCAATGTAAAAACTTCACATGTGTTGATAAGTCATGACTCAAATTTGGAGTTGAGATATATGTTATCAAGCTTCAAGTGGATGCGTAAGGCAAAGGTATGACTAGACAGGGCTAAGAATGTGTTCATAGTCTTTACCGGTCTTAGTGTTTGGTCGAAAGATCGAGTTGCTAGTATAGAATGCCGATTATTAAGAGAGGTCGGGAATAGTAGCTTGAACATAACAAGTGTTAATAGCCTACTTAATTGCTCTAGCTCTCTCCGTAGCATGATGCTAATATTTTTTAATGTGATTTGAAAATGTTGTAGCACATACATAAGTCCTTTGTGACATGTGACTGCATGTTTACGAATGTGTTTTGTAACATGTTGAAGTCCATATTATTTCCCCTCTGAGGCATGATGCTAATATTTTTTTAATGTGATTTGAAAATGTTGCAGCTCGTGCATAAGTCCTTTGTGACATGTGATTGGATGTTTACGAATGTATTTTGCAACATGTCAAGTCCATGTTATTTCCTCTTTGAGGCATGATGCTAATATTTGAGATGTCTCTCAAATAATTATAGCTCAAGCAAATATTGTTGCTACGTGACTTAAGTTTGAAAGGCAATTTGAATTGGTTTAACTCCATGTCGTCTTCTTGGTGATGTGATACTTGCGAATATGTTCCATGATCTATTGGGAGTCATTTGTTAACCTTAAATGTGTATATATATAATTTGCAAACCTTTTGTGTAAAGTGGCTGAGAAATATGCATTGTCTTCTAATATCCAGAGCATGTCCTCAAGGTGGCGGTCTGACCGGCTTTGTATATGCGGTCAAACCAGCCTAATTAATTTCACCCGGGCCAAAGGACAGTTTGACCGTGGAGTGGCCAGGCTGTGCCGAGTATACACGGTGGTCTGACTAGCCAAACCGGTCCGACCGACATGCAAGTGGCGGCGACCACCCGACAGCTTAGACCGCATACGGTAGCCGTCGACCATCCGCTGAACTATCGCTTCTTCTCGCGACGCTTTTTCCAAGGAGTAATTTTTTCGATATCAATCTAACCGTACCTTTGTGGTTTGATCGAGCGATCGATCGTCCTCGTGGTGGACGGTCCGAGAGGACCGCAGAGTACCAACCAACATTGTAGTATCAGCCCTGGGCTGATTCTTGCCATTTTCTCACTCCAACAACTAGTTTTTTTAGGGAAGTGTATAGATACCTCCTCAAGGGCTATTGAGAAGGTTGTTGCTAGCACTGTTCCTCTATTTCTTGAACTAAGAGCATTTCTTCTCCTATATGCATGTGTTGCACTTGGTGGTGGACTTTGTGTCCGTTGAACTGCGATTCTTGATTCATTCAAGTGAGGGTCTCTGACTTGTTCATCTTGGAGTTTGCCGACTCCTAGACGGCTTCGGAGACATGGTGGTCCGGTGATCTTCTCAAGAAGCTTGTGAGAAGGCCAAGCGCGTTGTGAGTGGCGTGATACTTGTCATCTCCAGAGTGGAGGAAGAACAACCTTAGTGGATTAAGGTGGTTAGGCTTAATTTGTGGAGCCGGTCCAACTCAGTTGGGCTTACCTCAACGTGGATTAGGGGAAATCGGCAAGTTTCCGAACACCATAGTAAAAACATCAAATGTCATTGTGGTTTGTCATCTTGCATTCAATTTACCTTCTAACAATTCATATTCAAGCATTTATAATTATTGAATTGATTAGAATTCTTGTCTTCCTAGGATTGCTTATATTGATAGGATTGCTTATACTGATTTGAAATTATATTGTTGGTGCACTTAGTCAAACTTAGATGTTTTAAGCCTTACTTGTGAAAACCAAGTAGTTTACACTTCCACATTATAATTTTGGTAGTAGCCTAAAAGAATTTTTAAGACCATTTATTCACTCCTCTCTAGTCGGCCTCCTCGATCTTACAAGTGTTGATAGCTCACTTAATTACTCTAGCTCTCTTCGTAGCATGATGCTAATATTTTTACTGTGAATTGAGAATGTTGTAGCTCATGCATAAGTCCTTTGTGACATGTGACTAGATGTTTGCGAATGTATTTTGCAACATGTCGAAGTCCATGTTATTTCCCCTTTTTGTGGCATGACGCTAATATTTTTTAATGTGATTTGAAAATGTTGTCCAAAAGTCCACAAATAAAAGCGTGGTTCAAATAAGCTTACAAAAAAATTTACAAGAGACCATAAGCTTATCCATCACATGACAAGGTCTATTGACCTACAAAATAAACTAGGAACTCAACTTCTTCATCCTTCTTCACTTTCTTCTCCTTTTATTCTTCATCTTCTTCTCTCACTTTTGCATCAATACCCAAAAAAAGAAAGATTTAGCCACAAGACAGAATAAAAGAGAGGAAAGAGAACTAAACCATTTTAGAGAACTCACGAGAAGGAGCACAGGAGGAGCCACCAAGCACACTACGGCGACAACGAAACCGAGGAGGGGGATCATCTCTCTCAAGACGATTCACCCTACTATGGCAATCAATCACTTGTCGCCCAAGAATCCCAAGCCTTTAATCCCACCTAGCTTGCGCGGCGATGGCCTCTTGTTGATTTCTCTCTATGATATCCATGCGAGAATCAACTCTATTGAGCACTATGGGAGATGTCCAAAACTTTGACGCATTTCATTCATGAAGGCATCACAAAGAATTGTTGTTTAGGGTGTCCATGATGTTGCTGCCCCCACGCCCAAAAGGCTATCCCATGTGGTCAAACTACCCACCATGAGGTTGAGGAGGCATTGGAGGTGGATAAACATCTCGAGAACGATATTCTTTATACTCCATATTACAATCAAGATCGAAATCGCTTATATTAATAATGAGTTTCATAATGTGAGGAACATAGTAAATACTTTTGCCTTTGTCTCCCTTTGATGAGGCAATCTCTCGAATTATTAGGTTCACAATATTAAAGCGAGTTCCTTCCATAATGTACTTATTGGTATTCCAAGCTCTACCATGAATTTCATCATTATTGCCACTCCTAGGAAAGAAAGTGGCTCTCATGATTCTGTTGATGATGCTTAGGAGAGGAAAGAGTCCCGACACTCGTCCATGCACAAACCTTTGATTCGGATCATAGTATTCATTTATATGAGTGAGAGGCAGTGGATTTTTGTCATGAAATTTGATTCCAAGAGATGCTTGCAAGCCCAAGGAGATCTCAAGCTTCCTTTTGGTAGCCTGAACACGTGTTGTCCCCGTCATCCAAGAGAGGAAATCAAATTCTGGGGAAACATACACAGTAGCATAAAGTTGTTTGATAGCCTTTGCGTAATAGTCACATCTCAAAGTCACAAACTCCTCAAGGTGCACACGCCGGAGAAGAGGATATAAACTATTGAAGATGAGATTCTTGCTCAGAGCTCTATGTGATATATCGATGATTTGCAAATTTCTTGTCAGCTTAGATTTGATGATAAACCTTTGTTGAAACAAGGTATAAAAGAGATGTTGTATTGCAGAGGAGGAAACTAAAATTAATCAAGATGTCCGAGCATAGCCTACTCCTCATGGCTCATTTTGGAGAAATCTGACGCCTGCTCTTCCTCGTCCTCACCTTCATCATCATTTTCTTTGTCCTCCTTAATTTATATCTCGGGTTCTTGTGCAATCTCTTTACCCTCACGGCGGCCGTAAATTGTACTGTGGACTTCTTCATTTTCAAAATGCTCTTGAGGTTGAGGTTGCGAAGGATGATGGCGAGAAGACGAGCTTCTCGCACTGATGATGATGAGCTTTAAAGAACGAGGGAATTGCATTTTTGCGGCAAGATTCCTTGGTCCTAGGCATTTTTGCTGTCAAAAGAAGTTACTACTTAGAGTAAGAGAGATTACCACTTAGAGTGAGAGAAGATGAAGTTTGATTGAAGAAAACTTGAAGTTCTTGGCAAGATTAGGGAGGGATTCAAACTGTATTTGATGAGAATGAGAGCAATGTGACCAAAAACCTTTTGGTGAAAAGTTGGAGGAGAGGGAGGAGAAAGCCAGAGTTGTCCTTGGAGGCCAGATTGAGAGGAGGCGCCAGAGGAGAGGTCGTGCGGGGAGGAGACACCGAGAGCATTCTGTCTGGCCGAAGGGGTATGAGAAGGGTCGGGCAGAGAAAAGAAGCGGTGGCCTATCTGGACAGCGATTTCTGGGACCAGTGACTGCTATCAGGAAATTGAGACCAGTGCACAAAGCCAAATCGAGTATTTACACAATCAACTTTGAAAGTTACTTGGAGCTTTTCCAACCAGTTTATCCTCAAGAAACTCTTTTACTAAAATCGCTTTTGTTTTGCAAAATAACTCACTTCAAACGAAATTTTGAATTTTAAGACAAATTAAGGAGGAACACATCCAAGAGAAATAAAGCGTCCAGATATGAGCATTTCTCTTCCTCAATTGTTAGAGCAAGAGGATTCAATAGAGAAAAACCCACATATACAATCAGCCATATTTTTGGACTCATAGCCTTAAAATAATATGTCATGTGGATTTTTTAATTTGCATAATTGGTACCATTAAATAGAGGTGTGTCATCTAGGCGCACTATATCTCTACTGGCCATCATTTACTCTCTAAACAAGAAAGCCTAATAAATGAGAGACAAGTTTTGATACCACTTGTAAAATCGAAAAGACCGACTAGAGGGGTGAATAGGCGTTTCAAAAATTCTTTTATGCTATTACCAAGTTTATAATGCGGAAGAGTTATCAAATCCGCCGCACAATTAAGGCCTAAATCAACTATTCTCACAAAGTGCACCAACAACCTAAGTCTATGTCAAAGGTTTGTAATCTTAGGATGACAAGCATTCAATTTAATTCTATGAATATAAATTACTTGAATGTAAATTAAGCATAAGAAAACAAACCACAATGACACGGTTTCTTTTTACCATGGTGTTCAGAGACTTGCCGGTCTCCCCTAGTCCATGTTGAGGTAAGCGATCGGTTCCACAAATTAAGCCTTCCACCTCAAACCACTAGTGGTAACTCTTTCCAACTCCGGGTAGGTGAGCTCCAACCTTCACACTTTGCTGGTGGCCATGGCAATATGTGGATTCGGCTAGCGTCACAGTGTTGGGACCCGGATTTAATCCGCACTCTCGTATTACAAAGACTAGTCCCGCATCAAAGCTAGTGCACACAATCAAATAGTGATGATTACATAACCAACAATGTTTATTACAATAGTAAAGAGTATGCACCGCAAGGTCTCATTATTACATCCGAGGTTTCAAGACCTCACACACTCACAAAATACAATGGAAACAGAAATAAATCAAATAAGACCCATCAATACGCCACGTGCAATTGATCAAGCGCGACCTAGAACTTGGAATCCTTCGTCGTATTCACACACGAAGTAGTCGTAGTCTCCATCTTGAGCTTCATAATCCTCTCGAGTTGATTTTTAGTGCAGCATGTGAGTACATAAAGTACTGCAAGTTTTGGGAAAATGCAGAGATGCAAGGCTTAACAAAGGAAGGCTATATGGTTCTTTTGCACAAAGTAATATTTTATTTCAATTAGTACTAAATATTTTTGAATGCATTATTTTAACCAATTAGTTGTTTTAACTGAAACTAATAAGCATTTTATAGTGAAGGATGTATCCACCAACACTAGTTAACCAACTCTAACCGATAAAGTTTAAAATCATGGTTACATCCACCCACACTGCTACAACCGCCAGACAACCATCCGAGAGTTCCTCCACTGGAATACAAAACTTTGTTTTTAAAATGAAAACCAAAAATCTACCATGTGAATGCATTCCTTGCTCGCTCTTGACCGTGGGCACGGCTATTCAAATAGTTTAACACTCTACAGAGGTTGTACAACTTTACCCCCAAGAGATAAATTATCCTAATGGTCACCATGTTTCCTTTGGCATGAGACTCAGATAAAATATCACAAAGCCTTTACCTCACTCTAGTCTAACTAGACACCACCCGCTAAGGTTTCACCCAAGGGTTTTAAATCCACCCAATCGAAGCCCTCTTGCGCCACATGAGTACAAGAAACTCGTCCCTCACCGTGAATAACCAAGAAATCCCTAGCACTCACTTTCCACTAGTGGCACCTAAACTAGACTATCATGGGTTAATCACCTAGGTCATACCCATATAGGCTCTGGGTTGTACCAGAGTGATCGGCCCGACAATCACAAGCGCTCGGTCCTTAAATGACTAGGCGAACATACACATTACAAAGTCTCGTACTAATCTGCACTCACCAATCCAACCACCCACCCTAGTCTAAAACAATTTTCCCATTTTATTTTATTTTAAAAGAACAGTGGCAACTTCAATCGCCACTAATTTCTAAATACAAAGATTATTGCAATGAAATATAATTTCCCATTTCAAGATTACAAAAGAATTAAATAGCATGACTAAGCATTATACTACCGTTCTAATATTTATCAAAGATTTAATAATAATCTCTTTATTGAGACAAATGTGATCCTAGGGTTACATGGGTACATGGCATTCAAGTTCAATTGAGGGCATAACAAAGTTGGTTTAACTAATACTTTAAGACCAAATCTGGAGTTCTATGTAAATAGCGATGCACATAAATTTAAAACAATTAAAACATTTCACAAACATAGGTTCAAAATGATCAAAGGAGACTTGCCTTCTTGTGCACTGTTTGGTTCCTCTTGCTGCGGCTCGACAAACTCTTCGGCGACGTCGGATTCTACGCACAAAAGACAAACAAACAAAGCAAATAAATACAAACAAAATTCAAATAAAATTCAAATGAACTCCAAAACTTTAAGACCAGAACCAAAAGGTAGAGCTCAATTTTATATGAATTTAGGAAAAAGAATCGGGTTAATCGGAGTTCGGACGAAGGAAAACGAGCGATCTAAAGTTTGTCAGCGAGAAAATGCTGGAAATTAGCAAAATTACTGTTTATCCGAGAGCGCGCTTTTGGAGAAAAAGGCTAGCGCTACGAGAGGAGGCATGGGAGATGAATCTAACTAGCAAAATGGGTTGTTAGGGACCTAAAGCACACATAGGAAGCGACGGCACGCTAAACGGCTAACGTGTCGATACGCAGCTACAACGACATGGGTAGGACATGAAGAAGTATGGTGAGCACAAGCTAGAACGCGGCTTGGCGGTTAGGAAAATTGTTGGCTCGCCAAAGACCCACCGTAGATGTCGCAAATGACGCTTGACCGACATCGGGAAGGAAAAGGAAACACTTAATATCTTGGTGCTCGTGAACGAAATCTAAAACCATTTGGAGGGTAGCTACCGGGATGGTTTGGCACAATGACGTGAACGGATTGGGGAAAACACCACCGGATAGTTGGGGACACGAGATGCCATTCATGCCATGGCGAGGTTCGAGGTGAAAATTTGTGGAGACTTTTGGGGAAAAGGAAGGAAGCACTGCGTAGAATGCGGCGAGGCAAATCTAAGAAAATTATGGCAAGGGCTAAAGCTTACGAGGCGACAAATCGACGCGGGAAACACTTGACCTAGATTGGGAAAACTCGATTCCGGAGATTGGCTACACCAAAACCAAATTAATTTGGCCAGAAGGTAGATGGGACATGAAGGCACAAAGTGACGCGAAAAGATCACGGAAAACTCACCAGATAGCTCGAGACGCGACGAGCAATTTCAAACCGGAGGGCCTCGGGCCGACGGCGTCCCGGGCTTTGAGGGGACTTGGCACGCTTGGGATGGGTTTAAAGGGGTCAAGGGTCGATTAATAGGCTTGAAGACATAGAAACCGACTCCACCCATGGATTTTGGTTTAGAGTCTGTTTCAAAAATAGGAGATAAAAGGCAAACGGAGGAACTAAACGGAAAGAAGCCAATTGGGATGGATTCCTTGCATGATTTGGCACAACTTTGCTTTTAGGAGGACAATGAAATAAGGTCCGGATTGGAAGTTATGAAGAGAGAGAAAAACGGAAGGAAACTGTTCATTCTCTCTCCACTCTTTTTTTTTGGAAATTTAAAATTGAGCTCAAACAAACTCCGAAAAATCCAAGAAAATACAGAAACATTCCTTGTGGCACAACACAAATAAAATATTTTTGGCAATTATTAATATTTAATTCTAATCATATAAACCGAATATGGAGCAACCTAGCTCTTTTTTTTTAAAAATATTCACATTTAGACCCTTGGACGCCTTAATTCCGCTTTTGATTTTAGGCTCGGCGCCGTGACGACGGGCGCCGAGGTAACACGCCTCGGGCCGTAAGTCACAGCGCCGAGCTGCGTGGGCGCGTGGCGCAGACGTGGCGGTGACATGGCAGTGCCATCGTCACACACGAGCTTGGCGCCAAGATCCACGGCACCGAGCTCGGCCGCGACGCGATGGCATGCGTGGAACTCAGTACTTCTAATGTTCGAACTCCACCACTAGTCCTAACATGCCTTAGGAATATAACTTGTGGTCTATTACATTTTGTCTACCGGGTGTAGCGTGGTTGTTTCCCTTTTTCTCGCGCTCAAGATGGCTCCACGCATCCTTCTTCCGCACTCTTGGTCTTGAGAGCTGCCTCACGAGCTTGAAGCTCTTCTTCGACGCTTGATGGTCGCTTCACGCAGACTTAATCGCTTCCCGCCTCCTTTGCAGCTCATCCTCCTTGCCCTTCGCCGGATTTGGTCCACCACGTGGCGCTCTTGCTCGCCGCATCGTCATTCCACTCGCGAGCCCGAGTCCACCTCCATTGGCGGTTCTCGTGGCCATGCCGACGCGCACCGATCCACCCATTCGATGAACTTGCAAGGCTATGTGTGGCATGGTAGATGTCATGGATCAAGTTGAAAACGATAACGAAACAAAGGATTTAGTTGTCGCGTTACCATGAAGTCGCCATCCGTGTCCGGACACTTGAAGAACCCACGCCGTAGTTGGCTCGTTGTACTCGATCCGTCTGACGCACAACATCGCCCAAGACTCCAAATGGGTCGGACCTCCGTGAAGACATTGTTTTGTAGTAGTATTATGATGGCTTGAGGAGATGTGGTATGGAAGACATAGGAGGCCTTTATGTAGGCAAAGTTATCCGTGCAAGGCATAGTCCATGGAGTCCATGGAGAGGACGACATGGGAATCTTTTCGCTTTTTCAGGATTTCAGTGTAGCAATAAATGTCCCTCTGAAGGCTTTTCAGAGCCTGTAGTCTTGTAATAAATTCAGAGCTTGGACCGTTCAATGTATTTGGTACAACGTAGCCTTTTCAGTCATTTGCAGGAAACAGTACGTTCCACGAAATAAGTGCTACAACATTGCCTTCTCAGAGGCCAGTAATCATAATTTCTGAAACAACAAGCTACGGTCATTGCAAACGTGTCGGATATCAACTACTTTTATCATGGACGCGAAAATTTCTGATGAGTTTTCCTGCTTTTGGAGCCACTCTAAACACAAATATCACATGAATATATACACATATATACAACAAGTAGCTCATTACAAACCCATCTCAGTCCATATACACACATATATATCACATGAAGTACGACTTGTAAGCCCAACCATAGTCCATAAGCATAGTAATAGTCCATACATCCATACGAACAAAGTTCAAATAGTCCATAACGCTCAAAACATTGCATAAAAGTTAAACTACCACAAGTCTACCATGGTCCACAATGTCCAAACAGTCCATACAGTGAAACTACCACAAGTCTACCATGGTCCAAAAGAACAAGTCTCCACATCGCCTCCTAGTCTTACTCCTTACCATGTGCGCGGTGCTCGGAGTGTAAAGCTAAGCTCGCGCGCGGTCGCGAGGCCGTGAAGGCCGAGTCGAAGGAGCGCTTACGAGGTGAGACAGCCTATCTCATCGTAAGTCCGCTCCACTCGTGCTCGCCGTTGTCCTCACCGCCGGCGGAAAGTGTCGCTCATGCGGGACGAGCTCGCCCCGTGGACCCCGCAATGCGCGGAAGACGAACCCGCTCGCAAGTCTTGTCGGGCACGCACGCCCCTTGCCGCTACCGCCCCGCAACCACAACGACTAACCGCACGGCGTAGCCGACTGCAGCTCTCGCCGCCCAACATTTTGTTAACCAACAAGATACGAAGATATTAGGTACTAATTTTGTGAGTGGCTTTGTCGAAACTTACTTAGGAAGCTACGCGCCCCACGCCACCGATCGCCCCGAGAAACGTTCTATGTCCTTTTGCTGATCGCTGAAGGTGTTGCCTCGCAAACAAGCAAAAGAATGGATAATTTGCTATATGTAGTGGTATTTCGCTATTGGAAAATAAGCAATGAGATTGAACATTAGCACTCTGGTTCGAATCGTGCTATCTCCACCGCGCCCCAAGGCGAGTAGATCGGTCGACGACGTGTCTCGCTGTCCTTAGACTCAATGTCGGCATAGTCATCTTGTGTCCATTGTCCCTTCAGCTTGGACCGTGTCGCGCACCCTGGTACCAAACTTGGTACCGTGTCGTTGTCGCCCACGTTGTCTTGCAAGTGTCCCCACTCTTCAACGACGCGTGGTGGTGCCGCCAAGTCTGCCACCTTCTTCTCGCCGACGATCAAATCGCATGTCACGAAACCAATAGTTAAAATTAGTAGAAACTCGTGCAATTGGAATCAAAGGTGAGAATTGAAATTGTAGGGCACTTACTTGTGCAAGGCCACGCACGCCGAGAACGCTCATCGCCACACCGATTTCTTACCAAACCGTGTGCAACTCAGGTAGGTGATACTCAACAAAGATAGAAACAGATTAGGGGCACCTCATCCTCGTAGAGGGCCTCGTCTATGTAGCACATTGCGCTGAACTGAATACTTTCCAGCTCTTGCTTGGCGCACAGCTCCCACTTAACCTGCATAGTAACAATTTACTTGTAAGGTACTATACTAACAAATGAAAATCACGATATCAAATGGAATTAACTTACATTGGAGGCCGTGAGCGCATCTAGCTCGTTCGTGTACTCTAGGTAGGCCCGCTTCATCCTGGCATAGGGAACTGAGACCTGGTCCCAAAGACAGGCAACTATCAGACGTCGACGAAGAGGAACCCCTGCAAACCAGGGACAAGGAGCCAAAACCGTGGGACGACCAACTGGTAGACGACACCACATCCACAGCTGGAGGAGGTAGAGGCAACCACCTAGTGACGGGTTCGCCAAGTCCGACGACACGCCGCAGAGGTGGCGAAGGAACGCCAACACCGGATGGGGAGGAGCTAAGCCTATTCCACTACAACTCATGTCGAGATGAGTTGGCGCCTCGAGATGTCAATCGCAAGCACCAAACATGTCACCCGGCAGAACATCCCGAGATGACTATGCCGACATTGAGTCCTCGAACGACGAAGACACGCTGCACGCACTCGCCTACTCACTTTGGGACGCAGTGGAGATAGCACCGATCCGGACCGAGTGATAATGTTCAATCTCATTGCTTATTTTCTTGGTTTACGTGTAGAGACCGATTTGTCCGAGGAACTTCAAGAGCAAGCCCCGGAAAATTTCAACCCAGCACAGGAAGGCAAGTCTCCTTTGATCATTTTGATCCTATGTTTTGCAAGTTTTCTTTGATCAACTTGCTCAAATGATTTATAAAATGATTAGGTAGTTATTTTAAATTATTGCATGCTTATGTTATATCAAGTGATAATTTGATTTAGAAAATTTAGTTAAATACCCAATTTGTTATACCTTCCATTGAAAATTGCTTACCTTGTACCATTGTCAACTTAGGATATCCTTTTACTCAATAATGAGTTAGTATTACATCTGTTGAATTTTTAAATACTAGCAAATGCTTAGCGTAGCAAATCAATGTAATAATGCTCAAATGAGTAGCATGTTTGCTAAATGTTTTGATGAATGATTTGTTTGAACATTGGTAATGGATGTTACCATTGTTAAATGATTTGTTTGAAAAGTGGTAATGGATGTTACCACTTAATTTAAAAGTAAAAATGAATTTCAAAGGGAAAAGTTGACAAGGGGTGGATGGAAGGTTTGGTGGTGCATTAGCACGAGAATTTTGAATTGTGAATGAACCACCTGGTCGCTTAAGGACCGACGCTTGTGTTTGTCCAATCGAGCAAACAAAGGCAACCACAAGTCTATATGGGTACGACCTAGCTAACTAACCTATAAAGGTGTAGTTTAGGTATCACCGTGGTGTATTGAGTGCCAGGTGTACGGTTACTCATAGTGAGGGATGTGGTTTCATCGTACTCATACGGCGCAAGAGGGGCTCCACTGTGGATTCGAGTTGTGGTGAAACCTTAGCGTGGTATCTAACTATACCGAATAGGTGAAAGGCTTTGTGATATTTTATCCGGGTCTCATGCCAAAGGAAGCATGTTGACTATTAAGATAATTTATCTCTGTGGGTAAAGTGTACAAACTCGCAGAGTAAAACTATTCGAATAGCCGTGCTCACGGCCGCAGGCAAGGAATGCATTCACATGGTAGAAGTTTGATTTTGATTTCAAAATAAAATGGTTTGTCAAAATTGAGAATGTCAAAATTGAGAATGGTATAACTCTCGTGATTTAAACTGGTGGTGTAACCGCATCGTGTGGTTTAACCCGAGTTTTGAAAGTTAGATAGCCCGAGATTTAGTGTTGGTGGTTTAACCTTCACTAAGTTAATTATCTAATTTCATTTATGAAAACATGATGTTTGTTAAATGGCCTTTGAAGTAATTATGTAGTTTTGAAATAAAATGCTGATTTTTGAAAAGAACCATATAGCCTTCCTTTGTGAAGCCTTGCATCTATACATCTTTCCCAAGACTTCATGAGTACAATTTTGTACTCACATGTTACTCTACAAATACATTAGCAGAGGATGAAGAAGCTCTGCTGGAGTATACGACTCTCAGGCGAGTGTGGATGCGGTGGTTTCTTCCTGATGCTTAGGATTCGCTTCCCCAATTGCTCGTGGCGCATTGATGGGTCGATTAATTTACTTTTTGCTTCCGCTGTGTTTATTTTCGCTTTAAGGTTCTCGTGAACTTTGTAAGGCAATGACCAATGTAAACTTCAGTTATTATTGTAATAAATCGTGGATGACAATGTACCGCTTTTTCGGTTATCCGTGTGTACTAGCATTGATCCGGGACTAGTATCAGAATGCACATGGGGTCCTGGTTTCTACTCGGTCCCACGTAAGTGGTATCTGAGCCATCTTGATCGTGAGGACTAACCCTAGGTTTTGGGAAGTTTTAAGGACTTATGTTTAAAAAGAATATATCAAAAATATATGCTTCTTTGCTTCTACTCTCTTACTTAGTATCTTGTTTCATTCCCTTTTCACTATTTAAAAATCTTACTGATCTCTCCTCTTTTCAAACTTGTAGATGGCGGGTTCATCACATCACCCGTGGGATCACCATTCTCATGGCGAGCGAGGAGCTTTGCGACTTTTCTACTAGCAGCTAATGCAGCATCCAAGTACACTCAACAACCTATTTTCGAGGGCGGAACACGCGAGTGATGAACATGGACTCGGAGCATGGAGGTGTTCATTTACGCCCAGACGGAGGATTGACCTGGCTTGAGTGTCATATTGAGTATCCACGGACCTTCCGCTCGTGATGCGATCCAGATGCGCACGATTGGCTATCTCGGAGTTGTGCAGGAGGCACAAGGAGGAGCTACGACGATCACCTTTTTGCTTCTTCCGACGACGAGAGCAGGATGACTCATCCGAGCTTTTCCACCGGTGGTGGACGACCGCGCTTGACTCACTGGTGCAGCACACTGGCACGGCCGTGACTTACGCCGAGCTCAGCAGAGATCGGACTTCTTCGGAGGTCGCTTCGTCGAGCTACGACCACTCCGGCACTCTCCGAGCCCGCCATCGCAGAGTGAGGCTGCCCACGCCGACGCTCAGCGAGGATCGCCGCCGAGGCGCAGGTAGAGCGTCTTCGAGCCGCTACCACTACACCGACTCCACCACCCCTGCTGCTCCATCCGGTTACGGGACCTCGCACTAGGCTTATCGCGAGGAAGAGTGCGACGCCCACCGCCACCCGACGTTGATATTGGAGGATCTAGCCGAGGACGCCAGCTATCTCGTTCCGGTTTTCCGATTTCGGGCCAGAGTCGATCACGTCGCGCTCACCAACAACCGCCGTGGTTGTGGACAGAGACACTTATCGATTCGAGGAGGACCCGAGGAGGAGCAGAGGAGCGCATCATCGTTGAGGATGATTAGATGTTAGCCTATAGTTTATCTTTTGAGTTGTCGGCATTAGAACGTTTTATTATATTTTGGTGTGTTAGATGGATCAGACCAAGCCTATGTGCACTTGTGGTGCAGCCATTCATAAAATTATCTTGATTTCAATAAAGTTTTCTAAGTGGTTGCTGGTTTCTTCTGTGTGTTGGCTTGGGATGTTATTTAGTTTTTCTAACCTCTTATCTATGCTAGTTCCCTCTTATCTTTTTGCTAACCCTGGAAACCACTTCAGATGGTGAACACAAGGAGCAACCCGGGCAGTAGCCGTAACCCCAATGCTCAACCAGAAGACAACATTCCATCTCCGCCAGCTCAAGCTCCCAACATGGAACAGATGATGGCCATGCAGTTGCAACTACTTCAAGCTTTGGCCCAAAATCAAGTCCAACAAGCCCAGCAAGCACCAGTTCAATGTACACAGTCTAAACTTGGGAAATTTATGAGAACCCACCTCCACCTTTGCAGGATCTCGCGACCCTTTGGAGGCGGATGATTGGATTAAAGAAATAGAAAGGAAACTCAATTTGGCTCAATGTGCGTAACATGAGAAGGTTTCAGATGCCGCCCACCAACTCAAGGGAGTTGCTGCTAATTGGTGGGATAACTCACGTGCCGCACATCAAGATGCTTGAATATTGCATGGGTAGAATTTTTGGAAGCCTTCCGCATCGCTCATATTCCTATGAGTATTATGGAAATGAAGAGGAAGGAGTTTCATCAGCTACAACAAGGAAACCTTAGTGTTTCCGCATATCCGAGTAGATTTATCCAATTATCAAGATATGCACCTGCAAGATGTGGCAACCGATGCCGCAAGGATCCGAGGTTCATGGGAGGAATGGACCCCAACCTCAAAGTTCAGTTAGTCTCCAATGACTACCCTACTTTTCAACATCCGTGAACAAAGCTTTAGTACAAGAAGATGCCCAACACGCCTTTTGATGCTAGGAAAAGGAAGTTTCAAGCCCAAATACTAGTTAGCGCCCGTCAATGCCCTACTCAACAACAAGACAACCTCCTCAGCATAATCATCCAAGTACACCCATTTCTTCACTCGCCTTTGCCTCAAACTCCTAGAACTGGAAATGCAACCCAACAACAGAGAATAGAAATGTAGCCGCAGGAGTGCAATGCTACAATTGCAAAAATATGGGACACTATGCCGCAGCTTGCCTGGCGTAGCCTACAAGAATCCCGTCCCGTCAACTGGATCCTACACCAGAAGAGCTCCAACTACCGGTCAAGGACGTGGAAGCCCTCAGACACCTCAGACTCCACACCATTCAACAGAGGGCGATCAATCATGTCACCGTAGAGAAGTGGAAGATGCACGGACGTAGTTTCGGTAAGTTCCTGGTTAATTCAGTACCAGAATTATATTATTTGATTACGAGCTACACATTCATTCGTAACAAAAGCTTTTGCTGAAAGAAATAATTGGAATATTTGTTTGCTAAAGAACCTATGATAGTCCAATCTCCTGAAAAGAATTGAGGACTAAATTGGTTAGCCCTAGTGCAACCATAATTATAAATGGAGTAAAGTTCCTAGCGAACCTTGTTATAATAGACTCAGATGGCATAGATATAATACTTGGTATGGATTGGTTGATCAAGTATAAAGGATGATAGATTGTGCCAATCGTGCCATTAGTCTTACCAATTTGACGGAATTCGGATAAGACATGAGGCAGCTATGCGTCAAAGAAGAACATTATGTTAACCAACTTAAAAGGGAAAGTTGGAGGATGTGTCAGAGCTTGCGAATACCTGATGTTTTCCCGAGGAATTGCCAGATTGCCACGGATCGAGAGATTGAATTTGTTATAAACTGCACTGTATAGCCTCAATATCAAAAAGACCTTATCGGATGTCAGCTGATGATTTAGCTGAAGTCAAGAGGCAGATTCAAGAATTACAAGAGAAAAATTTCATTAGACCAAGTTCTTCACCTTGGGGAGCCCCAGTGCTTTTGGTAAACAAGAAGGATGGTAGTCAGCGTATGTGCGTGGACTATAGAGCTTTAAATGAAGTAACTATAAAGAATAAGTATCCCTTACCGGATCGACGCATTTGTTCGATCAACTCAAAGGATCAAGTGTCTTCTCCAAGATTGATCTTCGGTCAGGATATCACCAGTTGAAGATTAGACCATAAGATATACCAAAGACAGCCTTCGCCACAAGATATGGACTATATGAGTATACGGTGATGTCTTTCTATGCTCACAAATGCCCCAGCATACTTCATGAATTTGATGAATAAAGTATTTATGGATTATTTAGATAAGTTCGTTGTTGTCTTTATAGATGACATTCTTATCTATTCGAAAACGATAAAGAACATGAGGATCATCTAAGGATAGTATTGCAAAGACTCGTGAACATCGCTATATGCCAAGTTTAGCAAGTGTGCTTGGTTAAAGGAAATTGAGTTTTGGGACACGTAATTTCAGCAGTAAGGAGTATCCGTAGATCCCGGAAAAGTTAAGGATGTATTAAATTGGACTCCACCCAAGAAGAACCGAGATCTAAGTTTTCTGGTTTAGCTGGTTACTATCGTCGATTCATTGAAGGCTTTTCCAAGATTGCGGACCTTAACCCAGCTTTGTTAAAGAAAGAAAGAAAATTTGAATGGAACAAATTTTGTGAGGATAGTTTTCAAGAGTTAAAGAGAGATTAACTTCAGCACTAGTTCTCAGACACTGGATATTAGAAAAGATTTGAAGTTTATTGTGATGCATCCAAACAAGGTCTTGGATGTGTACTAATGCAAGAAGGAAAGGTTGTTGCTTATGCATCAAGGCAGTTAAG